>CM032455.1:151028216-151347489 GCA_019049505.1 Pachyrhynchus sulphureomaculatus | reverse complement strand
CCAAAGACTGGACAGCAGAGAAGCATGCAAAAACTACCGCTGCATTTCTGTGACAAGCAGTCTCCGAAATCACTAGTGAAATTTCGAAATAGAACAACAAGCAAGATTTCGGAGTCGTCCTTGCATGGACCATATTTTCACACTGACTTAAGTAGTAAAAAGAAAATAACTAGGGGGAGGCAAATGTACTTATTTTTCTTGAAACTGACAAAGGCATGGGACATCATAGCACTGCACAAACTGTGGAATGTGCTAGAGAACTCAGTAGTCAATATAATCCTTGTAAATATAATACAGTAGTTCTACCATAATCTACAATCCAGGATATATAAAGATTAATAATGAATGTCTTGATACTTTCGTAAAGGTCTAAAACAGGGATACAGCTTCTCCTACGCTCTTCAAAATCTACTTGAATGAGGCCCTGAAAAGATGGCGAAGATCTTCTGTGGGAATAGGTAGTACCACTGAGTGACGAAACTATCCTATATATACTGCATTTCGCTGCTGACCATGTAGTTATGGGAGGACGGGAAAGTAATTACCACATATTCCGAATATACGTATCTAGGTATAAGAATCAAAGGAGAAAGATGTACGGAAGCAGAGATAGCTGAGAGGATACTGGAAAAAAAGATATTGGGCTCCCTGAACTCATTACTTTGGTCAAGAACCATCACAAAACAGAAGAAAACTTAACTGTATGCTACTACCTTTAAAAGTGTGGTTTAATGTGGATGCGAAACTTGGCAACTGAATAAGAAAACCGGACGGAAACTACTTGCAGTGGAAATGGACTTCTGGCGCAGATCGATGGGGTGTCTCAAGTAAGCCATGTAACCAATGAAAGAATCCGTGAAATTATGGGCCATACAAGTACTATTATAGACGATATACAACAAAAACAGCTTTGCTGGTACGGTCACGTTCAAAGAACCATCGACTACCGAAACAAATAATGGAATGGCAAGCCCCAGAACGGACGAAAAGGGGGTAGTGGATCAGTGGAATTCAAGAAGCATTATCGGAGCGCGACCTATGCTGGGGAATTGAGCTTATAAGCGAGGTTGGAGACGGAGACCGGAAAGCGCATATATATATATATATATATATATATATATATATATATATATATATATATATATATATATATATATATATACATATATATATATATATATATATATATATATATATATATATATATATATATATATATATACATACATATATATATATATATATATATATTATATATATATATATATATATATATTATATATATATATACACATATATATATACATATATATATATATATATATATATATATATATATATATATATATATATATATATATATATATATTTATATATACACATATATATATATATATAAATATATATATATATATATATATATATATATATATATAATATATATATATATATATATATATATATATATATATATATATATATATATATATATATATATATATATATATATATATATATAAATATATATATATATATATATATATATATATATATATATATATATATATATATATATATATATATATTTCTTAATAAAAAAAAACGGTCAAGTGCAAGTTGAACTTGCACAATTAGTGTTCCGTACGTTGATTGTTTTTAAAATAAAAAATTTTATTAGGGTGGTATAAAATAATCAGTGACTTCACAAAACACACCCCAAATAAGTTTTTAACAAAGTTTGTTTCCAATCTTTACTGAAAACTGGTGACCTTGAAATTTTGTTTTTTTTTCTATAAAAGATAAATTATTAAAGGTAATGATAATTTCCGTTCAATCTATACCCCGTGGAGAATATTCCAGGATTTTTTCAAAATTTTTTTGGTCAGTTCTTTTCGAGATAAGATAGGGGACAGCGATTTTTCACGATTTTTTAAAAGTAATACGAAGGAAAGTGTGCGCAAGTATTACATTATATATATATATATATTTTTTATTCGTGTTTTCACAAGCTTTCATTTGACACCACACTCGATGACCTAGTAAAAAATTTTTTTTTTCACTTCCGATTTCACCCCTCAAAACGAATCCCTTAAGTCAAAATTTATGTTACGGTAACATAAAATGATCAGTGACTTCACAAAATACACCCCAAATAAGTTTTCAACAAAGTTTATTTCCAATCTTTACTGAAAACTGGTGACCTTGAAATTCTGGTTTTTTTCTATACCAGATAAATTATTAAAGGTAATGATAATTTTTGTTCAATCTATACCCCGTGGAGAATATTCCAGGATTTTTTTTCAAAATTTTTTGATCAGTACTTTTCGAGATAAGGTAGGCGACAGCGATTTTTCACGATTTTTTAAAAGTAATACGAAGAAAAGTGTGCGCAAGTATTACATTATATATATATTTTTTACTCGTGTTTTCACAAGCTTTCATTTGACACCACACTCGATGATCTAGTAAAAAAATTTTTTTTTCACTTCCGATTTCACCCCTCAAAACGAATCCCTTAAGTCGAAATTTATCTTACGGTGATATAAAATGATCAGTGACTTCACAAAATACACCCCAAATAAGTTTCAACAAAGTTTTTTTTCCAATCTTTACTGAAAATTGATGACCTTGAAATTTCTGTTTTTTTTTATATACCAGATAAATTATTACAGGTAATGCACTCGTGATAATTTTCGTTCAATCTACACCCCGTGGAGAATATTCCAGAATTTTTTCAAAATTTTTTGATAAGTACTTTCCGAGATAAGGCGGGTGGACAGCGATTTTTCGCGATTTTTTAAAAATAATACAAAGAAAAGTGCGCGCAAGTATTACATTATATATATATTTTTTACTCGTGTTTTTCACAAGCTTTCATTTGACACCACACTCGATTACCTAGTAAAAAAAATTTTTTTTCACTTCCGATTTCACCCCCCAAAACTAACCCCTTAAGTCAAAATTTAACTTTCAAAACTACATGGCTCTCATGAGGCCATCAATTCCTATATTACTACCAAATTTCAACTTTCTATGACAAATAGTTTCGGAGAAAATCGGGTGTGACAGACGGACAGACGGACAAACGGACAGACAGACGGACAGACACCGAAGTGATCTTATAAGTGTTCCGTACGGAACACTAAAAATGGTGTACTTTTCTTCTTGTTGCGTTTTTAAAGTTTTCATCGACCTCTAAGGGCTTTTTTCCTTTGTGATTCTGAGGTTTGTTGCAAGGACTGCGTTTTCTTTTCTTTTAGAAATCTATAAATATTTGCTGATCCAATTCCCGTCATTTTGGCACACGTTTCCACAATTTCATGGACTTGGCTTGTCGGCTGTTGATGCACTAGGGCATCGAGGACGTTAAGTATCATTTTTTTCTCGCAGGAAAAATACAGATTTACAGACTCTACGAAGTTTGACCGGGGCAAAACTAAAAGTTCAAGCCATCGCTGCTCTGATTTGAACTAAGCATATTATAGGTTTTTGCTTTATTTTTATACTTAAACTTTGGTCAAGAACCATCACAAAACAGAAGAAAACTTAACTGTATGCTACTACCTTTAAAAGTGTGGTTTAATGTGGATGCGAAACTTGGCAACTGAATAAGAAAAACCGGACGGAAACTACTTGCAGTGGAAATGGACTTCTGGCGCAGATCGACGGGGGTGTCTCAAGTAAGTCATGTAACCAATGAAAGAATCCGTGAAATTATGGGCCGTACACGTACTATTATAGACGATATACAACAAAAACAGCTTTGCTGGTACGGTCACGTTCAAAGAACCATCGACTACCGAAACAAATAATGGAATGGCAAGCCCCAGAACGGACGAAAAGGGGGTAGTGGATCAGTGGAATTCAAGAAGCATTATCGGAGCGCGACCTATGCTGGGGAATTGAGCTTATAAGCGAGGTCGGAGACGGAGACTGGAAAGCGCATATATATATATATATATATATATATATATATATATATATATACACATACATATATATATATATATATATATATATATGTATATATATATATATATATATATATATATATATATATATATATATATATATATATATATATATATATATATATATATATATATATATATATATATATATATATATATATATATATATATATATGTATATATATATATTTTTTTTAATAAAAAAAATGGTGTACTTTTCTTCTTGTTGCGTTTTTAAAGTTTTCATCGACCTCTAAGGGCTTTTTTCCTTTGTGATTCTGAGGTTTGTTGCAAGGACTGCGTTTTCTTTCTTTTAGAAATCTATAAATATTTGCTGATCCAATTCCCGTCATTTTGACACACGTTTCCACAATTTCATGGACTTAGCTTGTCGGCTGTTGATGCACTAGGGCATCGAGGACGTTAAGTATCATTTTTTTCTCGCAGGAAAAATACAGATTTACAGACTCTACGAAGTTTGACCGGGGCAAAACTAAAAGTTCAAGCCATCGCTGCTCTGATTTGAACTAAGCATATTATAGGTTTTTGCTTTATTTTTATACTTAAACAGGATATTTTATTGCATACTTAGGTGCTTAGACATCTACCTACTAATAAGTACTTTGGTTAATTATATTCCAATAACTGTTAAAATTCCAAATAATTTTATTGTACCTGGTATCATTAAGCTTTATAACACTGCAGATTTTTAGTTCTTAAGAATTGTTAATTGAACTCGTTTAGGCCTTTATCATACAAATAAGATTTTTAGTTTCATCATTTACTCATTAAAATAAACTTTGAAATGCGTTGATTTATACAGCTTATTGTAAAGTTTAGAAGGCATGTAATAAAATATTTTTTAGAAAAAGGTCGCACTGTTGTATAGAGATAGAAAATAAAGATGATTAAAACTAAAAACGCAAATAATTGGTAGAGAAATTTCGTACTCTTATGGTTTATGACATTTCAATGTTTTTAACCCATGTTGTCTGCTATCAACTCCAAAGAAACGGACTTTAGGAGGGAAGGTGAACAATAAAAAAAACTATGTGAAATTACTCATTTAATACATTAATTTAAAATTTGGAATGTGGAGCGTGGATGAATATGGCAGTCATTTTGGATCTCATCCGCACTTGTTTTCGCATCTCTTCCACCCTCGGGATCACTCCCAAAAGGCAGGCGTTATCGATTTCATTTTTATTTCCCGTATCGCTTCAGTGAAAGATAGTAAAAAGGGTGACGGTCGATAAATTTTGGTTTGGTCTAAATTGATTGTTAAAATGTATATTATGGTTATGAAGTTGGTAAAATTTGGTTTATTGTGAAAAGCCCAAATTAAACTTGAGTGAATATACATACATTGCAAGTAAAGTTAGGATATTAAAACTAATTATTTTTTAATGTCATCCCTGTATTTGACCTTGGTTATTATTTCTAATACTTTGCCTGGCAGCTAAACAAATTTAGATGTTGCTGGAGCTTGACCCTCATTTCATCAGACCGTATGACATGTGACAAGCAATTAAAACATGATAGGCTGCTATCAGAACTGAATTGTTAGAGAACCTTGACAAACAGATATTTAATATTCATACATATATATATTATTTGCTATTTTAATTGGTAGATGAATAATATAAGGATTTTTTAAGTTTAGGAACTAGAAAATTTTGACTGTTTAGCTGTAACGAGAGATCCCTCGAGGTTTTCGTTATTAGAACATAAAGCTGCTTTATTTGCCAGTAGTACTAGAGTTGCTTCTGGTGCTGCATTTATTAGATCACTGATATAAATCAGGAGGAGTATGACGTCTAAAACTAAATTCAACATTTATTATTGAGAGTAATTCAGAACGTTATATTGATAAACAAATTTGTCTTAAGTTTTGTATTTGATCATAGAAATCGGTCCAAAATGCTTGAAAATTGATAGTTTTATGGTTATTTTTATTAACGTTTTAAAACTGTACTAGCCTATTTATTTCATTGTTTATACTAAGTAAACTACATTTTCAGACTAGCTGCCATAAAACATATTTTAATATTTTCCATTATTTTTTTAGTGTTCCGTACGAAACACTTGTTGGTGTCCGTCTGCCACATCCGATTTGCCCGGAACTATTTGACATACAATGTTGAAAATTGGCACAACTATAGGAACTGACAGCTTAATCACAACGGTGTAGTTTTGAAAGTGTAATTTTGACTTAAGGATTTAGCTTGTAGAGTGAAGTGAAAAAAATTTCTAAGGTCATCGAGTGGAGTGCCAAATGAAAGCTTGTGGAAACACGAGTTTATATATATATATATATATATATATATATATTGATATATATATATATATATATATATATACATACGAGGCTGGTTTGAAAAGTCCGTGCAAAAATAAAAACTACTTATGTGTTTGGGGTAAACCTTTTTTATTTTTCGACATAGTCTCCTTTTAGGCTTATACACTTCGTCCAACGATGTTCTAGTTTGTTGATCCCTTCCGAATAATAGGATTTGTCCAAGTCTGCAAAATATCCATTAGTGTCTGCAATCACCTCCTCGTTTGAATAAAATCTTTGTCACGCCAGCCATTTCTTCGAATTGGGGAACAAATAGTAGTCCGAGGGAGCCAAGTCTGGAGAATAGGGGGGATATGAAACGAGTTGGAATCCTATTTCCATTAATTTTGCGACCACAACTGCTGAGGTGTGTGCTGGTGCGTTGTCGTGATGGAAAAAAACTTTCTTGTGGGCCAATCGCGGGCGTTTTTTCTTGCAGCTCGGTTCTCAAACGGTCCAATAACGATGAATAATATTCACCTGTAATAGTTTTACCCTTTTCCAGATAGTCGATGAGGATTATCCCTTGCGAATCCCAAAAGACAGTCGCCATAACCTTTCCGGCCGAAGGAACGGTCTTCGCCTTTTTTGGTGCAGATTCCCCCTTGGTAACCCATTGTTTAGATTGTTGTTTGGTCTCAGGAGTATGGTAATGTATCCATGTTTCATCCACAGTCACGAAACGACGCTTAAAGTCCTCCGGATTCTTCTGGAACAGCTGCAAACCATCCTTGCAACACTTCACACGATTCCGTTTTTGGTCAAGCGTGAGCAATCGCGGCACCCATCTTGCTGATAGCTTTCTCATGTCCAAATGTTTATGCAAAATATTATGTACCCGTTCAGTCGAGATGCCCACAGCACTAGCAATCTCACGCACCTTAACTTTTCTGTCATCCATCACCATATCATGGATTTGATCAATGATTTCTGGAGTCGTAACCTCCACAGGCCGTCCAGAACGTTCAGCGTCACTTGTGCCCATATGGCCAGTCCGAAAATTTTGAAACCACTTATAAACTGTTCTAATCGAAGGTGCAGAGTCACCATAATGTTTATCAAGCTTTCTTTAGTCTCCTGAGGCGTTTTGCCTTTCATAAAGTAATGTTTAATCACCACACGAAATTCTTTTTCGTCCATTTCTTGAAAATCACTCGACTTCCTTGATTCACACGAATGCCAAACACAAAGAAATAGACCAATATGGCTGAAACTTGGTGTGCGTTCATTCAAGAGATGCTACTAACTAAACATGACCTCGATACGCACCGGTGGTGCCATCTCTCGGACTTTGCACGGACTTTTCAAACCAGCCTCGTATATGATGTAATACTTGCGTCCACTTTTCTTTGCATTATGGTAAAAAAATCTCTGTCCTCCCGCCCTATCTCGAAAAGTACCGATCAAAAAATTTTGAAAAAATTACGGAATATTCTTCATAAAGTGTAGATCGAGTGAAAATTATCACGAGTGTATTACGTTTGATCTTTATTTGGTATATGGGAGGGTGAAATCGGAAGTGAAAAAAAATTTACCAAGTCATCGAGTGAAGTGTCAAATGAAAGTTTGTGACAACACGAGTTCAAAAATATATACGATGTAACCCTTGCGCCCACTTTTCTTTGAGTTATTTTAAACAAGTCTCTGTCCCCCACCCTATTTCGCAAAATACTGATCAAAAAATTCTGGAATATTCTTTATGAAGCGTAGATTGAGCGAAACTTATCACAAGTGGTTTAGGTTTGAGACCTTATATACCAGATAAGGATAGCTAAGATATAGGAATGGATGACCTATCAGAATCGTGTAGTTTTAAAAGTTAAATTTTGACTTTTGGGGAGTGAAATCGGATGTGGAAAAAAAAATTTACCTGGTCATCGAGTGAGATGTCAAATGAAGGCTTGTGAAAACGCGAATTCAAAAATATATGTGATGTAATACTTACGCATACTTTTCTTTATATTATTTTTAAAAAATGTCTGTCCCTACCACCCGGTCTCGAAGAGTACTAATCAAAAAATTTTGAAAAAAATTCTGGAAGTGTAGATTGAGCGAAAATTATGAAGAGTGAATTACGTTTGATAATTTATCTGGTACAAAAAAAAACTGTATGCCTTAACAATATCCAGGAGGTTTAAAGACGGTATGATGGAGCTAAATATATTTTCAGTACCGCGCGTTGTGCCTCTAGACACAAAATAATTTCATTTTATTTGCTTATAATTAAACAAATATTTAGGTAGTAAATATTTATTTTACCCTTTTATTACCAGATTTTAAATTGAGCTAGATTGGTTATTAGGTAGCTAAGAAGCTATAACTATTATACATTACTGACTAAGAAAAAAAAAACGTGAAACTACATATTGGATCTTAAGATATATACATGTCAGGACCTTTTTGTCTTATTCCGATTGGTGTGATTAGCCTGCTAAGTCAGTATCTGACTAGACATGTTTGTAATCTGAACTCTTATTTCCTTTATTGAAAACTCATTTGGTGTGTGTTTTGTGAAGTCACTGAACATTTTATACCTCCGTAACAAAACTTTTTATTTGAAAGTAATCACAGTGCGGAACACTAATTGCGCTAGTCTAATTTGCACTTGACCCGTTTTTTTCTTGTTAGAATATTGGCGCTGCTGGTGAGGATAGCCGTAAGTTACAACCCATTTATAGTGATTTATTTTTTAAATAATTTATAGCATATATTTGGAAAGATGATTTAATTTAATGAGTATTATAACCAGATAAAACCAATACCCTAACTTAAAAACACTCTATACATTTTTCTCTAAATGTATTTTTAAATTTTTCTGGAATAATAATGACTTAAGCTGATTGTATAAATCATTAACCTGTCAACATCCCTTTCTCCATCTCATACTTTATTTTTAAAAATATTTTTCTTAATGGAGATTTATTTCCATTTTTTGTACTTGCTTTTCTTTATGTCCAAACCGATGTGCTTGTTAAAGGGCAATAAGGTAAGATGCTCTAATCTTTGAAGACTTAAAAGTAAATACATGGATAGGGTTTATTTTTGTTTTCCCCGCGAAAGAAGGTAAATAGTTAAAATTTAAATGATATTTTTCGACGAGTTCGTGTATGCAGGGCAAGCTTTAATGAGTCCTCGGTAAAATTTGTCTTACTTTCCTATGAACTGCAATACTCGATAATTAAGCATTTGATATTGTTAACATTAAGTAAACAAAATAAAAATCAAATAGAACAATATCGTCCTAGTATACGGATAATATGGTTTTTAATCGATAACTACTACACAATTTGAGCTTGCATCAGAGTTAATACTGTATAACTTAATAACATATTTAATTCTAGACGTTTTGAAATACACTTGGTACAAAAACAAGGAAGAGGGTCAAGAGCTAAGCGTTAGGTATGCCTTTTGACTTCACTAAGGCTTTCGATCTTATGAACTCGGATATATTATTAACTAAGACTTCTAATTATGATAGTAAAACAAAACTTGTATCAAAAAAATAATAAAATTACAAAAAACAGATTAAATCAATAACGGATGTTGTCCACCTTACCGAAAACTGACGAACTCCGATTGCGTAGGGCGTCAATTCTGTACTTGTTGGAAATGATAATATAAATTATAGATGTTCTATTTTTAAGTGTATCTTATGTAAGAAATTTCCACTGAAATGAGGAAGACTGATTCTACAGTTATTTTCCAGATCAAATCTAAATTATTCAGGATGGTACGGAAAATCTTTAACCTATAATGGTTTAGTAAGTTTTAATATAGTAAGTTTGATATTCTAATAGTGACTTCTTCGGAAATGTAGTCTGCAATTGCAAGAATCACATCGCTGCAGAATAAGGATGTTAAAAAAGGTAAAACATAATCGCATAGCAGATTTTGTGCTCTGAATATAATAGTTATAATTTTTAGCCTACAAGATGTTTCTAATGCTTCGTACGGAACACTTATAAGATCACTTTGGTGTCTGTATGTCTCGTCTGTCTGTCTGTCACACCCGATTTTCTCTGAAACTGTTTGACATAGAAAGTTGACATTTGGCACTAATATAGCAATTGATGGCCTCATCGGAGCCGTGTAGTCTTGAAAGTTAAATTTTGACTTAAGGGGTTAGTTTTGCGTGGTGAAATTGGAAGCGAAAAAAATTTTTTTACCAGGTCATCGCTTGTAGAAGCATGAGTTCAAAAATATATATAATATAATACTTGTGCACACGTTTCTTAGTATTATTTTTAAAAAATTGCAAAAAATAGCTATCTCCTCCCTTATCTAGAAAAGGACTAATCAAAAAATTTTGAAAAAATTCTGGAATATTCTTCATAGGATGTAGATTGAACGAAAATTGTCACACCTTTAATAATTTATCTGGTATATAAAAAAAACAAAAATTTCAAGGTCCCAAGGTCAAGGTTATCTGGTATATAAAAAAACAAAAATTTTCGAGGTCATCAGTTTTCAGCAAGGAGCGGAAAAAAAACATTGTTGAAAATTCATTTGGGGTGTGTTTTTTGTGAAGTGATTGATTATTTTATAACTCCGTAGCAAAAATTTTTATTTTAAAAGCAATCAACATACGGAACACTAATTGCGCAAGTCCGACTTGCACTTGGCCGGTTATTTTTTAAGTTCATCTTAAGTTTAAAAAACATCTTTTTCTACAGAATTAGCGCCTATACCAAAATACTTACCATAATGTTTTTTAAATTGTCTCATTCCATACAAAAAAGTTTCATTGTTTGTGCTTCAAACAACAGGAAATAAGGTAGATATCGTAACGCGGAGAATCTACAGCTTTCGGTAATCGCTCCAAACGTGAGAGCCTTGTGCACTCTACTAGTCGTGCAACAGAAGCTGCATGAATTCGGAATAACCTAACTAACCTACTCCAATTTTACTTGCCGAAATGCTCGAAACATACATATATCTTCCCCAGTTGAACGTTGAACGTCAAGAAGATCAGTCTTTTAGAATTATAGTTCTTCAACACATAAACTCTATAGAAACCTAAAATTATAACACGATTCTCTACTTGTCTGATGAGATCTATAAAAGATAAGATTTCAGAGTCTACAGTATCCCATGTAACTGTAGTGAAACCTATATCGGCGAAACGAGCAGAAGAACATCAAAAAGCAGTACGTCTGTAATTTCAGATATCAGCGTGAAACGTAACACAACATCCTCTTTAACCAATCAAAGATCCTTGCAATAAATTCCTTGTTCTATCTCACGGAAGCGCAAAAAGCACGAAATGCTTAACGTAAAACGTATTCTAATAATGCTAGAAACCAAAAAAGATTCTAGCGCTGCACTGTGGTCCAGGAATTTAATTTTTCGTTCAAAATTATCTACAGGTTTTAATTTCCAACCGATTTGAATATATTTTTTTTAAATATTTGTAACTAAATTTTCAAAAAATCTTTCAAAACCGGTTTTTAAATTATGACCAATTTTTGATTATTTTTCTACCATTTTTGGAGAATTTTTAGTAATTTTTTCGAAGCAAATATTTGAATGAATAAACCAAAGCAGTTTATGTTTCTTGATAATCTGAAATTTGTTGTTTCAAGGCCTAAAGGTCGCAAGGTGAATCAACATAGCTGTTTTTTAAGCACAAATCGTTTTGATTTGTTCCAAATTGTCTCTCTCTCTAATTGTAAATCTGACTAAAATGATGATAAATGGTCAAAATATGTTCAAATAATGACCGAAAAATGACTATGTTAATACACCTTGCGACCTTTAGTTCTTGAAACAACAAATTTCAGATTATGTGGATCGAGAAAACATAAATTATTTCGGTTTGTTCATTCCAATATTGCAAATTTTGAAAAAACACCAAAATTATCCAAAAATGGTAAAAAAAATAACCAAAAAGTGGCCATAATTCAAAAATCGGCTTCTAGAGATTTTGTGGAAATTTAGCTAGGAATATTAAAAAAAAAAAAATTATCCAAATCGTTGGAAATTAAGACCTGTAGATAATTTTGACGGAAAGAATTACATTTCTGGACCACAGTGCGCTGATGGAATACCTGCCATAGTACTTAGAAAATGCGCGTTCGAACTAACACCAGTCTTCTTTAGACTTTCAACCTATATTACAGAAATGGAATGTTTCCTTCCTGTCTTAAATGCGCTTCAGTTCGACCCATACCCAAGCAAGCAAGAATATCGTGCCAAACAACTGCCGACCAGTCGCATTGGTTTCAATAATATCGAAAGTTTTCTATGTAGAGCATCATCCTTTTGGAATAATTTGCCCAGGATTTTGTTACACCAAGTACAATTTACAACGATTCAAGACAAACGTGAATCGCTTTTACCGCACACACGTTGCTCTTGTAGCACCTTAGGGATTTGCAATACCCATAAAAAAAGAAAATTCGGGAGAAGCACTGATCTTTACCTATCATTAATCTGGGATCACATAATTCATGAAGCTCCGCTACCTCTTTCCAAGCGGAATTAAATTAATTTTATGCTAGATTCCGAAAAAATCAGTTCTCGAAACAAGAAGAAGAAGTCGGCAGGATGACCGACGAAACGTCAGCATCATTTAATCAATCGACACAGGGGAAATCCAGAATCTTGAAGCAGGTCTTTAGAGTCTGCTCAAGATTCTATCGTCTTGTAAAAGTCTAGTCGCCTCCGACAATTCTCGAAAAATTACTATCATCGTTTTCGAAAGCGGCCTCTTGACAAATTTCTTTTATTATCAGTTTTCATCCATCGTGAAGATATTTTTAGTGTTCCGTACGGAACACTTATAAGATCACTTCGGTGACTGTCTGTCTGTCTGTCTGTCTGTCCGTCTGTCCGTCTGTCACACCCGATTTTCTCCGAAACTATTTGTCATAGAAAGTTGAAATTTGGTAGTAATATAGGAATTGATGGCCTCATCAGAGCCATATAATTTTAAAAGTTAAATTTTGACTTAAGGGGTTAGTTTTGGGGGTGAAATCGGAAGTGAAAAGAAAAAAAAATTTTTACTAGGTAATCGAGTGTGGTGTCAAATGAAAGCTTGTGACAACACGAGTAAAAAATATATATATAATGTAATACTTGCGCGCACTTTTCTTTGTATTATTTTTAAAAAATCGCGAAAAATCGCTGTCCACCCGCTTTATCCCGGAAAGTACTTATCAAAAAGTTTCGAAAAAATTCTGGAATATTCTCCACGGGGTGTAGATTGAACGAAAATTATCGCGAGTGCATTACCTGTAACAATTTATCTGGTATATAAAAAAAACATAAATTTCAAGGTCATCAATTTTCAGTAAAGATTGGAAATAAACTTTGTTGAAAACTTATTTAGGGTGTGTTTTGTGAAGTCACTGATCATTTTGTATCACCGTAACATAAATTTTGACTTAAGGGATTCGTTTTGAGGGGTGAAATCGCAAGTGAAAAAAAAATTTGTTTGCTAGGTCATCGAGTGTGGTGTCAAATGAAAGCTTGTGAAAACACGAGTAAAAAATTAATATATAATGTAATACTTGCGCACACTTTTCTTCGTATTACTTTTAAAAAATCGTGAAAAACAGCTGTCCCCTACCTTATCTCGAAAAGTACTGATCAAAAAATTTTGAAAAAATCCTGGAATATTCTCCACGGGGTATAGATTGAACGAAAATTATCATTACCTTTAATAATTTATCTGGTATATAAAAAAAAACAAGATTTCAAGGTCACCAGTTTTCAGTAAAGATTGGAAACAAACTTTGTTGAAAACTCATTTAGGGTGCGTTTTGTGAAGTCGCTGATCATTTTATACCACCCTAACAAAATTTTTTATTCTAAAAACAATCAACGTACGGAACACTAATTGTGCAAGTTCAACTTGCACTTGACCGGTTTTTTATTTTCATCTCTGAATCTTCATATGCAATGTTAAAATCTGTATTTTCGGATATTCCAACATCTTTAGTAAACACTAAGAGCCGCATTAGTCGAATTAACACCCGCCCAATGGTTACCTCAGTCCTTGCTCCGACCGGTTTTCCTGAACTGAGCCTCCGTCTCATCGAAACTGTTTAGACCAAAATTTTAATTGACGATAAGATGGATAGTCGTTGATGTACACCTGGGATATGCTTCCATGAATAATTTTGGTATATTTCCCCCCTTAGTAGGCATCTAGTACAGTAAAATTAGCACAAAAAATGCATTACAAAGGAAATAATTTGTATGTTATGTTTTTTTGCTGGATAGTGTAGGTAACGGTATATATTTGAAGAATCAAAAGAGTCCCGAACTCAAAAGTGTGAGGAAAAATATTATTCTATTATACACGAAGTCCAATCCTTGTATGCACCGCACAGCGAGTCCATGTCCGTACAGCTGCTTCTTCACGTGATTCGCAGAAGCAGTTATAATATATTGTATTGAAAGAAAATAGCATTCTATTTCCACTTAAAATTATTTTTAGCGTTATAAAAACACATTTACTTGCAACTTTTATTATTTATATTGTTATATTTTTTTTTTCTGGTGGTAATTTTAATAGCGAAAATTTTCCGAAAGCTATTTAACCCTTCTGTAAATAACCGGGTACCCGGGTACCTTTTTTGAGTTTTCAGTCAACATAACTTTTCTTCCAGTAATTTAATTTTTTTTTCCGGCTAGATCGCCGTTTTTCATCCTTTTTTGATTAAACTAATAGGTTTTTTGAATCAATTTTAGCAATATTTATGTATTAAAATTGAAGTTAACGTTATTCAGTGGTCTTATCAATAACCAGGGTACCTGGGTACATATACACTTTACTATCTTATTTAGTAGTATAATAATTAAGCAATGTTGAAATTACTCAATAATTATCCAGAAATTAACTCCTTGTGCACAACTTTAAAACTGACGACAAAAATTGTTACCAATAAAATAACTCCACTTATACAGCTTTCCGAAGAACAACAAGGATTCAGGAGCAGAAGATCCTGTAACGACAGACAAATTACTGAAAAATCAATTGAGTATAACAGACCACCGTTCTTATGCTTTATAGACTTGGTAAAAGCATTTGATAGAGTACAGCTGCAAGACGTAGTGCACACACTTTATGACAAGAATATTCCATTGAATATAATAAAAAACTAATTGAGAACATAAAATAAAATAGAAGCGAGAGTGAATTCGGAGTTAACTGAACCCATATAGGTAACAACTGGTATTAGACAAGGAGACTCACTGAGTCCCCTACTGCTTATCATTATATTAGATGAAATAATTAAACAGGTAAAAACAAAAAAAGGCTATAAAATGGACAATAAAAAGATACATATATTGTATTACGCCAACGATACTGTCCTAGTCGCTGTGAATGAAGATGACTTGCAGATTATCATATCAGTTTAATACAACAGCAAAGAAATTTAATATGAAAATATTGACTGAAAAACCAAATCAGTAGTTATCTCCAAACAACCAATTAGATGCAAGCTGGAAATCGATAATCAGATTATAGAGCAGGTGAAGACAATTAAATATTTAGGAATTATATTATCATATAAGAACAACATAGAAGAAGGAATAAAAAAACAAATAGTAAAAGCCAATAGAATAGCAGGATGATTGAATGACACTATTTGGAATAGTAAATACATGAGAACAGAAGTAAAATCTCGTGTATATAAATCTGTAGTTCGACCAGTTATGACCTGCACAGCAGAGACAAGACCAGTAACACGCAAAACTCAGAGATACTTACAAACAAGTGAAATGAAAATATTAAGAAGAATTGCAGGAAGAACACTTTGGGATAGAGAAACAAATGACAACATAAAAGCCATATGTGAAGTAGAGGACATTAACACGTGGATAAGAAACGGAAAACAAGAAAGGAACCAATACATAAATAGAATATCCGAACGACGTTTAATGAAAATAGCTCGAGATAAATCACCGTTGGGCCGAAGGTTTATAGGACTCCCACGAAAAAGATGGAACGACGACCTGTAGCGACGATGCATTAAAGAAAAACAGGCAGGAATGCTATATATAAAGAAGAAGAAAAGAAGAAGAAAATGTAACAGTAATTATATTATAAATAATTAAAGAGATATATAGTTAAAAAATAACTATTTATTATCATAGTTTAGCTTAGTTTTAACATTCAGTACATCTAGTAATTATTTTCGCATGTTCGTCACAAATAGGCTTTTTACATTCTCCACATAATTTTCGAGTCTTGCGTCGTTTTCTAAAATGTCCATTGTAACAAATGTAGCACAAGCTTTCAACTAGTTTTCGTCCAGTCGTTTCCCGTGGTACTTGAGAAGTTGAAATTATAGAACGACTTTGAATTTGCAGCAGACTTTCCCATAAGACTCTCATTGCGATGCGTGTAGCGACATGTCTTGTTATCTGATTATTGGAGTAACGATCTTGAATATTTGGTAAACATAACTCTTCATCAAGCTGTCTTAAAAATAATCTTCGTTGATTAGTTTTTTTCTGGATCATTTTGTAATTATCAAAATATAAAATATATGACGCAAGAGCAGTAACGTCTAAGTTGTTATAAAAAATGCTAGTGACCATATTCTTGTTGATCTCTGTATTGTGTGCCTCCCTAGCATTTGATCCATCATGCCAACACCAATTCTAGTTTTATTGTAATATTCAATTATTTCTGTTTTTTTTCTTATCTTCAGAAACTGTCATATCTGAGTGCATAGTGAATAACAGTATTACTGTTTTTTTTTTTGAAACATACGAGCACATAATTACTTGATCATGAAACCCAAATAAAGTAGAGACTTTTATTAGCTTTCATTTCTTCGGGAATATAATTTTTATTTTTTTTAGAGTAACCACTAATGTCAAATTCCACAATAAATGTTTAGCTAAAGGTAATGTAGTAAACAATTGTTCATTGATGTATTTCGACCAGATCGTCGATACAAGTCTTTCACAACTCTTTCACCTTGATTCGTCTCATAACCAGTCTCACTTTTTCCAGTGCATATTTGTCCAAGTAGAGCATAAGCGTTTTCGAAATCACTAATTCACTATACTTTTAAACCATATTTCGCAGGTTTTGATGGATTATACTTCGTGAATCGTGTCCTTTCTCGATATGGAAAAAGCTGTTCATCAATAGTCAAACTTTCAAATGGTCTATACAATCGAGATGAATTAAAATTCAGGATGGTCCATATATCACGTATTGGAGCAGCCTTGTCTTTTACGACACGAGTAGCTTTCGTATTAGCATCATCAAATCGTATAAATCGGAGAATAGTCCAAGACCTAGTAAATGGTAACAGTGGATTTTACCTACTTCATGTATAATGGAATAAAATGTTTTCCTCATATTTTTGAACTCGAGACTCTTTTGATTATTCGAATATACACCATTATCTACACTTTTTAGCAAAAAAACCTAATATCCAAATTATATTCTTTTAATATCCGAATTTTTTTTTACTATTATTACTGTGTTATGCTTTAAATTATTTTCAATCATTTCTCGAAGGAAAAAATCACAAAAACTACAAAACACAATGAACTTGCTCAAAATGTGGTCAAAATACTTAGGTGAAGACAGTGATTGGAAAAATTACTCAATTTTTTCTATGACGTATTTTTCATGGTTTAGAAAAAAAAACATCTCAACTTCATAAGCAACCGTTGGGAGCAACACAGAAATTAAACTCAGTTCTTAAATTCTATCGATAATCGAATTGTATGCTGAATGCCTTATAACAGTTTGTAACATTAGTTTTTTCCTAGATTTTAAGATCATGTTCTTTCTATAATTCATGTAATAATTACCAATTTAAGTTAAGCAGTTATTACCTTTTTTTTTTATTTGATTGAGCAGTGTAACTTAAACCATATTAAACGCACGTGGATAGTTTTATTTTATTTCGTTTGCATTGAATGCGTCTGATATACAATTAAGACGAACATCATCGATCCTTGTCTATCAAGTCGCGAGTTTAACACTCCCGTCTCATTTTGCGTTCCTGAAGTGAACGAGTACCTTTAAAATACTTCACTTCGACGCAGAAGAAGGGAGAGAGTATTTAAGCCGCCATTTCGAATGTTTCGACGCTTTTTTCCTCCGTTAGGCCGTAGTGAGCTTGTTCTTCCATCACAGAGTGAAGCGTTTTTTTATCACCGAGTGGATGCCGTTTTCAGACCTCAAGTCTGAGACCTTTTTCCATTCCAAAAATATTCTACTCATCCTAAGGCATTTCCGGTCAAAGAGTGATCAGTTACCCAAATGAGAATGAGGGAGTAGTGTGTGAGGCAATATTTTGATAAGAATCTCACCAGGAGAGGATAAGCAGTTAATGGAAAACCCACGAGGAGAAGCCAAGCAGTAATTCATTAGTGCATCAGTTTAAATATCTCACTTCCTTTCTACTAGGTGTGTTTCCAACGACTACGTAACACATGTGCTCCTGAAGTCGGTTTCAAAGGAAGCGAATCAGAAATAAACTTTTTATATCGTGCCTTATAAAGCCATTTCTCACACTTACGTTCAGTGATGCTAGGATTGAAAAAATCTTTAAAATTCTAATTTAAAGACCCTCTGCAAATGTGTGCAATCTCATAGTATAAAAGGTTATTTATTTAGTCTACTTAATCTTAAGGGTACAATACATGCAAGAATTTTTTATTCTGTTAATATACTCTTGTTTATTTTAGTGTAGCGTTTCACTGAACTCCTGCCCTATCTTATAGGACATAAAGGTTGTACCCAATTCAATTTTATATCAACAACTCAATAACCTTTCAGTATTTTCTCATTTTTTGAGCTGAACTTAGATTCTTTTTATTCTAAAATGAATGGTGCCCAAAACAGTATAACTAAGCCTTAAACAACTATAGAGACTATTTTCAAAAGGCGTACAAAAACTATATCGATCTCCACATCTCTCCAAACAAAACGGGCTAGCTTATATCTAATTTTTGTTCTCTCAGTGTCAATATCCACCCAATCCATTCTCGGAAGTTAAGATGTACATAAGGGGCAAACAGCGACTTTTATTTAATGAATAAAATATTTATTAAAAGTAGAGAAAAAAGAGCGTTATAAGTTTTACCCACTCAAACACCCGGCCGGCAAGCTCAAATCGTAAGTTCATGAATTGAACGGTAGTTTCTACCAGTATTGTATTCAATTTAATAAAGGCAAAACATAAATACTCAAAATAATACACCTCCTATCTCGTTTCCCTTTGAATCTCGGCTTTAATGCGATCGAACTTAAATAAATTCAGCTTAGATCGATCGTATCTAGTGGACTCTACGTCATTTTACGGAAAACGCGTTCCCCGGAACCAGATGCAAGGCGTCAGATACTTGATCTCAATCAATTTAGATCGGAGTTCGTATATTTGGACTTTGCTTCCGCTCCGTAGCAAACACTGACAGAATAATTGATAATGTGAAACTGCCGGATAAATGGGTATAATTGTGTTCACTTTAAGTTGGATTAGGATCTGTATATTACTTTTAGACGAGTATATTTATCTTTTCTTCTTTATAGTTTAATTAATGGGCACGATGTGATTTTGATTTCCGGTTTTTAGAATATGTGATATATCACGCAAATATTTTATAGTTCATATATATAAAAAGAAAATATCTATAGTCTCATAACTCTTTATATAACACTGTTAATTAAGAGGATCATCGCTTGAATGTAACTTCTACGTGGATTTGCGATCGACAGTTATTGTCACTCGAAAGTATATTTGTGAGAGGGGCTTTTGACAGTGAAGCTGGGGTATCTTGATGCTCTAGATTGTAGCACAAGGATTAATTACCTGGATGGTACAGTATCTAGTCATGTTTGGTAGCTAAACTTAGTGAAAGTCAAATTATGCAACCTCTGTTTGAGGTTGTATAATTGGAACCTATAGTTAAACACACATGGCAATATATTTTTCAAAAACTGAGGATTTTTGCTGGGAGTTTGATTGTACATATATTTCTAATTAATACGAGTATGTTTTTTAAGTTCTACCTAGACATAAAGAAAAACTCGCAGATTATAAGTTTTGCAAGAAGTAAAACATTACTTAAATTTCCACCAAATTTTATATTTTTAACACCATCACATGTTTCGCTGTACGACAGCTTCTTCAGCTGTTACAAAATGAGGTTAAAATTACTATAATAAATAGTTGGTTGGCAATTTATGGCAGGTAATAAAATAATTTAATTAAAACAAATTTAGTAATGGTGAATTATTTAAATCTAATTGTTCATTTATTAAGGAATCTGAATTTTTCAATTGTATATATTTGTATACTCCGGATCTATTGTCTCTATCTGTTTTAGTTTGTTATTTTTTATAAATTTGCAAAGTGTGTTGGATGTTTTAAATGCTGTGTTAATATTTAATTTTCTCAAGAATCTATTTAATTTAGTACTTCATCTACCATAGTACGTTATTGACTTTACGTTTTTATGAGGTTCTTTATTACTCGGAAAAACTGTACTAATGGCTTTTTTATACAGTTTTTTCTTGAGAATATTATCTATTATGGATGGCGAATAGTCACTGTTTACTCCTAATTGTATTATAATATCAAGTTCTTTTTAAAAATCGTCTTGGTTCAGAGGAACAATTATTAGTCTATGAATCATGCAAATGAAAACTGTAAGTTTGTGACTTAGTGGACGACATGAGGTATTATGGATAATTATGTCAGTATGTGACGGTTTATAGTAAAGAGAAAAAATGTGTTTGTTGTTATGTCTTTTTATTGTTAGGTTAAGGAAGTTTAAGCTATTGTTGATTTCAACTTCACCGGTGAATTTTATATTTTTGCGTATATTATTCAAAAAATTTTGAAATGTGGCAAATTGTCTATCACTTCCTGTAAAACACCATAAGATATCATCAACATATCTATTCCAGTATACTATTTTTTTAAACAGTGGGTGTTTGCCTATTTGGCTTTCTATGTTATTCATAAATATTTCCGCCAAAAAAGGACTAAGTAGATTACCTATTATAAAGACCGTCTAGGCTGCTGTATAGGTCGTTATTAAATTCAGAATAATTTTGTTCTAGGCAAAGCTTTAAGCAATTTAAGATGTCTTGTTTTATTATTGTGTTGACATTGATTTCAGAAAGAAGTTTTTTAATTAGTAATATAGTTTCCCTACTTGGTATGCTTGGGAAAAGATTTTGAACATCGAAAGAGATTAATTTTGAATTGTCAGGTAACTTTAAATGTTACTCACAGAGTATAGCAAATGCATTTTTCTACATAAATACACTAAACACTAGTCTAGCGAGTTGGTTCAATCCATCTAAAAAACACAAAAAAGACGCTATAGCATCTGTGAACTTGCGACCAGAGGAAAATTTTGAGCCCCTGAGATATTTCCCTGATGTTTTAATAAAAAGAAATCGCAGTGCACTGAATGAGAGCTGTAGAATGGATGTTGTAAGTCGGTGAGTACACAATCTTTGGTAATGGCTAGAGCTGTGTTATCTTTGTGTACTCTGTTGTTGTCTTGCAATAGTTTTGATTGTTCTTGAGTTCAGACATTTTTTTCTAACGGTCCCTTTCAGATTTTGGATCGTTCTTTCGTAAACGACATTGTAGGCACTTTTTTTTATATACTCACCACTTTGTCGTCACAGAAAACTGCCGCCATCAAATTTCTAGAAGACAAATGAATTTTCGCCTTCTTTGGAGGTTGAAAGCCGTTACCCATAGCATCGACTCCTGCTACGAGGAAGGAGCCCGAATATTCAAGCCTAACGTAACAATTGCGTTCTCTAAAGCAGCCAAATATTCTTGAGAAACTTATTTTCTCGCCAGCCTCTGCTTAAGTCTAAGGAGTTTGGGGATCCATCATACAGTAACTTTTTTCATCTCCAAATTTTCGTGAGAAAAATTAAAAACTGTAGTTTCGGATACTACAGCTTATTTAGCAAGCACTGGGACTTCCATTCGACGATCTCACAACAGCAAATTATGAATAACTCTGATGGTCTTCTCAGTTCGTCCTTTAACCAGTCTTTCTGACCTGGTGTTATCTTGACTAGAGTTTTGGTAATATCGAAATTAATTAGACTAAAATCTCACATGAAAATAAAATGGGTCGCATATTGAGATATAAATGGGATATTATTTCATGAGTAATTTGATTGATTACAAAAGAAATCGTGAAATTTTATAGTAATTTGCGAATTAAGTAAAACAAAATAACACCTCTGTGAAAAGAAATCGTTGAATTCCACATTTAATTTACAATAAAGAAATAATAAGTAGGAGTTGCATGAAAAACCAATTTCATGTAATAAGGAGGTTACAAAGAAAAAGAAACAAAATCAGACTGTTGCTTCTGATAACTTCTTAACTTCACTGGCTTTTATGTTCAATTTGCTAGCATGAAGGGTTGGTGAAGTGGCATTATATATTCGAGAAAGCAACTATCAATTTTGATTTTATTTTACGGCAGAAGTTTTGCTTGATATTATATTCTTCCTACACACCCACAGCTAAAATTTAAAAATTATACTACGTCGTGTAGTCTATAAAAGTACAAGGAAATAAGGCTCCGGTTTTATGATTCCATCAAAGCGAAAACTTTTACAGATAACTGTTTCTTTAGTTTATTCGTCTTCGCTGTGCATAATCTCAAAACCACTGAGTTAATTTAATTAAAACCGGGAACATATTTTAAAATTTATAATTTAATATTATCAGCGACCACCAATATAACTTTCATAAGCAAATATTCACAGGAGATCTTTCTAACTTATGGCATATATGTTTGGAACAACGTAGGTGAACACTTTGAAGAATCTCGAGCGGTTGTTCTTGATATATCCGAGGCATTCGACTGTGTTTTGTATGAAGCATGGTTGGCTAAGCTGCGCTCTAATGATATATCTGAAAAGCTTTGTGACACTCAACAAATTTCTTTTTAATATTTTCATTATCAAGACCGGTGTGCCCCATGGCTCCATATTGTCTCCTGCTCCCTTTCTCATTTACATTAACGATCTGCTGATAAGGACCAGTAGTCCAATTTCCAGAGGACAGCATACTTATTTCTTCGCTTACTTTACATGCTCGATTAGAATCCCAGAACTCACGAGCAACCTTGATTCCTTGGAATATCGAAGAACGGTTGGCAACTTAAATCTATTCTGCAGGTATTTTCACTGAAAGTGTTCGATAAATGTAGCCCGCTTAATTCCTCCCAGACCGGTGAATGCTAGGAATCCACGTCGCGTTTAATATTTTACATCCATATAACCTTTTTCAAGTAGTCTTTTATATGAAGAACCTCATCTGTCTGGAAAGGTTTGACCAGGACTGCGTTTCCCACCGAGTACAATTTACAGCGGTCCAAGATCAACGTGAATCGCTTTTCCGCACACGTATCACTTCTGTGACACTTTGATGATTTTCCTGCAGCACTTGTGCCATACCCATAAAAAAAAATTACTTCTAACACTGGGAACATCATCAAAAATAAATTACTTTCGTGGGAAGATTCATATAAAAAAATTTTTTTTTAAAAGTAAACAAATATATCCATCTTCGTCGGCACTATGATTCTGGTTAAAAACTCTTAGCCATACCAATTATCTGGACAATCTTAGAGAACCTAGCGTCGCCACACTCTGAATCTTTATTATAAGTGACTTAGCTAAGATAAAGCCCGCTAATATCTTTCTAAACGAAATGAAACGAATTATTTTGTTATTTGTCACTTATATCACTAATATCTTTTTCGGATTTTCTAGAAGCTTGCCTATAACTCATTTTAAAATTCCGAGGACCAAGGCCAACATCATTTCTTTATGTGGTAAGGCATGATGGACTGTTGGCTAAGATACGCTCTTGTGGTATGTCTGAAAAGTTTCCTCAGAGAGCGTTCTTTACGAGTGGCGGTCGACGGATTTCTTTCTCACACCTTCACTATCAAGGCCGGTGTGCCCCAAGGCTCCATACCGTCTCCTACTCTCTTTCACATTTACATTAACGATCTGCTGGAAAAGACCGAGAATCCAATCTACAGCTTTGCGGATGACAGTACATTCACTTTAAACGCTCGGACATCGGCTGCTCAGGCGAATATTCGCAGACAGCAGGAGGTCGTTCACCTTAACAAGGACCTGGAAGAAATTCTATCTTGGGGTGACAGTAACCAAGTGGAATTTAACGCTACAAAAACTCAGGCGGCAGTTTTTTCTAAAAAAGTTAACATTGTTGAACCTGACATAGATATGTCGGGGCACTCCATTCCCCTAACATCGTCGCTCAATTTGTTGGGCGTTAATTTGGGAGCAAATATGTCCTGGCATGAACATGTTGCAGGCATAGCAAGGAGAGCTTCTCAAAAGTTGGGAATACTATTTCGAACCAGAAAGCTTTACACTCCACAACAACTGTTAATTCTTTATAAAGCTGAAATTCGTCCAACTATGGAATACTGCTCCCATGTTTGGGGCTCCGCTCCCAAACATACAAAGCATTTGTTGGATTCTGTTTAGAGAAGAGCTGCTCGTCTGATTGGAGACCCGGAACTGACCGGCGCACAGTGGGGAAAAACGAAAAATCGTGTTTCAAAATTATCTAGAGCCTTCAATTTTGGTTCGATTTGTACGATTTTTTTTTTAAAATTGAAGCTTATTAAATTCCGAACAAAGTTGTCGGAGCCAATTTTGCAATTAAACTTTTGTTTCAAAATGGCGGAAGTCTTCAAAATGGCGGTTTCTGATTATATAGCGACTGAGACACAGAAAACACTTACAATTTCAAACCAAGTTGTGCTAAAATGCGTGTATGTATGTTTTTTTATGTCGCAGATAATATATCTAATATCACAGTTACAAGATTAATAATAATGAACCCAAAATGGCTGCCATGAACAATAAAAGTATTATAAATATGAATAAACGTACCATTATTATTTTATATCCATAACATTTGCATAAATAATTTCTTTAAGGTTGTTAATTATAAATATGTTTCAACAATTGACTTAAAATGACAAATCAAGTATGGCTGATGCCAAAATTGAATCGAGCAAGAAAGTTTCTCTGTGGCATTTAGATTGTGGCAGTCAGATCATTCAAGTTTAGTTGCGGGATTTAAATTTTCATGCAGTTATTGCTAGAATATTGCTGCTGTAAATTTTAAGTATCGTAGACAATTTTCTGGCAGATACAAAAAACAGCGATACACGCAGAAAAGGACAGCTCACACAGCTAGAAAATGGCTACAACAGCTAACGCTATATAATCAGAAACCAACGTCCGCCATTTTGAAACAAAAGTTTAATTGAAAAATCGGCTCCGACAACTTTGTTCAGAATTTAATAAGCTTCAATTTAAGAAAAAAATCGTCCAAATCGAACCAAAATTGAAGGCTCTAGACAATTTTGAAACACGATTTTTCGTTTTTTTTTTTTTTTTTTTTTTTCCTTTAACCCACTGTGCGGCGGCCTTGATTCACTGGGACATCGAAGAACGGTTGGCGACTTGAGTCCGTTCTACAAGTATTTTCATGGAAAGTGTTCGAAGGATGTAGCTCGCTTAATTCCTCCCAAAGCGGTGCATGTTAGAAATACACGTCGCGCTGGTGCTTCACATCTGTATGAGGTTCAGCTTGTTACTCCGCGTACAAGGCTTTTCAAGCAATCTTTTATATGGAGAACATCATTCCTTTGGAATAATTTGCCCAGCGCTGTGTTTCCCACCGAGTACAATTTACAGCGATTCAAGAACAACGTGAATCGCTTTTTTTTTTTTTTTTTTCGCACACGTGCCGCTCCCGGAGCGCTTTAGGGACTTTCCCTGCAGCACGTGTGTTAGACCCGTAAAAAAAAAAGAACAATTTGAACTAAATACCTTTTACCTGAGACCATGTTACTCCTCAGCAGGTAAACGTCTTTTCGTCCTCAAAGCGAGGAATACTATCAGATTTGTTGGCTTGTTGAAATCTTGTGGTGAAACAGGCAAATTTCTGCTATTATTATTATTTTTGATACTTTTGTTCTTCTTTCTCACATTTGGTCAATGTGGTGCCATGTTTGACTGACGGGCCTAAGTCAAGTCAGCACAAGCGCTATTACCATTGTGTATTAAGGGATGACCTGACAATGTTACATGTTTTCAAAATCACTGACTTCTGAATATTTTTGTGAATGTTTGTGTTGAGTCCTTACTGTACTTAGTGTGAATGTTGTTGGTGTAAGGCGTGTGGCTGATATGACGAGGGGGACAATGATGACTTTTTCTTGCTTCCATAGCCTTTTTTACGTGGCTTGGTTTGGCTCTGATAGTCGTGTTAGTCTCGCATCTGTGTCGGTTGTGTTTGGAATTGATTTCGGTGGGTCCAGGCGGCGAGAAATTTTTTTCTTAGTGATTTTGTTATAGCAACGCATGACGTGTTCGTTGATTTCTACGGTGCAACTCATGCATTACTTTGATTTTCCCGCCTTGGTGGGTGTCGACTTACTCGCAGGCACAACACATTTGGCAGCTCCATTTCTTTTGCCCGGTCTTCATAGATCTGGTTGAGTTGACCTACCATAGAGCGTTGGAATTACAAAGAAAACAACGAGTAAGATGAGAACTACTTAACGCCAGATGAAAAGTATGTATTACGCAAAAGAACATAACATTTATTAAATTGATTAGAAAACGTATCAAAATAGAAGATGTCGAAAATACAGTATTAAAGGTGAAATAAAGATAGAGGCGAGATATGTAGCAAAAATAGAAAGGATAAAAAAAATGATGGAATGAAACCATGAGAAGAAAAAGACCCGGGATGAGCGATATTAACATCTTATGATGACAATAAGAAAATGACATGGAAGGGATGGACGAACACCACAAAGAAGAGAAACAAATTGAGAGAAATAGGAGGTGTATACTATTCATGAAGGATGGACGCTGGATAAAGATAATGCGTTTTTCTAATAATAGAGAGATTTTGCAACTCTTATTTTGGTAGGTCACTGTCTTTATCTTTATTTGAAGCATGTATCCACCGTTTGTAGCTTGCGCAGTAGTAAAGGGAAGAAATTAAATGTAAGGACTCAGCTATTATGGCTATTTGAAGCATGCGCCCACCATTTGGAGCTTGCACAGTATTGAAATAAAATAAGAGACACCTTTAATAAGAATAACGATTTCCCTTATTTAGGAATTTATAAGAAAGGTTATTTGAAGTTCGTTATTCTTATTGCTATTATCGAAGGGCCTGTTTTTTTTTCCTATTTAGGTGTACAAACCACTAAGAAAAACACACAGTAAAATTGAAATGATAATATTTTATTGCAAACAACACAGTTAATTAGTGTTCAGCATATGTTGAGATTTTGCAATCTTTAGTACACTGGCATTACAGTGTGTGTAGTGCTAATTTTGAATGAAATTTTATTTATCACACATTCGTATTACCTGGGAAATATTGAACGAAATGATAGAAACCTGCTAGACGCAACTTTAATTTAGAAACTTGTGTTGACCCATCAAATACTCATAACCGGTGTCCTTAACCATGAAATGAATGAAAAAAATTCCCTAAGTTTATAGAAGATGAGAAAAACTAATCTAACCTGGCAAATCGGTTGCGGTAATTCTTCGCATGCTTAAGATAACGATAAGGTCAAAGGCATGTGAAAAATAAGCGTTGCAAAATCTCTCTATTGTTTTTGAATCATATTTATCAGATAATTTTCTCTCCTCAATTGGTTTGCATTTCTGTACTAATTATCAGTGAATTATTTTTGGGGCTATATTGTACCTATTGCTATAATTTATTTTTGGCAGGAATTTACACCAATTGGTTAAATAATCTAAAATTAAAATGTACCTTTGGTACTTGCAACAGTGATCGTTTTTTTACAATGACGGGTTTGATTTTATGTTTGGAGCAGTTCTTCTAGTTATTATTTGATCTGATATTGCTATATTGAATCTCTACTTATAGCTATAGCTATCCGTTAATGAGTCATATATATATGAATGTAGATTACTGATATGTACGTCGAAGCCGTAGTGGGCTTTTTTCCATCATGTAGCCGTACTGATATATTAGTGATGGAGTAGTGTGAAAACCGTTTTTAGTGCTCAATTTAAGGCCTTTTTCTTTGAATCTGGTTTATTCCCAAACCTTTAGGGGCCAAAGAAAAGTTTAGTAGCCTAAAGGGAACTGAAGTAACCAAGGGGAAGACATCTATGTTTGAACATCCCTCCGGGACAGGCCTAGAAGCTCGTAGGAAAACCGTAAGTCACCAGAATATCCATCCGTAGACCTATTTTTCCGCAGATAAGTGTATTTCACATATAGAACTGATAACTCGTGAAGTGAATCTCACGAATCTTCAATATCGGGTGTAGCAAAGTTTTAAAAGTAACAATCCTGATTTAAGGACTTTATATACCACTTATTAGGCTAAGGTTTTTTTGTAATAACAGAACCGCAAAAGTTATAACTTTTAGTTTAGTCATTAATAAACCTTTTTTTTTTTGTTTAAAGCTAGTGTTTCACTGTACCACCTATTTTACTTTTCAGGACAAAAGGGTTGTACCATATCAAAATTTTCCTTAACATCTACATAACCTTTCAGTGTTTTTTCGTTTTTTTTTTTTAGCTGAAGTTAGATCCTTTTTATTTTAAAATGAATGGTGCCCAAAATTTGTACAACCAAAAATTTTAAAACAACTATAGAGACTATTTCCAAAAGACGTACAAAAATTATCTCTTACCCATATTACTCTACCAAGAAAAACTGAGCTAGTGTATGTTTAATTTCTTTAGTTCTTTTGATATTAATACCCACTCAATCCATTCTCAGAAATTATGAAAGTGGAACGCCACAAGTAGCGCCTCAATGTGCGGGCGAAGTTGACAGGCCACAATATGATAAAGTTACTTCTTTGGGGACTTTGTTGTCTTATTTGTTATAAAAATACTTTCCTAGCTAATTGTCCCTGTTATTATGTTATTATTATTACTATCACTTTACATTATATATTTTAGAGCGATATTTGGTCCAAAAGGGAAGCGCAGATAAAGATGATTTTCTTATAGTTAAAAATCATAATAACTAAAAATTTATCATAGCAACACTATGACATTTTTAACCTTTGCTATGTATGCCCCGCTAAATATACAATTTTGAGTTTTTTGAACTTTTACCGCCTGTTTGTTTTGTACTAATTTGGTAGTAACATTAGAAGAACATCTAATAAATAACATGAAATAAACCTGAAAACAACAATTAGCTAAATAAATTTTATCGCTAGATAGAAAGCTCACAATTGAAGTATTTTGGACTAAACGCGATTAGTGGGATAATTAAAGACTGCTACTCTAATTTCATTTATTAGTTTCGTGGGACTACAGTAGTGAAATTGCAATTAGATAAAGTCGAGGAAAATTAACAAAGCAACTGTATTTGTCTGGCATGAACTTCCGCCTGTCTTTGTAGTTTTATAATTTTATTAATTACGATAAACAGGAGTTTTTTTTACGACAATTAGAAAAACTAATAAAAAGTTATTAGTGAGTAATAGCTTTTTCAGCATGATTTTTTCCATTAAATACGCTCGTGAAGCGATATGAAAACACATTTAAGTAAATTATGTCCATTAAATTTCAAATTAATGGATCATTTTGATCTAGAGTTACTGGGATAATAAATTAACAGATAGACAAATCAACAGACAGATCAACGGACTATGAAACTTAGGTTTTTCGTGATCTGAAGTTTCCAAATATTTCGAAGGGCGTTTCTTACAATATTTTTTAATCGTTCAATTCCTCACCTTTATAAGGACTAACCCTTTCTATATCATAAAGATATTTATTTATCTATGTTATCCAAGTGCCAAAAGGTAGAACTGTATTTCACAATACTTTTTTGACAACACGATAGTGCTGCTACAGATAGTACTGTGTGTTACCTATCTTGACAATAGTACTCGGCTTTCCGGTAACCGGTTCTAATATTATCCAGAGTCGATGTGGATTAATTTCGATTATACCCGTAAATCGATTTTCCAAGATAAAAAGTGTGCTCTTCTTTACCAGCACAAAGCATAACCTAACTTATGGTTGGTAAGCAATTCTATTAATTTTCTCGATATTACAGAGATCTGTGTTGTGTTTACTTACCTGTCAATTGGTCTATATTGTCTACAATTACGCCAATATTAAATTATATGGAACATTCTTAAAAAAACAGTTATGTGAAGAATAAAGCAGTTTAATCATATATGTGTCTGTCTAGCCTAATATGTGGTTCAATTAAAAGTGTATGTATTATTTTGCTAAATGAAAAACAGTGTTTCTTCATAGAATTGAATACGGCGTTAATATTATAGAAATTGTATTTATCACAATAGCAAATCTCGAGAAATAGGTCTAAAAACAAACTTCATCAAAACAAAATATTTAAACAGCGCAAGTGAAATGAAGATAACAGCCAGGAACTATTACTAGAAGGTGAAAGAATAGGAAAGGTACAAATATTTATATATCTTTGATTGTATTAGCCGATACTTGTTGGAAATTCATAATAAATTATATAAAAACAACACTATGTTTTAATTTCCAATATATTTAAAGTCACTTGACAATTGTTTCACCATACAATGGCTTCTTCAGAAGTAAATCGGAAAGAAAAATATTTGGTAGTAATCCTGGTTAAATAGTGCTTAAAACTATCCTTAATTACCTAAGATTATGTTAATCATTTTATTATATTATTTACAGACAGAATTATTTTAAGAATGCAAATCTGTGGTACTATTTCCGAGAACTAATAAAGATTAAGTAAGGGTGAATGGTTTAGGCCTACCTGTTCGTTTAATAATTGATTGGAGTTTTTCCGTTTGTTAATTTCAAGACATTCAAGCAAATTTAATTTTTTAGATTTATTTTCAACATGTAGGATTTTTCACGTATCATCAAAATTATGGGATTCGTTTATTACATGGGTTGCGTAATGTGAATTGTTCTTATTTTTTAAATAACTATGTTTATGTTCTTTAATGCGAGATCTACCAGTTTGTCCTACGTAGGTTTTAGTACAAGATCCACAATTTAATAAATTAACTCCTGATTTTAAGGAATTCTTAGATTTGGTTTTGTTATTCAAAATTATACTCCCTAAGGAATTAATGGTTTTGAATGCTATTTTTATTGTTCTTTTTTATTAAATGTTTGGAAATTGTTCTAGTTATTTTCCCTGTGAATGTGAGTGTACTAAATTTTCCTTTTTTGTCATTAATTGTGGGATAAATTAGAGAGATTGCTTGTTTAAAGGATTTTTTATTCAAGATATTATCTATAATGTTGAGGTCATATCCATTATTAATTGGTATTTGTTTGATTATGTTGAATTCTTTGTTAAAATTAGTTTTAGTCATAGGGATATGTAACAATCTATTTATGAAAGAGTTAAAAGCTATCATTTTATGAGGATAAGGGTGGGATGAACGATTGTGTATGACTGTGTCAGTATGTGAAGGTTTGTGAAAAATCGAGAAATCGTGTTTTATAGATATGTGATATAGATATGTCTAAGAAATTTATAAAGTTATTGGTTCTGATTCTATGGTAAATTTAATATTAGGATGCAAATTATTTAGGAAGTTAAGGAGGATTGTTAGTTGTCTATCTGTTCCCGTGAAACAGGAAATGATATCGTCAACATATCTATACCAGTAAACAATATTTTTGCTTATCGTGTTTTGACGAATTTTTAGTTCTAAATGATCCACGAAAATTTCCGCGAGTAACGGACTTAAAGGATTACCCATTATTAGACCTTCTTTAGATGTATAAAAGTTATCGTTAAATTCAAAATAGTTTTGATCCAAGCACGTCGTAAGTAAGTCTAAAATATCCCGTTTAATAATTTCGTTTACTTTATTCTTCATTAAGAGCTTATCTACTAATTCTATGACTTCATATGGTGGGATACTAGGAAATAAGTTTTGTACATCAAAAGAGATAATTCTAGAATTTTCCAGTAAGTTAATATTTTTAATTTTATCGATTAGTTCATAGGTATTGGCTATACTATATTTTGGTTTAAATTTGCAATGTTGTCGTAGTTTTACTTACCGGAAAATTCTAGAATTATCTCTTTTGATGTACAAAACTTATTTTCCTAGTATCCCACCATATGAAGTCATAGAATTAGTAAATAAGCTCTTAATCAAGAATAAAGTAAACGAAATTAGTAAACAGGATATTTTAGATTTACTTACGACGTGCTTGGATCAAAACTATTTTGAATTTAACGATAACTTTTATACATTTAAAGAAGGTCTAATAATGGGTAATCCTTTAAGTCCGTTACTCGCGGAAATTTTCATGGATCATTTAGAACTAAAAATTCATCAAAACGCGATAAGCAAAAATATTGTTTACTGGTACAGATATGTTGACGATATCATTTCCTGTTTCACGGGAACAGATAGACAACTAACAATCCTCCTTAACTTCCTAAATAATTTGCATCCTAATATTAAATTTACCATAGAATTAGAAACTCTATAAATTTCTTAGACATATCTATATCAAAAGTGAACAATAAACACGATTACTCGATTTTTCACATTCTGACACAGTCATACACAATAATTCATCCCACCCTTATCCTCGCAAAATGGCGGCTTTTAACTCTTTCATACATAGATTGTTACATATCCCTATGACTAAAACTAATTTTAACAAAGAATTCAACATAATCAAACAAATAGCAATTAATAATGGATATGACCCCAACATTATAGATAATATCTTGAATAAAAAATCCTTTAAACAAGAATTTCTCTAATTTATCCCACAATTAATGACAAAAAAGAAAAATTTAGTACACTCACATACACAGGGAAAATAACTAGAACAATTTCCAAACATTTAATAAAAAAGAACAATAGAATAGCATTCAAAACCAGTAATTCCTTAGGGAGTATAATTTTGAATAACAAAACCAAATCTAAGAATTCTTTAAAATCAGGAGTTTATTTGTTAAATTGTGGATCTTGTACTAAAACCTAAGTAGGATAGACTGGTAGATCTTTTGAAACTCGCATTAAAGGACATAAACATAGTTATTTAAAAAATAAGAACAATTCACATTACGCAACCCATGTAATAAATTAATCCCATAATTTTGATGATACGTTAAAAATCCTACATGTTGAAAATAAATCTAAAAAATTAAATTTGCTTGAATGTCTTGATATTAACAAACGGAAAAACTCCAATCAATTATTAAACGAACAGGTAGACCTAAACCATTCACCCTTACTTAATCTTTATTAGTTCTCGGAAATAGTAGTAGTAGATTTGCATTCTTAAAATAATTCTGTCTGTAAATAATATAATAAAATGATTAACATAATCTTAGGTAATTAAGGATAGTTTTTAAGCACTATTTAACCAGGATTACTACCAAATATTTTTCTTTCTGATTTAGTTCTGAAGAAGCCATTGTATGGTGAAACAATTGTCAAGTGACTTTAAATATATTGGAAATTAAAACATAGTGTTGTTTTTATATAATTTAATATTTATATATTTAGGACAAAAAAAAATCGAAATATCAAAAAATAATTTAAAGGCTGACTTGGATAGAAGAGTCTCGTTGACTTGGTCTGCGTTCAGAAGGTTACAATCCACATTTAAATTGGACATTCCAATTCCAACGATCCAACGATCAATATAGACCGCCCGAATTAACATATGGCACTGTACGTGGGCTTTAAATAAATAAACCCCAGGTAACCCCAAACAACAATGGAGAGGAGAATGCAAAAAGTTAGAGATCGTATTCCTAACATCGAGACACGAAGAAGAACAAAAGTAACAGATGTAATTCGACGAATATGTATATTAAGGTGAAATTGGGCAGGGCATATCGCAAGAATGAATAACAGAGGGACACGCCGAATGGAGACCTAGAGAACATAAAAGATGCAGAAGAAAACCACGATATATAAAGATTAGCGGGACACGATTTAATGCAAAAAGCAAACAGAGCTCATTGGAGACAACTTGGGGAGGCTTACATCCGACTATGGATGGAATAAGCTAATGATGATGATTCATCACAATATTTTATTTATTTTTGCTTGCATTTTTAGAACAATTATAATCGGATTTTCAAGATTAAGCATGGCCCTTATTTTGTCGTTTTAGGGGAGGTAAGTTATAATAGTAAACAATTCTCCTATAATTCTTTAAATAACCGAATTTTATTATTTCGTTTTAATTATTTTGCAACTTATATTATTAAATGATGTTAAATTTGATTATAAAACTTATGGATGTACTATTACGAAAATTAGGTAACAGTAACCTTTAAGTTCTTATCTTTTATAAGTAGCACGGACTAGTTTATTATAAGTAAGATACAACAGTTTGCACCTCTGGCTAATGTAAGTCTAATTCTGAAGGCGCACCTCTTCTCTATCGAGGGTTGTTTATGGCCCCAGACTAATAGAGGGGAGATATTTTATTACATTGGGTAACATGAAGAATAAGCAGTGACGATAGTAGTGACTCAAGTCCACGCGAGCGGAGCCGCGGGCCCGGCTAGTATATATATATATATATATATATATATATATATATATATATATATATATATATATATATATATATATATATACTAGTCGGGCCCGCGGCTCCGCTCGCGTGGACTTGAGTCACTACTATCGTCACTGCTTATTCTTCATGTTACCCAATGTAATAAAATATCTCCCACTATTTTCCCTTATCTCCCAATATTTCTCCTTATCTCCCATTATCTCTACATAATTTCCATTATCTAGCCTTATCTCTGCTCATCTCCCATTGTTTCTCCTTATCTCCCATTATCTCACCCTATTTCCCATTATCTAGGCTTATCTCGACTTATCTCGCAATATTTCTCCTTATCTCCCATTATTTCTCCTTATCTCCCATTATTTATACTTATATCCCATAACTCACATTAACTCCCATTATCGAGGCTTATCTTGACTTATTTCCCATTATTTATTCTTATCTCCCATTATCTCACCTTATTTCCCATCATCTAGGCTTATATCGAATTATATAGAACATATGTATCAATTTATAAAAAACACGTAAAGTGGTTCTCGAGTGATAAGCACACTAACGGACAGACAAACAGACAGAGAGACGTTTGTTACATGATATTGTTCCATATTTAATGCTTTAGGCAGTGTATGGCAAGAGAACGCATTAGCGGCAAACTCTTCTCCGACTTGATTCACTATTATCGTCACTGCTTATTCCTTATGTCACCTAACGTAATGAAATATATCCTATAACCTGGCCAGAGAATATACGTATGTTTAAAAAAAAGCACGTAAATCGGATAAGTGGTTCTCCAGTGATAAGCGCACAAACGGACAAACAGACAGAGAGACGTTGCATTTTATATATATTATAGATATCCTTTGCTACATGATATTGTTCCATATTTAGTGGTTTAGGCAGTGTATTGCAAGAGAACGCGCTAGCGCCAAACTTTTTTCCGATTTGATTCGGATAAGTGGTTCTCTAGTGTTAAGCGCACTAACGGACGAACAAACAGACAGACGGACAGAGAGACGTTGCATTTTTTATATAATATAGATATAGATTATTATTATTAATATATAGCCTGGCCAAAGAATATACGTATGAATTTAAAAAAAAGACACGTAAATCGGATAAGTGGTTCTCGCGTGATAAACGCACTAAGAGAGAGAGACATTGCATTTTATATATATTATAGATTATAGATATTCCCTGCTACATAATATTGTTCCATATTTAATGGTTTAGATTGTGTATTGCAAGAGAGAACGCGCTAGCGGCAAACTTTTTTTTCCGACTTCATTCACGATTATCGTCACTGCTCATTGCTTATGCTACCTATCGTAATAAGATATAACCTATAACCTGGCCGGAAAACATATGTATGTTTTAAAAAAAAAGTACGAAAATCGGATGAGTGGTTCTCCAGTGATAAGCGCACTAACGGACAGACAGACAGACAAAGATATGTTGCATTTTATATATATTATAGATGTAATAAAATATATATCTATAGCCTGGTCAGAGAACATATGTATAAATTTAAAAAATTACGTAAATCGGATAAGTGGTTCTCGAGGGATAAGCGCACTAACGGACAGACAGACAGACAGCGAAACGTTGCATTTTATATATATTATAGATATAGATTATTATTATTATTATATAACCTGGCCAAAGAATATATGTATGAATTTAAAAAAAGACACGTAAATCGGATAAGTGGTTCTCGCGTGATAAACACACTAATGGACAGACAGACAGACAGGGAGACATTGCATTTTACATATATTGTAGATTATAGATTATAGATATTCTCTGCTACATAATATTGTTCCATAATTAATGGTTTTAGGCTGTGTATTGCAAGGGAACGCGCCAGCGGTAAACTTTTTTCCGACTTCACTTACTATTTTACGTCACTGCTCATTCCTTATGCTACCTATGGTAATAAAATATAGCCTATAACCTGGCCAGAGAACATATGTATGTTTAAAAAAAAATACGTAAATCGGATAAGTGGTTCTCCAGTGATAAGCACACTAACAGACAGAGAGACGTTGCATTTTATATATATATTATATATATATATATATATATATATATAATATATATATATATATATATATATATAATGAAAATCGGTTAATATATTAAAACTGGTATATTTCTGTAGCAAAGGCAATTTTAAAGTACTCTTGAATTAAAAACTAATTACCGATACCTATATTGCAATTAGTTCCCTATCTAATTATTTTCGTTTTTCGAAATAAGTAAGGAACAACTTGTTTCTTCTTAACAGTTACCAATTTCTTAGTTAAGATGCATTAAACACATCTGCTAAAATTTAAAAATTACTAGCAGATACAAAGCATAAAACTGTCATTGTTTTGCTTAAGTAAGTACACTGTATCAAAAACTAAATATCACTAATCTTCAGCAATATCAGTCAAGTACTCATAGCACTACTTATACTACCAATTTGCAATATTTCGCAAAAAAATATTTATTTTTACAGAAGGTTTCAAGATGTAAACACGAAAGGCGTCTTTCATATTTCGTCAATCAATATCATCTCTCATCACCTCGGTTTTAAAACAATCTCTTCTTGTCATTGCGATATTCTAATACTCATCTCAGCTGTGCCAATGGCGGCGCATTACTTTTTAAAATTAGGTACTCCCGTGATTTATAAAATTTTCAAATTCCAATTTAATAAATATAGATAAATGCACTTTTCTTATGTCTTACATTACTTTAATGCAAATTACCAGTAGTATGACACAAATTTGAAAATATTTGTTTCAGTCACTCTGTAAATTCAGTTCAAATTGTTAAACTGTATTTAAAATAATTTGCCCAGCGTTTTGACACACAACATAATCCAGCAACTGAAAGATTTTAAAATGTAAAATAGTATTTGAAATATTTCTTGGACTATTAACTGCTTAGATTAAATATACTATACAAACTATTAAGAAAGGGAAAATGGTCATAATTCACGCAAAAAGTCAACGCAATAATAAATGTGTATAAATTTCAACATCCAAGAAGATCCTAAGACGGTGGTCGCATAATTTTAGCTATTTAATGTTGACTCTTGCTCAAAGTTGCCCGAGTGGTTTGTGGCCTGCCCCGGGTTCGCATTTGCGGAATATATTTATGTGTATTTACAGGCTTACAATTCCCTTTGAATTCATTAACATAAATCAACATTTTTTAAGTTAACTTTAAATTTTAAATTAAAGTTAAACTAATTTACATTTTGTCTAATAGTTGGCACAGTGTTATGCGACAAAGTTAAATTATATGCGAAAAAATCAGACTCGAGCTGTTTTTTTACTTTTTTGTTTACAACCACAAAAATGTTTTAAATAATGAATATTCTATTACTGTTTATTTAAAAAATAACCGGCCAAGTGCAAATCGAACTTGCACAATTAATGTTCCGTACGTTGATTGCTTTTAAGGAGTTACATACACCTGGAATTTTCAAAAATTCGATTTTTAATACGCATTTTTATTCTCTATACTTCTAAGAATTATTTTAGAAAATTCCATTCCATCACAAAGTTATAGCATATAGACCTGGCGCCGGATTGGGACCGATACCTGTCTCAATGCATTATCTGCAGTATTACTTAGTCAAATTTTAATATTTGTTAACTTTTTTTTTTTTAATTCTAACAATTACTTTTTCTACAATATGTCGAGAGGTTTTTTTAATTTTTCTAACAGACAATTTTTTTTTAATAATTAAACATAACTTTTTTGGTCAAAAGATGCATACTAAATTTTTTATTTTTGAAAAAAAAACCTTCGACAATTTTTAACTACTATTTTACAGGATTAATTTTTATTTTGGCAGATTGGATTATTTTTTATGAAGTTATCCTGCAGTGGTCAACTTAATCCGATAAAAAATAATGTTAAAACGTATTTAAAAACAAAAATTCTTATAATTTAAAGTACAATGAAAATATATAATCGCCATTATTTTATATTATTCACTTAATAACCCTTAAATTTTTTTTTAAATATCCATGCGTTTTTTAGCGCCCAGGTGTATGTAACTCCTTAAAATAAAAATTTTTGTTACAGAGGTATAAAATAATCACTGACTTCACAAAACACATTCCAAATGAAATATTCCAGAATAATTTTTTTCAAAATTGTTTGATCGGTACTTTTCAAGACAAGGGGAGGACAGTGAGTTTTCGCAATTTTTTAAAAATAATGCAAAGAAAAGTGTGTGCAAGTATTACATTTTACGTAATTTTGAACTCGTGTTTTTACAAGCTTTCATTTGACATCCCACTCGATGACTTGGTAAATTTTTTTTTTCACTTCCGATTTTACCCCCCAAAACTAACCCCTTAAGTCAAAATTTAACTTTCAAAACTACACGACTCTAATGAGGTCATCAATTCCTATATTAGTGCTAAATTTCAACTTTCTATAGTTTCAAATAGTTTCAGAGAATAGTATAGTTTCAAATAGTTGCTGAGAAAATCGGGTAGGACAGACAGACTGACAAACAGCCACCGAAGTGATCTTATAAGTGTCTCGTACGGAACTTTAAAAAAAGTAAAATCTTGTCTGATATTTGCACACTTTTGTCAATAAAATTGCGCAGTGGTCTCTATAACAGTAGCATGTTTTTTAAGTCATTTACCTAGTCTTGAAAATGATGTCATACGAAAAAATTGCTCGGTCGTTAAACTACTGGAGCTGTTTTAAGAACAATATTCTGTACTAATTCGCTATGTCTGCCATTTTGAACGACTTTTTTCTTCCGAGAAATGAGTAAAAACAACTTGGAACATCGAGCAGCTATAAAGTTTCTCATGAAAGAGGGAAATAGATCAAAAGATATTTGTGAAAGAATAATCCAGTTTTTCAGTGCGGACAGCTTATCTACTAGTGAAATTTTGGTCTTAGCAGTTTTGATGGGGGCCGAGACTTAACTAAGGATGACATTGTATTAGGCACAACGGATGAGGCATTAATTGAGGAAACCACTAGATTTGTTGAGGATTTGCTGCTGTCAGATCGATGATTGAAAATCTCAGTGCTTGCAAAAAAAGCTGGACTATCCAAAATTATAATTTTAGAGATTATGTATGAAGATTTAGGAATGAAAAAGTTTCTGCACGATGAATCCCAAAATTCGTTACACCAGAGGAAAAATTGGCGAAGAAAGAAATCTGTTAAGAACACGATGAGACGTATTTCTCTCGAATTGTCACAAGCGAGAAGATTTGGGTGTCTCTGTTAGATCCCTCCTACAAAACAGGAATCGAAGCAATAAGTTTATAAGAGCGCTACTGCTTCGAAGAAGTCGAAAACACAGTCGTTTTCTAGGAAGTTGGGAAATAGACTTGCACCAGTCTGTTGGCCACTTGCCAGTGTTCCATGTTTTTTGACACAATGCATGCAGTGTTTCAATAAGTAGAATACGTTAGCGCTAATTGTGAAGAAAGTCCAAAAGAAACTCATACATTAATAGTGCAAAGATCGATCTTTAAGAAAACGCGACTGTCAGGAACAAAAAACTATCAGATATGCCATAAGCGGGAAGTTTAGAGAATAATCTGCCACACTAACCACGAATAAATAAATGCTTTAAATATATTAAGTGTAACTTCAACGCAATGTCTAGTATTACTTACACATATTGATGGTGAACAATAATATTAAATGATTCCTAATTCTTTAAAAGATGTTCATTGATTTTTTTTTTCCTTTTTTTTTTCCTTAAACTTCGATATTAACAATGCCTCTATTTATACATATTACCCGTATTTCCCCTGTTTAAATTTAAAATTTTTTCGCTACCGTTGGCTCAGAAGGGAATAGAGAATTAGATAATGACTAAATTGAATGGCAACGCTAATCCTTTTTTTACGTGCCGTTTTATGTACCTGAAAAGATAGACTTTAAAGAAAAAGGAGTAATAAATTTTAAGAAAATAGAAGCTAAGCTAAAGAAAATGACTGAGGGTAAATTAATATTAACGAGGCTCCTGTTTATATTGTATTAAGATCTTTGTGAAACAGTTAAAAAGGAAAAGAAATAAGAAGATTATTTAGGTAATCAATTTATTATTGGTTTTGCAAAAAAAGCAGCACCATTGAAAATTGTATTGTAAAATGTGGATTTCATTGTTTTATTAATTGTGGAATAAAATAAAAATAAGAGACGTGGTTCATAAGATTTGGAATTGAAACATAATATGTAAATATTTTTTATACCTAGAAAATAGTATGTTCGGTTACAAAACTAGGTTAAACTATAGAGCCGTAGAGATAAATCTGTGAAAGTAAATTCAATGTAGCTTCCACTGACTGTGAAATCTTCTTGACCCTAGACCTGAGCTAGCTACAAGCATATATATTCTCCCCACTTGTCCATAGTCCATCATATCCATAATAGGAATATTTATAACATCTTTTGTTTTGATTCTCATTTACTGTTGCCTTTTTTGTCGTGTTATCTTTAACAACGGTAAATAAAACTCCTGGTCGGTCCTGTATTCGTTAGATTATTTCGGTATAAAATATATGATGTATTGGTTAAATTTACCATACATTCTGTTATAACTTTTTGGATTAATACTTGTCACCATCATTCTTTATTTCCCTGAATTTTTATGTAATATGCTTTAAAAAATAATTCAAAAAAAGAGATTAACTATAAAGTTTCATACTGCCGTTATACGTATACATAAGAAAGATGTAACATATAAAACTAAACAGGTAGAAAGAGTGGGTAAAAAAGGAACAAAAAAGATTTGCCATTATTTAGAATAAGGGAACAAATATAAAGATATTACGCTGGGAAAGACAAGGTTGACAGGTTTTTGGAAGAGAAGGATTTGCTTTTTAAATAATAAGAATAAAAGTGACTAGGCTAAAGAATAACGGTGAAGCGGAAATTTCAGTTAGAATAAAAATAATACAATTTTTTGCTGATGGTGTAATATTATCAACAGAACGGAATGTTATTGAAAAGCTTTAGACATTATATATAATAAAATGATATGTTATTTAATAATAATAAAAATTCTCTGGAATATATTGTGTAAAAGATACTGGAGGAATGCAAATAATAAACCTTGAAGCTCGACGATCAAAAAAAAAATACCTATCCATTTAACAGAGGAAATAAGAGTTTCTACTAACTATACCTACTTAGAACTGGATTTCGATAAAACAGGACAAATAATAAAAGAATAATCCAGCTTGTTTACAATATGGGGCATGTTTTAAAGGTTATTTGGAATATATGACTTTTTTTTCCAGAGGTAACACTGAAAAACTAGTGCAGTCTGTGCCAGGTAATTCTCAGCAATGGTAGCGATTTTCCCGTCTATCAGTAAATAGCATTTCTAATATGTTTTCATGTACGAGGTTTGAAAAGTCCGTGCAAAGTCCGAGAGATGGCACCACCGGCGCGTATCGAGATCATGTTTAGTTAGTAGCATCTCTTGAATGAACGCACACCAAGTTTCAGCCATATTGGTCTATTTCTTTGTGTTTGGCATTCGTGTGAATCAAGGAAGTCGAGTGATTTTCAAGAAATGGACGAAAAAGAATTTCGTGTGGTGATTAAACATTACTTTATGAAAGGCAAAACGCCTCATTAAACTAAAGAGAAGCTTGATAAACATTATGGCGACTCTGCACATTCGATTAGAACAGTTTATAAGTGGTTTCAAAATTTTCGGACTGGCCATATGGGCACAAGTAAAGCTGAACGTTCTGGACGGCCTGTGGAGGTTACGACTCCAGAAATCATTGATCAAATCCATGATATGGTGATGGATGACAGAAGAGTTAAGGTGCGTGAGATTGCTAGTGCTGTGTGCATCTCGACTGAACGGGTACATAATATCTTGCGTAAACATTTGGACTTGAGAAAGTTATCCGCAAGATGGGTGCCGCGATTGCTCACCAAAAACGGAATCGTGTAAAGTGTTGCAAGGATGGTTTGCAGCTATTCCAGAAGAATCCGGAGGACGAAACGACGCTTAAAGTTTCGTCACTGTGGATGAAACATGAATACATTACTATACTCCTGAGACCAAACAACAATCTAAACAATGGGTTACCAAGGGGGAATCTGCACCAAAAAAAGGCGAAGCCGTTCCTTCGGCCGGAAAGGTTATGGCGACTGTCTTTTGGGATTCGGAAGGGATAATCCTCATCGACTATTTGAAAAAGGGTAAAACTATTACAGGTGAATATTATTCATCGTTATCGGCCCACAAGAAAGTCCTTTTTCCATCACGACAACGCACCAGCACACACCTCAGCAGTTGTGGTCGCAAAATTAATGGCAATAGGATTCCAACTCGTTTCATATCCCCCCTATTCTCCAGATTTGACTCCCTCGGACTACTATTTGTTCCTCAATTTGAAGAAATGGCTGGCGGAACAAAAATTTTATTCAAACGAGGAGGTGATTGCAGACACTAATGGATATTTTGCAGACTTGGACAAATCCTATTATTCGGAAGGGATCAACAAACTAGAACATCGTTGGACGAAGTGTATAAGCTTAAAAGGAGACTATGTCGAAAAATAAAAAAGGTTTACCCCAAACACATAAGTAGTTTTTATTTTTGCACGGACTTTTCAAACCAGCCTCGTACAATCAAAAAAAAAAGTTGTAAAAAATATCGGTTCCTTTCTCGTCAAACAGACTACAGCATTAAAAAAATCCAAACCAGTACGGAACTTTTGATACGCTCAACTTTCCATTGATTTTTTTCAACAGCCACATTACATTACTTTGTATGGATACTAAAACTACATTTTTATTATTTACCATAAACAATATAAGAACAGGCTAACAAAGTTTCAACTCTAACATACACCATACACAAAGGTTCATTAGCAATAAAATTAAAGTCCTACAAAACAGCTAATTAAATTAAAACTTGCGAAAGGAACGTGTTTATTTGCTTTGTACTTATATTATCGATTTTCTATTTCTGCTAAAATCTAAAAATAACTTCCAACAAATATTTCCTCTGTGTGGGTGTGTGTATATGTATGTGTGTGTGTATGGTGTATGCAGTGTGTGTGTGTGTGTGTGTGTGTGTGTGTGTGTGTGTGTGTGTGTGTGTGTGTGTGTGTATGTGTGTGCATGTGTATCTGTGTGTGTAGAACAATCTAATTTTTCAGTTTCAAAATGCCCTTTATTTTTTCCTTGTAAAGTGCTACAAAGTTTCCCTTACATTCTGTGTACTAGGCAGTATACTCATTTAAAGTTTTGCCTTATGGCTGGTCGGTGTACTGCCTGGTGGTAATTAAACCTTGTGTATGTGAGATGTGTTGGTTTTGCCATCTCCGATTTGTCTTATATGTATATGTCACTTAATATTGGTTTGTTATGCAAAAAATTTGAATGGTATTATTGTTTATTTTTGTGTAGTTTTTAGCTTTTGGGATTGCTGGGAAAAATTGTCAGCAAAAAATCCAGTTTAATTTTTCTCAGGTACATGTGTTTAATAATATTAACCGTAGTTATACTTATTATTATTATGACTGTTCTCGTTTTTCTTTCTCACATTTGGTCAATGTGGTTCCATGTTTGGCTGACGGGCGCAAACCAAGTCAACACAAACGCATTACCATTGTGTATTAAGGAATGACCTGACAATGTTACATGTTTTCAAAATCACTGACTTCTGAATGTTTTTGTGTATGTTTGTGTTGAGTCCTAATTGTACTAAGTGTGGTGTGAATGTTGTTGGTGTAAGGCCTGTGGCTGTTATAATGAGGGGGACAATGATGACTTTTTTCTTGTTTCCATAGCCTTTTTATTTCCGTTGCAAGGTCTGTGTATTTGGAAATTTTTTCTGTGTATTTCGTTTGGATGTTTGTGTCGTTGGGGACAGCTATGTCAATTAGATAGGTGACTTTTTCTTTTTTGCACTGAAAAGTAATATCGGGTCTATTGGCAGAGACTGTTTTATCTGTATGGATACTGATGTCCCAGTAGAGTTTGTAATCTTTATTTTCAAGTACGGATGTTGGTGTGTATTTGTAGTAGGGATCTGTATTTTCTATGAGCTTGTATGTTGTGGCTAGTGCTTGGTGTACTACTTTTGCCGCTGTGTCATGTCTGGTTGTGTATTCCGTTCCGGCTAATATTTTACATCCGCTTGTTATGTGTTCGATCGTTTCTTTCTGCTGGTGGCATTTACTGCATCTGTCTTCTGTAATAGTTGGGTCTTTGATGATATGCTTTTAGTAGTTTCTGGTTAATATGAATTTATCCTGGATGGCAAGTAAGAAGCCTTCTGTTTCCGGGAATAGCTGCCCATCCCGTAACCAGGTGTATGATTGTTTTTTATTTACGTGGTCTTGTTCTATGTGGTATCTGTGTTTTCCGTGGAGTGTTTTTTCCCCCCCCCCCTCTGACCATGTTGTCATCTTTTCCTGTTGTAATTGGGTGTGACTGTGTGTATCTGCTGGGTGGTCTACTCGGGATAAGTCGAGTGGGGTATAGTTTTTGTCTGCTTTGACTGTTGCTGTGTGGAGGCTGGTTTGCTTGGTGTGAAAGAATTTCCTAAGTGCTTGTATTTGTTTTGTGTGTAATGATCTGATGTCTATAATTCCTCTTCCTCCTGCCTTCCTCTCGATGGTAAGCCTTTCTTTGCATGCGTTGGGGTGTAATTTCCTGTATTTGGTGAATTGAGATCGTATAAGGATGTGAATATTTTCTATGTCTGTTTGTGACATTTGATGATACCAAATGAATATGTGAGTATAGGTATAGCGAACGTGTTGATGGCTTTAGTGAGATTCTTAGAGTTGAGTTTTGTTTGCAAAAGTTTCGTCAGTCTGTTTTTGAATTCGGTTCTGAGCTCTGTTTTGATGTGAGTGTGGTTGAGTTTGGTGCTTTGTTGGAAACCTAGATATTTGTGTGTTTCTTTGTCGAACATGTTATCGGGTGGTTCATTGTTGATGGTTTCTGTCTCATGGTGGTACTTCCATTGGCCTTTGTTGATGTGGAGCACTTTGCATTTACTTATACCAAATTCCATATTGACATCTAAGGTGAATATTTCTGTGATTTTGAGGAGTTCTTTCAGCTGTGTTTTTGTGGCAGCGTAGAGTTTTATGTCATCCATATATAAAAGGTGGTTTATTTTATGTTGATTCACTTTTTGGTGTCTGATATTGAAGCCATGCTCTGTTCTGTTTAGTATATTTGAGAGTGGATTGAGACAGAGGCAAAACCATAGAGCGCTGAGCGAGTCTCCCTGAAATATACCCCGTCTGATGTACAGCTTTTCTGTTTGGATACGTTCGGTTTGTGTTTCTAGGCGTATTTTGGTTTTCCATGTTTTCATAATTTGCGCGAGAAATTGCCCGAGGTGTTGGTTGATTTTATAGATTTCTAGGGCTTTGATTAACCAGCTGTGGGGTATGGAGTCGAAGGCTTTTTTATAGTCTATGTAACCGATGTGAAGGTTTCTGTGTTCTTTTCTGATCTGTCCCATGATCACGCTATCTATGATCAGCTGTTCTTTGCATCCTCGACTATTTTTCCTGCATCCCTTCTGCTCTTCTGTGAGAATATTGTTGTCTATTAGGTGTTGTTCTATTTTCTTGGAAATTGTGGCTGTGATGATCTTGTATAGGGTTGGAAGACAGGTGATAGGTCGGTAGTTTGACGGGTTTGTGGTGTCTGAACTTTTGGGTTTGATGTATGTTATTCCTTGTGTAAGAAAAGTGGGGAATGTGTGTGGTTGTAGAATGGCTTTGTTGATTTGGTGTGTGACTGCTTCGTGTGTGGTGGTAAACTGTTTGTACCAGAAGTTTTGTATATTGTCTATCCCAGGGCATTTCCAGTTGTGTGTGTGTTTGATTGTTTCTGTAATTTCTTCTGTACTTAGTGTGGAATTTTCTTGTTCTGTCACACGTTTGTGTTTATCTTCTTCGGCTTTGATCCAGGGGGTGTTATTATTATGTAGTTTTGGGATCTGACCAGATAGTTTTCCAATAATCTGCGAGTTCTTGTTTGTTTGGTGGTTCAGTTACTACTGTCTGCTCGTTGTACATAGTTTTTCGGTAGAACTGTTTTTCGCTTCTTCGGAAGAGGTTGTTGGTGTCTTTCCTCTCGTTTGATTCTTTGTATCTACGGAGTCTTGCGGCATATACGGATAGTTTTTGTTTCAAAGTATCAACGATTTCTGGCAGTGTTCGGTTGAGAGATTTAGATTTGATCTTGTCTACACCCTGTGTGACACGTTTGGATGCGTTCCCGTTCATAAACTGGATAAGGTGTCCCAGATCTCTTCTGATGTTGTTGATTTTGTTTTCTATTCTTATTTGCCATTTAAATTTAGGTTTTCTGCTGTTGGGGTCTCTTTGTCGTTGCGGGAGTTTTTGATTATTTTGTGTTATAGTGGTGAATGCTGCTGCATATATTATTGTGTGAATGTCTTCGATCGTGCTTATGTCTGTTATGTGCTGTGGTATTATGTGCTTGTTTATTGTGTTGAGGATTATTTGTGTGCTCTGTTTGAAGATTAAACGAGGGATGGGATTTCTTGTTGTAGGGTCGGTGCCTGACCATCCAGCTAGATGTGACTGCATTTCTGCTTTGAGTGTTTGTATGAGAGGTGATTCGGGGTTATGTTGTGTAGATGTTGTTGAGGGTGGTGAGTCATTCATTTTGTCGTCTGTGATATGGTGTCGTGTGGTGCTTGTTATTTGCACTGAAGTATTATTTTGAGTTATGCTCCTGCTGGGTGGTGGGTCTTGTTGTTTTCGACTGGGTGGTTGTGTGTGTGAGATTGGTTCGGTATCTGCTCTACTGTTTCTGTTGTTTGGTTGGTCTGTGTTCAGTTCAGCAGCTACTTGGTCTGTGTTCAGTTCAGCAGCTACTGTATCTTTGATGGTTTGCAGTTCAAAAGGTGTGAGGCGATTGTTCTTGGTAATAACTCTTTTTTGGTCTATTACTCTCTGTTCTGTAACAAGTAATTGCAGATGTGGATATTTGGTCAAGAAAAGTCTGTGTAGTTCCAGTCTGTAGCCTGATGTCACTGTTTCTAGTTTGGTGGCGGTGTAGTAACAGCGCATCACTGTTCTATTCATTTCATCTGTCCACTTTAACCGCTGTCTTGGTTTGCCAGCCTTGGTAGTTGCATGTTGTCCTTGCAAAACATACGCGGTTTGGCCTGGCTTTGGTGGTTGTATTTGTCCCGCATCTACGTCGGTTGCGCTTGGGATTGGTGGTGGTGGGTCCAAGCGGCGAGTGATTTTCTTGTCAGTGATTTCTTTGTCAGGTGTGATTTCATTACAGCAACGCATGGCGTGTTCATTGATTCCTGTGGTGCAACTCATGCGTTGCTGTGACTTTCCCCGCCTTGGTGGGTGTCGGCTTACTCGCCGGCACAACACTTTTGGCAGGTCCATTTTCGGTTGCCCGGTCTTCATCGTTTTGGTCGAGCTGCCATTTCCCGCGACGTCCTCGACCGTTACGTCGCTCGCCCGATGCTTCTTTTATTGGTCTGCTGTTGTCTGGAATGCTCTCAATGTTTTGTGGTGTCAGAAGCTCAAAGTGACCCGACATTGGGTTGCCTGTTAGTAAAAGGTAAATAGTTTTTGTTGTATTTTCCCGTGCTTATTATTGTTGGTCTGTCCGTAAAAGTTATTTTTGTATGTCTTGTTCTTCGTTGTTTTGAGAATATATGAAAGTTGCTATTTTGTGTTTCCGAGAGGGCAAGTATCTCTAGGCTCGTTCCATAGGTGCCATTTTTCCTCATATAATTATAGTAGTTATTGAAGTCTTTTATATCGTCGACTTCAAATAATGAAAAGGTGTGAAGTTCCGACCAGTTTTGTTGTAAATATCTTAGAGCAACCTCTCGGAGTTTCTCATGATGGTTTTGGTGGCCATACAAGTGTAAGCTAACTGCACGGAAAAGGCAATTTCCATCACCTACAATGTCGGATCTGGTAAAACTATCGGGAGTAGTTTCGGCTGAGGCGGTTGTTTGGGTCGTCTGTGGTCGTTGTTGTTGTGGTGTTGCTATAGCTGTTTGTACGACCGGGGTCCGCCTCCGCAACACCCTTCCATTATCATTACTATAATTATTATTCTTTGTCATAGTATTCCCACGAGTATCCTAGGAAAGAGGGGTCGACTGCGGCAGAGCCTGGATGCCACAGCAAGGCTACTTACTTCCGGAGGGCGCCTGGTATCCGGGGGAACCGTTCGCGACTCATAAACGCTGAGCCATTCATCTTCTCGGCACGGTAAACACCTTAAGATTGCGTTTTTTTTTTACACATAATCTGGACAACACAAGACAGCACAACATGACTCAGGTACCTCGGGATCGTCAATGCCCGTACTAGGAGAATCCTGGGATTCTCCTAGCCCCTGAGGGGTTATTATTATTTATTACAAAAAGTTCTTCTTTCTCACATTTGATCAATGTGGTTCCATGTTTGGCTGACGGGCCAAAACCAAGTCAGCACAAACGCTATTACCATTCCGTATTAAGGAATGACCTGACGATGTTACATGTTTTCAAAATCACTGACTTCTGAATGTTTCTGTGTATGTCCGTGTTGAGTCCCAATTGCATTAAATGTGGTGTGAATGTTATTGGTGTAAGGCCTGTGGCTGATATAATGAGGGGGACAATGATGACTTTTTCCTGTCTCCATAGCCTTTTTATTTCCGTTGCAAGGTCTGTGTATTTGGAAATTTTTTCTGTGTATTTCGCTTGGATGTTTGTGTCGTTGGGGACAGCTATGTCAATCAGATAGGTGACTTTTCCTTTTTTGCACTGAAAAGTAATATCGGGTCTATTGGCGGAGACTGTTTTATCTGTATGGATACCGATATCCCAGTAGAGCTTGTAATCTTCATTTTCAAGTATGGATGTTGGCGTGTATTTGTAGTAGGGATCTGTGTTTTCTATGAGTCTGTATGTTGTGGCCAGTGCTTGGTGAACCACTTTGGCAGCTGAATCATGCCTGGCTGTGTACTCCGTTCCGGCCAATATTTTACATCCGCTCGTTATGTGTTCGATCGTTTCTTTCTGCTGGTGGCATTTCCTACATCTGTCCTCTGCAATAGTCGGGTCTTTGATGATATGATTTTGGTAGTTTCTGGTTAATATGACTTTATCCTGGATGGCAAGTAAGAAGCCTTTATTATTATTATTATTATTATTATTATTACATTCACTTTCTCTCTTCCATTCATATCGCTCTTCCATGCATCTCTCTTACACTATACAACAATTAACTCTATTTGCATGTTTTGTTTATTTACAACACGTATGTGTTACGTTGTGTGTTAATTTCGATATATGTTTTTTATGTCTCTAAAATTTGTCTGATATGTCGTCAATGTATTATCTTACGGTTTGTACGTTTGTGATGTAAGTCGTTGATCTCTTATATATCTGTCTGCGGTACATCTTAATAATCTGTTGAAGTCTGTATATTTTTGTGTCTGATATGCCGTACCAGACTGGTGAGGCATATATAAGTACAGGTCTGATGATCTCTTTGTAGATCATCAATCTATTTCTTGGCTTGGAAATTGTACATTAATTACATAAGTTACATTTAGTATAGTAACTGAGCAGTTAATTGACGATGTAGACACACAGACGCAGCCAACGTACCAAGTTAAATAATTGGTTATATCACAGACGACATAATTAGTTTCTATCAGACTTTCTCGCTTAATTAAAAAAACCGACTAATTTGTAGCCATATCTTCATTGGTTGGACATCAAGGCTAAAGTGGAACTAGACTTACATCGTATCAACGAAAGATTGTGCGGGCAAAAAGTAGTGGTTGCCAATTCTTGCGAAATATCTGTAATCGATACGGAGTAATCTGTAGCTAACAGTGACGTCGTAGATCACAGACTACTTTTTGCACTTGCCTTCTTAGTGATTGTGATTTATTTTTAATTGGAGTGAACGATGCGCACAGTGTTGCCGCAATGCGCCAAAAATAAACACATTATTATCCTGTACTCGAATCTACCAGTGGTTTAAGAGATTTTGTAGTGGTTGTGAGTTGCTCGAGGACAATAAAAAGTGGAGCCGGCTATACAGCTAGTGTCACAGTTCAACATTTGTCAAAATGTACATGTCAAATTTGACATATGCCAATCTTTTGGGACCTCAGCAAACCTTTCATTAGCACTGACACTTTTTCCCATGTTTGTATCGACTCTTTTGTTATGTCTTTTAGGTAAGTTGAGAAGAACTGTAAGAGTTTTAAAAGAAAGAAATTCAGCAAGGCCCATCCTAAGATGGTAAGATGACATTGGAGAAGTGGCGAGGAGAGGATGGACGAACGTAGTACAAGGCAGAAATGGAGGAGCCGTATGTATATTCATGGACATTGAATGCTGTATAGAAATAGAGGACAATTTTGAAAATTAACTTCGAAAAGTCCTATTCTTGAACAGCCTGATCATTTGTTCCTAAACCACTAGCACACTTAAGTACAAACTATGTATTGATAATCGTAGGTTTTTTAAAGTCTGTGATGCGATTGATTCAAATTTTGGCTAATAAATCGCAGCTGTTTGTTTATCACTCTTCCACCATTCGTCTAAGCCCTATGTTATTCTTAGCACTAGAAAGTAGTCTCTAGTGGAACTATTGTCGTAAAATAGCTGAAACAATCCTAATAATATTTCAGCTTTCGTCAAGAAAAATACTCAGAAGCTGACACTATTATTCTTTCTTTTTTTTGTGGCAGGGGTATAGATGAAAACTACTGTTATTTTATCGTACTCAAGCCAAAAGGTATATTAATTTTTTGTAGCTTACAATTTAATCTCTGTATTTACATTGTACGTTTATTTCAAAATTCTTTTCATCGACGTTAGACAAACATTCCAGAATAAACTTTATGCGCGCTGATACGAGATATACGAGTCTTTATTTGTACAATGATAAAGTTACTTGTCATTTTAGCGTGAAAAACAGAAACGTGAGCATGTATATCCAAGTTACATCGTTAACAGAAATATTTTTACGAATGAAGTTGCTTTTATAAAGCTTTAAAAATGTGAATGTCCCATGTGCACTGTATACTTTTCTACTGGATTTTATAATGTCATTTTTATATCGAACATTGTTGTATTGAGAGTGATTTTTTTAATGATACACGTATGTTTTTTCTGTAACATATCCGCCCAATCCATTCCAGTATAAAAGTTCACTTAACTATTTATCCTGGTCCAGAGTTGTTAAATCTACTACTTAATATACAAGGTTATATTGCTTAGTTTGCAGCCTAGTATAGAGAAAAGAAGTAAATCTTAAAAACAATTTAATTTAATGTTATATATGTAAGTACTCTTTGTAATAGTTTATGCGTTTTTGGTTACATTCACATACAATCAGGTTTTCTCAAGGACGGGCATTGACGTTATTTTAGGGGACGTAAGTTACAATACTAGACAATTCTAGCAAAATTCTTTATGGAGAGGGATTTTTTAAGGTGAATTTTCTGCAATCGGTCTTGCTACAAGGAGGTGCCAGCTGCAATATATGCAGTGATTTCCATAACATCCTGTATATATATATATATATATATATATATATATATATATATATATATATATATTATGTTATATATATTTATATATATATATATATATATATATATATATATATATATATATATATATATATATATGGAACATTTTACGTTAACGGGGATACCCGTGTGACCAGAACTGAAAGGGACGCCCACATATATGTAATAGTTCAAAATTTTTGTTGAAGTGTCTACTTTCGAATGCTACCTGGCCTTTTAAAAAATTCAATATGGCGGATGCTATATGGCGGCTAAACTCGTAATGTTTAAACAAAAAAAATGTATTTTTATATCAAAAAACGAATAACGTCAAAACAAATTTTGAAAATTCATACTCGGGGATTTTTCGAGGTTACTAAATTCATTTCTACAGTTAGCTTTTGATTTTGCACCCTTACAAGGGATGAAAACAAGGGTTAGGGTGACTAATTATCAGAATTTGTAAAAATTTAGTTCTGCAGATTAGGGAGTGGAAATTTAAGGTTCTTTAGGCTTCTAATTATATTTTTAAGGATAGTTTTCAAATTCCTACTCCTTACAAAGGTGTCGGGGGTGAAATATTGACATGATTATGTTTTATTTTGTCTGGGATTTTTGAGGACGCATATTAGACTATGTCACGTAAAGTTCCTGTTTCTGTTTTATAGGCTATACTATGTCAAGCTAAAGAATGTTAAGTTAGTAAGTTAACCAAGGTTAACTATACCTTTTTTCAGCATTTATAACTTCTGAAATTTAAAATTTGTTAACAGGAGCTTTCGAGGACGTTTATGTTGACTCTGATGTCAGTTTTATATCTTTCCATCCTTAGAGGGGTAAAAATAAGGGTTTGGTCTGAAAATAAAAGTAGGGGTAAGGTCAAAATTTTGACTTCATCCGGAATTTTTCTGTTCAGATTTAAAAATTTGTTATCAAGAGTTTTTAAGAATGTCAATTTTTGATATTTCTTGCAGGAATGAAAATACGGACTTTTACCTCTGTAAGAGAACAAATCTATAAAACTAACGTAAAGTCAAAATTGGTATCCTTAAAATTCCAGTAGAGAACAAATTCTTAATTATGTAAAAATTTCGCTTCTCTCTACCTTTATTTTTGCTTCAACTCTTATGTTCACCTCTCCGAGGGTGGAAAAGTATAAAGCTGACATCAAAGTCAACATAAGCGTCCTCGAAAACCCCTGTTAACAAATTTTTAATTTCAGACACAATAAAACATAATTATGTTAATATTTCACCTCTAACTCCTATTTTTCCCCTCTATAAGGGGTACGAATTTGAAAATTATCCTTAAAAATATAATTAGAAGCATAAAAACCTTAAATTTTCATTCCCTAATCTGCAGAACTAAATTTTTACAAGTTCTGATAATTAGTCACCCCCCAACTTCTGTTTTCATCTCTTGCAAGGGTGTAAAATCAAAAACTAACCGCAGCAATGAATTCAGTACCCTCGGAAACCCCGAGTGTAATTTTTTAAAATTTATTAGCAAAGTTTAGTTAATAATAAAGAATAATGTTCTTCAGTCACTGTTTGGCCGTATTTCAAATAATCTGGTATAAAGCCGATAGCATTCTTTAAAAAAATATTATTTTATTTTCCTGCACCGTTAAAACATATATTTACAGTTATCTATAACTTAAACAACAAATTACTCTATTTAACTACCATTCTAGTTTACCCCAATTTACTTCTAGAGTTGTTTTCTTTAATACATACTTAAGATTCAAGATAAACCATACCATTGTTGCTCAATATACTATTATTGCCCTATTTCCGCCTCTATGCCTTAAATGTTCCTTCGACATACTACGCTTCATAAGGGTTTTCTTATATGTTTACCAGACCGTCATTATTTCTTTAATAGGTCACACGGGTTCTTCTTCAGATAAAACTAAGTAAAAAATCTTAAAAATTTAATAAACACACACTACTAAGTAATTTAAAATTATTTATTACCACACTAATGAGAGAACATTTTTACGAGTACTATTTAGATATACTTAACTGCAAAATTAAGACCCCAAACATGTCATTCTTCACGTTTCTTTATGATCAGAGTTAGGTAACAAGAAATGTATGTTATAAGAATAAAGTATACAGTAGTTTTGAAAAGTTGTCGACCTAGTTAATAGAAAAAAATTGAATTAATGATTTTAAAATTATTTTAATTTGGAGCATACCCTTAGTTAAGGCTGCTGTACTTATTCTATCATATTCCAAGACCATTATCCCGCCACTGTAGTGATTTTTTTAAAACCTGCAAAATATTCCTCTACAGCAGTATTAGTGGCGGATTAGGTTTACGTTACGGAGAACCATATAGATATAAAGGGAGTTACTTTAAGAAAAAGTAGAGAATATTAAACGAGAAGCTGCTCATAGAGGGAGAGCGTCAATCGACAAACAGGGGAGCAACAATAATTGAGGGGCGAAACCCCTGCAAGAAAATAAACAGACTCTCTTGCACTGTAACTGTGAAAGCTTAGACACCTGCTGACGAAGTAAACTAAGAATCAACTGGGAAAAGGGAATTTCTCACACCGAAACTCTAAAAAAACTGTTCCCTCTTTAAAAATCGTTGAACTGGTGTTGGGAGGGAAGATTTTTTACAAATAAGAACTCTTTCCGCAATGAAACTCTGAAAATTAAAAATAACTTAATTCAAAAATCGATGACTTGAGAGATCATTTCACAAGAAAATCCTCAATAAAATTTATAAGGAACGCTATTTTTAGTTTCACTTACAAAACACTTATAGGATCACTTCGGTGTCCGTCTGTCTGTCCGTCTGTCACACCCGATTTTCTCCGAAACTCTTTGACAGAGAAAGTTAAAATTTGGCATAAATATAGAAATTTTTGGCCCAATCGGAGCCGTGTAGTTTAGAAAGTTAAATTTTGACTAAAAGGTTTAGTTTTAGGGGTGAAATCCGAAAGGAAAAAAAAATTAACAGGTCATCGAGTGGAGTGGCAAATGAAAGCTTGTGAAAACACGAGTTCAAAAATATATATGATGTTATACATTTTTCTTTGCATTATTTTTAAAAAATGGCCAAAAATCTCTCTTCTTCGCCCTATCTCAAAAAGTACTGATTAAAAAATTTTGAAAAAATGATGAATAAAGTATAGATTAAGCGAAAATTGTGACGAGTGCATTATATTTGGTAATTTCTCTGGTATAACAAAAACTATGTGTCATGACAGAAAGGTGAAGGTTGGGAAATTTAGGAATTCAACCGAGACTAAGATCTACGAAATAGCAATACGTATTCCGTGCATTCAGCAATATTATGATGACTGGTGACCAACGGATACGTAGCGAATGCTATTTTCTCCGCCTGTTTCCAGGTTTTTCCCACACCATCATTCGACGTTCTTGTTGTCGTACCTCTTTTACGCTTCCTATCCGCTGCCACTTTCCATATTTTCTTTACCATTCCACAGTCGCTCATTCGCACCATGTGCCCGAACTATGTTAACTGTTTTCTCTCGAAAGTTGTTACCACGGAATTCACATTACACCTTTCGCAGACTATAGTGTTTCTGATGCGGTCTCGTCTCGTCACTCCGATAGCCGCCCTGCAAAAGCGAATTTCACACGTCTGGATTCTACTTCGGTTTCGCTCATCCAAACTCCAAGTCTCACCCCCATACAGCAGCACCGGGATGTACACCGTATCGAACATCCTTATTTTAGTATTCAGACTACTTTTCTTTTTCTAATAAATGATTTGTTCAATGCGTAGAATAACTCAGTTGCCCCGGGTCACTCTACTATCCACTTTAGTATTAAGCTTTCCACATGGACTTAAAAAGGATCACAGGTACCTAAAATCCTCAACCTGCTTAATTTTCACATCATTTATGGTGATTTCTGTTTCTCTCGGTGTTTTAGCGATCAGTATCAGTTCTGTCTTGGCCGTATTCACTTTCATTCCATATTTTACAAAGATATCATTCCATACATTCAGGTTTGTCTGCATGTCCCTTCCCGAACTTGTCACAATGACTAGGTCATCTGCATATACAAATTCCGAAACATATATTTGCCCCAGTTTGTAGACACCCACTCTCGTCTTCTTGACCTTAACCCTGGCTTACTTCGAGAGTTCATCCATCAATGCAATAAACAGTAAAGAACACCGCCCTGTTTCACCCCTGCCTTCCTTTCAGATTCATTCAACACTTGGTTGTTTGTTCTTACAACATTACTGGTACATGAGTATATACTTTTATGGCTCGCGTCGGCTTATCGTCAACGTCTTTACGTTCCAACGCTTCCCATATTTTATCTCTTGGCGCACTATCAAATGCATTTTCATCATATTGCAGGGCTTTTTCTACTAGATGTCTAACCGTAAATGTCAGATCCGTCGTGCGACGACCCGGTCTGAAGCAGCACTGATTATCATCAAGTGTACATTCAATAATGTCGCTTAGTCTGTTTTCACCTTTCTTGAATAGTGGGAGAATAGTTGCCAATGTCTAGTCTCTAGGTATGTCACCCGTATTCCATGCAGTTCTTATTATTTTTTGCAGTAGCTGCAACCCTTCTCCATCCACATATTTAATTATTTCGGCCTTGATATTATCATGTCCTGCAGGTTTTCGGTTTTTTCAGTTTAACAAGAGCTATTTGTAGTTCTTTCACTTTAATATCATCAGTTTCTATTGCATAATCTATTTTCTGCGCAGGGTTATCAGTGACCATTACATCTCCATCCAACACCTCCACAAAGTGTTGTTGCCATCTCTCTATAATTCGTTCATCTGATAACAGCAGATTGCCTTCCCCATCCTCAATGCGAGCTAGACCACTATTTCTATATTTCTTTAAATTTCTCAGCGTTCTGTAGAGTAGTTTTGCATTGCCTTTACTATCCTCTTCCATCTTGTTACCAAATTCTTCCCATTGCCTCACTTTAGCATTCTTTACCATCTCTTTGACAACTTTTCTTTGTTCCCTATATTTCCCATAGCTTTTAAACAAATATTTAGATAGTAAATATTTGTTTTAAACTTTTGCTACTACATTCTAGATTAAACTAGACTCATTTATTGACTATTAGGTAGCTAATTTTTATTTTAAAGGTAATCACGGTACGGAACACTAATTGCGCAAGTCTGACTTGCACTTGACCTTGAACAGATCAGAAAATTAGAATAATATTCTCTGACTAACGTTTTACCTTTTAGCATCTCAAAATATTAGTGCCGTAGCCTTTCCTGCTGATAGAACCTACCTTGTTGTTTGGCGCCGAATACCTGCTTTTTAGATTTTACTTTATAATAGTGAACCAAAATCTAATCCATGGCAATAAATTGACGTACGAAATCAGTTTTATTCTTGTTAAAAAAACGCTCCAATCACTGTTCAGAGATTTTCATGCAAGTACGTTTTAGAATTGGTCAGAGCAACTCCATCACCCGTCTTGCATAAACCCAGTCTATAGAATTTTTTTATATTTATTTATTACTGTTACAAATTATCGTAAACCAATAAATAAGTTTATTAACATTCAATATACCTAAAATATATTTCTTAAACCGATTTTCGATAAAAACATCCTTCGTCAACTTAAACAACAAAGATAACTCCGGAAAGTTTTACAGATTTATACAAGTTTGTATACGGAAAAGACACTGACCTAACTTTTTCCTTAGAAACACTCATGGATATCGAAAAGAAATATTTTCCTGAGACATGACAAGTCCATTATAGGGAAGAATCTATTGGTGCCTAAGGGTTCGCCACTTTAACTATTTTATATAATATTATGCCAGAGTATAAGCCTTATTTTGTTTCCGTAAAAACACCCGAGGTGCTTTAAAGACCCTATAAGATAGTGCATGTCTAGAGAGTGGTAGGGAATTTATTATGATAGTTTGCAAGTAAACTGTAGAAGAGTTTGCCAAGAAAATAATCTCTCAATATTGAGGGCGTGTTTATTTAAAGAGTATACATTGTCTATTTGCAGTAGATAACCGCATAGTAAATTCTATGCATTTTATGCATGCATATATATCTATATAACACGTAAGCTGACACATCCATATTATTTTTAGGAAGTACCAATCTTCAAACGATACGTGTCAAGATTTCATGACATTTGGAAGATTAATTTACAAGTTACAGTGGTTTAAGTGGCGTTACTTTTGATACTTTTCAAAACAATGGAAAAAAATCGAATTTCGTGTGTTGATTGAACATTATTTTTTTGATGGAAAAAAATACCGTTCAAGCAAAGCAATGGCTTGATAAGTGTTACGGGGACTTTGTCCCTGGAAAATCACTCAACATTTATTGGTATGCTAAATTTAAACGCGGTCGTACAGATACAAATGATGCTGAACACTCTGGATGCCCAAATGAGGTGTTTACACCGAAAAACATCAAAAAAATTCACAAAATTGTTTTAGATGACCATAAGGTGAAATTGCGTGAGATAGCTGACACCCTAAAGATATTAAAAGAACGTGTTGGTCATATTTTGAATGAACATTTGGGCATGAGAAAGCTCTGTTCTAAATCGGTACCGTGTTTGCTCACAGTGGACCAAAATCAACAACGTGATGATGATTCTGGGCGCTGTTTGGATCTGTTTAAAGCGCAATAAAAAGAATTTTTTTATGCGATATGTAACAATGAATAAAACATGGATCCATCAGTATACACCGGAATCAAATCGGTAGTCAGCTGAGTGGACAGCAGCCGGTGAAAGCCGCCCGAAGCGATCAAAGACACACCAGTTAGCTGGGAAGGTTTTAGCCTCTGTATCTGGGAATGGATGCGCATGGAATAATTTTCATCGACTATGCTGAGAGAAGGGAAAAATCTTCAATAGCGAATATTATATGAAGTTATTGGTGCACTTGAAGGTAGAAATCGCAAAGAAACGGCCCTAAATGAACAAGAAAAAAAAAGTGCCCTTTCATCAAGACAATGCACCGTGTCACAAGTCAATGGTTAAGATGGCGAAATTGAATGAATTGAAGTTCGAAATGCTTTCTCATCCACCGTTTTCTCCAGATTTGGCCCCCAGCGACTATTATCTATTCGCAGACCTCAAAAAAGTGCTCGCGGGAAAGAGATTTGGCTTCAATGAAAATAGAAATCTTAGAAAAGCGTTTGACTGATTGAATCGCTCGTGAAGGAGATATATTGATGAGTAAAGTCGAATTTTGCAAAAAAAATGTATCTTAAGTAGCAAGACCAAAAACTTTTCTTGATAAAAAGTTCTACATGACATGGAAATCCATAATCAAACATTAAAAGTTCAAAATATTTGATGGTATAAGAGAAAATAAAAAATAATGATTTATAATGAAGAGTAGAGTGTGTTTAAATTTAAATACAGAGCAAAAAATATTAATAGGAACTAAAAAATTGGTGGTCTTTTTAGTTAAAAATTCCAAAAAAACTCCAGTAAACACGTCAGTCAAACACATGAAATTCAGCGGAGAATAGGTATCTTCTGGATGGCATGAGGCAAACTGGGCTATATATTTAAATCTAATCTTCCGATGTGTTAAAAAAAAGAAATGTACGGAGCCGGATGCAAAGAAAAATGGAGAGGTCAATGTTAGACGTTACTGTTAGAGTTCAGGTTATCATCATCCCAAATCACATTATTAGGAAAAGAACGGGGGTACAAGACGCAGTCAAATTCATCTTACATCTTAAATGGAACTGGGCTGGACATGTTGCTAGGTGTAAGGATGGACGATGGACAAAAAAAGTAGAGTGGCGACCAAGATCAGAAGCTTATCGAAGTAGAGGCAGATCACCAAGTCCGTGGACTGATGATTTGAAGAGAGTGGCTTAAAATTAGGTTTAAATGGCCCAGAACAGAAAAATGTGACTTGAGGGAGGCTTTCGCAATGGACGGTATAAGCTAATGATTATGATGGTGAATCTTTATAGAAAGCAAGTTTGCAGAAAAATGCTATTAAATAGCGGTTCTGTTTTATCATGAAAATATTTGACCCTAAAAAAATGACGAAACGAAAATATCGTTTTCACTGAGTCACTGGCAAAAAAAAACAAATAGGACTTGAACAATGTTGCCATGGTTCATAATACATTTTATATAAAAAAAATTGTTACCTTCGTAATATAAAAACAAAATTGCCACTTTCCAGGGATCTATTAAGGTTTTAAAGCTCTAATATATAACTCTTAAACTGTATTCAAAGAGGAACCGTTGAAAATTTCACCTTTTAAAAATACCAGTATAACATCATGAACACTCGAAAAAATGCATTACCTAAACGAGGAAGTTAAAAACTATTTATGCACGTATCGGCCACAACATGCAAACTGTTGATTTTATTTTTAATGTAAAAGTAGATAAAGTGATTTTAAGAAATCAACAACGACTTTCAAGAAAATAGGTTTGGTATTGTGCTTTTCCTGTAATAATTTAAAACGGGTATTTTAATAAATCGCTTTTTAATTATAATATAATAATAATAATAGATACTAATTAATAATAATAATTAATAAAACGAAAGTAATGGTAATTTCAAGAACACCCGGGTTACAAACAGCTATTCGTGTCTACGATCAATTGATAGAACAAGTAAACAAATTTAAATACCTAGGGTGTTGGGTAAGTAATGATTTGAATCCTGAAGTTGAGGTATGAGTTCGCATTGAAATGGCTGGAGCGGCCTTTTTCAAAATGAGACCCCTCCTCACAGACTCAACCCTTTCTTTGGATACTCGTTATCGTTTTGTAAAGGTCTATATATATCCAGTGCTTTTATATCGAGTTGAAGCCTGGACCTTGGAAGTACGATCAATGAATCGTTTGGAGTCTTTCGAATTATGGGTCATGAGCAGAATATTGAAGATCTCTTGGACAGAGCGTCTTACTAATGAAGATGTACTTCGTCGAATGGGTAGAGAGAAGAGAACTACTGTTATTTAGACAAAAAACTCGTTACTTGGGACAAATTTATAGGGGTCCTCGTTACTCACTGCTCCGGTTGTTGATGGAAGGGAAGGGAAAATTAAAGGGAAAAGAGGAGTGGGGCGTCGAAAATGTTCCTGGATGAAGAATATATATATATATATATATATATATATATATATATATATATATATATAAAATTGGTGGCCCTACTGATGAGGCGCATGATATATTATATATATATATATATATATATATATATATATATATATATATATATATATATATATATATATATAATTGGTGGCCCTACTGATGAGGCGCATACGCAGCACAGAATATACAGGAAGCTGCAATTTATAAAGCCAATCAAAAACCCAATCATCGCAATATAAAAATTGCGAAACATACGAGGTTCTGAACGGCTTTTAAAAGTAAAAGATAGAAAGTCTATTTTGTAAAATAACTGTGTAGTTTATAGATTGTCTTGTTTCCAATGTGAGGCTTGTTACATTGGACAGACATCGCAGTGGTTAAAACAAAGGCTCACAAAGCACAGGAATGTGCCGAATGGAAAAAAGAAGTGGAGTGCCTTAGTGCAACATCATTTGAAAACAGGTCATAATTTTGACTACAGCAACGTTAAAATTTTAGCTCACGACAACAACCACAAAGGGACTACAGGGACCCCAACTCAATCAACTATAAATCAGACATTAATTATTATATACATATAATATCTACAGCGACATAATCAACGCTTATTAATCATTCGTAATTACATTACATTAATAATTAAAAATTTGCCACCTCTTGGGATAAAATAAGTAAATAAAATCTTTTACTTTTGCTGTTTTTTTTCCGTTCATTTGAAATTCACGTTACTACATATGCACCGCGGCTATTTACCCTCAGTTCGTGTAGAATAAATGAGATGTTAAGTTTTGATTTCGAAGACTAACTCTCATTTTCGTACGTTGTTTTATTTATTTATTTGTTCGTTCATATTTATTTATTTTATATTTCAACATTTTATTGCCTAGACGAAAAATAACATTATTTTTAATATATCTAATCCGTGTATTCATATTGGAGTTGCTCCTGAAAAAGTTATCAAACGATAACAAAATACTGAGTATTGAAGAAGAATAATGTTTTTTTACAGTCCAGACCGATCCCCGATAACCAAGCAGGCATATATATATATATATATATATATATATATATATATATATATATATATATATATATAAAGTGTGTGCATGTGAATCGAACGCCTGGCAATAGTCAACTCGTTCAACGAACATTATTACATTGTTTCGATCTATTTAATTATTTTGTCGATTGCAAACGAGAGGGACTAGAAATAAAGCAGAGCGTAGTGTTAGAATTAAGAAAATAAGTAAAAAAAATTTTGGAGATTAATGAGAATAATTCTGTGAAATTGTATGAAGCTAACGAAACGATAAGAGACGACCTTGATCGTTTTACTGTTTACGGTGATAAGAAGTATAAACAACAGTTTTTTTTTTTCTTTTTCTCCCGTGTTTGAAAATGGAATATACGAGGAACACACCTAAAGTTTTTATAACAGAAAGAACAATGGATAGCGATGAATATACACCAGAAAACTCGAAAAGAGGAAGAGTCGAAGAAAAAGAAGAGCGAATGGGATTATTCAAGAAAAGTAAAAAGCTGATAAGAACACCGCAGAAAGCGAAAAAAAACAAAAGAGTAGATAAGACAATTTGATAGAAACGATCAGAGAGCTAATGTCAGATATAAGGGATATAAAACAAGATCAGAAGAGATACCAACAAGAGTTGAAGGAACTAAGAAAGAAAAATGAGGTATTGCACGATGATTAGAGAAAAAACATGAGAAGGATGGATTTGAAGATGAGTAGACTGGAAAAAGACAACGTAAGGAATAATATTGTAATATTGGGAGTAATATTTGAAGCGAATAGCTAACCAGATCTGAAAATGGGTGTAGCACATTTTATGGAGAGGAGTATAGACACAAAAGTACAGATTAAAGATGTGATAAAAATAAGAGCGACTAAATACAAGATAGAACTTGGAAACACGGGAGATAAAGAATCTGTAATGAAAAATAAAAACAAACTGAGAAGCCTAAGAGAGAGAATTTACATAAACAACGATTTAACAAAAAATCTACGGGAAATTCAAAAGAAATTGAAGGAGAGAACGAGAGAAAGAATGGAAAAGAGTGAAAATAGGATATCAAAAAAAAATCGTATTAGAAGGAAGAGAATATAAATGGGACAATGAGGAAGAAAAACTGAAAGAACAAACAAAGAATACTACAACCATCAAGTCAAAAAACTGAGAAAAAGGAGAGAGATAGGTAGATTGGCGACGACCCTGGCAAAGATAAAGGATACGGAAGAGAGGACTAGTAAAAGGAACACAAATAAGAATTATAATCAAACAAATAGATAGGAAGAAAGAAATGGGAAATAATTATCGGGTTATTAGTTTGAGAACAGAGAATAATAGGGGTATAAACGGAAAAGAGACAGACTGACAGAAGAACAACAAATACACTATGTAGGAATTACAGAAACAGAAAGGAAATGGATGCAAAAAATTAGAAGGAAAGTCATAAAAGAAAAAGACAAAATTATGAAAATATGGAGGGAATACTATAAAGATGTCTCAGATGGGAATGATATAGCATACAAAAATCAACATAGAGACATAATACCAGAACAAGAAACAGGACCCACACAAACAGAAGAAACTAATACAGAAGAAACAAAAGAGGCAATCGGCAATTTTAAAACAGGATGGAAGGATATAGAAGGAAATATGGAAAAGACAAATATAGACTAACTCAACTCCACGGGTCTTACATTCCTAACAAAATCGGCAGAAAGGCATAAAGATTAAGTAAGTAAGTAAGCAAGCATATATATATATATATATATATATATATATATATATATATATATATATATATATATATATATATAAACATTTTTATAAAAACTGTAACAATGCCGCAATGACAGACTAAATATGTTTTTAAAATATTACGTAAGCTGATAAAGACAATAAACCTATATTATTATACGTAATTAGGCTTAGTATGAGGATAATATATCATTAGTTTGACAGACCAAGCAGAGTAACTCAATTACTCCATCAAGTTTAACGTTTATATGATATAACTGATTCTTAGGCCAGCACATTAGTTATCGCGGCTCTGCTATTTCCATTTACCTAGTAGGGAGCTTACAGCTTTCTCTCTAATAATACTTTTTTGCATGCGTACTATACATAGCCATTAACTTATAAATAAAAGAAAATTTAATTAAAAATTCCTTTTAGTGCTAAAAGCATTACTATTCTCCAAGAAAAAAGCAATATATGTAGATTAAAAGAAGTATTTTCGATTTTTTTTTAAAGCCAGTTAACTTAGTGATAATTTCATTTCCTTTAATTTCGTAAAAGCAATTTTAAAAGTGAACTTTTAATAAAGAACGTGAAATTAACAGCAGGGCACCTTGGAAGAAGTGATTTTTAAAAAACGCTGTTTTATAATAATTAGGTTGACTGTTTCTGCTTTCCTGTCTGTTCCTCTTGGAATTTCTGAAAAAAAAAATCGTCTTTTTATTGAGTTGTTCGAGTGAAATCCATTTAGCTTATTAATAGAAAACTCTTCCAGTAAATTCAGATAATGACTTTTCTATTACCATCACTGAGTTCGGTCTATCAGGTTAATATAATTTATTTTTCAGATAGTCTATTTAAACTTTAAAAATAGATTTTTCCTACTTCGAATCCAGATGTTTGTAACAGTTCAATTTGTTAATAAAAGATTATTTGAAATCCAGAAACAATGACAAAACAGACTCTTTTAGGGTTAGAATAAACAGGTGTGTAATTAATACTCTTAAAAAGGATTTATCATGATACTTTACGGTATCAAACAAATGAAACCTAAGAAATTTGACATTTGTAATGGTTGACAAATATATAGTGGATTTTTCCACTAAATATATAGGACCATAGGGGGGACAGGGTTAAACTTGACAGATGAAAAATTCTGTTTTTCGCAAATATCTCAAAAATAAAAAAAAGACATCGAAAAACAAATAGCACCACGTGAAAAAAAAACAGGGAATTTTACAAAAAATAGTATATAGATTATTTTTTTTAGATTTACCGTAATTTAAAAAAATTATTTAAAAATAAAATGGCTAATTTAAACCCTTTGAGTTGTAGTGGAAATCATGCTTCTAACTTCATTTATCGTTCAATTAGCGTTTCTGTATACCGTTCAATATTTTGAAATTGGCTATTAATTACACAGGCCAACAAAAAAATATTTGTAAAACTTTTTAAACTAATACATCTAAGTAATATGTATTTTTGGGTGCTGAAACCGTATCTGGTATCAGTTTTTTTGTATCACCCACAGTTCTTTCACAATATAACATCGATTAAATTTCAAAGTAGGGAAAAAAATATCCTCTTCCTGCTTGAAAAAACTGAGCAAACTGTTGATCTCTTACTCTATAATGGTAAATAGATGTTCCAGATTCCAATAAATGTTTTTTCTTCAGCCTAGAACCAAGCAATTGTGCTTTTTCCTTAATCAAACCTAAATCTCTCATTGAACCATTTAACTCAGCTTGTGTAAACAACTGTGGTTTAAAATTTTTAGAGAACATTGAAACTCATCATCATCCGGTCGACTTTCATTAAATTCGGGACTGGACTGTAAAACGTCATCAATAGACTGAGGTGGCTCAGGGACAGGAAGTTCCGGTCTATGTTCTACCGGCCGATTAGCTGAAGTAAAGTTAGGATGAACCGTTACTTTCTTATTTTTGGAGTTATATCCAGAAACATCAACGCTGCAAAAATGACAATCATTTGAATGATTTTCTTGCTCTCTTAATACAATGAGTACTGCAAATCTAAAAGCTTTCTTCTCTTTCTTATACTATTTCCTAAGATCTTCGACACAAACAACATACTTTGTGAGGAGCCCAACATTTTTCTTGATTACCGATTTCTACACCAAATTATGCAAAGTATACTTTTTTTACAAAGTCAATAACGTTTCTTTGATGTTTTTTAATTACAAACTCACCACATATATAACAAAAAGTGTTGGGAGAGTTTTTACAACCACGATTAGCCATACTTTGAGTGTGAATTAAAGCACATGGGTTAAACACTGCAATGCGAGGTTATATTAACTGGAAGAAAAAAAAAAAAAAAAAAACAAACAGCTGTGACATTTATCGGAACTGCCTACCTAATAACATTTGATTTTACTGTCAACCTTATAAAATTCTGATTTTATTGCCAACCTAATAAACATTCGAATGATAAAAAATAAACTTTTCACATTTTGAATATTAACATGTGAAAAATTGGTGGGTAATACAACTTTTTTATTATTATTTTCGGACTCAGCACACCAAAAAACATAGGAATCAGGTAAAATTATTAAAAAAGTTTTTCATCGTTGGCCTAGGTTATTGTAATAATATTATTAATAATTTTTTATTACTTCATTGATAATTTTTAAGTTGTAGCGTAAAATGTAGCACACTTAAAAACAACAGTTAAAAATAGTTCACTTTACTAAACAACACTTAAGTTAATTATTTTTCATTTAAAAGTTTATTTAACAATATACAGTATATAAACTGTGTGAGCGTGGCACATATGACAGAAAACATATCGGGCTGGCGTTTCTTCTCCGATCGCCATTAACAAAATTCCTTCGAGTAATTTAAAATTTTTGCGTTTTCAATAACTGTTTTCTTTGTACCTAGATGTTTAAAGGAAATAGAAATATTTTACACTTTTTTTTATTTTAAGTTTAAGTTGTATGAATTATAATAAGCAAAAAATACGTTTATTATAAAAACTTTTTTAAGGGCAAAATTACAAAAAAATACATTTTTTTTTTTAAGTTTTTAATGGTTTTCTAATAACAAGTATACTTTTAACTGCAATTAAGAAAAATTGTCTGACTTTTTTTGATTTTCTCGTACTTCTTTGAACGAAAAATTGCCGGCGGTAAACTACAGCAGGTAAATTTTCGTATTTTAAAACCCAATTTTTAAATAACAGATGCAATGTGGATTTTTTTAACTATACTTATATTGAAACTTAAGGTGTAATAATGATACAGGTACAAGAATTTTTTTTCAATACTATATTTTATTAAATATGTTTAATTTACTGCATGCCCGTTAAAATTATACAAACAAAAATTGCGTTTTAAGTTTTACAAATTATAAAGCAACAAAAATAAAAAACTAGTAGTATCAACGGAAAGATGAAAGCCCCCTCTACAAAAAGCTATTTTTTAATTTTGTTAAGCTCTGAAAACAAGTAATATCGAATAACCTTCGAGCGGAGCGAGTAGACTTTCAATTAACTTGTTTGGCGCCCTACAATTTTTGAATCACCTATCCGAATTTTTAATAAATTCTCAAGTCAATAAAACTATCTTTTTTTGTAAAATTTTTCGCTCTTTTCCGTGGTGCTATTAGTTTTTCGACATTTTTTTATTTTTCGAGATATTACCGAATTTTTGATTTTGTGGGCTTAGCCTACATCAAACTTTTTTTTTTTATCGCTCACCTCCCCGCGTCAGTAGGGATTTTACCCTTTTTTTCCATATCCCAAGGATATCGGCGAGGATGTCGTAATACCCGTCAACGTTGTCCAAGTGCCGAAACATACATTTTTGTATTTCACGGCACCTTTTAGACAACGCGGTAGTGCTGCCACGGACGTTATTTGCATTTCTGCAAACAACTACTACCTTACTCACACACACAAATCTACACATGCATACATGGGGCAAATCACAAACACCCAGCCGACACACGGAATCGAACCGCTGACCTCTTGATTCACAGCAGGCACCTTAACCCAGTGCGCCAATCGGCCCGGCACCTTTTTTGCGTTTCTACGCGCAAAAGACTACCTGTGTGCCAAAATGCAACCCGTTAACATTTAATGAGAGCTTAAAACCCCTGGCGAATAGGCTACTACACAAATAAAAAAATTGAACAGATGTATATTTTTTTATAGTTGTATGACGGTTTGATGACACAAATATTTTACTCTATACTCTACATTCTTGGGCAGTGACAGTCGACCGAGTTCATTTCTACACTTTCATTATTAACGCCGATGTATCCTAGTGCCTCTTTCATCTTTACAACAACAATTTGCCGAATAAGACCAAAAATACAGTCTACAGCTTTGCTGATGACAATACGCTGGTCTCTTTATTTGCCTCGAGTGCTCAAACACCAAATGTCCAAACAAGTTAGGAAGTTACACAAGTCGGTAATGCCCTACAAGAAATTTTGTTTTATGTTGATATTGCAACCTTTTTTTGTAAAATAGTTATAGAAATCAGATTTATTATTGTTATTGTTGTTATAACCAAACATGAAATAGCTAAGTGTTAACTTATATATCTTCTGCCTTAAGTGCCTTCTCCTCAGCTGGTTGACAACCCTCAACTGGAATTCTTTCCTATATTAAGCAAAACAGATAAGGGTGCAAGCATCCCTAATGTCAAACCACTGGCTTATATTCAGCAGCCAAGAGAACTTTTTACGTGCGATGCCTCATTTTCCTTCAATTTTTCCCTCTATAATTTATTGTAGTATTTAAACGTTTCTAAAAATATGGCCAAAATAAGCTGCATTTCTTCTTTGTATTGTGGTTAAAAGTTCCTGATCTTTATTCGTCCTTTCCAGGCTATTTCAATTCTACATTTAATTTCGTCACTGAAATCTCATTTATCTTTGAGCCAGAACCCCAAGTACTTAAGTCCATTTCCTTTTTTTTTCTATCTTCTTTTCCTATTCGTAGTCTAACACTGTCGATATTTAGCTTAGTAATGACTAAGAATTTCGCTCATATTTACTTACATATATTTTCATTTTCTTTTCTACTCACAACACCCACTGGCCCAAAAAAATAATCTTTCAATAGGCTTAGCTAAATGTACAATAAAGCTATCTGTTTAAGACTTCAGAACAAAATCAATACAAAAAGCTAAAACAGCATTAGTATTAAATAATTTTCCAAATAGGTTAATAGAAAATATATTTAAAAAAAGCATAAATAAACCGACCAATTTCTCTCACTACAATATATTTCAGGTTTATCCGAAAAATTCATACATACCTTCAAACGATGTAATATTACCATCGCTGACAAGAGATACGAGTAGCTTAAAATAGTTTCAGTAAATTAAAATCAAAAATTGAATTTGACAAAAGAAGTCATGTAATATATGAAATATCTTACAAGGACTGCAATGGTGTCCATATAGGTCAAACTAGCCAGTATTTAAAACCTAGAATCAATGACCATAAATATGGTAAAAAAATGCAAAAAACATGAAACAACAACAGCTCTTTTTCAGCACCAACATGATACTGGTCATAACATCAATTTTAAGGGATCTAAACAAATAGCCTCGATTTCACATTATAAAACACGCACAGTCAACAAGGAATTTAACTGAACACGAGGTAGTGCGAGCCTCAGTTTTATTGGACGAGGGATATTGTCAGAGTTATGTTGCCAATTTGTTAGGCAAACATCGTTCCACAATAAGTCGTATGGTAAGACGCTTGAATAAAGTAGGAACTTATTCTAGAAGGCTAGGGCAAGGGCGAAAACGATCCACTAGCGACCTAGATGAACGTTTTATAAGACAATATGCTTTAAGAAACAGAACTGTCACTAGTTCTATAATAAGAAACGAACTCGAAGCTGTTCGCAATGTCACAATTTCTTCTAAAACAGTTGGAAGACGGTTAAATGAAGCTGGATTAAACAGTAGGAGACCAGCCACTATGCCCTTGCTTACTAGAGAGAACAGAGTTGCCAGGTTACGTTTTGGTCGAAATCACGAAAACTGGTCTGTGGATGATTGGAAACAAGTTTTCTTTACAGATGAAACTAGGATTAGTCTAAAACATCCAGATGGTCGTGAGCGAGTATGGCGAAGATCAGGAGAGAGGTTTGCTCCTTGCAATATCTCTGCAAGGATTCCATTCCAAGATTTTATCCAAAATTTAATTAGAAGCATGTCTAGGCGCATAAACGCTGTCATCCACTCCATCCTACTAGTGTCCCAGTTTATTTTTTTCATTATTACATAATTTCAACGATTTTGTTATTAGGTCTTAAGAATAATTTTAATATGAATCTTATAGAGAAATTTGGTAGCTAATTCACTTTTGAAGTATCCGAATAAGTTTTTTTCTAACTTTTAGTGTAACCAATGTTCATAAAAAATTATTAAAATTAATTCATTATAGAGATTTGTATGATTTAATATATCGTTGCGTTAATTTTGTCCAGGAGTATATATATATATATATATATATATATATATATATATATATATATATATATATATATATATATATATGTTACTTTTTATAATAAAATTTAAAGAATTATTTTATATTATAGTATATATTTGTAGAAAAAACGTTTCAACCATATATTCTAGTCTTCATCAGTTGATGATCTACAGAAAAAAAAATCTGTCTGGTCTTTTGATTTCATGAAAATTATAAAAAGACTATAATTGTTACATGTTCAAAGAAATAAAAAAAAGGAATATATATATATATATATATATATATATATATATATATATATATATATATATATATATATATATATATATATATATGGGCGTATCGCAGGGTTCCCATTCATCCTCTTTACTCAACACTTCCGTTGTACTAAAAGACAATCTCAATTTGTTTGCAGACGATACAGTATCCTCTGTTGTGTTCAAGAAACCAAGACTTTTCGACTCCAGATATTAGCAAAATATTTACTGACTTGAAAACTGGATGCAAAATTAGAAAAAAATGGAAGCTACATATTTAAGAAAATTCAGTTATCTCAAGAGAGGTCAAAATCTGAAGAACTTAATTGGTGCACTAGTAGAATGTATTTAATACTCAATTTTAATAGATATCTTTATTGAAAGAATAACACAATATGATTAAGAAATTACTAACGCAAATGCATAAAATATATCCTCTGATAAGTAGACGAGTAAAATTAATTTGAGAGCTAACACTCTAGTTTACAATACATTTGCGTGATCGGTTTTAACTCTTGGTTCTCCTTCGTGATGTACCATTAGGGAAACTAATCGTAACAAACTAATAATATTCCGAAACTAAACCAGATGTTCCTACGTACACTATGCCTAGAGTCATTTATCGTGATTTAATTACAGAAACAATTATGAAGTTCCTGCACAAAATAATTTGTAAACATTTTAAAAAAGTTAATACATTAACTAATATCTTGATTTCTTAATTACATATTTACTTCCATGTTAACATCACATACAATTTTGCCCATAGACGGGATTAAGAGAAATCTTTTATATCACACAGCAATCAACTCTGTTTTTTTTCTCTTAAGTAACTAACCTACAAAAGTTCTGCTTTCAACCAACCTCAAATTCAATCAAAGTGATTTTTTTTAAGATATTATAGGTGTAACCAAAAAATATTAAATCATAGAAGTTCAAGACTCAAAGAAGACGTATTAAAAGCTGGAAACATTATATTGTATTAAAAACTAAACTAATCTGTACACTCCGCAAGAGCTCTAATTCTACTCAATGCTTAAATTTGACCATTGTTAGAATACTGCTCGCAAATATACTTTCCGTCTATCACAGTTTATTTAGAAGCCTGATTGGAGAACCTGAATTTTACTAGACACTTTAATTCTTTGAAACAACGAAAAAAGTTAGTGGCTTGAGCTTATTCTTTAAATTTCTCCATGGAAAGCGTTTGATGGATCCAATGTGATGTATACTAAAAATACACGTCTTGCTAGTTCCTCATTCCTCGTGCCACCTTTATCTTTTTTAGATAGAACAAACTGAATAAATCACTATTTCTGCACATGCACCGCTTATGTAGCCCCCTAGGGATTTTCATGGAGCGGGGATGCTATACCCATAGAAAAAGTATTATTAAAAAAAAAGAAACTTGAGTGCGAAAGGAGCAACTTCAAAACTCTTCTTTTAACTATCTAAAGAAGTCTGCTTAATAATTCCTTTTTTATATGGTACCTACTTAACATAAGAAAACATGAGTATTAATAAATAGTATTGAAGAGACATCAAATTTTAAATTTTAAAAATAGCACTGATAGAGGATAGTGGGAATAAGGACAGAAGTAACGAAGAAATTAATATTATGCAAAATTTTAATTTTTTTATTATATATATATATATATATATATATATATATATATATATATATATATATATATATATATATATATATATGTATATATATATATATATATATATATATATATATATATATATATATATATATATTTACAATATATAACAATTATACAACTAAGTGTTGTGTTCCCATTCGCCTTCTTCAAACCTCTCTATCGTCCGCCATCTCTTCATCCATTCCTCGTGACCTCATGACTTGTCTCATATCTTCATTCCAGGATCTACGTGGCCGTCCTTTTTTATTTCTTCCTGGTGGTTTCCATGTCCAGAGCCTTTTGGGCCATCTTGTATCGTTCATTCTGAGTAGGTGTCCAAACCATTTTAATCCTCTATTTTCTATTCTTTGTATAATTGTTTCTGTTGCTGCTGTTCTACTGCGTATTTCTTGGCTTGTTATGTGTTGGAATTTGGACACTCCGGCGCTTCTTCTCAGGTAATGCATCTCTATCGTCGTTATTTTTCTTTTATCCTCTTTCATTACCCACAGTTCACTACTATAACTTAAAACCGATTCTACCATTGTTCTTCCAATTCTCTTTTTGTTTTGTGTAGTTATGTTTTGATCCCACCATATTGAGTTAAGACCTCCTATGATCCTCCTGGCTTTTTGTATTTTATTCTGTATTTCCTTTTTACCTATACCATTTGCGTTGTCAATCAGTACTCCTAGATATTTAAATTCCTTGACTTGTTTGACATGTGTATCGTTGTTAATTAAGACATCAAATTCTATTTCCGAGTTCATAACCATATACTCCGTCTTTTCAAGGCTCACCTCTAGTCCCCATTTCTGTGTATAATCTCTTCAATACATATTCCATATCGAATGCATCTTGTATTATTATTACTTGGTCGCAAAGTTTAACGATAATAGGTGTTTATCACTAATGGGGGTGCCCATGCTTTGGCAAGTGCGGTTCCATTTCTTTAGAGCGTTATCTACATATATATTAAATAAGATTGGTGAAAGGCAACACCCTTTCGTAATGTGGATAGCTTCCGAGAGATAGCGTCCCTGTTTCACATATCCTATATTTTCATTATATAACTCTTTTATTGTTGTTATCATCCCTTCTTTTATCCCTACTGTTCTCAAGGCATGCGAAAGTTTATTTATCGGTACACTATCGTATGCCTTCTTAAGATCTATAAAGATCATATGTATTTCGTCATCTTTTTGGATCTTCTTTTCTATCAATTGCCGTAAAGTAAACAAGTTGTCTATACACGACCGGCCCGGAGTAAATCCATTTTGGTTTTCGGATATCTTTCCTTTAATTGTTTCTCTTATTCTATTCTGCAATATTTTGTCGTACAGTCTGTTCATAGTGCTTGTAACGCATACCTCTATAATTATTAGGGTCTTTTCTATTTCCTTTCTTATAGATTGATGAAATGTACCTTTTTTTCCATTCGGTATGTGTTCTTCCTTGTGATATATAATTATTAATTAAGCTAGTTATCGTTCTCCACATGGTTATACCTCCATTTTTAATCATTTCTGCAGAGATATCACCTGGTCCGGCCGCTTTTCAATTCTTTATCGTTTTTAGATTTGCTTGTACTTCCTCCATGGTTATTTCGTCCCAGTCCTTTCCCTGTGTGTCTTCTGATTCATTGTCCTCTATACTAAGGAATTCTTGTCTGTTTGCATTTAGTATAGTATTTCGTAATTATTTTTCCATTCTTCCAGCGGTATTAAATTTACGGCCCTCTCTTTATTGTTCGTTTTCATATTTTTGATGGTTTGCCACACTTCTGTCGATTGTGCTCCTCCAATATACGTGTTAATCTGTGCACATTTTCGTTCCCAGTATTCATTTTGTTCTTTTTTTATTTTCTTACGTACCTCTCTATTTTTTTCTTAGTATCTGCCCGGGTAGTTTCTGACTTGTATGTTAAATATTTTTGGTGTAATCTATTTTTTTCCTCTATTAGTTCTCTTAATTCTTCTGTTATGTAATATCTGCACGTTTTTTTTTCTTCTCACTTATACTTTCCTAAACTTTCTTGTGCCACCTTCTGGATCATTTTTTTAATATGTTCATATTCTTGCTCTATATCTTAGGTTGGTTCCAGTGTAAATAATTCATTGTGAAATCTTTTTTGATAAAGCTCTCTAATACTTTCGTGTTGAAATTTATAAGTTTTGTATCTTTTCATTTTTATTTCTATCTTCTCTTCGTCTGTGGGATAAGTTTGTACATTTTTATTGAAATATTTTTAAGCTGCCAAACATTACCTAAACGGTAAGTATATGGTATTGCTAAATACTTAATCTAAATCTATAAGAATAGGTTTTTCATTTCTTAAATTCGGATGTAAGTAAAGGTTTAAAGTTTAATTTATTAATAACGGAATCACTTAAAACAAGAAATTTTTCATTAAAAATAGCAAGCTAAAGATTTTTCTAAAATATGAAAGTTATCCTTTTAACGTGTACGTTATTTACTAAAGGGTAAAAAGTTTACAGCAAAAACATATATTCAAGTTAGATACGTCAGTATAAACATGCTGACGTATAAGTATAATATATGCAGAACATCATAAATAACCAAGTGGGACTCGTAAGCCAATTTATTTCGGTGAAAATAACAAAGAAGGTGTTTGCGCTTAAAAGATATGAAGCTACGACAGTATCAAAATGAGTTCTTTATCGTGGATATAACTCTGAGACAGATGTGAACATGGAAGCGTTGGCTTAAAAAATAAAGATGAAGTAAAAAAAACTGTATTAATATTTCAAAAGAATAATATATTTTTTCGTTAATCATTGTTATTAGTTTGTATGCTCAAAATTTTATGTTATAGGTATTCCGTGTGAGAATCTCATGCACTATACAGGGTGAGTCAACGATAGACTAAAGTTCATTATCTCATTTGTTTCGGGAATAACGAAAAAATGTTAAATACAATAGTTTTAGGGAATGTTAAGGTGCACAGTTTAAAATTATTTTTGAGTATACAGGGTACTTCAAAAAAGTGTGGCCGATATAATATATGTTTTTTTAAATGAAACATCCTATTTTCTAATTTATTTTTAAATTCTGCGTAAAGTTTTATAACTTTTTTATTGATATTGTTATATACCTAAACCTATTAGTTTTTCTAATATTTCAATTTTTTAAAAAAAAAACACTAGTTTTTCGGTTTTGTAAAAAATTGCCAGTAGCGCCATTGTTTCTGAAGGTGGAATACTCATAATTAGTACGAGAGTTCTATAGAGATGAAAAAAAGATATATGTAAAGAAATTTGAGTTAGATGCTACAGGGTGTTCAACATAAATGTATACATTTCGAGTATTTTAAATTGAAAAATCTCAAATTTTTTAAATAGCACACCTTGTATATTATTATTTTTTCTGATAGATTTTACAAAACCCTCCAACTTTTATTAAAAATGTCATATATCTATTTCTAATAGTTTTCGATTTATTTTAAATTCTTCCCTTGTTATTAATACACTTACGCTATTGTGAAAACATAAACAAATAGTTAATAATAATTTTAATATAGTTTAACTTATCTAATGATTAATTATTATGACGTAATAAATGTTCAAAAATATGCCCGTCTACTTGAATACGCATGTTTAGTCGTTTTACTATATTTTCCTTCATTTTCCTTAGCATAAAGAGCGTGATTGTCCTGCACGCATCCCGTATCCTATTTTCCATATCTAGTGGTGTTGTAGGGAGATTAACATAAACAGGATCTTTAATGTAGCCCCACAAAAAGAAGTCTAAAGGTGTTAAGTCACATGATCGAGGGGGCCACTGAATGAATCCATCTCTACCGATCCATTTTTGTGGGTATTGATCGTTTAAAAATTCCCGGTGGTAATGAGCAGGAACTTCGTCTTGTTGAATCCACATTTGTTCACTTTCAAAGTTATAAACTTCTTCAAGAAGCTGGGATAATTCGTTTACCATCAAACGGTTCCATTAAGTACTGAAAAAATTTTCTAGATGGTATACGTCTACTAGGGTACTTCGCTCCGTAAAGCCCTACTGCCAAAAGACAATTTTTTTCCGTCTCGCCCAGTATATAAACTATATCAATTAATTCATTTTTAGGATAATCCGCAATTATTACCTTTATACGTCACTTACTACAACAAATTAAACTATTTTTACTTGCTTAACAGACATGTCAAAATTTGAAAATGCCTGCAATTTTGTTTTGTCTTGGCAACTATGTTATGATGTTATAGCGTAATACACTTACGGTGGGTAAAAATTGAAAAATTCAAAATAAATCGAAAACTATCAGAAATAGGTATATGACATTCTTAATAGAAGTTGGAGGGTTTTGTAAAGTCTATCAGAAAAAGTAATAATATACAGGGTATGCCATTTAAAAAATTTGAGATTTTTCAATTTAAAATAGTCAAAATGTATAAATTTATTTTGAACACCCTCTAGCATCTAACTCAAATTTCTTTACATATATCTTTTTTTTTTTCATTTCTATAGAACGCTCGTACCAATTCCACTTTCAGAAACAATGGCGCTACTGGCAATTTTTTACAAGACTGAAAACTACTATTTTTTTTTTTTAATTTAAATATTAGAAAAACTACTAAGTTTAGGTATATAACATTATTAATAAAAAAGTTATAAAATTTTACGTAGAATTTAAAAATAAATTAGAAAATAAGATGTTCCATTTCAAAAAAATATATATATATATATGTTATATCAGCCACATTTTTTTTGAAGTACCCTGTATACTCAAAAATAATTTTAAACTATGCACCTTAACCTATTGTATTTAACATTTTTTCGTCATGCCCCAAACAAATGAGACAATGAACTTTACTCTATCGTTGGCTCACCCTGTACAGTGCGTGCTTAGAGTCCCTTAATACCAGTAAAAATTCGGAAATATTTTAAAAAGCGATGTTGAATGGGTACCATGGCAACGTTCCAAACTTTTTTCTCTACATACATTTAGCTGCTGTATTTGGTGAAATTTGTGTTTTTTTGAGAATTTTGTAAACTCTCCAGTCTCTTAGAATCTCTTGGCACCAGTAAAAACTTACAAAGTGTAAACCAACTGTTTTTTCTATACATTTAGTGGCCAAATTTAATTAGTAAAATCACTTACTCCAACATTAACAATATTTTAACAGTATCCACTAAAAGATCATTACCATATCTGGTTATATCAAAACATTTTTTTTTGAAAAAGAATTATAAATAATGCTCTAGCTATCAATATTGGATCAACGACCTATTAAAATATATCAGCATGTTAAAATGACATAGATATGAAGTTAAAAATCTAGCAAACTTCAACGACTTCGTATCAAAAGATGAGCCAGACTCTCATCTCTGTGGACTGATTCATATGTCCTAACCTATACGAAAATTTTGGAGCCGAAGTTAGTACTGATGGTAATAGAAGTGCTGATGATGATGCAAGAGGAAGGGTGGGAGTGATAATGCAGTCGGCTCCTTTTTGGTTATAAGATTCGAACATCGGAACATTCACGATATAACGCAGTCAAGATTAAGAAGAACCCAAGGCAAAGAACAAGACGGGACATCACGCAAATCGATCAAATAAATTACCTGAACAAATTCAGAATTTAATAAAGTCGCACATGAAAACCTTTAGGTCTAGGAGGTCTCACTATTTATCAAGGGTGAATTCAAATCGTAAATTTTTAAGTGAAGAGTTCCATATCTGACATCTCATTTAGTTTTTTATAGGCAATATATGTCACCAGATTATTAAAGAATACAACAGCGAAAATAAATGTTAGTACTCAAAAAACCTTGAATCTGATGGTTGAGTTTAGTTGCTTGCCGACTTACGTTTCGAGTCTCTTGTTCTCATATTAGGAAAAAATTATCCAAACTTTAAGTTAGTTAATTTTTTTTTTTTTTTTTTTGTTTTCCATTTTATTGAACAGGTCGACTAGGTGAACCGATCAGCTTGAAACTTTCAGAAAATGTGCCCTTTATTGTAGCAAAAATACCCTGAAATTTGGTACAAAAATATTGAATCCAGTGAGCACAATTGAATTTGTTATTTAAAATTTGAATTGCCCTCCATTTTATGCCATTTGATCCAAAATGGATCTTTTTTTTTCAAAATTTAAGTCTCAACGCCATCTTTCCGATACCACTGAGTCAATTTAACCGTTTTTTTTTTTAGTATTTAAATAACAACAAATGCGTTTGTTTCGGTCATTTTGAAAAAAAAAATTGGTAATGAAAATGAATTCTCTACCAGATGTGATAAAATTTTTTCAATTTTTTTTTTAAATGACCGAAAAAACGCATTTGTTGTGTTTTTGATTCATAAACAAATGTAAAAAAAAACGGTCAAAATAACCTGAAAAAATTTTTTTTAATGGTATCGGAAAGCTCCTGTCGAGAACTAAATTTTGAAAAAAAAAGTTATATTTTGGACCAAATAGCATAAAATGGCTGGCAATTCAAATTTTAAATAACAAATTTAATTGCGCCCAATGGGTTCAATATTTTTACACCAAAATTTCAGGGTATCTTTACTATAACAAAAGGTATATTTTCTAAAAGATTCAAGCCGATCGGTTCACTTAGTCGATCTGTAGAATAAAAATGAAAAAAAAAAAAAAAAAACAGTTTTTTGCATGTTTTTTTTTTCAATTTTGCAGGTTATGTATGCTCTTGAGCGACTTAAAAACTAACAAAACTAACGAGGATTTCTTGGAAATTTCATTACGAAGAGTTTGGTTTTTTGTCTCGATCCGACTTATACAACCGGAGGTATTCACGTTTTAAGCTCAAGAACGCGTTTTAAAAACATAAATTGTTTATAAACAAAAGAGCACAAGTTTTTCGAAATTCAAAATTCAGGACAATACTCCTGGTGATACCTCAGAGAGGATAAAATCATAATATTGCTGTATCTAGACTGTGCAATTTCAAATGCTTTTTTACTGCACTATAAATATAATTTCAAATAACCCACACAAATATTAGCAGTTCTACCTTAAAAACGTATTGAGCTTAAATTTCCACAATTTTTTGTTGTCTGATCAGAAATGTAGATCTCGCAATTTTTGTTGTATGAGATACAAACATTTTCCATCCATAATTTTTTATTGCAGATATGCATATATTTTGTGCGTAAAAAATCACGTTAAACCAGCACTTCTTTATTTTTATCCTTCGTTTCTGTCAGTTTCATTGCTATCATTTGAAAGTAAAATCTTCTTTGTTCAAAAAAACGTCAAACCCGTTAGTCAAATCCTGTCTTGTGAGGCACGATATTTTCTTATTCCCCCCTTCATTTAGGGTAATGGTATATACCTTTTCCTTCCGTATATACTTTCTCTCCCTTTTATCCGTATATGTAATATTATCTTATGTCTGCGAATGACGTCAGTATAATACTAAATCGCCTTGTTTAACTTTTTATCTGAACAAAATTTGCTTTATTTCGAGGACTTGTTATTTTGTGTAATATTGCCAATGCAAAAAATACATGCATTTTTCTTTAAATAATGTTTCGCCAATAAAGCAAAATTTTCAGATATATCAACTAGATCATTGGATAGCCGTGAGTGGTGAGCAAGGAAGGTAAACAGGTTTTGAGAAACATCAATTTTGAGAAGTTACTTTGATGTACCTTTATTCGCACATGTAATATTGGCTTTTTTATAATGATGTATGTTTTATTTTAATGACAGTTAAACGCTTTCGGCCTGTAGAAAATGTTCATCTTCAGAGAGTATATCAGTAACATTCCTTCTTTGTTAAAATAATTGTTTCGTTGTCTAATTGTGTTAGCGTTATTAAAAAAAAAAATAAAATTTTATATATTCTATATGTGCCTTGCCAATGTTGGATTTTTTTCTGGCTGGGTAGATGTAAACCCTTTTTATGAAGTCTGAGCCCTGAGAATGGACCTTTTCTAGAGGCCGAAAGTGCTTGGATAATATTAAAATAAAACATTGGCCAACCTATTAGACAATCTCTGCTAACTGACGTAAGTATTGTAATAGTTTGCCTTATTAATTTAAATATTTGAACAAGATTTGATTCACTTAGTTTGTAAAATTTATCAACATAAACATGCCAAAAATGGGATAACATATTGCAGTGATTATTTTTTTAAATGATGTAGAAAGCACAACAATATATTTCCAGCTGTATCGACGAGATCATCGGGTTGTCGAGATGTATAGAGATGACTAGGTGGTGTGGCGTTCGTGAAGAGTGACCAGGTTAATTTTACTAATATTTTTTTGGTATAAGAGGAGCTGGCAATTTCTTAACTTACATAACTCTGAAAAATTACGCCCAATATTCAAGTCCGTTGCGTTCATAATAATAAATAAGTCTGAAACTAATTAAAATCAATAATTTTTTTTGCTCCTTAGAGCCCCCGGACGATCTGGGATCGCCATATTCGATTATATACAAATCGATCAATAAATTTTGTACATTTTTTCCATAGAGGTACTCAAATTTGAAGAAAAATTATTTATTTTTAAACATACAAGGAATGCAGGAATTGAAGTGAGGGATGGTGTAGTTACATAGGGTACACCGTAGTATTGATCTATTTTAAAGTTTTTGGAGTCGAGAAATCTGAAAATCTTCTTATTTTTCAATATTATCTCTTTTAACAGAAAAATGTCAGTTTTTATTCGTAAATGCCTCCATCACATAAAAAATGATGTTATAGGTCCCTTATTTTGTCTTATTTTACTCTATTTAAAAATTTCATGTAGCCATTGTCACTGCCGCAACAAAAACAAAGGCTTTGAGACCTCTTTCATTAAAATCGGTTTAAGTTAGGTCGTTTAGGGTCTAGGTGGAAACAATTGGGATAAGGCGTCAATGGACGAGCATTGTCTGATATTAGTATGCCGAGACAGACATGAATTAATCTGTTTTGACCGGCCTTTTAAATGACTTAGCTAAAGTCGAAGAACCATATATAATTTTTCAGTGATATCACATCAAAGGAAGGATGATGTTAAATTTTGTACTATGGAATTTTTTCCTTTTTTTGTTAGAAGAATGCACAAGTTTAAATTTCTTGAAATCTGTCGTCTTGTAGATCTTTTTCACAGTTTTTAGAGTTAAGGAATCTAAAAATTATAGTATTTTGTATTATTTCCAGTTTGAATAGAAAGAAAAAAACGTTAAGTTTTAGTTGTAAATATTCCTCTCCCTGCTTAACTTTTGTTTAATAATTAATATCTTATCATCATTTAAAATACCGAGTTGTGTTATTTGGATTAAGTGTTTCTAGAGTGTAAAGAAGACAAATTCAGTATTTATTTTAGAACCGTGTGCTTGCAATGAAAGTAGCGTAAAAAACTGAGGTTTCTATGTAAGTAAGAACATGACCACTAGTATTCTTGAAAAAATGTATTTCGAGAACATTTTATGTTATCAATATATTCTCTGGTGTGGTAACAATGACGCAATTGCCTTAATAAATTGTCCAATCGCCTCCTGCATCAATAATCACCTGACATCTTCGAGGCATGCTGTCGAGATTTTCTGCAATGATCCCCAAAATTTTCGAATCTCACCAGAGAACTGTGTCAAAGTCCTCAGAGTCTTTCCTCTGAGCTTTCTCTTTACAAGAGACTAAACGTTTTCAATAGGGTTGGCGTCCGGCGATTATGAGGGCTACTCTAGTATATTATCGTGTGTCCAAGGGTGCCGCTTCGCGACATAATTTTCGTCGAGCGGAATTTGACATCATGAGCATGAAGATGTTGTCGAATGGGCTCATGGGACACAATCTAACCTGATTTTCTTAATTTTGCCGCTCCTTAAGGCAACGTCAATTTTGAATCTCGTGAAAACAAAGACGATTCGTTTTTCGACTTTCGGAGTGACTTTGCCTACCGAGCCACGTTTTCGCAAGCCGTCGACATTTTTCGTCTCGTTAAAATGATTTACCCACTTCTTCACAAAGGATACCAACTTTTTAATATATTTAGTGGCCGGAGAATGTGTCATTTGAATGGGAACAAAAAAAGACTGCCTCGAACCGACTCGTGATTTCGACGAAAGTTTGGATTCAACTGATACTTTTACTAAAATGCATCGTGGACAAAGATTTCCTCTACCCATTTTTTTGTTGAATCGCTAGAATCGCATCTGCCAAAAATGAAATTATCGCTGGCACGTTCTTACTGATATATTTAAAATTAATATTTAGTTGTAACTAACCTATCTCTTTTTAGCATAAACTTAACTTTTTTAAAAAATGTAGCAATTTTCTAATGGTCATTGGATGAATACATAACTTTGCAGGTGTAAATTTTAACCTACACCAACACATAAAATAATTTAACAATAACCTGTTATATTAAAAGCAAACGCATAAATCATTACATTCCAGCTAAACATCCAGTTTGTCATTAGATGATTGGTGTGTATAGGAGAGAAGTAATATACAAAAATTTAACACCATCTACTATTCCCATATTACAGTCAAGGACGCCAGATGTTGTCTTCAGACAGCGTACCATAAAGCGTATTTTAATGACGCTAGATACCAAAAAGGCTTCTGGCGCTGACGGAATACCTGCCATAGTTCTCAAAAACTGTGCGAGGGAACTAACACCAGTTTCCTGTAGACTTTTCAACCTATCCTACAGAAAGGGAATATTTCCTCATGCTGGAAATATGCCACAGTTCAGCCGATATCTAAAAAAAAACCAAGAAGACTTGGTCAAAGAACTACCGACCAGTTGCACTGCTTTCAATAATATCGAAAGTCATGGAGAAGGTTATCAATCAGCATCTTCTAAAATATCTCGAAGGATTTAACATTATTAGCGATCACCAATATAGTTTTCGTACACATAGATCAACAGGAGATCTTCTGACTTACGTAGCACATCTTTGGAACGACGCAATTGAACTCTTTGGAGACTCTCGAGCGGTTGCTCTTGACATATTCAAGGCATTCGACCGTGTTTGGCACGATAGACTGTTGGCTAAGCTACGCTCTTATGGTATATCTGAAAAGTTCTGTTTGTGGCTCTCATGCTTCCTCAGAGAGCGTTCTTTATGAGAGGAGGTCGACGGATTTCTTTCTAACACCTTAACTATCAACGCCGGTGTGCCCCAAGACTCCATACTGTTTCCTACTCTCTTTCTCATTTATATTAACGATCTGTTGGAAAAGACCGAGAATCCAATCTACAGCTTTGCAGATGACAGTACGCTTATCTCTTCATTGACTCTGAACGCTCGGACATCGGCTACTTGGGCGAATATCCGCAGACAGCAGGAGGTCGTTCAACTTAACAAAGACCTGGAAGAAATTTTATCTTGGGGTGACAGTAACCAAGTGGAATTTAACGCCACAAAAACCCAGATGGCTGTTTTTTCTAAAAAAGTTAACGTTGCTGAACCCGACATAGTCATGTCCATTCCCCTAGCATCGTTACTCAATTTGTTGGGCGTTAATTTGGGAGCAAATATGTCCTGGCATGAACATGTTGCAGGCATATCAAGGAGAGCTTCTTAAAAGTTGGGAATATTATTTCGAACCAGAAAGCTTTACACCCCACAACAACTGTTAATTCTTTACAAAGCTCAAATTCGACCAACTATGGAATACTTATTGCTCCCATGTTTGGGCCTCCGCTCCCAAACACACACTGCATTTGTTGAATTCTGAGCTGTTCGTTTGATTGGAGACCCAGAACTAACCGGTGGCCTTAATTCGCTGAACGGTTGGCGACTTGAGTCTGTTCTACAAATATTTTCATGGAGAGTTTTTGCAGGATGTAGCCCGCTTAATTCCTCTCAGAGCGGTGCATGTTAGAAATACATATCGCGCTAATACTTCACATCCGTATGAGGTTTAGCTTGTTATTCTGCGCACAACGCTTTTCAAGCAGTCTTTTATATGGAGAACATCATCCCTTTGGAATGATTTGCCCAGAGCTGTGTTTACAGCGATTCAAGAATAAGTGAGTCGCTTTTTCCGCACACATGCCGCTCCTGGAGGGCTTTAGGGACTTCCCTGTAGCACGTATGTTAGATCCGTAAAAAAAAAATCGTACAATTGACATTAATGTTCAAACACCTGAGAGAAAAATAACCGGCCAAGTGCAAGTCCGACTTGCGCATTTAGTGTTCAGTGTGTTGATTGCTTTTAAAATAAAATTTTTTGTTTCATATTAATATTAATAACTTCACAAATCACAAGTCAAATGAGTTTACAACAAAGTATTTTCCAATCTTTAATGAACACTGATGACCTTTAAATTTTTGTTTTTTTTTTATATACTAGGTAATGCACTTGTGGTAATTTTTGTTCAATCCACATCCAGTAGAGAACATTTCAGAATTTTTTCAAAATTTTTGGATTAGTACTTTTTGAGATAAAGGGGAGACAGCGATTTTTCGCAATTTTTTTTTTGTTTAAAAAAGAAAGAAAAGTGAGCGCAAGTATTACATTATATATATTTTTGAACTCGTGTTTTTACAAGCTTTGATGCCACCCCACTCGATGATCTGGTACAATTTTTTTTTTCACTTCCGATTTCACCCCTCCAAACTAAACCCCATAAGTAAAAATTTAACATTCAAAACTACACAGCTCTGATGAGGTCATCAATTCCTATATTAGTGCCAAATGTTAACTTTCTGTGTCCAATAGTTTCGGAGAAAATCAGGCGTGGAGGACAGGCAGATAGACCGTACGGAACACTAAAAAATTGGTTTATATAGTGAATAGTATTTATACAAGTTCCTATTTCCCAAGTCTCACTTGTTAAAATATTTTTCTTTAATATCATCTAAACGTATATTCTTCGGAAAATAATTTTGAAAATGATAAACATCACGTCCGCTCGATATATTCTCTTATAAATACGAAATACCCGTCTCAGAAACTATATTATTTGCATAATCCATATAATGTGTAAAGTGGCATTATCATACCAGCATTAAGGCGTCTTCTTATTTTCATTGAATTTTCACGAACGTCTCAGCCCTATTTTCTCTGCTGAATTTCTAAACAATTTTATCAATCAAAATTACTGGAGGGAAGCTTTCATGGCTTTGGTTTGTGGTTGTTGGGATTAAAATATGCTAAATTGGTGGAACTTTTTTTAAGTTTCACCTACGATTGCCAAAGGTATCTTCCGGGAGTTTTAATGTCTGAGATTAGTACACCGAATTTAGTGATTCGCACCCTTTAAGATATCTAATGCAACATATGTGAAAAGTCAGAGGTTCAGTTTAATTTTACATTGTCAAATCCCAATAACTATGATTTCCCAATTAAAATTACTGTCGTTAATGTAAAATAACTGAAAGCGGACAAGGCCTATATTTTAGCAGTTTCCCACTATTCTCTTATTCGTCAAATCTATTCCGACTGACGAGCCCTGATACGGCGAAACGCGTCTCGGAATAGATTTGACGAATAAGAGAACAGTGAATATACTGCTGAAATATGGGCTTTGTTTGTTTTCAGTTATTTTACATTAACCATATATGCCTGAGGAGGATCCCAAGAAAAGCGCTGCCTACTTTTAAATGTTGACCGTGTCAACCACTCTGTCGGCTTGACAATTGCTGTGTCAGCTTTCGATGGAGTATTAGCTATGTGTACTTAGTATTCGTTGTATCCTAAAAAATTACTGTTATTAAAATACGAAGATACTTTACTGGGTTACCTATGCAAATGACGTCATACAAATAAAATTGCTTTTGTTCTGTTTTACAGTTTCACTATTTATTCTTCTGACACGGACGACTGGATGTAATTTAGGGCATCGCACTGTTTTTCTCACTAAAGAGGAAAATATATCAAGAGTTATTCATAAAAGAATATCTAAAGTATAAGGCAACTGATGGCTCAGCCTATTTTTAAGTAAAATTGTTGTCTTAACATTTCATTGTGTCAATTCATGATGACCCTAGATCAGGAAGATCGGATTAGGCAAGATCTAAGGAAACCATCAGATTTGTTGAGGATTTGCTGATGTCAGATCGTCGAATGAAGGTTTCATTGCTTGATAATCCGAAACTCAAGATTGTGTACGAAGATTTAGGCCTGAAAAAAGTTTCTACGTGATGGACTCCCAGATTCCCTACTCCTGAGCGGAAATTGGCCAGAGAAGAAATTTCTCAAGAGAATTTGGTCGCTTTAAAGAATGTTCATTTGTCGCAAATCATCACATGTTACGAAACCTGGGTGCTGTGTGGATTCTCCCACCAAGCAGGAGTCGATGCAATGGGGTTTCTTTAAAAGGCTCTTCACCTCCGAAGAAGGCGAAAACGTCATCTTTTGGAAAGTTGATGGGCGATCGTTTTGTGGGACAACGAATGAATTTTACTTAGTCAAAATATGGAAAAATTATCCACAATTAATAGGTTTACGGAAGGATGATGCAAAACTTTAAGCACGTTACTAGAGAAAAACGTCCGAATTCATGGAGGACTTTGGTCTTGCACGACTATTGTAAGATCCACCATTTTCGCACTGTTCAAGCCAGTACCAAAAGCTTTCATCGAGTTACAACATCCACCCTATAGTTCTGATTTAATACCCTGCACCTTCTTTTTGAATAGACATCTAAAGAATCGAAAATTTTCCTTACAAAAAAATAATCTAAAACAGTTTTTTTAGGTAAAACTAAACAACTCTAGAGTTCCAACAATTTTCTTTAGGTTTTGAGATATGAAATGACCGCTATTATCTCAAAAACTATCTGTTTTTGACATGAGAATGGTACACGGAAATTATCTAGAACTGTGCGTAGAATTTAAGACCTTAAACATACGAGTACATATTTTATTCAAAGTAAAAAATTTTATTACACTTCCTGTGAAACCGGATATCATTGTTAATTGTTATCTTATCCAAAATGGGCGTCTAAATTTCACGTTCCTATCTGAAGTGGTTTAATTTTAGTTCTATGGATAGTAATTTTAGGACTACCAAGTATGCTCGTATACTCTTATAACACTTTAAAAAATGATACTCTGTATACTGTTAACCAGTTGTCCATTAAGTACGTAACGTAACCATTTTTCCAATACCCGATGCATCTAACCGAGGCGAAACACTATAAGGTAATTAAGAGGCAGTACAAGTTTAGGAAAGCAGCAAACTAATTTTCGAGTCGTTAGTTTCCCGTTACAGGTAGCGTTATTGTTAGTCGGAGCCGATAGCCAATAGATGTATTGTTTTAATTAATTAGCTTGGTTTACCGTGCAAACTGTTATGTTAAATAGGGCCTATTACATTATTTATATTATTATAAATTCGAGTTTTGCTTCAAAATAGACAATCATGACTGAAGCAACAGTATATTCGATTATAAAAATCAATATAAACCACTAAAATTGAACAAAAGTCCATTTTTCGGCAGTTTTTGACTGTTCTCAATATCACTGTTCTCCCATCTAAATTATTGAAAAAAGATCAAAACAAAATAAAAGTCTACACCTTAGAAAAAGCATTTGACAGTGTGCCGAGAAATAAAGTGTGGAAAAGCCTAGAAAAACAAGGGAATAAACAAAAAAACAATATATATATATATATATATATATATATATATATATATATATATATATATATATTTATATATATATATATAAACAAGGATTTTCTACAGCTGACGCTGTCTTCCTTCTCTCAGCCCTTGATTCCATCCGTTTCTATCTTCCCAGTCTCCATCTGTTAGACCCCTGTCCTCCATAGCCTCGTCCACATCGTCTCTCCACGATCGTCTGGGTCTTCCTCTTTTTCTTCTCCCTATAGGGCTCCACTCCGTTATTTTCTTTATCCGTCTATTATCTTCGCTTCGTCTTAACATGTGTCCATACTATTTTAATCGTTTTTTTCAATGGTGTTTATTGCATTCTCTTTGATGTTCATTCTGCTTCTTATTTCTTCATTTGTTATTCTCTCCATACGTGTCACTCTACAACATCTTCTCCAATACTCCATCTCTACCGCGTTAATTTTAGATTTATTTTCCTTTGTTGATCGTCCCATGTTTCTGACCCGTATGTCATTATGCTTTGTATTATTGATTTGTATATGCGTGTTTTTGTTTCTCTTTGTAATGTGCTTGTCCCACAGGATCGAATTTAATTGTCTTATGCATGTTCGCGTTTGTCGTAATCTAGCCTTAATCTCTTATTTTGATGTTGCGTTTTTTGAAATGATCGTTCCTAGATATTTAAATCTATCGGTTCCTTTGATTATTGTTTCGTTATCTACGTCTAGATTCTCCACGTTTCCCTCCTTTGTTGTTAGATATTCCGTTTTATCAAAGTTTATTGCTAATCCTGCTTTAGTGTATTCTTCTTTCAGTTTTCTTACCATATAACTGAGGTCTTCCTCATCTTGCGCTATGATTACTTGGTCGTCTGCGAAACTTAGGGTATATAAAGTAATCTTCTCGTATTTGGACTCCCATTCTACTACATTTTTGCTTCCATTTTTTTAATGTTTGTTCCAGGTATATTTGGAATAGTGTTGAGGATGTAGAGCATCCTTGTAATAGGCCTTTTGATGTTTGGGGTCTCTTCCCTATTTTATGTCCTATTTTTATGTTCACTGTGTTGTTTTCGTAGAGAGCTTTTACTGCGTATATTAGTTCTTTGTCAATGCCTATTTCTTTCATTGCGTTCCATAATCTTTGTCTTGGTATTGAGTCATAGGCCTTTATTATGTCTATGAAGGCTAGATGAACTTCTCTTTTTCCGGCCGTAAAGCCTGCTTGATCTTCTCCAATTTTTCCTTTTTATATTTTCCTCCATGATATTTTTAATAATTTTTTTCCATACAAAACGTCCCATACTCGATATTATGCTTAGGCCTCTATAGTTTTGTGCATTTTCTGCGGTCTCCCTTTTTAAATATAGATACTATATAAGCTTTTGACCATTCCTCTGGTATTTTTTCTCCATTTATCGCTCTGTGGAACATTTTTCTCAGCATTCGATGTAATTTATTAGACCCGTACTTAATCATTTCATTTACCACACCCCCAGGCCCTGCAGATTTATTATTTTTGAGTGTTTTTTATTGTCTTCTTTACTTCTTCATAGCTTAGTTCTATCTCTTTTATTTCTTTATTCTGTTCTTCTTCAGAGTTCTCTTCTTGGAATTCTTGTCTATCTTCTGTTAGCAGCTTCTTATAATATTCTTCCCACTCGCTTTCTGGGATGTACTCTATATACGTCTTCTCTCTATTGTTAGTCCTTAATGCTTTAATTGTTCTCCCGTGACTCTGTACTTCTAGTTCCTCCTATATACTGTTCTACATGTTCGCACGATTTTTCCCATCTCACAATAAGAATGTAATAAAAAAAACATGAAGTCGGAGGGATTTACAACACCGGAAGGTTTGAGGCAGAGAGGAAGCCTGAGCCCAACATTGTTCACTGTATACATAGATGAAATAATCAGAAATGCGAAATAAAAAAGTGAAAAGAATGACAATTGGTTACGGGAAGGTAAGAAGAATAGATATATTTGAAGCGGCTTTTGCTAATGATATTGTGCTAGTGGCGGAAAATGAGAGACAATTACAAGAAAACCTAGATATTTGGAATAAAGCATTTAGAGAGGAAGGTATGAAAATTAATATAGATAAAACAAAAGTAATGACAATGGAAAAACCAACAAACGAACATTTACATAGAAGGAATAAAGTACAAGTTTATTCTTGAACAGTTATTTGTTTTTTTTGTAATTTGTGTACGTGTATCAAACAAAAATTTGATAACATTTTTTTCAGATTTGGCATTTGATTTGAAACCAGTTAAAATTTTCCTCATTGTCATTGATTGTAACGTATCATTTCACGAAAATTTTTTATAAAATATTCTGAGATTAAATATATTCTTTACGTTTAGATGCTTCATCTTTAAAAAAGGCGGTTGAAAATTGTAAAAAATTAATTCTCATACAAAAATTGAAATGTAAATATATCTATAGGTTAGAATCTTACCGGTAACAATACAAAAAGAGTTACAAGGATATGTTTGTATTTTTCACCTTCACTGGCTTTACAAGAGCAGTTTATATATAAAATTTCCCCTGTTTTACTGTTAAATGTGCCATTTATCTCAAACGCTACGGTTCGCAATTGGGACGTTGATATACATGCTGCTTGAATTTTCATTATGTTGGGCGCGATAGTTTTGTCATCGATTTTTCCACACCCAAGGAAAAGATTTGATTTAAAAAGTGTGAAATTTCTTTGGACAGGATTTGTACCGACCCATTTGCAAATATTACCAATTGTTAATATTTTTGAAAAATACTATCACATTCCCTATACTTCACACGTTACAAATATGAATCAGCACCCATATTTCAACCATCTTAATAAATAAATATAGTAGGCTCCGCCCAGAGTAAGATCCCAATTGAAAATACTTTTGAATAATAGTTGTGGAGTAATTTGTTGTTAAGTGCTATCTGTTTAATAATGTTCCATTCTTTCTCAAAGTCTATTTCATTCATTGGGATGTTTATTAGTCTATGAATTATGCTGTGGTAAGCTGTCGGTTTGTGTGAATGGGGGTGTAATGAGTTATTTTGTATGGTCGTGTCCATGTTCGAGGATTTATGGAAAACTGAAAACTTATGGATGTTTTGTTCCCTTGTGAATGTTATTTTTTTTATGGGTCTAGCACACGTGCTGCAGAAAAGTCCCTAAAGCGCTCCAGGAGCGGCATGTGTGCGAAAAAAGCGATTCACGATACAAGACTAGTTACTAAGAAAAAAATAGCGACTAGTTTGTTTCTTGTAACAAAATATGCCTAATTTTGAGACTTTTTCTTATCTTCTATTCCACACTTTAAAAATATTAATCAGGAGGTTTGGGCGGTCATATACGAGGGTTGTACCTGGCACTGACAAGAAAAAATAATTTTTATGTGTAAAAATTTATCTTATTTTTGCAACATAGTCTCCTTTTGGTCGATACACTCAGTCCAACATTTTTCTGTCTTCTGTATCCCATCTAAAAAATACGATTTCTCCAACCCTTCAAAATAGGCGTTTGTTTTAGCGATTACCTCATGGTTTGAGCGAAATTTTTTTCCGCCGAATCATTTTTTCATATTCTGAAATAGAAAATAATCGCTGGGGGCTAAATCTGACGAATTTGGTGGATGCGGAAGCAATTCGTATCCTAACTCATGGAATTTTGCCATGGCGGGAGTGTGAAATGCATGCACTGACTTGATGAAAGAGTTAGTCCTTTTGCCTTTTTCAAGATAATCGACGTGGGTTATGCCGCGTGCATGCCAAACACTTTTGCCATGTCTTTGTTTGGCCGATAAAGACGCCTTGGCCTTCTTTGGCGCCGGTTCACCACGGAAAACCCACTGTTTGGACTGTTCTTTGGTCTTTGGTGTGCTGTGATCAATCCACGTTCGTCAACAGTTACGGAGCGACGCCAAAAATCATTCCGATTGCGCTTTAACATCACCAAATATTCTTTTGACGCACGTGAGTGTTTAGTGTCAATTGTGACCAATCGCAGCACTCATCTAACGGAAAGCGTTCTTATATCTTAAATAATAAGTTTTATAATAGTTCTGAGGGTCTCATAATGGGTAGTCCACTTAGCCCCCTTTTAACAGAAATATTTATGGATAACCTAGAAAAACAAATACATCGACAAGAATTTAGCAAATCATTTTTTGTATTGGTACCGATATGTAGACGACATCTTTTTTTTGCTTGTTTTAATGGTACAGAGCGTCAACTTGACAATGTTTTTAACTATATAAACTCAATACATAAAAATATTAAATTCACTATGAAACTAGAAGTCGACAATAAAATTAATTTTCTTGACTTAACGATAACCAGACATTACAACAAACACAAATTCTCTATTTTTCACAAACCCTCACATACAGGTACTACAATAAACATAAAAATCAGCTCACCCCCTACAACACAAATTGGCAGCTTACCACAGTATGTTGCATAGACTTGTAAGTGTCCCCTTATCTGTAGATGATTTTAATAAAGAATTAAATCTAATAAAATAAATTGTTGTTAACAACGGATATTCCCCTGACACCATAGACTCAATTCTAAACAAAAAATTAAAAAATAAAGCTATTTCTTTAGTATAAACACCGCAAGAAAGAAAACACAGGGAAAAAAATTTAATGTTTTAACATATTTTGGTAACACGTCAGAGAAAAATTAAAAATCACTTAAACAAATAAAATATCAACATAGCTTTTAGAACAAATAACTCGTTAGGAAAATTCATTAAAAACGCAAAGGGAAAACAAAATAGATCAAAAAAAACTCTGGAGTGTATCAGTTAAATTGTGGTTCTTGTCATAAAAGTTACATAGGTCAGACAGGACGCTCATTCGAAACTCGGATTTTAGAACATAAAAGAAGCTATTTAAAAAACAAAACTGACTCAGCGTACAGTAATCATTTAACAGAATTAAATCATCTTTTTGACGATAAATTTAAAAATTCTACACATACAAAACAAAGGCGTAAAATTAAACCTATTAGAAAATTTAGAAATAAATAGAATTAAAAATTCAGACATCATCTTAAATGAATAAAAATATACCTGTCTGGCCCATGGTAACTCCCCTTTACTCAATTTATAAAATTAATATTCAGAATGGATTTCCCAGCAATATTCATTAGCATATAGTATTAATTTTATTACCTATCTACCTTAGGGTATTTATATAAATGTAACAACACTCATACTCAAATATCATTTTGTATCAGAAGAAGCTATAGTATACCGAAACGCGTCATACAGTTTCAGTGAAACTAAATAAAGTGGAAATTTGACATTATTAGTCTTTCATTACATTCGTTATGAATTTCCATCAAGTAACAGCCACAACAATTCAAAATTTCTTATATGCTTGTACAGTTGCGTTTGAATTCAGTTGCTCAATATTTTATGGTCGATAATGAAGGCGCAGAGTCCCCATAAACTTCGCTGAGTTCCGCTTTTATCTCATCATTCGTTACCTTTTTCAAAAACAAATATTTCATCACTGCTCAAGTAAGTACTAGTAAGTAAATAAAGATCAAATGTATTAATATTAGTTTATATACCGTTGTACATCAGATGAAGAAAACAAAGCTACGAAACATGTAATGTGATTACTAACATACAGTTAACATCAATAAAGTGAAAATCTAAAAATTAAAGTTTTAAATACATCAATTAATCTGTGGTTTCCGCAACACATTATTTTTCATAAATAAACTATAAACTATAGGTAACTTTTCATATTATTTATACTGAAAAAGCTTATTTTAAAAGCACATCCGCTTCTCGCAAAACCATTTATTTTTATTATTCGGCCATTTGTAACTAAATCCGTTGTTTTGTGAAAATTTAATCACAACTTTTCTAACTAGCGTCTAACAGATAAATTTTCATTAGTGGTGGAAAACAACAACTATAAGTTAACTTATAACGGAGGGATATGGAGACCTGACAGGGTAGAATCCCCACTAACTGGATGGAAAAGAAAATGTACTACATCTTATTTGTCTTAAATTAATTTGACGGGGATTCAGTAATTGTTTTGAAATTTTTAGAGAACAATTAGGAAATTAAAAGGTCTAGTTGTATTTATAAGTATGAACAAAATAGTTAGACACTAATACATGCAAGAGTGTGTTTTTTTAAGCTGCCTACCTGGCTTTAAAGAAAAACTAGCAGAGGTTAAGAAAATGTTGTTTTTTTTAGACAACTACTATTTATGCTAATACACTTAATTCAGTGTTTCTCGAGTTATTCCATTCCACCCAATATTTTCATCATTTGAGGTTTTTCTTTAGATCTTTAAACAATCAGAATCACAAGACGCTAAATTAGGACCTTGAAGTTATCGCATAATACTACAGTATTAGTTTCTTCATGAACTCGAACATTTTTCTCTAATAGCGTGGTTCAAGTTTTGGATCACCTTCCACCATATATAAAACCCATATGAAATTGTTTAGGAACTCTTTAAAAAGAATTTTAGTGGAAAATTCCTTTTATTTATTGCAAGAGTTTTATGACTGCAATATGTGTTCGTTCAACCATTTTTAATTAATTTTTTATTTAGCGTAATTGTAATGATTTTCCATTATTTCTCTTTCAGATTCATTATGATTTTATTATACTTCGCTGAGTTAATTTTTTCTGACATTTTATCCCTTGTATAGACCAAGAGGGCGAACCGAAATTTTGAACTGTCGACTAACCATCTGCCTAGTTGTTCATTCTATCGGGCCAATCGAATAAAAGACTTTAACGTTGATTTTGCGGCCCCCGTGCCCTAGAATGCCCGGATAAAGCCCAAAATGCTACATCCAAAAATAGACTGTTGTTTAACCACTTGGATCAAGTACCGTAACATGTGTTGACACTAAACAAGTAGAGCGCCCCAAAGGGCAGACGCCGCCGAGACCGGACCCAGCTTTAGGGCCCATAAAACATCGATTCAAAAATTCAAAATCTCGAAAAACGATAGGAAAAAGCGGGTCCAGCTTTGTCCTCCGGTATTCAGGGCGTCTACCTCTTGCAGGTTCTCTTTTATTTTATCAAGAACAAACTAAATTTATTGATTTTATAGGTTTATTGACAGTCCATTTTTGGATCAACGTTTTTTGGGCCCTGATTCAAGTAGCCAAACGAAAGTCCATATTTAGATGTAGTATTTTGGGCATGTCAGGGAACGAAAAACTTCATTACGCGGACTTTTCAGAAAAAGGGTTTTTTTGGAATAGGCTTAAAATGGCCTAATTTTGAAAGACTTACGAGAAAATATCAGGAGGAGGCCGTTTTTACTCGTTTTTTTTGCATATAAACATTGATACGTAAGCGTACGAAAGTCTACTCTGCTATTGACAACCACTGATCGAAACTGCTCAGGAGAACTCAGTCCGTTTATGCGCATGTGCCGAGATGATTATGATACATTCACAGTCGTAGTAAAATTCCAATCAATAAGGAACTTTGCTGTGAAATTTTCTTTGCTGAAAACAACACGAAAAGAACAAATCACAAGGAAATGATCTAATTTTAAAAGATTGACGAAAAAAAATCTAGGTAAGGGTATTTTTGCTAACCTGAACTAACTTTGGTCTCCAGTTACTAATATAGCACATATATCATTTTTTCACATTAAGGTAGGCTATTTTTTTATTTAATGTATTTTTTTTAATTGCTGATTATTTAATTCGGGTTAGTTTAAGTTAGTTCAGATTAACAAAAACGGTTACCCCCCGATTTTTTCTCATAAATTTTTCAAATTTAGGCGATTTTAAACCTATTTAAAAAATAAATCTTCCTTTTTCTGAAAGGCCCGCGTAACGAAACTTTACCAAAAAAAAAAAGACAATAAACAATTTTGTGATATGATTAAATTATAACTGAAAAAAATTTAATAATTTTTGAAAAAGACCTCTTTTCACCCATTAGTGTGAACGGAGCCTATTCTTCCGAAAACAACTGACAGTTTCGATCAGTGGTTATCAACAGTTGTCAGTGATATAGGTTAATTTTTTATTTACCAAAAAAAAAAGTGCAAAAAACGGCTTTTCTCCGACATTTTCTCGTAAGTCTTTCAAAAAATTAGACCATTTTAAACCTATTTCGAAAAAAAAAAAAAAAAAAAAAAAAAAAAAACCTTTTTCCGAAAGCCCGCGTAACGAAGTTTTACCAAATTTCGAGTCGCCCTTTTGGTCTTGGTGGTTTTATGTTCAGATAATTGCTTTAATTGTAAAATTATTTTATGGAAGCTGGAATCTTATTTATAAGGGTTTTTTTTTACAACAAATAAAGCGACGTAAAGAAACAAGTAAAGTCCTTGTAAGGCCGGAAGTACATACATTAATCAGTATTATTCTGATTGGAATGTTGCAAAGTTTGCGCCAAAATCTTATATAGCATTATCGATACATCCTGATAAGTGACTCAGTAGTTGACTCTAGACAGTTTACTGTCAACTACTGACCAGTAAGCATTGCTAATGTCAAATAAAACTATACCAAAAGTCTGCGAATTTCGAGTTTCTTCGCGAAGTTAGAATATCGACAAGCTGAATAATAAACAAGGTTTTCTCATTCTAATCTTACTTATAATTTCTGGATATTGTTGAAATAATGATACATATTATTGTGTTGACAATATATTGGTTTTTTCAAAAGATAGTTTTAGCCGTTTTAGTGGTAAAATGTTAATTACTCCTTAAAATGCTATTCTTAAAAATTGTAGTGCTTATAAAGTTTATTTTCAATTAATAGCAATGCCGGCGGAATTCAGTGGTTACTTTTCTGAATAGCATAGTTTTGGTGCCATTCTTTCATCTTAATGAGGACAAAAATTTTATCAAACCAATTCGAGTGGCCGACAAGGTACGTGATTATGTTAATATTTTTCCCATTAAATGAGTAGACAGAAATAGACCAATTTCTTGGCCAATAATATAATTACACGGCAATCCTCGCGATTTCATTGGCTACTCAGCCAGTAAACCGTACATACTTAATCTTAAATACCCGAGCGACGTTTGCATAAACCAGGTGTACAAGAATGAAATGCGGATTTCAGACAACAGATGGTGCACCAATGCAGTTTGCGCTATAAAGATTTGACACTACGCCATTTTGTTGTGTCATCAAACAAGTGTCAGACGCGCACGAGTGATAAATTGGAAAAGTGTGTGCATAGTGTTGTGTTCAATATGTCGAAATTTATACCGAACAAAGAGCATTCGCGGAGAGCATTGATTTTTTGTTTTCATTTGAAGAAAACTGCTGTTGAATCATACCCATTACTTCGAGAAGCTCATGGTGAACATGCTCCATCGCAAGATACGTGTGAACGATGGTTTCGGCATTTCAAAAGTGGTGACTTCGATGTTGCAGACAAGGAACGTGGAAAACCGACAAAAAAATACGAAGATGTGGAATTGCAAGTATTGTTGGACGAAGATGATTCGCAAACACAAAAACAACCCGCCGAGCAATTGGGCGTTAGTCAACAAGCTGTTTACAATCGGTTACGAGAGATGGGAAAGATTCAGAAGACCTGTAGATGGGTACCACATGAGTTGAACGACAGGCAAATGGAAAAAGCACAAAAACACGTGTGACATTTTGCTCGCTCGGTACAAAAGGAAGTCGTTTTTGCATCGTATAGTTACAGAAGATGAAAAGTAGATTTATTTTGAGAATCCCAAGCGCAAAAAATCATGGGTAGACCCAGACGCACCATCCACATCGACCGCAAGACCGAATCGCTTTGGCAGAAAGACAATGCTCTGTGTTTGGTGGAACCGGAGGGGCGTGGTCTCTTATGAGCTGTTAAAACCTGGGGAAACAGTTAATACTAAACGCTACCAACAACAATTGACCGATTTGAACCATTCGCTGCTGGAAAACAGGCCAGAATACCGAAAGAGCCAACACAAAGTCATTTTTCTTCATGACAATGCTCCAGTACATACGGCAAAACCAGTTCGCGGCACGTTGGAAGCACTCAGCTGGGAAGTTCTACCCCATGCGGCTTACTCACCAGACTTGGCTCCTTCCGGTTACCACTTGTTTGCATCGATGGGTCATGCACTTGCTGAGCAGCGCTTTGGTTCGTACGAAGATGTGAAAAAATGGCTCGAGGAATGGTTCGCAGCAAAAAGGAAAGATTTTTACTGGCGTGGTATTCACAAATTGCCCGAAAGATGGAAAAAAATGTATAACAAGCGATGGGGCATACTTTGAATAAAGCACTTTTTATCATTCTTCCGAATTTAACATGTTTTTTAGAAAAAAAATCCGAATTTCATACTTGTACACCTGGTATGCAAAGTTGATAGGAATTTTGAAAATTTAATCCAGTATGAACTAACCGTATTTTTATATATAGCTTTATTAAAGACCTTTATATGTAATTTGATAAAATTAACACTTCATTTAAAAAAAAATCTTGTATATGACAATGCGGTTTGAGCTAAACAATAATAGTGATTGTCTGTTGATTTCTACAAAAAAGTAAAATATACTTACGGTTTGTATAGCAGTAAGTCCACAATCCAGATATAGTTTTCTTCAAGAGATACTCGTTATCTGCATCACCAGTAGCATTATAATTGGGATTGGGCATCCTTTCCGTAGTAAGTAACCAACCATTAGTAGTTATTGACACCACAACACTTGCAACGCTTAATGTGGATACCAGCGGTACAAAAAACCATAAAATATCGAGTTTAGTTTTTAAGGGACTAATGATTAAATTTTCCTCGTCCGATTCTGAATTTTGTGAATTTAACCGCGCCATATTTAATGCGAATAATTTATTTAGTAAATATTGGGTTGGAAATATTTCATTAAATTTTCCTTGTCCGACTCTGTAGTTTGCGAGTATAATTGCGCCATTTTTAGACCAAAAGGGGCTTATTTTATTGAATTAAATACCCAAAGTTTACGCAAACATATAGAAATGGGTGACATTTTTAGTCTTTATTTAATTTTACTTGTGTACATTTTTTATGAATTTAATTTAATATACTTACGTAACAAATTTAATCATGTTTTCCGGTAATTATTTTTTAAGAATATTTTAAGTAATTTGTTTTGTTGTCTCTTATGTTTTCGCTTACAATAGCTAAAATTGTTGAAAATAGTAATAATAGAGTTCAAAGAAAAGGAAAAGATCCAACTGCCTGATTATTATGAACAATTTTTTTAAACTCGGGTTTTGAAGCTTGAGCTTTAAAAATAATTGAGGAGTAAATTTTAGTATATTTTTTTTCAATTTAAATAAAAATATAAAAAATATATAATTTGTTTAATATTTGTCGGTGAATATTTAAATCCGTTTGATTTTAAAACAACTTCATTTTTTTATAAGTCTTAGTTAAAATGTTTTATTTATTTTTTTTTTAAATATTATTGAGAAGATGACGTTTTGGGATTCAAAATAGTATGTTCACATTATAATTTTTTTTTAAATTTTTGTTTGTGTTCAAGCGTTTCCGATGGGTTTCTCTTGATGTTGACCTGTAAAAAAAATATTAGAGTTAGTTATAATTTATTACAGTAAAATAATAATAGGTTCAATTTTTCTTCTTCAAGAATTTTTATGTATTTAAATTTGTATAAGACCAAGTAATTCCGTAAAACTAGGACCTTAATACTTTAAGGTTTTTTTGATCCATTTCATTCATGCTACCGACATAAAATAAATATATATAAGTATAAACAATGACAAAAATAAATGTATTTTTTTGCCTCGTTAAATTAGTAGCGTGGCCAGATTTAAGGGGCAGCGACTTTAGGGAAACAAAGAGTGTTTCTTTAAGGAAAAAATAACCGGCTAAGGGCAAGTCGCACTTGCGCAGTTAGTGTTCCGTAGGTTGATCGCTTTTAAAATGAATATTTTAATTTCGGACGTGTATAACGATCAACGATTTCACAAAACACACCCCAAATGAGTTTTCAACAAAAGTTTATTTCCAATTTTTGTAGAAAACTGATGACCTTAAAATTTTTGTTTTTTTTATATATTAGATAAATTATTAAAGGTAATGCATTGACAATATTTTCGTTTAATCTACACCCTGTGGAGATTATTCTAGAATTTTTCATGAGAGGGGCAGCGATTTTTGGCAATTTTTTAAAAATAATACAAAGAAAAGTGTGCGCAAGTATACATTATATGTAATTTTGAACTCATGTTTTGACAAGCTTTCATTTGACAGCCCACTCGATGTCCTGGTAAATTGTTTTTTTTCACTTCGGATTTCATCCCACCAAAACTAACCCTCTAAGTCAAAATTTAACTTTCAAAACTACACGGCTTTGATGGGACCATCAATTCCTATATTAATGCAAAATTTCAACTTTCTATGTCAAATAATTTTGAAGAAAATCGGAACAGACAGACGGACAGAGAGCGAAGTGATTTTATAAGTGTTCCGCACGCAACACTAAAAAAAAGACTGGCGGTGAGGATGCTTATAAAGGAAGGAAGCACCAATAGACTAACAGGGGTGGGGGGGGTTACAAACAACAACCGGGGAACAAGCTCTACAACTTGTCCCAAGAGTTGTTGTCAAAATCTAAAATGCTTAGACTTAGATGTTTTGTTTAATATACATTCATAATTATATATTTTTTAGATGATTATATATCTGTAAAATTATATTTACGTTAAAGGGAAAACTACAAATCATTTATTACGAAAAAATCCATCTTTATCAAGATTCCACTTGGCTGGTAATTCCGTGTGGCTGTGCGCTTTAACGGTGCTATTTTTATCTGAGACATTACCAAAGAATCTCAATTTATTCTAAGTGAAAGGACAAGATAGTCGATACAGTGGTTATATATATATATATATATATATATATATATATATATATATATATATATATATATATATATATATATACAGTCCCTGGCCAAATTATTAGACGCACTGTATTTTTTTTAGTAATTTTATGTTTCTTAAGAGTTTTTATGCAATAATGGTATATTTAAACTACAATATTATTGATTTTTATTTAAAAGAATTGTTGTAGACTACATATTTGTATTTATTTTTAACATATGGCAACACTGTGTTGACAAAGTGATACATGAACGTAAAGAAGTACAAACCTGTATCAGTCGCGATCGGAATCGAGTCAGGTACGGACGTGTTTCTGTGGCTTTTTGGACTGTGATTGTTTGTTTAACAGTTTTATACTACTCAGTTATTAGTTTATTTTGTATGCAGTGTTTTAAAAAAGTAATTGGACTATTTTCATTATGGGTAGAAAAGGCGATCTTTCACCACGTAAAAAAGCTGAAGTGAAGGCCCTTGTGATTGCGAAAACATTTACAAACCGAGAAATATCACGAAGATTGGAGGTTTCTGAAGCTAGTGTACGACGCATAAAAAAGAAAATTGAGTCAGGGAAGGAATTAAGCCCGAAAAGAAAGAAAAGATGCGGTAGTTTTTAGAAAACCAATTTTCACTCCACGGTCAGAGAGATGTTTGAAGAAAATTTGTGTAGAAAACAGATTTGCTACCACAAAGGTAATAAAAATCACAACTCCAGGATGCTAGCGTAAATGCTTCTGAGCGCACTGTTCGAAGAAAATTGAAAGAATTAGATTTTAAGGCCTGTCGCCCCGCCAGGAAGCCCAAGTTAACAGCTGCAATGAAAGCAAAGCGCCTGAAGTGGGCCAAACAATGGCAAGACAAAGATGTGGACTTCTGGAGATCGGTAAGATACAGCAATTTAATCAATAATTGATACATTATTATCATTTTCAGTTAAATAAAGCAAATAAACATGGAAGTTTATATATTTTTCCTATTTTTGACAGGTCTGCTTCAGTGACGAAAGCACATTCGAAATTTTGCAGAATAAAGCTCAGTATGTGCGTCATCGTCATGGAGAAAAGTTTCATCCTGATTGTATCGTCCCGACGGTTAAACATCCCACCAAAGTGATGATTTGGTCAGTCATCAACGGCAAGGGCACTGGACGTCTGTACGTCGTCAAAGGAATAATGAGGCAAGATCAGTACGAAGAAGTATTACAAAATCGGTTGATTCGGCAGCTCAGAGAATGGTTTCCAAATGGGGAACCATTCACTTTCATGCAAGATGGAGCTCCCTGCCACACTGCTCGGTCTGTTAAAGCTTTTTTGGCAGAAAAAAATATCCCTCTGTTGGACTGGCCGGGTAAATAGCCCTGATATGAACCCCATTGAAAATGTGTGGGAGCTGATGAAAAGAGAAGTGGCTAAAGATGTGATTACCAACAAAACCCAGCTCCTAGAAAAGATTATTCATGTGTGGAATCATCATCCTCAAATGCAGGAGACAGTACAATCTTGCATTGATAGCATGCCGCGCAGAATTAAAGCTTTGATAGCGGCTAAAGGTGGACCAACTAAATATTGACTTTTACTAACATTAATTTCACTTTTCTTTAAAACTTAATAAACTTATGCTTTTCTAAATTAATGCTGTTTTATTTATGTCAAATAAATAGGTAATTGATTGAATAATATAAAAATAAAAAACAAATCAATTTAAAATAATAAAACGGTACAATATCACTCGGTAATTAATATTTTACATAAAATCTTGCAGTGCGTCTAATAATTTGGCCAGGGACTGTATATATATATATATATATATATATATATATATATATATATATATATATATATATATATATATATAATATATATATATATATATGTATACACACAAGCAAAGGTAACAATACAACTACAAGAGAAAAAAAGTTCTCCGTTCCTGGTGTGATTCAAATCCACGATCTTAGAATGTACTTTACCAATTAAACCACAGCATTAGCGTACCATGATCTGCTAGCCAGAAAACTGTCTCAGTCGAGAAACAGTCTTAATTCCACTGATGTCACGTACATTTTCATTGTCAGTAAACGAGCCTAACTTTGGAGCTGCTATTTTTACTATTTCGTCCGTGTGGGTGTCTCTATAGTATAAGCTAAGGAATACGAAAACCATATAAATAGATCTTAAGAGAAATAAAATTATGTCGGTTTATGGTATCGAAATCACGAATAATAATTAGCAAAACACTTGAAGGAAAAGAAACATTTACAAGAGAATTAAAAGAAAATTATTTGTGCCGGAGGGAAACGAACCTCTCAGGGTATATGCCCCTGTACTTTACCATGCACAGCTTGGTTGATGCTAGGGCTTAGACATAAATTTAAATATATATATATATATATATATATATATATATATATATATATATATATATATATATATATATATATATGTATATATATATATATATATATATATACTAGCCGGGCCCGCGGCTCCGCTCGCGTGGACTTGATTCACTACTATCGTCACTGCTTATTCCTTATGTTACACAACGTAATAAAATATCTCCCATTATTTCTCCTTATCTCCCAATATTTCTCCTTATTTCCCATTATATCTACATAATTTCCATTATCTAGGCTTATCTCTGCTCATCTCCCATTATTTCTCCTTATCTCCCATTATCTCACCTTATTTCCCATTATCTAGGCTTATCTCGACTTATCTCCCATTATTTCTCCTTATCTCCCATTATTTATCCTTATCTCCCATTATCTCACCATAACTCCCATTATCTAGACTTATCTCTGCTTATCTCCCATTATCTCTCCTTATCTCCCATTATTTATACTTATCTCCCATTATCTCACCTTATCTTCCATTTTCGAGGCTTATCTCCACTTATCTCCCATTATTTCTCCTTATCTCCCATTATCTCACCTTATCCCCCATTATCTAGGCTTATATCGAATTATATAGAACATATGTATAAATTTATAAAAACACGTAAATCGGATAAGTGGTTCTCGAGTGATAACGCACTAACGGACAGACAGACCGACAGAGAGACGTTGTATTCTTCGCTACATGATATTGTTCCATATTTAATGCTTTAGGGAGTGTATTGCAAGAGAACGCGCTAGCGGCAAACTTTCCTCCGACTTAATTCACTATTAACGTCACTGCTTATTCCTTATGTCACCTAATAAAAATATAACCTATAACCTGGCCAGAGAACATACGTATGGTTAAAAAAAAGCACGTAAATCGGATAAGTAGTTCTCCAGTGATAAGCACACTAACGGACGAACAGACAGACAGACGGACAGAGAGACATTGCATTTTATATATATTATAGATATTCTCTGCTACATAATATTGTTCCATAATTAATGGTTTGGACTGTGTATTGCAAGAGAACGCGCTAGCGGCAAACTTTGTCCGACTTCATTTACTATTATTGTCACTGCTCATTCCTTATGCTACCTATCGTAATAAAATATAGCCTATAACCTGGCCGGAGAACATATGTATGTTTTAAAAAAAAAAAGTAAGAAATCGGATAAGTGGTTCTCCAGTGATAAGCGCACTAACGGACAGACAAACAGACAGAATACGTTGCATTTTATATATATTATAAATGTAATAAAATATATATCTATAACCTGGTCGGAGAACATATGTATGAATTTAAAAAATCACGTAAATCGGATAAGTGGTTCTCGAGGGATAAGCGCATTAACGGACAGACAGACAGACAAACATTGCATTTTATATATATTAAAGATATAGATTATTATTATTATTATATAACCTGACCAAAGAACATATGCATGAATTTAAAAAAAGACAGGTAAATCTGATAAGTGGTTCCTGCGTGATAAACGCACTAATGGACAGACAGACAGACAGAGAGACATTGCATTTTATATATATATTATAGATTATACATTACAGATATTCTTTGCTACATAATATTGTTCCATATTTAACGGTTTAGGCTGTGTATTGCAAAGGCACGCGCTAGCGGCAAACTTATTTCCGACATCATCCACTATTTTACGTCACTGATCATTCCATATGCAACCTATCGTAATAAAATATAGCCTATAACCTGGCCAGAGAACATATGTATGTTTTAAAAAAAAAAAGTACGTAAATCGGATAAGTGGTTTTTCAGTGATAGGCGCACTAACGGACAGACAGACAGACAGAGAGACGTTGCATTTTATATATATTAGATAGATATATATATATATATATATATATATATATATATATATATATATATTATATATATATATATATATCTATATATCGTCAACAACCTGTATTGGTCTATCTCTGGATCCCTTAATTCTTTCCAGTTCTGTGCTTTCCGCTGCTATGATACTCCCGCTATTATCTTGATATCATCTATTCGGTGCATTGGTGGTCGAGTGGTCGACCTATTTTTCTCTGGCCCGGATATGATCGCCACTGTAGTATCGCTTCATCATGATCAGGATTTTAGCATTTTCAAATGCCTTGTTATTTTTCACTGATTTTAAAGGATAATTTATCTCATTTTCTGTGATTTCTGGAATATTCTCCGAGATATTATATAATCTATATATATATATATATATATATATATATATATATATATATATATATATATATATATATATATATATATGTATTTATTATGTGTTTTTGATCCCCTTGATTATCATCTTGTTGAACTTTTGAACCGTACAAAATTCTCTGCTATATGTAACATTTCGTCTATCTCGTATTTTATTTCCAAATTGGTCCTTCAGAACTGTTTCCTACCTTAATTGTTTTCTAGTAACTTAGCAGTATCTTTCAATATACTGATCATTTTCCGTATTTCCTTGGCCAGTTTTCTAAATTTATCATATACCTTCCCGCATAGCTATCTTTTTCTATAGGTTTTTTTTTTTTTACATATATATATATATATATATTATTTTTTGGCTATAATACATACATATATATATATATATATATATATATATATATATATATATATATATATATATATATATATATATATATATATATATATAAATTTATATATGGAAGTTTTCGTAACTGACTCGTGAGAAAGAAAAAGTAATTTGGTGAGGATGCAGTCAAAAACAATTGGCCATTGAAACTCCTTGTTTAATTGTTAAGCTTTCGGATATATTCACTCCTTCTTCAGAACACCTAGAAATTATTTACAATCGGTTTTTAGAAACACAACTATAAGAAAGTTAGACTTACACACCTGAGATTATCCAGTGGAAGCTGACCTGATTCTAGGAAAATGGATCATGACATTTTATAAAGAATTACGACGTAGTAAATATATTTTCCGATTATATTTTCCCGGGATATCGGAGCACCTGGTTTTAATTTTTAGGTTAGTAAAGATAAGCAATTGGCAGTTTTATAAGAATAACAGTGATAGTCGTGTTGTACAGTTGGTACACATGAACTAAAATTGACCTTGAATTTCAAAACTTTAGTAAATTATATATAGTGTGATATGTTATGGTGTAAAAACTTTTAATTATTCCATATATCCAATGAAAATGAAAATTGGTTTGGCTAGTGCCTTTATCATCAGAGTCCACAGGCTCACACATCACTCCGAAAGATCAAATTCATTGAATGTATTGAAAACCCTTCTTATTAAGAACTTTTATTCGTCCCCTTTATTAAACAAATTAATTTCTATTAACAATGCACCCCACAATCTAAATATTATCAACATTTAGAACCCGTATGGCTCTCAAAATCAAAACCACGTCGCTAATGATCTCAACAACACTGTTATACACAAGACTCTTCCCCACATAGATGGTCTCACCCCTAAGCTCATTCAAATTTTTAAACAAGAAAACATTCGTTTTTCCAGTACCATCCCACATAAATTAAAACAACTTTATACAAGAGTTAAAACACTCATTACCAAAGAACAAACTTCCAATGTGGTCTACAAAATCCCATGCAAAGACTGCACATCCTATTACATTGGACAAACGTCCCGCAGCATAGAGGGAAGGTTAACTTCATACAGGAGTGGCTGTAGAAGGGGTATCAAGTCTTGTTCCCTTACAGAACATGCAATTGACAATGACCATCGTCCAGACTATGACAGTATGGGAATAGTTTACAAACAGCAAAATAAATGCAAATTATTGTAGTTGGTTGTAATTAATGCCTGCGATGACGCGATGAAAAGAAGGACCAATGATCTGTCGCAAAATTAAGATAATATACAATAATACTAAATTACCAAAAACCTTTTATTTTAATTCTTTAGAAAATAATATGTTAAAAGTTTTTACACCATAACAGATCACACTATTTATAATTTACTAAAATTTTATAATTCAAGGTCAATTTTAATTCATGTCTACCAACTGTACAACACGACTATCCCTGTTACTTTTATAAAACTACCAATTGCTTATCTTCACTAACCTAAAAATTAAAACCACCTGCTCTGTTGTCCCGGAAAAATATAACCTTAAAATGTATTTACTACGTCGTAATTCTTTATAAAATTTCATGGTCCATTTTCCTAGAATCATGTCAGTTTCCACTAGATAATTTCACATTCGTAAGTATAACTTTCTTATAGTTGTGTTTTTGAAAATCGATTGTAAATAAAATTTCTAGATGTTCTGAAGAAGGGTTGACTGCATCCTCTCTAAATTATTCCATATATATATATATATATATATATATATATATATATATATATATATATATATATATATATATATACGAGGCTGGTTTGAAAAGTCCGTGCAAAAATAAAAAACTACTTATGTGTTTGGGGTAAACCTTTTTTATTTTTCGACATAGTCTCCTTTTAGGCTTATACACTTCGTCCAACGATGTTCTAGTTTGTTGATCCCTTCCGAATAATAGGATTTGTCCAAGTCTGCAAAATATCCATTAGTGTCTGCAATCACCTCCTCGTTTGAATAAAATCTTTGTCCCGCCAGCCATTTCTTCAAATTGGAGAACAAATAGTAGTCCGAGGGAGCCAAGTCTGGAGAATAGGGGGGATATGAAACGAGTTGGAATCCTATTTACATTAATTTTGCGACCACAACTGCTGAGGTGTGTGCTGGTGCGTTGTCGTGATGGAAAAGGACTTTCTTGTGGGCCAATCGCGGGCGTTTTTCTTGCAGCTCGGTTTTCAAACGGTCCAATAACGATGAATAATATTCACCTGTAATAGTTTTACCCTTTTCCAGATAGTCGATGAGGATTATCCCTTGCGAATCCCAAAAGACAGTCTCCATAACCTTTCCGGCCGAAGGAACGGTCTTCGCCTTTTTTGGTGCAGATTCCCCCTCGGTAACCCATTGTTTAGATTGTTGTTTGGTCTCAGGAGTATAGTAATGTATCCATGTTTCGTCCACAGTGACAAAACGACGCTTAAAGTCCTCCGCATTCTTCTGGAACAGCTGCAAACCATCCTTGTAACACTTCACACGATTCCGTTTTTGGTCAAGCGTGAGCAATCGCGGCACCCATCTTGCGGATAGGTTTCTCATGCCCAAATGTTTATGCAAAATATTATGTACCCATTCAGTCGAGATGCCCACAGCACTAGCAATCTCACGCACCTTAACTCTTCTGTCATCCATCACCATATCATGGATTTGATCAATGATTTCTGGAGTCGTAACCTCCACAGGCCGTCCAGAACGTTCAGCGTCACTTGTGCCCATATGGCCAGTCCGAAAATTTTGAAACCACTTATAAACTGTTCTAATCGAAGGTGCAGAGTCACCATAATGTTTATCAAGCTTCTCTTTAGTCTCCTGAGGCGTTTTGCGTTTCATTTCTTGAAAATCACTCGACTTCCTTGATTCACACGAATGCCAAATACAAAGAAATAGACCAATATGGCTGGTGTGCGTTCATTCAAGAGATGCTACTAACTAAACATGACCTCGATACGCGCCGGTGGTGCCATCTCTCGGACTTTGCAGGGACTTTTCAAACCAGCCTCGTATATATATATATATATATATATATATATATATATATATATATATATATATATATATATATACATGTATATATATATATATATATATATATGTATATATAATATATATATGTATATATATATATATATATATGTATATATATATATATATATATATATATATATATATATATATATATATATATATATATATATATATAGAGAGAGAGAGAGAGAGAGAGAGTGATACATTTCATGCTCATACTATAAGTCATCCCTTTTGAATATATTTTTACAAAAGTTCAAATATCGTATCGCGTATTGTGCAAAGTTAACAGAAAGAAAACTAAGGTACATATTTCAGAATAAATAGCCTAAATTCTTTAAACATATGCAAAAAAGGTTGACGTTTTAGTTTTGATTTATTTTTCCTTACATTTACATACATTTAATTTGTTGTGAATTATTCATAAGGACTGTTTTTTGCCTACATGTTTAATGTTTGCATAGGCTAAAATTTCTGGAAATTGTAGCGACGTTACATAATTCTGCCCAAAGGAAGAAAATCTAAAACTTTTACATTTTTTTGAATGACTTTTTCTAGAATTTACATAGTAATCGTTTAAGAGAAACTAATAAAGATTAAAACTAATTAATTAAATAAGTGCTTAAAATAATTGTTCGGAAATGTTTGCAAGTTAAAATATTCAATATTTGTTTGTAAGTATTTAAATAATTAATTTGGCATTACAATGAGTTCATTTTGCTTTGTTTATGGTGTTTATTCATTAGCTAGGGAAAAAAAATCAAGTGCAAGTTGAATTTGAACAATCAGTGTTTCGTACGTTGATTGCTTTTAAAATAAAAAAAAATTGTTACGGTGCTATAAAATGATCAGTGACTTCACAAAACACACCCCAAATGAGTTTTCAACAAAGTTTGTAACCGATCTTTACTGAAAACTGATGACCTTGAAAGTTTTGTTTTTTTTTATATACCAGATAAATTATTAAAGGTAATGCATTCGTGATAATTTTCGTTCAATCTACATCCCGTGGAGAATATTCCAGAATTTTTTCAAAATTTTTTGATCGGTACTTTTCGAGATAAGGTGGGGGGACAGCGATTTTTCGCGATTTTTTAAAAATAATGCAAAGAAAAGTGTGCGCAAGTATTACATTATATATATATTTTTTACTCGTGTTGTCACAAGCTTTCATTTGACACTACACTCCGATTACACCCGTCACGTCAAGGATTGTATTTATTTAACAATATCACCGCAATATTATGATCTTTTTTTTAACAATTTTTTTTTACTTGCTACTTATATGCAGTTTTTCTGCCTTATTTTGAAGGAAATTAAAAGATGAAACACAAAATTGTTACTTCCTCCATTAAAAAAACCTGTAAACCCCTGTTCATTTTACCACGTGCATCTCTTGAGAATATATAAATTAGAATATTATAGTCTATTAAGGTTAAAACTATAAAACATAATTTGGAAGAAAAAACTGAAAGTAATTAACGGAAATTTTTAAAGTTTTTTTGGCCCCATTATTCATTCATAGTTTTTGGCGAAAAATATGACTTATAGTTTTAATTGTAGTAGACTATAAGCCCCAGAAGTTGATGAAAGCGAAACTTTGAGTTTTTCTTACGCTTAGGAAATATTCTAAAGGAATATACTCGTAATTTTTATACCCTTAGAGCCTGCAACCGGTAAATTTTCTTTAATATGAAACTTTTTAACTGGGATATTGACTTAAAATTAATTATTACTTATGTAAATAAGTACGAGGATGGATTAAGAAGTTCGAGGCCTAGTCAAGAAAACAAAATAAAATACGTACAAAAATATTTTTATTTTTCAACGTAATCTCCACCTAGCTCTATGCACTTCTTCCACCTGTTTTCCAAAGCTTCCAGACCTGTTTCAAAAAAAGAATCCTCAAGGTCTTCAAAATACTGATTAACTGCAGCTTCGACTTCCTCGTTTGATGAAAATTTCTGGCCACCGAGGTGTTTTTTTTAGGTTTGGAAACAGATGGAAGTCCGAAGGTGCCAAATCAGGAGAATAAGCCGGGGGGACAGCAATTCGAAACTACAATCACGAATTTGAGCCTTAGACTCAACAGACGTGTGAACGCGAGCCTTATCCTGATGGAACAAAACTTTCTTTCTCAGTAATCTTGGGCGTTTCTCCTTAATTTCTTGACGTAAACGATGCAAAACGGTGCAATAGTAAGTCGAGTTTATTGTTTCGCCTTTCGAAAGGCACCTTTAGCATCCCAAAAAACTGATGCCATCACTTTTCCAACCGACAGAATTGCCTTCGCTTTCTTTGGGGTCGGTTCACCAGATTTTTTCCACTGCTTGGATTGTTGTTTTGACTCTGCAGTATAGTGGTGAACCCAGGTTTCGTCTATTGTCACAAATCTGTTAAGAAAAATCTTGCGGATCAGCCTCAAACATCTCCAAAGTCGCGAGAAATCGTGAGTCAAATTCATTTTTGTTCAACTGAAAGCAATCTGGGGACCCACCTAGCGGAAACCTTAAAAAATCTGAGTTCGTTGGCAATAATGTTTTGTGTTCGTTCATACGAGATGCCTATAGTGTCTGCAATCTCCCTGATAATTAATCTACGGTCTTTCAATACGAGATCACACACTTTGCCGATGTTTTCTTCAGTCGTAGACGTCATGGGCCGGCCGGAGCAAAGGTCATCTTCAATGCTCTCTCGTCCATGTTTAAATTCTATAATTGATTTTTTCACATTGGTATATAACGGAGCAGATTCTCCTAGTGTTGTTTTCATATCACATATCATCGTGGATCTTCTTTGGTGTTAATCTTTTTTTAAACAGGCACTTGATGACTGCACGTTTTTGAATTTTTATCCATTTTTCCAAAAACGCTATACTTGGTTTCACTAAACTCGTTCTAACCTAAAAGCCACAAATTCTACAGCAACACAATTTTACACTGCGACAACTAAAGAAAGTATGAACTTATTGAGGGTACTATAATAAAAATATTATAATTATTTTTTGGTGAAGCTGCGAACTTTTCAATCCATCCTCGTACTTGCACTTGTTTACGCAATTTTCTTTTGCTTTTCTGTTTAGCAGATAACCTGTTTTTTTTGTGACAGTTCGAAGTCAAACGGAAAGCACGTCTTCCGAGCGCATCCTAGGTAACGCTGCGTTTAGGCGTTCTGTACGTAACGAAGCTGCTGTTTATTCTTCTTTTTAATTTAATATCAACTATGTACTAAAATTATGTATATTAAGGTGCTTTATTTACATGTGGCCAGACTGCTGTTTGCCTTTTCTTTTTAATTTCGTATTAACGGAAACCACGAGAAGTAGCAGACAAACCTCCACCGGAGAGACCACCAGAAAGCTAGCAATCTACCTCGCAAAAAATTCCAAAACCTCGGAATTGATATATCTTCAGATCGATAAATAGTATAAGAAGAAGAAACTAAGTTGGGAATGTGGGATCTTTGGCACAATGATACTACTCAGTATATATCACCACTACACCAAACACTTAATTTTTGCACTCAACCCGCGTTTCGCTAACCATGTTTGCTTCATCAGGAGCGATGATTGATTGAGTCAATCATCGCTCCTGATGAACCTAACATGGTTAACGAAACGCGCGTCGAGTGCAAAAATAAAGTGTTTGGTGTAGTGGTGATATATACTGAGTAGTAAGAAGAAGGAAAATATTTTTTATGGCTAGATAAATAACTTTCAAAAACATCCTCAGTTATAAAAGTTAGTAGTTGAAATATAAATATTGAAGTTTTTTTTTGTTGATTATTATGCTTTCGTTGAATAAGATATAAGACGTACGCCATGCAATTTTCAAATGAAATGTATATAAAGTTGGTTATTAAACTGTTTAGTCTAGCGAAGCTTAACAGAAAATATTTTATAGAATGTGTATTTAAATTTTAATTTTAAATAATATTTTTCTGTTTAAATGGAATATTTGCGGGTCAATATTTAAACAACATTTTAATCCTTTATAACTTAAAACATATTTATTCTATATTAATTTTGTACAGATATTTTAATATTTAATTTATTCAACGTTCCCGTATAGAGTAAATATTTTGTAGTGTTATAAAAAGTTGGATAATAATAGCGTTCTGCCACAGTAAACATAAAACACAGTAGGGACACTAAAGAAAATTTTTAGGTCCTGTTTTTACTACGCATGTGTTCTCTATCATATCAACAACATGGCTGCCAGCGCGGTCGCGGTTGTGTTTACATCTAGATTTCAAGAAGAATCTATTTATAACGTGCTCAGAAATTTATTATTACCAGGTGTACAAGTATGAAATGCGGATTTCAGACAACAGATGGTGCACCAATGCAGTTTGTGCTATAAAGATTTGACACTGCGGCATTTTGTTGTGTCATCAACGAGTGATAAATTGGAAAAGTGTGTGCATAGTGTTGTGTTGTTGTGTTCAATATGTCGAAATTTATACCGAACACAGAGCATTTGCGGACAGCATTAATTTTTTGGTTTCATTTGAAGAAAACTGCTGTTAAATCATACCGATTACTTCGAGAAGCTTATGGTGAATATGCTCCATCGCAAGATACGTATAAACGATGGTTTCGGCGATTCAAATGTGGTGACTTCGATGTTTCAGACAAGGAACGTGGAAAACCTCCAAAAAAATACGAAGATGTGGAATTGCAAGCATTGTTAGACGAAGATGATTCGCAAACACAAAAACAACTCGCCGAGCAATTGAGCGTTAGTCAACAAGCTGTTTCCAATCGGCTACGAGACATGGGAAAGATTCAGAAGCCGGTAGATGGGTACCACATGAGTTGAACGACGGGGGAAATGGAAAAGCGCAAAAACACGTGACATTTTGCTCGCCCGGTATAAAAGGAAGTCGTTTTTGCATCGTATATTTACAGGGGATGAGAAATGGATTTATTTTGAGAATCCCAAGCGCAAAAAATCATGGGTAGACCCAGGCGCACCATCCACATCGACCGCAAGACCGAAACGCTTTGGCAGAATGATAATGCTCTGTGTTTGGTGGGACCAGAGTGGCGTGGTCTAATATGAGCTGTTAAAACCTAGGGAAACGGTTAATTATAAACGTTACCAACAACAATTGACCGATTTGAACCGTTCGCTGCTTGAAAAAAAAAAGGCCAGAATACCGAAAGAGGCAACACAAAGTCATTTTTCTTCATGACAATGCTCCATCACATACGGCAAAACCAGTTCGCGACTCAGCTGGCAAGTTCTACCCTATACGGCTTACTCATCAGATTTGGCTCCTTCCGATTATCACTTGTTTGTATCGATGCGTCACGCACTTGCTGTGCAGCGCTTTAATTCGTACGAAGATGTGAAAAAATGGCTCGATGAATGGTTCGCAGCAAAAGGGGAAGATTTTTAGCGGCGTGGTATTCACAAATTGCCCGAAAGATGGGAAAAATGTATAACAAGCGATGGAGCATGAATAAAGCACTTTTTATCATTCTTCTGAATTTAACATGTTTTTTTGGAAAAAAAATCCGCATTTCATGCTTGTACACCTGGTAATAATTTTCCACTAAAGATGAATCCTACTGTAAACGACAAAGCAAACGAAATAAGGTTATGAATTATGCAACATGAAATGTTCAGAGTTTAAGGCTAAAAAAGGAAGACCGTGTTGATGCACTGAAGAAAATGAATACTGACCTAATAGCGCTGACAGAAACAAAGAAAAATGGTACCGGTATAGAGTACATAGACGATTTCATCCATCTGTACAGTGGAGTACTAAAACACATACGAGCCAGTAAAGGGATTTCAGTACTAATCCGTAACAGATTTAAGAATAATATCTCTGAGAAGAATCTCTGGGTAGAAATTTGTAAAGGAAAGAATTATAACTATAAATATTAACATTTTAGGCCACCGAATCACAATAGTAGGCGTATATGCTCCTAACGATGATGAACAAACAGAAAAGAAAGATGAACCTTTTGATACCTTGAATAGCACTCTGAATGACGTTGGAAGTCAAAAGGAGATAGTTCTTTTGGGAGATATGAACGCAAGAACAGGAAAGAAAAAAGAGAATAAAGTCTTAGGAAACGTCGTAGGATCGTAAATGGTTTTGCCCCCATAAGGAAAGTCATAAATTGACTTGACATCAAGATACAAGATAATTAAAATCAATCATAGATTATACCATCATTAAACAAAATTCCAAGTGGAAAGCCTTGGACACACAAGTGTACAGAAGAATGAACTGCGGCTCCGATCATTATCTCTTAGTATCGAAAATTGAAATACCTCGAAATTATCAAGACAAACAAAACACAACGCAAGAAACGGGCAGGAAGAAAAATAAAGAAACACACTATAATATCGCAAGCCTAAAACAACAAAGTGTAAAACACCTTTATCCATCAAGACTGAATCATAAACTTAACAACATTAGACAAGTAGTAAAAGCGCTCCACGAATCTGCAAAAGAAGCTCTTCGCATCCAGGAAATAAAAAGAAATAGAAAAAACAACACGCTGATTTCGAATGAGAATCTGGAAGAATAACGCAAGGAAAAACGACAAGCCTATCATAAATGGTTAAATACTAAGACAGTAGAAGATAGAAACCTTTACAGAGAATATCAAACAAGGTATAAGCGAACTATTAGCGAAAACAAAAATGCTTCTTGGGAGAATAAGTGTAGAGAAATCCAGACGTACATGGAAGGCTCGCAATCATCACAGGCGTGGCCTGTCTTAAGCTCGTTAAGAAATAATAGCACAGAGAAGATCCCCTTAACCTCATTAGCATTAATAAATGGAAAGATCATTATAAGAATGTACTAACAGAGGATAGGTCAAAATACGTGATGCAGTCCCTGATAGTACATCACGGACAGGACCTAAAATAGAGATCTCTACAAACAATGTTAATAAGACCCTAGCCACAATGAAGAATGGGAAAGCGAGTGGTCCCGAAGGAATACCTATAGAACTAATAAAGTGTGGGCCAAGGAAATGAATAGAAATAGTTGCATGGATTTTTCGGGTATTTGCAAATGGAGACCCTATACCTAAGAGTTTGAAGTTGCGCTGAATTACGCCTGTCCATAAGAAGAGTAACAGAAAAAAATGCAAAAATTACAGATGCATTACGGTTACTGGTTCATTTAGCGAGCTGTATGGAAGAGTCTTGAGGGATATAGTGGAGGAAGAGTTCAGCTCTTTTGAAATTGAACAGTCAGGTTTCAGAGCAGGAAGAACATGTATACACAACATATTTACGACAAACCAAGTGACCGAAAAGAAAGCAGCAACTGGCAGAAATGTTCATCTCTTGTTTGTGAATCTAACAAGGGCGTACGATACAGTCTCTACGAGGAAACTATTGCAAATTCTGGAGAAAAAAGCTATCAATACAACGGCAATCGAAGCAGTCAAACAACTATACAATGATGCTTTTCTGAATATAATCCAACAAATGTAGTATACGTTTGGGAGCAGAGCTCCAGATATGGGAGCACTATTGTATGGCTGGTTGAATTTGAGCTTTGTACAGAATTAACAGTTTACGTAACTGTTCGTAAAGAACTCTCTCCGAGGAAACATGAGAGCTATAAACAGATTTTTTCAGACATACCATGAAAGCGTATCTCAGCCAATAATCCATCGTGCCCAACATGATCAAATGCCTTGGATAAATCAAGTGCAATCGCTCGAGATTCTCCAAAGTATTCAGTTGCGTTGCTCCAAACATATGTTAGATAAATTAGAAGATATCCTGTTGATCTTTGCTTACAAAAGCCACATTGACGGTCAGTAAAAATATTAATTTCAGATTCTTCAAGCTCCTGAATATCTAGCACAGAACCACTGTTTGCACTTTTCGTATAACCTTACTTACTTTCAAAATTCCTATAAAAAGTCAAATTCTTTATTATATGACTTATTTCTCCGGAATTCGTTCCCACACGTCAATCAGTCTCCGTTTGCGACGCTTCCACTAAAGATGCAATCATACTTTTTAATCGACTATTCAAATCCTAGATTTAAATTAAATTCGCCAACTCTCATTCATTAATTGATTTATTTCATTTTCCTTTTTAGTTTTCCAGATGTATTTTTGTAGTTTTAGAGCTAAATAACTTTTAATATAAACAGTGGACAATAATGTAGTGGCAATATACCAACATTCGACAAAATTACATAAAGCACTGCGATATATAACATGTGTTTTGTCCTGAATTAGTTCATGTATTGTTAGGTTGGAACCGGACATACAAACAAAGACAAATATGGCGCATTGAACTTGAAATAAACACGTCAAGGATGGTTAACTCTCACTTTGTGTGTTAGTGATTGGAAACGGAGCAAATCAACAAATTCTAATTTTGTTCTAGATAAGTGATACTATATTGTGCGTGTGTGTATTTAGCTACTAAATCATTGTTCAGTTATGTTGAGAATGTGGAATTTTTGGCAAGATGATACTACTCAATATATATCACCACTACCCCAAACACTTTACTTTTGTTCTCGACGCGCGTTTCGCTAACCATGTTCGCTTCATCAGGAGCGATGATTGACTAAAGCTAAAGTACAAATCTACCGTATTTATACTTAGTCTAACACCTGTATTACTCAAGAGGAACTAATTACATAGGCGAGGCCCGAGTTACCAGTAGAGGGGAATATAAGGAATAAGGTCTTTATTTAATTACTTTTACATTTTCTAATTTCCATATTTTCGTATGCGTTCAACAATATCCTATCAGATATATTTTTAATTAATACTAGATTATCTAATGTTACAGTATGATTAACTTCAAGGGAATGTTCGGCAATGCTTTTGTCGCAATCATTACAACGAATTTCATAAATGCCACTTTTCTCACAATTAGGAATCTTGTTTTTGGGATTTTCCTAAGCTATTCCTCAAATTGTCTGATGACTTATAGACTAAGGCAAGGCCTACCTTATTAAATACCTTATTGAGTCCCCTGCAGTATTTCAGATTATATGGTAAAGTGACTTGGTCTTATTTGCTTCACGTTTAAAAAAGGTGGAATTCTAAATATTTCTCCTAAACTTATATCTATTTATTAACTTGTTTATTAAGTCATTTTCATAACCATTAACTCTAGTTATATTCCTAATACGATTCCTTTCGTTATTGAAGTTTACTCCATTAAGAGGAAAAGTGACCAAACGATGTAATGCGGCCAATTTATGTTGTTTGCAATGAAATGAATCTTTAGGAATATATCTATCTGTTACTGCGTCCTTTCTATAGATATCTATAGAAACTTATAATTACTTTTAATAATTAAATTATCTAAAAATAGTAATAATATTGTTTTATGGTAGCTATTTAGCTCTGCAGTGGGCACTAGAGAGGCTCTATTTAGTATACAAGTTCTCTTTCAAAGATGTAGGGATATGAACCACCCACCATGATAGGGTAAAGCACAATAAACTGATGGAGATATTAAACAGCATTGGAATAAACAAGAGGGACGTGAGAATAATTAAAAACTTGCACTGGAACCAAGCTTCATCTATACGAGTCCAAGGAGAAGAGTCAGAAAATATCATTATTAAGTGAGGGTTTAGACAGGGATGTATATTGTTACCTCTACTGTTTAACATATACTTGGAAAGAATTTTTCAGGAAGCCTTGGAGGACATCAGCAAAGGAATAAAAATAAACGGAGAACACATAAACAATATACATTACGCGGACGATACGGTCGTATTTGCAGACAGCAGTGAAGACCTTCAAGACATAATGAATAGAGTTAGTGAGATCAGCGAAAGATATGGCTTATTACTTAATATTAAGAAAATTAAACATATGATAATATAAAAGAACAATAATAAAAATGGAAGACTGGTAGTAAATAACCAGCAGATAGAAAACACACAAGCATATACGAATCTAGGGACAAGAGTCAACAATGCACGAGATTACTCAGTAGAGATCAAAAATCTAATACGAAGGTCAAGAGTCGCATTCCTAAAAATGGCTAAATTATTTAGATGCAACGACTTATCATTACAGGTAAAAAATAGGTTACTAAGATGCTATTTTTTTCCCGTTTTGTTGTACAGGATGGAGTTGTCGATATTGACAGAGGCGCCATATAAGAAGATCAAAGCTTTTGACATGTGGTTATACTGGATAATTTTGAAAATACCTTGAACTGATCACGTTACCAGTAAGGAGGTCCTAAGAAGAATGGGAAAAGACAAGGAGTTAATGGTGAGAATAAAGAGAACGAAGTTGGACACGTCATGAGAAACAACGAAAAGTACGTCTCGCTGCAACAAATACTGCAAGGGACTATCCTGACTAGAGAACCTAAGAATGTGGTTCAATAAATCCACAAGTCTATTTCGAACAGCTGTAACCAAAGTACAGATTATCAGATTGATCACCAACATTCAGAACGGATAGGCACCACAAGAAGAAGAATTTAGCTCTTAAAAATTGTAAATAGAGAACTTAATTTTAGGGCATACCACAATATTAAACTTTTGAAAGAACTAGTTTTGACCTAAAAAATGAATTTATCTTGGTTTTCTTTATTATGGTGGTTTCTTGAGTTATCGTAAAATTGTATGTTTCTTGTATTGTTCGGTGTGTTTTGTCGGTATCTTTTTCTTTAAAACTACTTTTAGTAAAACCAGTCATACTTAATTTAACGCTTTAGCTCTTATTTCAGGAGAGGTTCATGCTATTGCTCCGTCTATGAAACCACCAATGGTGCTGTTTTTTAGAATTTGGCAGGATTTTTTTTATGGGCCTAGCACACGTGCTGCAAGGAAGTCTCTAAAGCGTTACAGGAGCGACACGTGTGCAGAAAAAGTGATTCACGTTGTTCTTGAATCGCTGTAAATTGTACTCGGTGGGAAACACAGTCCTGGGCAAATTATTCCAAAAGGATGATGTTCTCCATATAAATTTAGGATTTGAATATTAATTTAGATATCGTCCTGACCAAGTAGGTTTTGTATACGACTCCGCGATAATTTTGTTGTTCTTCAAATAACTTCAATAAAATCATTTTCTGACATGTTCTTAACCAATCCAACTTTTCACACACAACCATCTTTACAGAGACATTTCCTTAAGTGTCTTTCCTAATTTGCTATTTTCCTATTCTATGTATCAAAAAAATTCTTTCAGTTCTAAACTGTGACAAATTTGTCACTTGTCAAATTCGACAGATTTCTAAGCCAACCAGGATTTGTCTAATATTATCTTTTACATATGAGCCCACCATTAAATGACATTCTTTAGTCAGTTTACAAAAGTATATAAACAATTGATATTTGTTTTTAGTTGTTCCCGATATTCGGGGCATTCAATTTATTGAACCGAATTTTAAGTAGCTCACTCAATTTGTTCTTTTCCTGTTTGGGCTATTAAAAAATTCTTTTACTAATAAACTTAGTTTTTGGCCAGGAAGCTAAATATAATAACATAAAATTTGTCAGTTGTTAAATTTGACAGTTTTCAAAGCAGACTAGAAATTTTTTATTGGCACCCTCTACATGTAAGCACACTATTAAATAACATTTTTCAATCCGTGGAGAAAAATACGTAATATTTGATATTTGTTTTTTGTCGTTACCAATATACGGGGCATTCAAGTTATTGAAATGAGTTTTAATTTTTAAGTAGTTTACTCAATTTACTATTCTTGAAAAAAATTTCTTTGGAAGATTTACCAACGTAATTCAACAGAAACATATTTGTGATTAAATGTAACGCAGTGGAATAATCCTACTTTGTACGTAGCTTCGCTCTTATTTACTGACATAAAAGCATGTGGTTGTATATTTATTTAATAAAGCTTGTTTTATGATGTGTATCCGTACGATAAATAAATAAATAAGTATAAATTGATAGTGAGAATATCAGTCCACAGATATAAGAATGATATAAAAATAGAAATTTGATTTGTGGCATAAAGAATAATTTGCTATTAAAACATAACGGAGATACATCGCTTCGGTGTCTATCCGTCCGTCTGATCGACGGTCACACTCGAACTGTAGAAAGTTGAAATTTGGAACAAACATAGGAATTTATGGCCCAATCAGAGCAGTGTAGTTTTGAAAGTTAAATTTGGACTTGAGGAGTTAGTTTTAGGGAGTGAGATCGAAACTGAAAAAAAAAATTAACGGGGCCATCGAGTGGGGTGTCAAATGAAAGCTTGGGCACCTTTATTTTTAAAAAATGACCAAAAATCCCTATTTACCCACCCTATCTCGAAAAGTATTGATCAAAAAGTTTCGAAAAAATTCTGAGATAGTCCCCATAAAGTGTAGATTACGTTTGATAATTTATCTAATATAAAAAACTATGAAAACTATGTTTCTTGACACTATGGTGGAGGGTTTTAAGAAAAGCACCACCCACAGGCAAAGGAGAGAGGGTTGCCTATATCCGTATCGGATATGGTACTTCAAGAAGAATTCGCATGTTGTTCCTGTACTCGGACATAATTATATATTTTTTTGTAATTAAATAAATATTTAGGTTGTAAATATTTATTTTACACTTTTATTATTAGATTCTAGATTAAGCTAGAATGGTTTATTGGCTATTACATAGCGGAACGAAGATGCTACAACTATCATACATTATTGACTATAAAACACATGAAAATATATATTGGATCTTAAGATGTCAGGGACCTAATTAACTTAGCTTAGGTAAGCATTTTATTTTATTTTAAAAGCAATTGTGGTATGGAACACTAATCAGTGAGTGCGAGGATATTTTTAAATTTATCTACCTAACTACAGACTAGTTTATGCTTTACACCATAGAGATTCCGCAAAGAATATATAACATAACATATAATTACTGCTTCTTTTTAGTGTTCCGTACGGAACACTTATAAGATCACTTCGGTGTCTGTCTGTCTGTCTGTCTGTCTGTCTGTCTGTCTGTCTGTCACACCCGATTTTCTCCGAAACTATTTGACATAGAAAGTTGAAATTTGGTAATAATATAGGAATTGATGGCCTCATCAGAGCCATGTAGTTTTGAGAGTTAAATTTTGACTTAAGGGGTTAGTTTTGGGGAGTGAAAAAAAAATTTTTTTACTAGGACATCAAATGTGGTGTCAAATGAAAGCTTGTGAAAACGCGAGTAAAAAATGTATATATAATGTAATACTTGCGCGCACTTTTCTTCGTATTATTTTTAAAAAATCGCGAAAAATCGCTGTCCCGGGCCTTATCTCGAAAAGTACTTATCAAAAAATTTTGAAAAAATTCCGGAATATTCTCCACGGGGTGTAGATTGAACGAAAATTATCACGAGTGCATTACCTTTAATAATTTTTCTGGTATTTAAAAAAAACAAAAATTTCAAGGTCATCAGATTTCAGTAAAGATTGGAAACAAACTTTGTTGAAAACTCATTTGGGGTGTGTTTTGTGAAGTCACTGATCATTTTATACATCTGTAACAAAAATTTTTATTTTAAAAGGAATCAACGTACGGAACACTAATTGCGCAAGTTCAACTTGCACTTGACCGGTTTTTTTTGTACTTATATTAGATAATTTAAACGGTGATACACAAATTTCAAAACTACTTTGCATAGCGCTCAATGTTCAATAATTCAGATTTGCACTTCTGTGCTGCAGGTTTCCCTGTGCGCTAGAGAAAACTGCCTTAAAAACAGATGGAGTTAGTCAATTTTAACGAAATATTTGACGATTAACAAAGAATAAGATATTATTCTTTAACATGTTAATTACGATTAGAACCTAGAATTATTAACAGAATTTATAATTTATTTGGATTATAGCTATGTAAGGGATACCTTGATTCTATTATGATTATGGTAAGTATGAGGATTAATAAATTTAATATATGTAAACTAGTAGAACAATCGTTCTAACCTGAAAGTATATGGTTCTGCAACATGTAAAAATGATGGCAGTAAATTGGCAACAATCATTGACTCGGATTTTGATAAAAATATCGACTGTCCTGGTAAAAATCACAAGTTGTTATTTTTTATCATAACAAATTTAAAAAATCTTGTCTTTTAATGCTGTAGCAATTAAAGTTTAATGTTTTAAAATAAGTATTTATCAAAAAAAAAAATAATAATACAGATAAATAATTCTCTGTGCAAAACAATTATTCATTATATTTTTTATCACTAACTGCTAGGCCAAGAATGAAAACCAGGCAGGACACAAACGCGCCCTAAACTCTAGAAAGTATAAAATAAAAACACTTTCTACTCAATACAAATATTACAGTCTGGACTATTTCTCCCTAAGTATACAAAATAGTAAAACTTTGGAGTTTGACATCATAACATGAAGATATGTTGATTCTTACAGGGACATAGATTGGACCCTCTAGCTATTATACAAAAAAGCCTATATAAACTTTCTTTTGTCGGATCATGTCTTATTTTTGAATGTAACGTGAACCTTAATATGTAAGCTGTTCAAAACTATTTCAGAGACTATACTAATGAGGTAAAAGTAATTTAAATTTATAATACTTATTGGTTATTTTATGGTTAAAGTAGTAATATGTTATTTATTGTTAACCCTAAAGACAACATGAAGGGTTAATATTTTCTATTAACTGTAGTTTTTTATTGTGTGTTGAACGTGCAAATCAGGTTGTTGTAAAGAGCATTTTTTTGTCCAAAAGTCATATAGCTTTAAGAAAAATAATTTGGAAACATTGCTGTAAAATAAATCAGAAAAATCTGAAATGTATGTTAAAAGGGCTTTAAGAAAATCTTAGACATAACAGATAAAAAATAGTAAATGTTTTTTTACTTCATCCTAGAAATTCCACGAATTGTAATATATTAAAGTTTTTTGTAACATCTTGTAAATAGAAAAATCCTTTTTATCTTCACTAATTTTAAGAATGTACAGAGCGATACAAAAAAACCTTTAAAGAATTTGAGAAGAAAGTTCAGTTTTTCTTTCGTCTGGTTAAAAACTTGTCCAGTACTTCTTTCTTTTTTTGTTGTTATACTCAGGTTTAAGTTATTTTTCTAGCAGAGTTTACATAACTACACTCTATAGTAAATATACTTAGCTCAGCGTTTCTCGAGTTGTTTCATCAGATTAAAAAAAAATGGTTTACGTCTCAAAAAATTACGCCTGTGACCTGAGGAATATTTTCAGAACAAACAAAAAGTCGTAAGGCACTAAATCAGAGTTATATGCCGGATACTATAGTTGTTTAAACCTGTTCATGCGAAATAACTCTCCTCGTTGTCTAAATCTACCAAATATTCTTGAAAAATTTCTATCCTAGCCAGTTTCTACTCTCATTAAAAAAACAAATTACGAACCAAGACAAAATCCGACAAAATTTCGTCAAAATACTTAAAACAATGACAGGAATTTGATAAGTAATTCTTCGGTATGACATCATTTTCATGCCTAAGTAGACAGCTTAAAAGGACACCCCATAACTTCCAAATATTTTGATTATAAAAGGCATTTATAAATAAAGAGTAATAAAAAAAGTACCTTTTAATTTTAAATTGTTTTTGCTTGTTGACCTATTGAATTATTATATCAATTTGATTTCATATTAAAAGCAGAAATTTATTTCAACATTTGAAAATAATTAATAATTTTATCCACCACTGTTTTACTAGGGAATTTGTATCTATATCATTTATTTTAATAACAATAAAATTCTATAAGAATATTTCCAGAGATGGTGCATCTGTTTAAAAAAAAAAAGTTAAGCAATAATTTTTATTTATGTTTATAGTATTGACAAATGGTTTTTTTATGATTAGCTTAAAATCGACTCCTAAAATATCGCCCATCTTTAAATACTTTAACTAGTCTAGCCGTGGGAAGTATTGTATTCATGAAAGATGCACTCTACGAGATTTTTACATTTCTTGACGTTTCAAAGCACCTAGATCAAGAAAAACATAGTTTGTAAATTCCGTCGGATTGTCTGTCTGTTTGTTAGTGTATTAACTCCCGAATGAACTGAGGGCTCAGTTTCAAATTTTGTATACATCCTACATGAGGTGAAACGTCGCGAGACTTTGCGAGGAATCACAACACAAACAAAAAAATCATGTAATTTTCAGTTAGTATTAACTCTCAGAAGGTTCGCGTAAGATTTTCATGACATTTTGTTGATTACTTTGCGAATTACAGCTGTTTGGATGACGCTACTTTTGATTTTGGCAAAACGATGAAACAAAAAGAATTACGTGTGTTGATTAAACAGTGTTGTTTTTGATGAGAAAAACACAGCTAGAACCCAAAAGTGGCTTGAAAAGTGTTACGGCACATCTTCTCTCTCGAAAGCAAGCCTCTGTCGATGGTTTGGTGAACTTAACTGCGGTAGTACAGGGTGAGTCAACGATAGAGTAAAGTTCATTATCTCATTTGTTTCGGGAATGATGAAAAAATGTTAAACACACTAGTTTTAGGGAATGTTATGGTGCACAGTTTAAAATTATTTTTGAGTATACAGGGTACTTCAAAAAAGTGTGGCCGATATAACATGTTTTCTTTTAAATGGAACATCGTATTTTCTAATTTATTTTTAAATTTTGCGTACAATTTTATAACTTTGTTATTAATAATGTTATATACCTAAACCTAATAGTTCTTCTAAAATTTCAATTTTTTTAAAAAAATACTACTTTTCAGTTTTGTAAAAAATTGCCAGTAGCGCCCATTGTTTCTGAAGATGGAATGCTCATATTTGGTACGAGCGTTCTGTAGAGATGAAGAAAAAAGATATATGTAAAGAAATTTGAGTTAAACGCTACAGGGTGTTCAAAATAAATTTATGCATTTCGACTATTTTAAATTGAAAAATCTCAATTTTTTTTAAATGGCCCGCCCTGTATATTATGATTTCTTCTGATAGATTTTACAAGACCCTCCAACTTTTATTAAGTATATCATATACCTATTTCTAATAGTTTTCGATTTATTTTGAATTGTTCAATTTTACCCTTGTTTTTAATACACTTACGCTATTGTGAAAACATAAACAAGTAGTTAATAATCATTTTAATACAGTTTAACTTATCTAATGATTAATTATTATGACGTAATAAATGTTCAAAAATATGCCTGTTTACTTGAATACACATCTTTAGTCGTTTTACTATATTTTCCATCACTTTCCTTAGCATAAAGGGCGTTGTCCTGCACGTATCCCGTTTCCTGCTTTCCATATCTAATGGTGTTGTAGGGGATTCACATAAACACGATATTTAATGTAGCCCCACAAAAAGAAGTCAAAAGGTGTTAAGTCACAAGATCAAGGGGCCACTGAATGAATCCATCCCTACCGATCCATTTTTGTGGATAACCATCGTTTAAAAATGCCCGAACTTCCCGGTGGTAATGAGCTGAAACTCCATCTTGTTGAATCCACATTTGTTCCCTTTCAAAGTTATCAACTTTTTCAAGAAACTGAGGTAGTTCGTTTTGCAAAAAATTTAGATATCTATGCCCGTTAAACGGTTCGTGGAAAAAATATGGACCAATAATTCGAAAATTTAATATTCCACACCATACATTAAGCGACCAATGGTTTTGGTTTTGAACTTCCCGGACCCAAAATGGATTAACTGTTGAATAATAATGCATGTTATGGCTATTAACTGCTCCATTACTGCAAAAAGTAGCTTCATCAGGAAACATTATTTTGGATAAAAAATTTGGATCGGCCTCTATTGCTCCATTCATGGTGGTACAAAAGGTTATTCGTCGTTCAAAATCACAGGCTTGAAGTTCTTGGTGTAGTTCGATATGAAAGGGATGATACTCGTATTTTCTTGTGGTGCGCCGTAGTTTGGGATGTGTCAGATAAGTCAGCTAATTGACGGCTGCTGACCTGGGGATTATCTTCAACATGAAATAAAATCTCCATTTCTTTTTTCTCATTGGTAGCATTCTGATTTACTACTTTCCGTTTCGTATACTCAACGCTACCATTACCATCAAAGCACTGAAAAGATTTTCTGGATGGTATACTTCTATTAGGGTACTTCGCTCCGTAAAGCCTTACTGCCAAAAGACAATTTTTCCCGCCTCGCCCAGTATATGAACCATATCAATTAATTCATTTTTAGGAAAACCTTTATACGTCACTTACTACAACAAATTAAACTATTTTTACTTGCTTAATAGACACGTCAAAATTTGACAATGCCTACATTTTTGTTTTGCCTATGATGTTATAGCGTAAGTGTATTAAAAACAAGGGTAAAAATTGAAAAATCTAAAAGAAATCGAAAACTATTAAAAAAAGGTATATGACTTACTCACTACCTTCAGAAACAATGGCGCTACTGGCAATTTTTTACAAAACTGAAAACTAGTATTTAAAAAAAAAAAAAATTGAAATATTAGAAAAACTAGTAGGTTTAGGCATTATTAATAAAAAAGTAAAATTTTACGCAGAATTTAAAAATAGAAAATAGAATTAGAAAATAGGATGTTCCATTTAAAAAAATATATGTTATATCGGCCACACTTTTTTGAAGTACCCTGGATACTCAAAAATAAATTTAAACTATGCACCTTAACATTCCCTAATACTTAACATTTTTTCGTCATTCCCGAGACAAATGAGATAATGAACTTTACTCTATCGTTTACTCACCCTGTACAAGCATCGATGTTACACCACGTTCCGGACTTCCAAATGAGGCAGTCACTCCAAAAAACACAAAAATTCCACCATATTGTTCTGAATGACCACAAAATGAAAGTGAGAGAGATAACTGATATCATAAAGATATCAAAATAACGCGTGAGGTATATTTTGCATGAATATTTGCATATGAAAAAGCTATCTGCCCGATGGGTGCTCTTCACTCTGGCGATTGATTAAAAACAGCGACGTGTCGAAGATTGAGAACGCTATTTGGCAGTGTTTCGGCGTAATCCAAAGCAGGTCTTGCGTCGATTCGTAACAATGGATGAAACATATATCCACCACTACACGCCTGATTCCAACAGGCGTGTGGTGGGTAGTGCAGGGTGGCTGGAACCGCATGAAAGCCCACCGAAACGTCCAAAAACAACAACTGGAAAGGTTTTGGCAAGTATTTTTTGAAACAGGCATGAAATAATACTAATTGACTATCTTGAGAAGGAGTGAACGATCACCGGAGACTACTACGTTGGTTTATGAGACCGTTTGAATGGTAAAATCAAGAAAAAAGGCCGCATTTAGCAAAGAAAAAGTGTTCTTTCATCAAGATAATGCACCAGCTCACAACTACATAAAATAGACGGTGAAATTGGATTAACTGGGCTATAAATTGCTTCCTCGTCAGCCCTATTCACCAGATCTGGCCCCTAGCGATTATTACTTTTTCCAAATTTGAAAAATGTAGCTACAGAGAAAGAGATTTGGCTCAAATGAAGAAGTGGAATGGGAAACTGAGGCTTATTTTAGATAGCTCGACCAATCGTATTATATGAAAGGTATCCAAATGTTAGAAGATGTGTATATAGCTCTTGAGAGAAACTATGTTAAAGAACTAAATCGGTGCTTTGCAAAAACATTGTTTTTTCTTCAAAAATCTCGGGACTTTTCCCCCCATGATTATAAACGATTATATAATGTAGGTTTGTAGTTAACTGTTTTAGAAGCTTTAATTGAAATCCAAAACAGTTTCCTGGTAAGACATATACACGGTAAGCAACCGAATTAGATATTTGTCTGCCATACGATATATGAAACTATATCCGTTGTTATGATTTCATTATAAATTTATTTTCAAAATAAACTCATGTTGTTTCGATATTATTTGAAAATAATAGAGCCTTTTCGAACACATATTCCTGCAGTTTTATATCTGTTATTTGTTTTTCTTAAAATTGTTAGGACATCAAAATATTATAAAAATATTTACATGTTATCAATGTCTTTTATTGTATAAACGTATTGAAGCAATACATGTTCAGAGTCGATATTTGTTTTGTTATATTTTTGTCGTACTTTTATATATTTATGTTAAGTGAATTTTAAAACACTATTTTAGAAACAACTAGAACTGTCTTCTAAGTTAAGATTCTGATTATGAAAGTTCATTTGTTATCCGTATGATTTTTACTTTTTTTGCTAAAGAAACGTATTATGTCCGTGGACAAGTCACATGCCAAGATTTTTGCGTTTCTTCACATTCGAACTTGACAACATCTCTATCTATTGGTCTGTCTATCAGTCAGTCTGTCAGTCTACCGATCTTTCAATCTGTCGGTCTGTGGGCCTGTCAGTCTGTTGGTCTTTCGATCTGTCGGTCTGTCAGTCTGTTGGCACGGTTACTGTCGAACAAAAGAAAATATCCATATCCAAACTTGGCACGTAGAAAACCTCTAACAAGAAGAAAAAGCCTATATTTTTTTAACGATACCGCTTCAGGCCAAGGGTTTGAAAAGGGTGGGGGGGGGTCGATAAATTTTTAAAGGTTTTAATAGCAATATTTAAGTTTTCGCTGTTTTTTAGTGTTCCGTACGGAACACTTATAAGATAACTTCGGTGTCTGTCTGTCCGTCTGTCACACCCGATTTTACTACTAATATAGGAAGTAATAAGGGGTTAGTTTTGAGGGTGAAATTGGAAGTGAAAAAAAATTTTTTACTAGATCATCGAGTGTGGTGTCAAATGAAAGCTTGTGAAAACACGTGTAAAATATATGTATATATATATATATATATATATATATATATATATATATATATATATATATATATATATATATACATATATGTATGTATGTATATATATATATATATATATATATATATATATATATATATATATATATATATATATATATTTATATACATATATATATATACATATAATGTAATACTTGCGCACACTTTTCCTTCTATTATTTTTAAAAAATCGCGAAAAATCGCTCTCCCCCTCATCTCGAAAAGTATTGATCAAAAAGTTTTGAAAAAGTTCTGGAATATTCTCCATGGGGTGTAGATTGAACGAAAATTATCACGAGTGCATTACCTTTAATAATTTATCTGGTTAGTTTAACATTATATAATTTCAATGGCAGTTTTTTAGTGTTCCGTACGGAACACTTATAAGATCACTTCGGTGTCTGTCTGTCCGTCTGTCACACCCAATTTTACTACTAATATAGGAAGTAATAAGGGGTTAGTCTTGAGGGGTGAAATTGGAAGTGAAAAAAAATTTTTTACTAGATCATCGAGTGTGGTGTCAAATGAAAGCTTGTGAAAACACGTGTAATATATATATATATATATATATATATATATATATATATATACATATAATGTAATACTTGCGCACACTTTTCCTTCCATTATTGTTAAAAAATCGCTGTCCCCTCCTTATCTCGAAAAGTACTGATCAAAAAGTTTAGAAAAAGTTCTGGAATATTCTCCATGGGGTGTAGATTGAACGAAAATTATCACGAGTGCATTACCTTTAATAATTTATCTGGTATATAAAAAAAAAAAACAAAATTTCAAGATCATCAGTTTTTAGTAAAGATTAGAAAAAAAACTTTGGGGTGTGTTTTGTGAAGTCACTGATCATTTTATACCTCCGTAACAAAATTTTTTATTTTAAAAGCAATCAACGTACAGAACACTAATTGCGCAAGTTCAAGTTACACTTGACCGGTTTTTTTTTTTGAAAAATAAACAAATTTTATCCAGGGACGAAAGGTATGGAGGAGGAGATTAGAAGGGGTCACTTCCTATATATGGTGTTATTTGGCTTTTTGGAGTGTATTAACTCAAAATCTAGGTTATTTTTTCAAGGCTCTTAAGTTTAACCTGAGGGGTCGGGGGTAGTTTAACATTATATAATTTCAATAGCATTTTGAGATATTTACAGGTTTTTTGGTTAATACGCTGGAACAATTTTAAGCATATTATTTATACTAAGATGTGTAAGGGGTTAAAAGGTAGCGTAGGGAACTAATGGAGTTGCTTCCTGTATACGGTGTTATAGGCCTTTTTCGTGGTTTATGAAATCAAGGAATCTGCAAAGAAGTTCTTCTTCTTCTTCGGTTCGAATATTGGCAATCATTCTGGCTATTATTACTTTATCCACTGAAGCTCTGAAAAGACCGGTAGTATTTGTTGAGAACCAATTTCGCAGATTGTTTAACCAGGAGATACGTCTGCGTCCTGGTCTTCTTTTTCCAAAAACCTTTCCTTGAAGTATTTGCTGTAGTAATCCGTATCTGTGGGAATTTCTCATTATGTGTCCTAAATACTTAAATTTTCCTACTTTAACAGTTTCCATAATTTCCAGTTTCCTGTTCAAGGATCAAACATTTTCGATAGGGTTCGCGTCCGGCGATTGTGAGGGCCACTCTAATATATCATCGTGGCGAGCCACTTCGCGACATGATTTTCTCCCAGCAAATGTTCCTTTAACGTGCTTTGGAATTTGACATTATGAGCACGAAGATGTTATTGAATAGTCTCGTGGGACACATTCAAACCCGATTTTCTTAAATTTGCTGCTCCTTGACGCAGCCTTAATTTCGGGTGCCGTGAAAATAAAGTCATGATTCACTTTTCGGAGTGACTTTCACTACCGAGCCAAGTCGTCAACATTTTTTGTCTCGTTAAAACGATTTACGACTGCGGAATGTGTCGCTATAGGCACACTTTGGATTTTACGTGATTGTTGCATGTCTTCTGAATGGTTCACGAGCCTCGTATAGTCTAAGCCATTACCAATCATCCATCTACTCCATAGCCCTGATATACCACGCTATTACTTCTTTTTAATGGATCATCTGAGAAAGGATCTTAAAAACCGAACATTTGTTTTGCCGATGACAAATTGAAAGATGAATAACGCATTAGCAAGTGTGAAACTCCATGAATCCACAAATAAATCTCTCCTAAACTTTTTACGGCGGTGTTAGAATATGCTTTTAAGGAACTCAATTGGGATGGAAAAGGCATAAACATCGATACCTAAATCACCTGCCCTTTGCTGATAATATTGTCACAATAGCCGACAATCTAGGTGATGCCCAACAAATGTTTATCGAATTACAAATAACATCAGCAAATATAGGTCTATATCAGTGATTCCCAAAGTGGTTCAGGTGGACCCCCAGGGGTCCACGGGAGACTCGACGGGGGTCTACGTTGGCGTGAAAAAAAAAATGGGGGTTCACAAGTTGTAAGTGGGGGTCCACGAAAATTTATCTGGTTTCGATAGTAAAGAACAAAAATGTTGGCTTGGCTTTAGCTATCAATGTAGGCAGATAATACACTACTCAAAAAAATTAAGGGAGCAAAAAAAAATTCCAAATTTTTCGGTGATTTTTGACAGGCTGTATTTTGGTGAAAAATCGTCGTATTGAGACTTTTAAAAAAAAGCATTTTGAAGCTTTAAGATTCTAATTTTCAAATTTTTTGGCTACGGTTCTCATGCAATCCTAACAGATAGTGCGAAAAAATAATATTGCAAATATTTTGCTTTATTTTGGTCCACGGGCTTGAAAAAAAAATTTTCAGTTAGGACGGCATATGGATCAGATAGCCCGTTTATTTAGCATTAATTTCCTTGTTTTAAAACTTCCCTTAATTTTTTTGAGTAGGGTATTTTAAGAAGGTCAGCGACTGTTACTTGTAAAAACTTGCATATTCGATATTCAGTACAACGCGCATCGAGACTCGCAAAGCGCCGCCCGCCCGCCCGCACCGCAACCCGTTCAGACGTGCAAAGGGATGAAATACGACTTGTGCTGTGCTTGCAATCTTTCATGAACTTGTTTGATTCTTCACCAATATAAATACGAATGCCAAGGACAAACGTTACTCATTTGTTTCCGGAATTTTGAAAAGAAAAGTGTGAGTGAATCGATGTCAGTGTTTGCCAGTGCCGGAAAAAATAAGTACCTGCCTATTTGTTATTCATACTTTTATTTTATATTGTAATAATATTTGTTGTGTTTGCGTGTAGTAGGTACGTAATAAAAATTAAATACTGAACAGAGCCATTATTCGATACTTCTATAAAAGAACAGAAAGTCGAGAAAGATTGAACTTTTAGTACTTTTTAATATAAAATTATTTATTTACCCGACTGTGGTGATTCACAAAAGGAGAGATATATGATTGACCTGCATGTTTGTACATATTTCAGTGCCCTTGTAGTTACTAATGCTAAATGACTAAAAATATTTTCATAAATTGTAGGTGTCTTTATGTACCACTCGTAACGTACATCAAAGTAATAAATAAATCATTAAAATCGCGGAGTTTTGATGACAAAATATTCTTTAAAAGTATTTTCTCTCGAATTTACAGAAATGTATCAAAATATAATTAATCAAAAAATATTTTATATTACATTAAAATAGGTTCAGCCGTTTTGTGAAAACCTCTATATGGGTCTAATAATTAAAATCAGTTTTGCCGCCGGCATTTTGGTTTTTTTCATTGCATTAATTAATTAATCCTATTTTATTCTGTTAAAATAGCCATATCCTGTTAAAGTCGCCTTATGATTACTAAAACAAACATTTTTTTCTTTACAGGTAGGTAACTGATACGAAACATGGCTGAATTTAAGAAGAAATGTTGACAGTACAGTGTTGATTATTTGAAATTTAGTTTTCTTCCATCAAAGGCAGAGAAACGATTGTCCATATGCCTTTTATGCAACAAAGTTTTGAGCAATGACTCTATGAATCCATCGAAGCCATCTAAGAAGGTATCATCCTGATAAAATAGGTAAAGATTTAAAATATTTTCAAACATTGAAGGAAAAATATGAAAAGATACCCACCGTGCACAGTATGTTCACTTCAACGTCTCAAAGTAACGATGATGGCTTGCGGGCATCTTACAATATCTCATTGCTTATAGCGAAATCTGGAAAACCGCACACCATCAGAGAACAGTTAATTTTACCCGCTGTTGAAGAGGTTTTAAAAACTGTTCTGCACAAACCTCCATTTGACGTACTCAGAAGAATTCCTTTGAGTAACAACACTGTACAAAAACTTCTTTTTTTTTTTTTTTTTTTTTATTGGTCTAGCACACGTGCTGCAGGGAAGTCCCTAAAGCGCTCCAGGAGCGGCACGAGTGCGGAAAAAAAGCGATTCACGTTGTTCTTGAATCGTTGTAAATTGTACTCGGTGGGAAACACAGCGCTGGGCAAATTATTCCAAAGGGATGACGTTCTCCATATAAAAAGATTGCTTGAAAAGCGTTGTACGCGGAGTAACAAGCTGAACCTCATACGGATGCGAAGCACCAGCGTGACGTGTATTTCTAACATGCACCGCTTTGGGAGGAATTAAGCGGGCTACATCCTTCGAACACTTTCCATGAAAATACTTGTAGAATAGACTCAAGTCGCCAACAGTTCTTCGATGTTCCAGCGAATCAAGGCCGCCGGTCAATTCCGGGTCCCCAATCAGACGGACCGCTCTTCTCTGAACAGAATCCAACAAATGCAGTGTATGTTTGGGAGCGGAGCCCCAAACGTGGGAGCAGTATTCCATAGTTGGTCGAATTTGGGCTTTGTAAAGAATTAACAGTTGCTGTGGGGTGTAAAGCTTTCTGGTTCTAAATAATATTCCCAACTTTTGAGAAGCTCTCCTTGCTATGCCTGCAACATGTTCATTGATGAAATGAGCTCTGATATTGAAAGCTTCTTGTGTAATTATCTGCAAACAACTCAATTTTCTATTTAACTGGACGAGTGAACTTTACCTGGTAATAAAGCATTATTATTGGCATATGTTCGATTTCTTATGGACGAAGAAATCCATGAAGAGCTGTTATTCGCGAAAACTTTGGAGACGAATACTAAAGGCGAATCAATATTTAATGTCCTGAGTGATTTTTTTAAGGAAAAATCGATTCCATTTACAAACATTATTTCGGTGGCAGCAGATGGAGCTCCTGCCATCTTCGGGCGATATCGTGGGTTTATAAGCCATCTTAAAAGAATTATACCAGGAGTAACTGCAATTCACTGTGTCATCCACCGACAACACCTGGTAGCGAAAAATTTGAGTGATAGATTGCACCAATTGCTTCAATTTGTGATTAAAGCAGTTAACAAAATAAGAAGCAATGCGTTGAATACCCGTTTATTTGCACAATTGTGCGACGAAAATGATGACTTCCAACGATTGCTCTTACGTACTGAAGTACGCTGGTTGTCGAAAGGTGCATGTTTAACAAGATTTTACTCACTTTTTGAATCAGTTTCTGGAAAGTAAAGATCCTGATTTGAAAGAAAACCTGATCAAATTGAAAGCAGACATCGCGTATTTGACAGATTTGTTCAAAAGATTTAATGACATTAACTTGCAGTTACAAAGGGACAGCCTAAATTTAATAAAAACAAAGGGTGTAATTTCGGCTTTTCTTGGAAAATTGAAATTTATGAAGCAAAATATTAGCCGGCGCGAATTTTCCCAGTTTCCAAACTTGTCACAGGCAGAATGTCTTGATGAGGATATTCAGACATACGTTCAACATTTAAATCCCCTGCATGATGACTTCAAAAATAGATTTGAAGATATTCTGACGATGGAAATACCACCATGGATCATAAATCCATTTGATGAAACGGAAGTGGAGAATGTGGTATTACAAGAGGAGCTACTCGAGCTTAGCACCAATGAGGAGCTGAAGGTAAAATTTAACAAAGGCTATCAAACATTTTGGCTGCAGGCAGAAATACCCGAAAAATATCCTGGGCTGTGGGAAATTGCGAGAAAATTTTGGTAGCGTTTCCCTCGTCATACCTTGTCGAAACAAGTTTTAGTGTCGTTACAAACCTATTAACAAAAAAAAAGGAGCAGATTAAACATCACAGAACGGGGAGATTTGCGGTTATTCCTTACAAAACTGAAGCCAAATATTGATAATTTGCTGTTAATCCATCAAGTACATCCCTCCCATTAAAATTATGACTATTTTTTTTTTAATTGTTGATTTGCATTGTTGAAGTTACGGTACGTTATTAATGTTTAATTTTAATTCTATTAAGTCTGTAATCATATTATTTTAATAAATAGAACACAGGAAAATATATTATTTTTCTGTTTATTTTTACCACTCCGAATTTAAGGTTGGAACTCAGCCACGACGCAAATTTCCATCGTTAGATCTAATCTTCACATTTTTTGACGAGTTTTGGGAATATGGTAGAAATGTAGCAGCAGGGGGTCCACCAAAACCAGTAAAATTTTGAAAGTGGTCTACGAGAAAAAAAAGTTTGGGAACATCTGGTCTATATATTAACTTTCAGAAAACCAAGTTTATGACTAATCTAGTTACGAATAGTAATACGAAATTTAACGAAAGCCAGGTGGAGCACGTCCAAAATTACAAGTTTTGGATCATGAATTACAAATTGGCAAAGATAACCAAACCGATGAGATACCATGCAAGATAATTTGCTGTCAGACAACGAATAAAAGCAATAGATATCTAAAGAATTACGCAATCTAAATGGTGATGAGCAGGCCGTATAGCCCGAAGGGATGATAACCGTTGGTGTAGAAGGCTAATAGAATGGAGACCCAGACAAGGCAAAAGGAATATAGGTAGACCACCAACAAGACGGAGCGATGACATCAACAGAGTGGTAGGAAATTGGGTTAACACCGCTCAGGACAGAGATCAGTGGACGAGAACGGCTGATGGATGAATTGAAAATTTCTGTAGCGTCATTGGATTGGATTACTGAACCAAGTGTATTATTTTAGTGGTAGTTATGTAGAAGAAACATTTCTTTTTAAGCTCTAAAAGTTTTCCTTTACAGCCACGTAGAGAATATAAACAAAAAACACGTAAAAAAAGGTGTTGCGATGTTATTTAAAATTATAAAATCAATTACCCTATAAAAAAGATTGTAATACATAAATTGAGCACACTGATGGTTTATATTTATCATATTTTTACTGGATTAATTACCTCATTTAAAATTAATATAATTACCAACGCTTTTTTATAGGTACATTAATATTATATTTAAATTATTTTATTCATTATAAAATTAAATTACAAAATCTATCTAAAATAATTCATTAAAACAACTCCAAAATATTTTATAGGAATTACATACTTTGAAATTAAATATAAATGATCAATCCTTGTTTAAGAGCTTTATCATTATATATTAAACTAAAAACTGTTTTCATTCAATTTCAAAACTTTCTGAAAATTTTAAAGCGACATTATATTGAGACTCAACTCAAACATTAAATTTAATAAAATATTTTCTATACTTGACAAAGTACTGTTTATTTTCGTAATGCTCTGAAGACTTTCAAGTATCTTACAATAATATTTACAACATATTTTCAATATCTGAATGCTGTAAATAAGAAAATATTTCCACGGTCTTATTCTCTAAAATTATTTGAAAGATAATAAAATATTGTGTGTTTGTAATTTGTTTGCGATGTTTTTTGAGACAAGAAAATCCTCTAAATAAATATACCGATGATTATTCATTTAAACTGTTTTCCTCTCTTTTTTCATTTACCATCGCTTATTTCACATTGGCACTTGCAGTCGTCGATATTTGAGGCATGCGCAGTTGCAAATCAAATACATTGAATACGGTAGTGGATAAGGCGTCTGTTTTTACGCCGGAGACACGAGTTCGAATCTCGGCTTGGAAAATAACAAATAAAAAAAAGAAAAAATTACAATGTGATGGTCGCCTTTCTCAGGAAGGCGACTGCACACCACCGGCAATATCAGACCTAGTAAAGCCCTCTAACCTTGACCGGTTAGAATAGGCATTAAACTGTAATTCTCCTTTGTCTATAGAATACTTTTAAAAAAGGCAACAACCACAGGCAAAGGCAAGAGGGTCGTCTACGCCTGTACTGGATATAGCAGGTCCAGAAAAAGATACCAGGTAAACTGAGTACACAGAGAAGAACAAGAATTCTTATAGGACCTGATAATACGAGTGATAATTTTAACCCTAAAAAGCCATGCCGTTTCAGTACAACGTTTATTCCCAGCACGCAAAAAAGTGTTTATATGAAAACTTGTATTTGTCAATTTACTGGGTAGTTATTTTAACATTTTCTAAATTTCTTAGATTTCCATTATGGAGAGAGATTGATAAGTCTGGTAAATCTCCACGGAATGGAAATTGTCTTAAGCGGCATGAGTGTTGGTAAGCGTGATTTTAATAACGGTTGTGTGCAAAGTCTCAAACAGATGCTAGGCACAGTTGTTTGTTGGCAGCTATCGTAAATGTATTACATGTTGCGGACAAATGGGCAAAATATGTTTATTTAAAAAAGTGGACCGCGGCAAGACAGAAATTGAACCGAAGAAAATGGGGGCTCTGTACTAGCACTAAAGATCATTTATTACTGGATAAATGAATTTAAGAGTGGCCGTACGAGCACTGGAGATGCTGCAAGTTCAGAACGGCCATTTGAGGTTTTTTCTGAACAAATGGTCGACGTGACGGAAGATCATATACATATATATATATATATATATATATATATATATATATATATATATATATATATATATATATATATATATATGCTGAGTTAAGTTTCGGATCGTGAAGTGTGTACATGTAAATCGAACGCCCGGCAATAGTCAACTCGTTCAACGAGCATTATTATTATTATTTTGTCGATTGCAAACGAGAGGACTAGAAATGAAGCAAGGTCTAGTGTTAGAATTAAGGCAATAAGTAAAAAATTTGGAGGTTTATGAGAATAATTCTGTGAAATTGTATGAAGCTAACGAAACGATAAACGACGACCTTGATCGTTTTACTGTTTACGGTGATAAGAAATATAAACAACAGTTTTTTTTTGTTTTTCTCCCATGTTTGAAAATGGAATATACGAGAAACACTCGTAAAGTTTTTATAACAGAAAGAACAATGGATAGCGATGGGTTTACTTCAGGAGACTCGAAAAGAGGCAGAGTCGAAGAAAAAGAAGAGCCAATGGGATTATTTAAGGAGAGCATAAAGCTGATAAGAACACCACAGAAAGAGAAAAACGAAAGAGTAGATAAGACAGACAATTTGATAGAAATGATTAAAGGGCTAATATCAGATATAAAGAATATAAAACAAGATCAGAAGAGATACCAACAAGAGTTGAAGGAACTAAAAAAGGAGAATGAAGTATTGAAAGAGAAAAATAAGATAATTAGAGAAAACACGAGAAGTATGGATTTGAAGATGAGTAGACTGGAAAAAGACAACGTAAGGAATAATATTGTAATATCGGGAATGAAATTTGAAGTGAATAGCCAACCAGATCTAAAAATGGATGTAGAACATTTTATGGAGAGGAGTATGGACACAAAAGTACAGATCAAAGGTGTGGAAAAAAATAGGAGCGACTATATACAAGATAGAACTTGGAAACACGGGAGATAAAGAAGCTGTAATGAAAAAATAAAAACAAACTGAGAGAAAGAGTATAAAAGATGAACGGGAAATTCAAAATAAATTAAAACATATAACAGAGAACGATAGAAAGAATGGAAAAAGGGTGAAAACAGGATATTAAAAAATCATAATCGAAGGAAGAGAATATAAATGGGTCATTGAGGAAAAAAAAACTGAAAGAACAAACACAGAATAGTACGACTATTTAGTCAAAAAAACTGAGAAAAAGGAGAGAGATAGGTAGATTGAAGACAAATAAGAAGTTAATCAAAGAAATAGATAGGAAGAAAGAAATGGGAAATAATTATTGAGTTATTAGATTGAAAACACGGAATAATAGGGGTATAAATGGAAAAGAGGATGAATTGACAGAACAACAACAAATGCACTATGTAGGAATCACTGAAACAGACATAGAGACATAATACCGGAACAAGATGCAGGGGTGACCGCAAAAAATCGATGTCGGAATTTTGTTCGTCTGAACCCCACAAAACGATTCCCCTTTCCAGATATTGAGATAGCCGAAATTTGAGCTCGATTAAACGACGTTAACCCGTGCCGCTCGTCGCTCAAAGTTTGAAAAAATCCAAATTTTTGGCCAAAAAGCTGATATATGGAGCCATAACTCCAGAACGGTAAATAATAGAAACACGCTTAATATCTCAAAAGAAAGCTAATATTGTTCTTCAAAATTTATATTCTATACATAATTGTTGTTATTTTATGTCAAACCGAGTTACAACAGCCTTTAGCCCCAAAAAAAACGTGACCTGGTATCAGTAGTGAATCTAATTTCTATTTTAGGGATGGTGATTTTACTTCAGCGTACAACCGACCTTTTATTTATTCAGTTTAGTTTCTCCCTTTGACCTGGTTAGATCGAACAATTATCTAGTGAAGATATTTTAACGCTTTTTTTTTTTAATTTTCCAAGTGTGTGTGTTATTGTTTTTATAACTATTATAGTATTATTTTAAAACACATTTGAAAACATTTTATTGAAATTAAAGTTTGCAATATATTTTGTTTCATTTTCCAAGTTAACTGTTATTTACCTATTGGCCTCTGAAATGGCATCCACATCAGGTATACAAAGCCGGACCAATGATAAAATATTTCTTGTGGGCTATCCCATTCACCAGATCACCGGTTGTAAACTACCCTCAAATCGTCAAGTTTTGTGTGCTTTATTTTATAATTTACGTACTGTGAAATTAACTGTAAGAGAATCAGCAAAAACTTACAATACGAGAAGTGTTCATTTTTTGGGAGAAAGCTCGAATCTCGACTAAACATGAGCAAGATGCAATTACTAAGCTGGAAAAACTTCACGCCGAGTGGAGAACTCTTCAAAAAGACCGGAAGAAAACATCGAAAACGGCCAAGAACAAATTTAAACAGTTTGTTGAAAAGTTGGATGATCTCTTTGATATTGCTCAACAAGATGCCTTGGCTCTGATGAAATCGGAAGAAGATAAGGCGTTTCTCGTGAAACAGAGGCAGAAGGGCCGCCCAGGTTCCATGACAGGAACTTGCAAAAATGAACCGACAAATCCAAGAAGCAACTTTTGATTTGGTGAGTTTTTTTTTATTATTAGTATTCTAAAAAATAGATAAACAAATAAGTAAATAGTTTCATTATAATTGAAAGAAAATTGTACATGAGAGCATGATTTGGCATCTTTATGATTGAGTTTATATTTTTTAAATAATACCTTTTGATAATTAGAAGTAGGTAATTTAGTACCTATGTATTATTACTATTCTGCTAAAACGACAAGTTTTTATAGTCTTTTTTTTTCTCTTTCTTTTGTTGCTTCTTAGAGACGGATGATGAAGACAAGTTCGAAGAAGGAGAAGAAGACATTGAAGAGGACAGCATCTACCAGGAACTTGAGAGCTTGGAGGAAATGGACATCCCTGAAGAAGCTGCAGAAGATCCAGGACCATCTGAGAGCAAGAGGAAGAAAGTTTCATTTGCAAGAGGCGTTAAAGAGATTTTAAACATGAAATTGTCCATTTTATTAGATCGATGTAAGGTATCCGACAGAAATGCCACGAGAATTTTAATAGCTACTCTAGAAGCACTAAACCTTGACCCTCTTGAGTCCAAAGTCTTGAAAACTTTATTACATGATAGAAGGCAAATGTGCAGAGAACAATATAATAAAAAAATTTTTTGATAAAGTAAAACATTCCTGAAAAAGAGCCCGTGGTTGTCCATTGGGACGGTAAACTTTTACCGGGTGTTTTAAAAATGAACAATGTGAGCGAATAGCTATAGCTATTTCATATGGCGAAAAGGAACAGCTGCTGGGAGTTCCTGTAACAGCAAACAGCTCTGGAGAGGAGCAAGCCGTAGCCGTATATGAATGCCTACATGAATGGGGTCTTCTCAACACACCGTCAAGGCGATGTGCTTCGACACTACAAGGAGCATGCGTCATTGGAGCAAATGTTAGGAAGAGAATTGTTATACCTAGCTTGCCGTCACAATATCTTGGAAATTCTGTTAAGAGGCGTATTCGACACAAAAATGGGATCAACCACTGGACCTCATCCAGACATTTTTAAGAGATTCCTCACTGCGTGGCCCAAGATAGACAAAGGAAAATACGACACAGGTATCAGTGACAATCTAATACAAAAACAGCTAACTCCAGAAGTAATTGCAAATGTCACTGCTGAATTCGAGACCAAATTAACTGAGAGCCACCCCAGAGATGACTATAAGGAGCTATTGCAGTTGGTTCTCGTATTTGTTGGATCACTAAACGGCAAGGTTGTGGGTTTTAGAACTCCAGGAGCCATTCATCACGCTAGGTGGATGGCAAAGGCTATTTACTGCTTAAAAATGTTCATTTTTCGTCGTCAATTTAAGATGTCTAAAGAAGAAGAAAGTTCTGTGCGTGCCATTTCTGTTTTCCTAGTTTAAAATTTATTTTTAAAGCTTGGTTCAATGCTCCAAGAGCTCATCTTGCACCAAAGCAAGATTTAGGTATTTTGCATAGTCTGTTAGACTATAAAGAATGTGACAACGACATTGCAGAAATAGCCCTGACCAAATTTTCGAACCATTTGTGGTATTTGAATGCAAAGTTGGTGGGATTATCGTTTTTTTGATCCCACCATTACAGACGATGAAAAGTTGTTAATGGCTAATAAATTGCTCAGTAGCACAGATGAACCATCACAGTACGCTAGGGTTGTAAATCCAAAAGTTAGGAAAGAAAACTTAAAAGAGGTAGTTGATGGAGGATTGGTAAATTCACTTACCAAAGAAACGTTTACATTCTTTGACCAATTTAATATAAAAACAGATTTCCTAAGACAACATCCAAACACCTGGCCTCAAAATAATGACTTTCAAGAAGATTGTCAAAACATTAAAAGTAGTTAATGATGTGGCTCAGCGTGGTGTTAAATTAATAACCGACTTTAACGACCTTCTGACAAAAGATGAAGACCAAAAGCAATATGTCCTGCAAGTTGTAAGTAAATGCCGAGCATTATATCCTGACGTTTCAAAAACTACTTTAACAAAAGCTCTAGAATAGATTAGATAACTATATAAAATTATCAACTCATGTAGGTACTACGTCTGTATCTTTTCTGTGTCTGTTTTGTATGTATTATATACCTAATTTTTATATATTTAAAATAAAAAATGTCATTAGACTTATCAATATTACTTGTTTTTTTATTATATTTCTACTTTAAACTCAAAAATATACCAAAAAAAAGCAAAATTTATCACTTAATAACTAAGTATACTCCTAATGGTACCAGGTCACGTTTTTGGGGCTAAAGGCTGTTGTAACTCGGTTTGACTTAAAACAACAACAATTATGTATAGAATATAAATTTTGAAGAACAACATTAGCTTTCTTTTGAGATATTAAGCGTGTTTCTATTATTTACCGTTCTGGAGTTATGGCCCCATATGTCAGCTTTTTGGCCAAAAATTTGGATTTTTTCAAACTTTGAGCGACGAGCGGCACGGGTTAACGTCGTTTAATCGAGCTCAAATTTCGGCTGTCTCAATATCTGGAAAGGGGAATCGTTTTGTGGGGTCCAGACGAACAAGATTCCGACATTTTTTTTTCCCCCTCTATGAGATCCGGTCACTCTAATATATATATATATATATATATATATATATATATATATATATATATATATATATATATATATAAACATATATATATATATATATATATATATATATATATATATATATAAAATATAAACATAACGTACATATATATATATATATATATATATATATATATATATATATATATATATATATATATATATATATATATATATATATATGTTTTGACGAATGTTCTCACGGGTGTGAAATGCTGTAGTGGTTTTTCAGGTATCCCGTGTCAGGTTAAAGTCCCTTGATGGACGGTTTCGCTGACGTTTTCGATGGAACCTCATCCATCTTTTTCAATGCGTTGATCACTGGTCGGTATCTTGGCGCCCCCAGATCGGGACCCAAGTGACAATTTTTTTGTTTTTTTCAAAAATTGGCTTGAGGAGAAGAAATTTTCTCCGAGTGAAGAGGTTATCTGTGCCGCAACGATGCACAGTTCGAAAAAAATTTTTTCGAGGGAATAAAAAATCGACCATAATGCAGATTATGTTGAGAGCTAAATTTTTGTTTTTGCAAAAAAATGTTATCTACCTTGTTTTTTACAAGACTTTTCAATCAACTCTCGTATGTTTCATTTACAGAAAATATTGTGATAAGTTCTAAAATAGTTTATTATTTCACAAAATACCTTCTATTTTGTATTTTGGAGCCAAACATACAAATGAGTGCACACATTACACACAAAATCTTCGTGTTGTAATGACATCAGGACCAGCTTTAGAGCGGGGCGAGCGGGACTGTCACCCTAGACGCCACATTTTTAGGAAAGCAATTTATCATAGAAAAAATATGATTGATGTCATTTCAAATATTTGGGTTTCTTTGCGAATTTTGATGACTTTGCCAGTGGAGAACGAAGTTTTTCTAAATTGAAGTTTCTTGTTCTTCTTCTTTTTCTTTCTTATATAGTGTGTCATGTAAGTAAGCATACTGCCTCTTTTATCCCCATTAGGCCTCTTCCGATGTGGACGTCCAGCATTCCTTCCACATTTTCGGAGGTCTGCCCCTACTTCTTCCAGCATTCCTTCCACATTTTCGGAGGTCTGCCCCTAGTTCTTTTACCGCAGGGTTAATTCAGTTTGGCCTTTTTTATCAGCCTGTTGTCGTCCATTCGATCTACCTGTATATTCCGTTATTTTCTTCTAGTTCTGGTCCATTTTGATATTTCTGGGATCTTACTTAGTTCTTGTAGATTTTTGTTACGGATTTTGTCGTGGATAGTTTTTCCATATATGTCCCTAATCACTTTCATTTCTGTTGTCCTCATCATTTGTGCTGTTTTACATGTGTCAGCTCTTGTTTCTATAGCATATGTGAGGAACAGTCTCACTGTTGTCTTGTATATTCTTATTTTACTTTCCACTGTGAGGTGTTTATTTTTCCATACTATATCTGTCAAAGTGGGGTATACTTTTGATGCGATATATCAGATCCGTAGTATTTTTGCCCGCTGATCACGAATCTGACGTCAGAATATCGCCATCACATCTCAATTCTTTTCTAACCTCAAAAAATAGGTAAAAATTAAGAAAAATATACTCCTAAAAAATTGATTCAAGCTTTTTCATGAATCCAAAGATGTATTAATATGCATTCGGACACGCTAAGCTAATATTCATCGGTTGGATTGAGCCATACAGTTCTGTTTTCTTTCTAACCTCGATAAATCAGACAGATATAGTGCTTCTCGAATGCGAAAACGAATTCAAATTAAAATTCAACCGATTCTTACCAAATTTGGTACACGGGGTTTTTTTGGGTTGCTGATCATGAATCTGAGGTCGGATTTGCAAAATTCAAAATGGCGGATCCAAGATGGCGGACAAAATTTTTGAAAACCTTCCTACCAAATTTGGTATACAGTTGGGGAATCCTCAAACCTGATACTCTTAAACCCTAAACCCTGAAACCTTAGACTCCCACACCCTGTAACCTCAAAAAATAGACCTCAATAACTCTGTAACTTTAAAAATGAGACCCAATAAACTCAAAACCAGGACTTTTAAACCATATACACTCAAATAGTAGACCCTTAAGCCCTAGAATTGCGAAGGTTAGACCCGCGCCTAACTTTCCTTTTTTTGGCTGTATCTTGTTCTTTTTTCCACGAATGACCTATTCAAAGGCTTTCTGCCCAAACGCTTTTGAGGACTTGTTTCTCTTTTTAGCGACCAGCAATAGTCCGCTAGCATATGGTCATCCCATCGTCCTTGATACCGATTTTCTATGATTTTCAGATCTTGGTGAAAACGTTCCCCTTGCTCCTCACTGTAGTCACCAAGATTATCTGGGAAATCATCTATGTGGGAGTCCAGGAAATGTAATTTTAGATTCATTAAGCAACCTAATGTTTGAAATTTTTTACCATTTTTCTCGACTATTTCTTTATACTTAGGACTTTTATTGTTTCCCAAAAAGTTTGTTGCGACTTCTTTAAAACTAAGCCAAGCAGCTTTTTCAATTTTATTCATTTTAGTAACAAATAATGAATCTTGAAACAATTTTCTTATTTGTGGCCCGTCAAATACGCCTGCCTTAATATTAGCTTCAGAAAATTTCGGAAATTTTTTATGCAAATATTTGAAACATGGGCCGTTTGTATCTTATGCTCTCGTGAATTGCTTCATAAGTCCAAGCTTAATGTGAAGCGGGGGAATAAGAACTTCTCCTGGATCTACCAATGGTGGAAACAATACATTATTTTCACCAGGAGTGAACGATTCTCTTGTTGGCCAAATTTTTTTCTTATAATGACGTTCTCCGTCTCTGCTATTCCACAGACATTTATAACAGGGATACAGTGTAAACCCTGACTGTTGGCCAAGCAATATTGTTACAATTTTCAGATCTCCACAAATTTTCCAGTTATTCTCAGCATATTTTATTTTTATCAAAAAGCTGCTTCATTTTTTCATATTGCTCTTCCATAACTGTGGAATGAGCAATCGGAATGGGAGCGTAAACGTTGATATTATGCAGCAATACTGCCTTAATGCTCCGTTTAGAAGAATCAATGAACAGTCTCCATTCTTTAGGATCGTATGAGTTATTTTGAAATTCATCCATTAGACCTTTTACATCGGTACAATATGAAAGTGACAATTCCTCGTCCATTGTGAAATATTTTCGAAATTCTTCATCTCTGTTTCTATAATAAGAAATCGTAGCTTCTGGCTTAAGTAAATGTATTTTCTTTAAAAAGGAAGCAAGATGCTCTGAATCATCTTTGGATAAGCCTAAATCTCTGACTAGATTACTAAGTTCTGACTGTGATACGAGTATTGGTTCTGGTTTACGGTTGTATGGTAGAAATTCTTTATCTGTGTCACTAGTATATGATAGGTTGTCACTAGAACATTTATTAGTAACAGTGTTTGAATCTTTTTCGACAGTCTCAATGTTTTCGGCATGAACTGATAAGGTGAAATCATTTGTTTCCATAACATCAGCATCAAGTGGTTCAGGAGGCGGAAATTAGTTTAGTTGGTCTTGTTACTGTCGAAACATCGTTATAAGTAATAGTGCTTTTATTTTTTCGGTTATGTCTAGATACAACATTCATACAAAAGTAGCAATCATTTTCACTGTATGGTCTATGCCATATTGCTGGTCTGGAATATTTAATCGCCTTCTTATTGATGTACAACATTATTTTGCAAGAACTGCAAATGATGTGGGGAACCCAATCTGTATCCTGGTGCTGTATTTCAATGTTAAAACAATCCTTATATAAGGTTTTAATCTTATCCGTTATCGGTGACCCCATTTTACTCAATACGTGTTGACAGCAAATATAACAAAATGAATCACTGTTTTTATCGCACTTATGAAAAGTCCTTGTACCGTGAGACCGTTTTCTTGTAGCATTATACTCTACATGAGCCAAGTCACCCACACATGAAGAGCTACGGTCGCTGGATGACGACAGCTGCGGGCCCGCTTTCCCACCCTGACCAACCGCCGATACTGGGTTTCCGAGTCCCGGCATCGTAATTCTCTTTCTTCTACCTGCCATGACGGCATCTAAGCCATTATCCAGGGACTCTGCCGGCTAGTGGAGTAACACCGTTGCCCACCGTCACCACGTGGGGGTGCCCTGGATGCAGGTAGAAGAATAAAAATCGACCGATGAATTTTCTCGGCGTTCAAAATGGCGCGAAAACATCTGCCATCTTGAATTTTGCAAATCCAACCTCAGATTCGTGATCAGCGACCCAAAAAATCCCCGTGTACCAAATTTGGTAAGGATCGGTTGAATTTTAATTTGAATTCGTTTTTGCATTCGAGAAGCACTATATCTGTCTGATTTATTAAGGTTAGAAAGAAAACAGAACTGTATGGCTCAATCCAACCGATGAATATTAGCTTAGCGTGTCCGAATACATATTAATACATCTTTGGATTCATGAAAAAGCTTGAATCAATTTTTTAGGAGTATATTTTTCTTAATTTTTACTAATTTTTACCTATTTTTTGAGGTTAGAAAAAAATTGAGATGTGATGGTGATATTCTGACGTCAGATTCGTGATCAGCGGGCAAAAATACTACGGATCTGATATATCGCATCAAAAGTATATCCCACTTTTTTTTTGTGGGGCTGTGTAATCATGTTTAGTTTTCTCGCTTCTAAATTGAAAGCATGAAAGATCTTCTGAAGGCTGTCCTCCAAATCGGAGGTAAGGACTGACTGCATCATCGGTGTAGCAGATTGTGTGGAAGTGTGTGTTGTCCATTTTGTATCCTCTAGTTTTTGGAACATTCTCCACTATTCTGTCCATGACGAGGTTGAAAATAAAGGGACTAAGTGAATCGCCTTGTCTTATTCTGACGTTTATTTTTAATTCCTTGCTCAGTAGATGTCCCACTTTTATATTTGTTCCACATTCTGTGTTAATGTCATGTATGATTTTTATAAGCTTCTGGTTTGTCTGCTTTTCTTATAATAATTCAAAAGTTTATGAAGACGTATTTGAGGTCCACTATGTCTCCAAAAAAACTTAATTCCTTAGCATTGTTGCCAATTGAAAATGAAATAGCTAATCAGCTGGATTTTTCCCGAACGATCCAGCAATTCGCTCAGGCTATTTTTTTTTTTTTTTTTTTTTTTTTTTATGGGTCTAGCACACGTGCTACAGGGAAATCCCTAAAGCGCTACAGGAGCGACACGTGTGGGGAGAAAGCAATTCACGTTGTTCTTGAATCGCTGTAGATTGTACTCGATGGGAAACACAGTCCTGGGCAAACTATTCCAAAGGTATGATGTTCTCCATATAAAAGACTGCTTGAAAAGCGTTGTACGAGGAGTAACAAGCTAAACCTCATACGAATGTGAAGTATTAGCGCGACGTGTACTCCTAACATGCACCGCTCTGGGAGGAATTAAGCGGGCCACATCCTTCGAACACTTTCCATGAAAGTACTTGTAGAATAGGCTCAAGTCGCCAACCGTTCTTCAATGTTCTAGCGAATCAAGGCCGTCGGTCAGTTCCGGGTGTCCAATCAGACGAACAGCTCTTCTCTGGATAGAATCCAACAAATGCAGTGTATGTTTGGGAGCGGAGCTCCAAACATAGGAGCAGTATTCCATAGTTGGTCGAATTTGAGCTTTGTAAAGAATTAACAGTTGTTGTGGAGTGTAAAGCTTTCTGGTTCGAAACAATATTCCCAACTTTTGAGAAGCTCTCCTTGCTATGCCTGCAACATGTTCATGCCAGGACATATTTGCTCCCAAATTAACGCCTAACAGATTGAGTGTCGATGTTAGAGGGATGGAGTGCCCCGACATAACTATGTCGGGTTCTGCAACGTTAACTTTTTTAGAAAAAAAACTGCCGCCTGGGTTTTTGTAGCGTTAAATTCCACTTGGTTACTGTCACCCCAAGATAGAATTTCTTCCAGGTCTTTGTTAAGTTGAATGACTTCCTGCTATCTGCGGATATTCGTCTGAGTAGTCGATGTCCGAGTACTCAAACTGAATGAAGAGATAAGTGTACTGTCATCTGCAAAGCTGTAGATTGGATTATCGGTCTTTTCCAGCAGATCGTTAATATAAATAAGGAAAAGAGTAGGAGATAGTATGGAACCTTGGGGCACACCGGCGTTGATAGTGAAGGTGTTAGAAAGAAATCCGTCGACTGCCACTCGTAAAGAACGCTCTCTGAGGAAACATGAGAGCCACAAACGGAACTTTTCAGACATACCATAAGAACGTAACTTAGCCAACAGCCTATCGTGCCAAACACGGTCAAATGCCTTGGATATGTCAAGAGCAACCGCTCGAGATTCTCCAAAGTGTTCAATTGCGTTGTTCCAAACATGTGTTACATAAGTGAGAAGATCTCCTGTTGATCTATTTTTACGAAAGCCATATTGGTGATCACTAATAATGTTGAATCCTTCAAGATATTTTAGAAGATGCTGATTGATAGCCTTTTCCATGACTTTCGATATTATTGAGAGCAGTGCAATTGGTCGGTAGTTATTTGGCAAGGTCTTCTTGCCTTTTTTAGGTATCGGCTAAACTGTGGCACATTTCCAGCAGGAAGGAAATATTCCCTTTCTGTAGGATAGGTTGAAAAGTCTACAGAAAACTAGTGTTAGTTCCCTTGCACAGTTTTTGAGAACTATGGCAGGTATTCCGTCAGCGCCAGAAGCCTTTTTGGTGTCTAGCTTCAACAAAATACGTTTTATGATACGCTCTCTGAAGACAATATCGGGCATCCTTGACTGCACTATGGGAATAGTAGGTGGTGTTTTTCCTTGGAAATCGACAGTAGAATGTGAAGCAAAGGGTTCAGCCAACAAGTTCGCTTTTTCAACAGGTGTCGTTGCAATAGGCGGCGTACATCTGGCCGTGTGCGTGGTGGTATGGTGGATTTGGTGAAATTTTGACTAACTACCTTAGCGACTGACCAAAAGGACCTGGAATTGCCGGGACAAGCGAGAAGTTTGTTTCTAATCCGTTGATTGTGTACCTCCTTGGTTTCGTCGACAATTTCTTTGCATCTGTTCCTGGCACAAACAAAGATGTTACGATTTATGGTGTTAGGATCTTCACGCCACTGTCGGTATGGTAGATGTTTAGAAGCAACAGCTTCTTTGCATTTTAGGTCAAACCAAGGCTTACCGTTGGAAGGGCATTTCTTCGAAAAAGGGATGTAAGCCTCCATACCGGCCAAAGCACGCAAAGTGAATTTTATGTAATAAAATTGCAATAATTCGACCTTACATTTCAAAAAAAAGTGTGCTTTATAATAATAATATACCAATTGTAGAAGTCTTGTAGAAGAAGTTTGGAAATGGTATTCGTAATAAAGAAATTGTATTTAATTGCGTTTAATTTAATTTTTATGTTTTGGCCACTGTTAATCATGATTATGATGAAAAAATTATAAAAATGTAGAATAAAATTTACTATATATACGTAGTGTATAAAGGGCGCCTTTTTCATATTCGCCCTGGACGCCAGTTCGTCTAAAGCCGGCCCTAAATGACATCATATTATTGTCTAGTATATTGAAATAAAACAGGCTAGGATTATGTTCCTAAAATTTTGACCTTGGCGGTGAATATAGAAAGCATGAAACATGAGTATATTAACCTAATATCATTTTTAAAAAAGAAATGGAAACGTAATACACCAAAAGCTTAACCAGAAAGATATAGCGGTCTTTTATCAAAATGTTAATCTTTTCTACAATGTAAGCAGGAACTAAAATTGCACTAGGCGTTATCAGTTCAGAATGTACGTAAAGATTTAGCTAAAATCCATAAAATATATCACTCTCTGGGGATTTCCACGAAATGAACGAAATTGGTTTAATTTATAACCCAGAAAGAGCTCAATAGCTTTTCTTTAGCGTTTAAATCGATTTTGTGTATTAATACAAATGTTAGACTGAATTCACTTGTTCATACGGTCCCATGACAATTTCGGTTTGGTGGTTTTGGAAATACATTTCCTTCTTGAATTTATTTGCCACAATTTAACATAAATTAGGTAGAATTCGATTACAGATGTTTAAATGGAGAATACCGTATAAGCTGTCGTAATTTTATAATTTGTATTTTCTGTGTAATATTTTGGTAAAAGAAATTTCCTTTTTTTTTGAGATTACTGTTACCACACCTGTAAACAATGCTTTGTGGAAAAACATTCATTTCTAACCTTATTTATGGTTAATTAGTACATTATCAAATATGAGTACTGCATACGCGTCTCACTTCGAGGTTGTGTTCCTCTGAAATCATCTAAAAGGTCAGAAAATGAAGCCCACAGCGGCTGTTAAGTATATGGGAAAGTCTAGGGCATTCGTTACCAAATAGGTGAGATAATATTCTCAATTAGAAATGTTGATGATCTACCAGACCGTGGACGAAAAAATGATTATTATCATATTTTCACGAAATCCTAAATGAACTTTGCGCGCCGAGAGGCGCAAAAACTAAAGCAGATAAGTTTGGATATGTCGTACGACAGCAATTGCATTCATGCGCAAAGGAAAATAGATCGAGATTAAAGCAATATAATTTTTTTCCGATGCAGCTTTATTTTGGATCTGGGTCTGGTCAATTTTCAATAACCGACGCACAGTCTGATGAAGTAACATATTACTAACTTGGACAAAATTCCGTTTGCCTTTTAATTTTCAACGTTTTGCAATATTTTTTTAGAATGCTAATAATGACTAGTACTTTAAAATGTACCTGCAATTTTTTATTTAATTCTTTTTTTAATAAAACCGATTTTTTATGACAAAATTATAAATTTTCTGTAAAATAGATATTTTTGGTTAGTTACACACAACATGAAATTTTCCGACGTTATAATGGGTTTTGGGATCACAGATTGCGATAAAAAAAAAAGCCATTTTTTTAAGTACATAATATTTTCAAATATTTACCAGTTTTGACCATTTTTTGCCTTTCTCAAGTAAATATATGATTTTTTCATATTAAGTTTGGAGTTCTTCTTGCAAAGTTCCTCCATTAGGTTATATTAAGTTGGGGGTAATTGAAATAAGTTTAACCATAAGATAATTTTAAATTTATTGGCTAGACCGATTGATACTGAGTTGCGGTAAGAGTCGGTGAAAGGCAATAAAAAGTTCCGAGTTGCGGTCCGTCACAGGCAGAACTCAAAATTGATGGCCGAGGTGAGGTCCTTCACAGGCAGATATAGAGCTATATGTATGCAAGTTATGAGTGAAAATTAAAGCAAAAGGCGTATTTCAGTAATTACTATATTTGTAAGACATGCATTAGACAAACGTTACAGCATCAATTTCTTTATGTACATATTGAATTATCTTATTTTCTGAAAATGCTAATTGTACCTATTAGTCGAACATTTTAGTTTATACAGCATTGATTTTCATGTATGTTTCAGTCTGGAAACCCTTGATAACCTGTAAAACTTCATGCCATTGATATATGCCAGAATAGTAAACATTTGTAGAAAAAACTTCGCATAAAATTCAAATGTACCGTCCACCATTACAATTTCTGCCGCGGACGGGAATTCTAAATTACTTTTACAAAAAAATATCAGCCCAACCTGGACATCATTAAACATCAGGAAATCTTCATGCCTGGCGGTTTCGACCGAGATTGAACTAAGATATTCATGAACTCCTCTCAGGACTTTGGCAACTTTGAATAGCATTGCAGTCTGGCTCGGTTCAAATTCTTCCCTATTTTTGTCATGGCGGAGTCGGTGAAAGTGTTCAGCACATTCGGATCTGCAGCCACCTCCCGTCGAATCGTCTTTCGTCGTAATGTTCCTCGTTGGCTCTCTTCTTTACTGCGTTGTTAATTTTTTGGTCATTCAGTACTTGTTCATTATCGTGTTGATGTTGATGATTGCCAGTTTGTCGTGAAAATATGTCATCTGGTCCAATGGTATAAACTTTGGCAATGCAGTTCTTGTTTGTGCAGACCCAGCACATCTTTTCTGTCGATTTCAAACGGCGTTATTGTCGAAATTTGTAATTTTCCAATAGTATCAAAGTTTTGCCTTTCTCGCTCAACATCCTCTGTAATAAGACTATGTTGACTTGAAAACGTTTAAAACGTAAACTTGTAAATTTCAAAAATGCCTTTACGCTTTATACTTTTATCCAATTTAGGTTAATCTTAATTTAATGTAATAATATTTAAGAATTAATAATATTTGATAATTTAACCCTACCTACCTGCCGATTTGTCGATTACAGCAATTCGGATGAAAGGCAGGTCAAAATATTTACAACCTTCTTCTTCTTCTTCAGGCGGACCGCAACTTGGTATCTACGACTATAACATAGCAGTAGAAAAAGGTGGGAAATGGCCGAAATTGGCCTGATTTTTAAGATTAACCATTTCGGGTCAACATTCTTGTTACATTTTTAGTTGACATTCTTCAGATGATATGAGAATAGCTAAAAGGTAGAGATATATATCACTAGAAAAACTCGAAAAAATGTTGACAAATGCCCAAATTTGGTAAATTTTTTTAGGTGCGACCATTTTGAGTTTACGTCTATGGTAGAGTTGGTGATTTTCAAACTCTAAATAATTGTCAAACATCTCAAATGTAATGTTCATTCCTATATTCACTAAACAATCTGAAAATAGCCAAAATTGGTAAATATCTGGAAATCTTACACATTTAAAAATAATACAGTTACTTTCCTCGTAATCTGCGACCCCAAAAATCTATTATAACGATTTCATGTCCACTTAAATGTACGGGATCCATAACTATCACAACATCTATTTTACGGAAAATTTATATTTTTTTCATAAAAAATCGATTTTTATTAAAAAATAAATAAAAGTCAAAAAACTTGCTAGTACATTTTAAAGTACTATTTATTGTGAGCATTTAAAAAAAAAAATTGTTACAATACGATAAAAATTAAAGGGCAGACAGAATTGTGTCCAAGTTAGTACTACTTCATCCGACTGTGCGACGGACTGTGAAGAACCATGTTGGGAAATATCTATTGGAAAAAGTTTTGTGGAGATTCATTTTTACTGTCGAATGACATAAAAAATCCTTTACTGTCGAATGACATAAAAAAAAAAACTTTTAAATGAACTTTTTTAATGAACAATGCGAAACATGTTCTTACTTGACCGACTGTACATTTAAGTGTAGAAAATATTACAGCCAAAAAATATAAATATAGGTACACGTAAGTTATTAGGTAACTTGGTAATAGAGAAAGAATGAGAGAAATCATAATTTCTCTCGCTCGCTCAAAAGAGTGGGAAACAACCAATATTTTTGTTATTTATTTTTTTGTTTGTAATTTTCTTATAAAAATTTTGTTTTTACATGAGTTTTTCCGCATAAATTATTTATAGTCTTTTATCCTGTTATCAATAATTAGAAATTTTTCAGTTTTTTCAATTTCAGTTACGTCGTAAATTAAATCGAATGACACGCCCTGACAGTAAATCAAAAGCTTCCACGCTGTTACCTTGATAAATAGATCTGCCTTTTGTATGTGTGTTCCAGATTATAAATAATTACAGATTACTCTTAGAAAAAGTACAATCATGTTTTAAATAAACCATTTTCATATTGCTTTTAGATTAAAAAATCGAAAACTTTCATATCTAAAACAATATGCTAGTTTACCCGTATTTACTAAAATTTCAGCAACTCCTTAAGTTAGATTGCATCTCTATGCACATACGAGTACTCTGTTCAGTAACTCCTTAAGATAATTTACAAATTTTAGAGTTGCCTCTCCATGTACATAATCTTAGAGAACACATATGGCATATGGAATTCTCCGTCTATTAGAGTCTATTGTATTTGATTTTTTTTATCAACTACTCTTAACCAACTCCTTAAGATGATTTACATATTTTAGAGTTGGATTGCATCTTCATACACATACCCTTTGAGAATATATATGGCATATGGAATTCTCCGTCTATTAGAGTCTATTTCATTTGATCTTTTCTATTAGCTAGGGCTCAGTAACTCCTTAAGATGATTTACATATTTTAGAGTTGCATTGCATCTCCATGCACATACTCTTATAGAATATATGTATATGGCATATGGAATTGTCTGTCTATCAGAGTCCATTGCGTTTGATCTTTTTTATCAGCTACTGTTCACCAACTCCTTAAGATGATTTACATATTTTAGAGTTGGATTGCATCTCCATGCACATACTCTTAGAGAACATATATGGTATATGGAATTCTCCGTCTATTAGAGTCTATTGCGTTTGATCTTTTCTATCAGCTACTGTTCTGGACACACTTACTGCATCAAAGCTTACCTGGCCCATAGTCTCAGGTTCAATCCTCTGTAGGTTAGTATATTTGGCTAGGCCACATGCCACATCACGTTGTCATGTAGCAGGTATCAGCTTAGATTCGAAAAGCCGAACAATGTTGTTTTCGTAAGAAAATATCAACATGAAATCTTCTAAATTATGTAACGCATATTTGAAACAATGCAATTCAACACTTTGGAGAATCTCCAGCGGTTGCACTTGATGTATCCAAGGCATTCGACCGTGTTGGGCATGACGAATCGTTGTCTAAGTTACGTTGGTATGGTATGTCTGAAAAGATTTGTCTATGGCTTTCCTGTTTCCTCCTTTACAAGTGGTATTCGACGGATTTCATTCTAACGCCTCCACTATAAAAGCCGGAGTGCCCCAAGATTCCACACTGTCGCGTACTCTCTTTCTTATTTACATTAACGATCTGCTGGAAAGGACCCGGAATTCTATCTACAGCTTTGCAAATGATCGTATTCTTATTTTCTCGTTCACTTTGAACACGCAAACGTCTGCAACTCATGCCAATATCCGCAGATATTAAAAAGCCGTTCACCTAATAAAGACCTAGAAAAAATTCTACATTACGCTGATAGTAACCGAGTAGAATTTATTGCTACTAAAATGTGGGCGGCAAACTAATAAAATTAAACGTGGCCGAATCCGACATATTCGAAAAAACTCTGGCAAATCTCGATGTCGGGATTCTACTGAATGGATAGATAATGAATAATATTCGATATGCTGATGACACGGTCATATTCGCTGACAGTCTGTAGGACTTGCAATTACCAATGGATAGAGTGACGAACTGCAGCCAGAGATATGGTCTTAATATTAACATAAATAAAACAAAATTAATGGTTATTAGTAAGTAAAAGTTACATAACTGTGATTTAGAAATCAACCAGAAAAATACTGAACCAGCAAATAAGTACACATACTTAGGCACTAACATAAAATAAAGGGCCATATTGAAAAGGTTAGAGCAGTATTTACCAAAATGAGCCATATATTCAAAAGCTATAACTGGACACGAGAGTGAGGTGTCTGCGTTGCTACGTATCCTCCATTTTGCTTTATGGAGTGGAGACATGGACCCTGACAGAGGCAACAAGTAAAAGATTGGATGCCTTTGAAATGTGACTATATCGTAGGATGCTAAGTGATATGGGTGGACCGAGTCACAAACGAAAGAATTTTTTAAAAAACGAATAAGGAAAAAGAGGTTTTAGTTAACATCAGGCAACGTAAACTCCAATATCTCGACCACATTATGAGGAATGAGAGCAGATTCCATCTGTTATAGAATATCTTGCAAAGTAAAGTGTGTGGAAAGAAAAGTGTTGGGAGAAGAAGGATTTCGTGGCTTAAAAATCTTCGCACTTGGTTTTCAATGAACACCACGCAGCTGTTTCGAGCCACAATCAACAAGGTGATGATGGCTAATATGGTTACCAACATCTGTAACGGATAGTAACCGCTAGAAGAAGAACCCGACATTGTTATAACGGGACGCTCCATTCCTCTAACTTCGTCACTCAATATTTTGGGAATAAATTTGAAAGCAAATACGTCTTAGCATGAACACGTTTCATGCATAGCAAAGAGAGCTTCTTAAAAGCTGGAAATATTATTTCGAAGTAGAAAACGTTACACCCCAAAACTGTTAATTCTGTTTAAAACTCAAACTCGTTCAACAATGAAATACTGCTGTTTGGGGCCCTGCTCTCAAGCATACACTGCTTTTGTTGGATTCTATTCAGAAGAGAACTGTCCGCGTCATTGGAGACTTAGAACTCACCACCAACCTTGATTCCTGAGAACATTGAGGAACTATTGGCGACTTGACTCTAATTTACAATATTTTCACGGAAAGTGTTCTCCCAGAGCGGTGCATGCCAGGAATATACATCACGCTAATACTTCACATCCGTATGAGGTTTAGCTTGTTACTCCTCGTACAGCTCTTTTCAAGCGGTTTTTTGTATGGAAAACCTCATCCCTTTGGAATGATTTGCCCAGGACTGTGTTTCCCAACAACAAACGAGAATTTACAGTGTTAGGATGAAGCACATACGAGGCTGGTTTGAAAAGTCCGTGCAAAAATAAAAAACTACTTATGTGTTTGGGGTAAACCTTTTTTATTTTTCGACATGGTCTCCTTTTAGGCTTATACACTTCGTCCAACGATGTTCTAGTTTGTTGATCCCTTCCGAATAATAGGATTTATCCAAGTCTGCAAAATATCCATTAGTGTCTGCAATCACCTCCTCGTTTAAATAAAATCTTTGTCCCGCCAGCCATTTCTTCAAATTGGGGAACAAATAGTAGTCCGAGGGAGCCAAGTCTGGAGAATAGGGGGGATGTGAAACGAGTTGGAATCCTATTTCCATTAATTTTGCGACCACAACTGCTGAGGTGTGTGCTGGTGCGTTGTCGTGATGGAAAAGGACTTTCTTGTGGGCCAATCGCGGGCGTTTTTCTTGCAGCTCGGTTTTCAAACGGTCCAATAACGATGAATAATATTCACCTGTAATAGTTTTAAAAAAAACCTTTTCCAGATAGTCGATGAGGTTTATCCCTTGCGAATCCCAAAAGACAGTCGCCATATCCTTTCCGGCCGAAGGAACGGTCTTCGCCTTTTTTGGTGCAGATTTCCCCTTGGTAACCCATTGTTTAGATTGTTGTTTGGTCTCAGGATTATAGTAATGTATCCATGTTTCATCTACAGTGACGAAACGATGCTTAAAGTCCTCTGGATTCTTCTGGAACAGCTGCAAACCATCCTTGCAACACTTCACACGATTCCGTTTTTGGTCAAGCGTGAGCAATCGCGGCACCCATCTTGCGGATAGCTTTCTCATGTCCAAATGTTTATGCAAAATATTATGTACCCGTTTAGTCGAGATGCCCACAGCACTAGCAATCTCACGCACCTTAACTCTTCTGTCATCCATCACCATATCATGGATTTGATCAATGATTTCTGGAGTCGTACCTCCACAGGCCGTCCAGAACGTTCAGCGTCACTTGTGCCCATATGGCCAGTCCGAAAATTTTGAAACCACTTATAAACTGTTCTAATCGAAGGTGCAGAGTCACCATAATGTTTATCAAGCTTCTCTTTAGTCTCCTGAGGCGTTTTGCCTTTCATAAAGTAATGTTTAATCACCACACGAAATGCTTTTTCGTCCATTTCTTGAAAATCACTCGACTTCCTTGATTCACACGAATGCCAAACACAAAGAAATAGACCAATATGGCTGAAACTTGGTGTGAGTTCATTCAAGAGATGCTACTAACTAAACATGACCTCGATACGCGTCGGTGGTGCCATCTCTCGGACTTTGCACGGACTTTTCAAACCAGCCTCGTATCTGTTGCACCTGCCGAATTTCGACGAAAAGTGACGACAGAATGGTGTTGGTAATGGAGTCAGGGCCAAAAGACTGACGAGTGGACAGTATCCTGTCCGTCAAGCAAGATACGCATCTGAAGTCACACTGAAAGGTTCACAGGATACCAGAAGAAGTGGAATATTGGCTCAGGTCGAGGCTTATAACAAGCAAAAGACGCAGAACAAGATTATAAGAGGATGGCGCTTACGAGTACCTTTGCTGATCATGTATTTTCGAATCCATGTTAAACTGGAATGACAATAAAGGATCTCTCTGGACTATTTCTTCGGCATTAAGCATTCTCAACTGTGCTACTACTACTACATCAGAGAGGGAAGACAACCCCTTAGAAATAATCGGCTCAAGATTTTGTTTCCCACCGAGTAGAACCTACAGCGTTCAGGAATTACATTAGTCGTGAGTGCCATGAACGCGGCACTTCTCTAGCGATATAGGGATTCCTCTGCAATGTGTAAAAAAATTTAGAAGCTAGAATCATATCGGTTTTTTTTTATTGTTCACCTTCCCTAAGTAGGGATTTTACCCTTTTTCATATCCTAAGGATATCGGCGGGGATGTCGTAATACCCGTTGTCCAAGTGATGAAATATACATTTCTGTATTTTACAGCACCTTTTAGACAACGATGTAGTGCATCCACGAGCGTTATTGCATTTCTACAAACTACTACTACGTGGCTAAATCAAATATAGTTAACTAGCCGTGCCCGCGGCTCCGCTCGCGTGGACTTTATTCACTACTATCGTGACTGCTTATTTCTTATGTTACGTAATAAAATATCTGCCATTATTTCCCCTTATTTCCCATTATTTTTCCTTATCTCCCATTATTCTTCATAATTTCCATTATCTAGGCTTATCTCTGCTCATCTCCCATTATTTCTCCTTATCTCCCATTATTTCTCCTTATCTCCCATTATCTCACCTTATCTCCCATTATCTAGGCTTATCTCGCAATATTTCTTCTTATCTCCCATTATTTCTCCTTATCTCCCATTATTTCACCATAACTGCCATTCTCTAGACTTATCTCCGCTTATCTCCCATTATTTCTCCTTATCTCCCACTATTTATACTTATCTCCCATTATCTCACCTTATTTCCCATTATCTAGGCTTATATCGAATTATATAGAACATATGTATAAATTTATAAAAACACGTAAATCGAATAAGTGGTTCTCAAGTGATAAGCTCGCTAACTAACAGACAGACAGACAGAGAGACGTTGCATTTTATATACATTATATTCTTTGCAACATGATATTGTTCCATGTTTAGGCAATGTATTGCAAGAGAACGCGCTAATGGTAACCTTTTTTCCGACTTGATTCACTATTATCGTCACTGCTTATTCTTTATGTTACCTAACGCCATAAAATATATCCTATAACTTGACCAGAGAACATATGTATGTTTTAAAAAAAAGCACGTAAATCGGATAAGTGGTTCTCCAGTGATAAGCGCACTAACGGACAGACAGACAGATAGGCAGAGAAACAGGCAGACAGACAGAGACGTTGCATTTTGTATATATTATAGATATAAGATTATAGATAACCTGGCCAGAGAACATATGTATGTTCAAAAAAAAAAACGTAAAGCGGCTAAGTGGTTCTTCAGTGATAAGCACACTAACGGACAGACAGATAGACAGAGATACGTTGCATTTTATATATATATATATATATATATATATATATATATATATATATATATATATATATATATATACATATATATATACATATATATATATATATATATATATATATATATATATATATATATATATATATATATATATATATATATATATATATACATATACATATATATATATATATATATATATATATATATATATATATATATATATCATAGATGTAACAAAATATATATCTATAACCTGGTCAGAGAACATATGTATGAATTTATAAAATTACGTATATCGGATAAGTGGTTCTCGAGGGACAAGCGCATTAACGGACAGACAGACAGATGTTGCATTTTATATATATTATAGATGTAGATTATTATTATTATTATATAACCTGGCCGAAGAATATATGTATGAATTTAAAAAAAGACACTTAAATCGGATAATTGGTTCTTGCGTGATAAACGCACTAATGGACAGACAGACAGACAGAGAGACATTGCATTTTATATATATTTTAGATTATAGATATTCTCTGCTACATAATATTGTTCCATATTTAATGGTTTAGGCTGTGTATTGCAAAGGAACGCGCTAGTGGCAAACTTTTTTCCGACCCCATTCACTATTATCGTCACTGCTCATTCGTTATGCTACCTATCGTAATAAAATATAGCCTATAACCTGGCCAGAGAATATATGTAAGTTTAAAAAAAAAGTACGTAAATCGGATAAGTGGTTCTCCAGTGATAAGCGCACTAACGGACAGACAGACAGACAGACAGAGAGAACGGACAGACAGACAGACAGACAGAGAGACGTTGCATTTTAAATATATTATAGATTATAGATTAAAATGATAAATAAAGTATACCGACCTGCCGGTATTGGAATTCAAGACTTTCTGCACCGCAAGCAAGTTACTATACTACGGAGCCACGGGCCGCCACGGGCCGCCTCCGTTGATGCATAACAATGATATTATTTATTTTAATAATTATAATGTTTTACAAAAGTAAAGCATTCAATTCATAGTAATTGTCTTACTGTATTAAGTAATAAACTTTTTAAAGTTATTTTTTCACAACACAAAACAAGATATTTTTCACTAAATGTGTACAAAAGAGAAGCAGCGGTCGTTCCCAACATGTTTATTTCAAGATGAATGAACCATATTTGTCTTTGTTTGTTCTCTGCTGGCCCAACCAAACAATGTGAGGACTGATATTGGAGCTAGAACACACATTGTGCATTTCTATGATTCGTATTGCGATGCCGTGTCTGGATAAGCAAGGCCCTTTACAATGAAATCTATATTTCATTTGCTTTGATTTAAAGCTGTATGACGATATTTCTGCACGGTGATATTAAATGACGGTTTAAATTGATGATAAGGGTATTATACTTATTTTGATAAATTTTCCAACGATATAGCTGTTTAAGATGACGCTGTGTAGTCAAATTTATTAAGGGAAATACCACAAAAGTGTGTTCAAGAAAATTTTGTAAGCATGTATAGTTTCGAAAACTTGTTATTTATATATTTATATATATATATATATATATATATATATATATATATATATATATATATATACATATATATATATATATATATATATATATATATATATATGTATATATATATATATATATATATATATATATATATATATATATATATAACACATGGGCTGAAAAGTCCCGGCCTAACAAAGAAAACACGGTTTTTTTGGTTCAAAATTAGCTTTATTCATCAACGTAATCTCCATCAAGAGCAACGCAATCATTCCAGCGCCGCTCTAACAATGGCCAAACACTGCTCAGAATCATCAACACGTTCTTGTTTTTGATAAACAGTGAGCAAACGCGGCACCCACTTTGAACAGAGCTTTCTCATAGTCAAATGCTCATGCAATATAAAGCCAACACGTTCTTTTGATATCTTTACGATGTCAGCTAACTCACGCAACTTCACTTTTCGATCATTCAAAACGATTTTATGGATTTTTTTGATGTTTTCTGGTGTTACCGCCTCATTTGGACGTCCACTGCGTTCTGCATCATCGGTGTCTCTACGACCACGTTTGAAATCAGCAAACCAACGTTTTATTGTTGTTTCTGATGGAGCGGAGTCCCCATAACACTTTTCAAGCCATTGCTTCGCTTGAACGGTATTTTTTCCCATCAAGAAGCAGTGTAAAATTAAAACACGAAATTGTTTTTGATCCATTGTTTTGAAAATAACAAAAGTAGCGTCACTCTTAGCACAATAACTCACAAACTAATGAATAGAATATCATGAAATTTTAACAGCTGTCTTTTGAAGGTTAGTATTAACTGAAAAAAGGTGACTGCAATAAAACTAACGCCATCTATGTGTTAGGCCCGGGACTTTTCAGCCCATGTGTTATATATATATATATATATATACAATTTCTTTATTAGGTTAGGTTGCCATGTATAAGTTGGTATGGTAAAATGCTTTATTCATTACTGATTTCACATTAAATACAATACATTTTATGGTAAAAAATTCATAAAAAAAATTGGTAATTTACCTTCTTTATATAATCAAAAAAAGTAAAGTAACTGCAATCCTCTCTTTCAAAATCACAACCAACAAACTACATGCTCTCTGCCAACATACATTAAAGAATAAAATTGAAATGTGTATCATACCGATACAAAATTGTCAGGTATACAAAAAAAATCTCTCGATATGTAAATAAAAATAAATAATCGGTCAAGTGCAAGTTGAACTTGCGCAATTAGCGTTCCGTACGTTGATTGCTTCTGAAATAAAAATTTCTGTTACGGAGGTATAAAATGATCAGTGAGTTCACAAAACACAACCCAAATGAGTTTTCAACAAAGTTTGTTTCCGATCTTTACTGAAAACTGATGACCTTGAAATTTTTGTTTTTTTTTTCATAGACCAGATAAATTATTAAAGGTAATGCACTTGTGATAATTTTCGTTCACTATACATTCCGTGGAGAATATTCTAGAATTTTTTCAAAATTTTTAGATCAGTACTTTTCGAGATAGAGGGAGAGGACAGCGATATTTCGCGTTTTTTTCAAAATAACTCAAAGAAAAGTGTGCGCATGTAAGACATTATATATATTTTTGAACTTGTTTTTTACAAGCTTTCATTTGACACCCCGCTCGATGACCTAGTAAAAAAAATTTTTTTTTCACTTCCGATTTCACCCCCCAAAACTAACCCCTTAAGTCAAAATTTAACTTTTAAACTACACGGCTCTGATGAGGCCGTTAATTTCTATATTAGTACCAAATTTCAATTTTCTACGTCAAATAGTTTCGGAGAAAATCGGGTGTGACAGACGGACGGACAAACAAACAGACAGACACCGAAGTGATCTTATAAGTGTCCCGTACGGAACACTAAAAACATGACTAATTTCTCTTATGACAGTTCTATCGTTTCCAGCATTTTTTTTTCTTTCATAGACAACTTGGCGAAATTTCTATTTTTATTTATAATTTTTTTATTATAACACAAGTCGTGTTTTGGTCGTTTTATGTTTGTTTAGGGATGTGGATATAATTTTTATATATTTGTGTCCATTTAATCCGTTTCAATTCACATGAGAAATAGAATAGGACAACAACATGCACTTTTTAGACCTGACGGTAATAAAAAAAAAACAATAAAATTTTCACAGAATGGTACACAAAACCAATCTGGTCAGGACAATATCTAATTCCATCCTAGTCTCAAAAAATCAGCGTTATCGATGGTCTAACTGACAGAGCAAAAGTACATGTCCTGGATTAGGAGCTAAATCGTTAAACAAAGCAAGACAGGTTTTATCACAATACAGTTTTAAAGAAAATAACATAAAACGACCAATAAAAAGAAAGAATATAGAAATTATCTAAAAACGCCTCAAACTCAAATAACATACCTACAATGAATCCGATATAGTGTAAGTAAAATGAATTTTTTTTATAATTATTTTTAATTATTTAAATTAATTTTTAATTTTTAATTATTTAAAAACCGATTGACAAATATACAAAAAATGCATCCACAGCACTAAACAAATATAAGACAGATCAAAAACAAGACTTTAGTTATAACGAAACTGATATAAATTTAATTAAATAACCGCCATCTAAGTAGGATTATCCTCTTAAAATAAATAAGCGCAGTTGTTTCTCTTAATACCAGTACTCTTCAAAATACACAAATAAACAAAAAACTACAGATAAGGAATCCTTCAGACTTAAAATAAACATTGTAGTTATACTGAACGGCCGTTGCATTCTTGACGTACCTAATATTTTTTAAAACATTTAATGTGAATTGGTATTGAAATCGAACTATTAGTCAAACAATTTTAATTTGGTTTAAATGTGTCCTTGGCAAATCTATTTATCATGTATTGTTTTTCAGATGTAAGTGCTATATAATAAAATTTTGAAAATGCTCTTAAACAAGAGTACTACGTCAACATATCCTTTTAATTAAATATTCTCACTTAAACCTAAGAAAACACTAAGAAAAGAAATTACAATTGGTGTCAGAACAAAACTCAAAACTTGGACGATGACCAAAAAATCAATGTACATGCTCAGGAAAGCCCAGAGGGCTATGAGGCGATTGCTGTGTTGACATAGGGGTTTGCCGGTCACACGGCTAGATGTCAGAATAACCGATGGACAAGGACAATATCACCGAAAAAACGGATTAGAGGCCGACCATAAATGCGCGGGACTGACAATATAAAGCGGGCGATAGCTTCATCATGGATGAGGGAAGCTCAAAACAGGAGTGTCTGGAGACAGAAAGGGGCTTATACATACATATATATATATATATATATATATATATATATATATATATATATATATATATATATATATATATATATATATATAGAGTTATCAATTTCACGGCTGTGTATTTCAACAAAAATTGTGAGTTTCGCAGGGTTGCAGCCAGATTATAAAGTATTTTCTAGGGCATTCACAAAAAATAATACTCTTTTTACTTAGTGAAAGCTTTCGGATATATTCAATCCTTCTTCAGTCACTCTACAAAAGGGAACGGTGGTCATTAAAAAAAGCTTTAAAAAACAAAAATTATTAAAAAAAACTTACTGTAAGTGAGGTTACAAACATAAACTAGGCTCTTCCAACATACTTTCTTTCTCCAAAAAAAAAACGTTTTTTTGTCTCTTTCACCACACAGTGTACATATAAACAATAAGAACATTCAAAAGGAAAAACAGTCATTAATTGAAAATTTTAATTAATGACTGTTTTTCCTTTTGAATGTTCTTATTGTTTACATGTATACTGTGTGGTGAAAGAGACAAAAAAGGTTTTTTTTTGGAGAGAAAGAAAGTATGTTGGAAGAGCCTAGTTTATGTTTGTAACCTCACTTACAGTAAGTTTTTTAATAATTTTTGTTTTTTAAAGCTTTTTTTAATGACCACCGTCCCCTTTTGTAGAGTGACTGAAGAAGGATTGAATATATCCGAAAGCTTTCACTAAGTAAAAAGAGTATTATTTTTTGTGAATGCCCTAGAAAATACTTTATAATCTGTCTGCAACCCTGCAAAACTCACAATTTTTGTATATATATATATATATATATATATATATATATATATATATATATATATATATATATATATATATATATATATATATATATATATATATATATATATATATATATATATATATATATATATATATATATATAGCAAGCTAAAGAAGCAACCAGCACAGTGATTTTTTTTTTCTAAATACAATATTTCCAGTATGCAGTAGTTTTTGCTCAGGACATAGGACATTCTGTACAAACTGCATCAACTCGTTTCTATAAATATAACAATGAATAGATTGACAAAGGAAATTACGTAGTAACCATGCTGCTTAATATTATTATGCTTCTTATGGACAAACTGGAAAATTAAGGGGTATGAAAGAAAAATAAGATGTGTAAGTAAAACATTTTATGACTTATCTTTTACTTTTTCTTACGTGTAATGAAAGAGAGTCAAAGAAGTTTCATCTGGAGTTAGAAGTTCCGCAGTATTTTATTCTAGCCCCCCCCCCCCCCCCGCCCTTTATTCCTGGTACACGTTCATGATTTACCAGAATATATAGAAAAAAATTATGTTAAGATGTAAGCGGATCATACGTCGATAACGGTATCTGGTTATAAACTACATGAAACTATTTAAAAATCACACATTTAAGTGGATAGTATGATTGGTGGTTATGAAGGAAATAACTTTTTCTAGGTGTAAAATATCTATTTGTAATTATCCACATGTGGGAACTTTAGTTTGCCTGGTTATTTTTTGCGTAGTACCTTAGCAAGCGTATCGTGTCTGGCCCTATACTTTAACGCGTCTACTCCCTGTTACATGCGGTAGTGTCCCGCATGTTTAACATTTTATTTATTATTCGTATTATAATATAATTAAGAAAGTACTTCTTTAAGGGATTTTATTTAAAAGAAAATAAACAGTAATATAATTCTTTTTTTTTGTATAAAGTCATGGAAGAAATACTTTATCCTATTTAAAGTAATCTTGTCGTTTTATAAAAAAAAAGAACTTCCCTACAAAATCCCCTAAATCTTTTGGAACCGCATTTTATATGAGTTAGTTTACCCACCGGCTTTATTCCCAGAGTTGTCAGACTTGGCTTCGCCCAATTACAGATGATATTATGCAAGAAAATTTAAACAAAGTGCTTCTATTTAATCTGCAATTCCTTCTTTTCTTACCTTTTCCACGTTATTTTGTGTTCCAGTGGATAATACAAAATAGGATTATATTTCAAAAATTATTTTTAAATTTTAAAATAAATTACTGGTGTTTCTCTAGTTATTCTAATAAGAACAGAACATGAAATAATACACAATGTAAATGTGGTTATTGATTTATGGTTACTATAAACGGTTATTCAAATAACCGGTTAAGTACAAGCTGTACTTGCGCAATTCGTGTTCCGTACCGTGAATGCTGCTAAAATAAAATAAAATCCTTACCTAGGCTAAGTTAACTAGGCCCTGACATCTTACGATTCAATATGTATTTTCACGTTTTTGCTTAGCCGATAATGTATAATAGTTATAGCATCTTAGCTACCTAATGGCTAATAAACCAATCTAGCTCAATCTGAAATATAAGTGTAAAACAAAAATTTACTACCTAAATATTTGTTTAATTACACCGGCCAACGATGAAAAAACTTTTTTAATAATTTTACCTGATTCCTATATTTTTTGGTGTGCTGAGTCCGAAGATAATAATAAAAAAAAGTCGTATCACCCACCAATTTTTCACATTTTAATATTCGAAATGCGAAAAGTTTATTTTTTATCATTCGAATGTTATTAAGTTGGCAATAAAATCAGAATTTTATAAGGTTGGCAGTAAAATCAAATGGTATTAGGTTGGCAGTTCCGATAAATGTCACAGCTATTTGTTTTCTTCCACTTAATATAACCTTGCATTGCAGAGTTTAACCCATGTGCTTTAATTCACACTGAAAGTATGGCTAATCGTGGTTGTAAAAACTCTCCCAACACTTTTTGTTATATATGTGGTGAGTTTGTAGTTAAAAAACATCAAAGAGACATTACTGACTATGAAATAAAAGTATACTTTGCATATTTTGGTGTAAAAATTGGTAATCAAGAAAAATGTTGGGCTCCTCACAAAGTATGTTATGTTTGTCTCAAGGATCTTAGGAAATGGTATAAGAAAGAAAAGAAAGCTTTTAGATTTGCAGTAACCCTGGTATAGAGAGAGCAAGAAAATCATTCAAATGATTATTATTTTTGCAGCGTTGATGTTTCTGGATATAACTCCAAAAATAAGAAAGTAATTGTCTATTCTAACTTTACTTCAGCTAATCGGCCGGTAGGACATGGACCGGGACTTTCTGTCCCTGAGCCACCTCAGTCTATTGATAACGTTTTACAGTCCAGTCCCGAATTTAATGATGATGATGAGTTTCAATGTTCTCTAGAAAATTTAAAACCACAGTTGTTTACACAAGCTGAGTTAAATGATTTAGTGAGAGATTTGGGTTTAACTAAGAAAAAAGCATTGCTCGGTTCTAGGCTGAAAGAAAAACATTTATTGGAATCTGGAATATCTATTTACCATTATAGAACAAGAGTTTGCTCAGTTTTTCAAGCAGGAAGAGGATTTGGTTGACTGCTATGATATTGGTAGTCTAATGAACGAATTTGGCATTGAGTACAAGAAGGAAGATCAAAACCTAGTTTCAAAGGTGTTCTGTTACACAACGGGAATACTTATGCTGCCTGTTGCTCATTCAGTCCATATGAAGGAAACTTACGAAAATCTTAACATAATTTTACAGAAAATTAACTATCCAGCTCACGATTGGATGCTATGTGGAGATTTAAAAGTTGTCTCCATGATCGTTGGTCAACAAAAGGGATTTACAAAGTTTCCATGTTTTATATGTGAGTTGGACAGCAGAGCAAGGGATCAACATTGGTCCAAAAAACAATGGCCCATAAGAAAAACTTTAACACCTGGCGAGAAGAACATTTTGCATAAAACTTTAGTAGACCCAAAAAAGATTCTTCTACCACCACTAAAGATGGTGAATGTTTTAAATATTTGTGTAAAAGATTTCCTCATTTATTGGAAGCGAAACCGAAAGAAGGGGTTTTCGTTGGGCCTGATATTCATAAAATGATGTTCGATTCAAACTTTGAAGCAAGAATGATTACAAAGGAAAAGGAGGCTTGGATATCATTTAAAGAAGTTGTGACTAAGTTTTTGGGCAATGTGAAAGACCCTAACTATGAACTTATCGTAGCTAATATATTAGACAAGTTCAAAAATCTGGGTTGTCTGCTGAGCCTTAAGGTCCACTTCTTGCACAACCATCTTGACTTTTTTTCTAAAAACTTCCTGACATAAAGGAGATGGAGAAACGGTACTAGGGACGATGGAATATCAACCTGATGGGTGATTACTGTTGGTTACTTCATAGGGAACAACAAAATGCATCACATTGGAGAAAAAGTTATACAAGAAACTTCACAGAGAAAAGGGAAAGGAAATACAAAAAAATAAGCACCTAAAATATTCGCATTGAAGTGAAATATGTTATCGTAAGTAAAAAATTTTACCCTAATTAAATAAAAGTACGGTTTAAGTTTTTATTTTTTATGTATCAAATTTTCCCTATTTTGAAATTTAATCGATGTCATATTGTGAGAGAACTGTGGGTGATACAAAAAAACTGATACCAGATACGGTTTCAGCACCCAAAAATACATAACATGTATTGGTTTAAAAAGTTTTTACAAATATTTTTTTGTTGGCCTGTGTTATAAGAAAATAAAATTATTTTTTCTCGGTACCTATTCGATGGTCGCCAAATGCTTATAGTATGTATTGGCTGTATACCTGCGACCAAGAATTAAAGATCCAGTATTAAATCTTAAAATTTAAATGTTAAATGATTTGTAAAACATGTTGATGGAGGAAATAAGTTATTCCACAGTAAGGACAGAGCACGTTTTAATAGTAAATGTACTCTTTGATAAATTACAAGGAGGGATTGTTCGCTTTTAGTCATTTCCGATAACTCGTCATCAGGGTGACTTATTATAGATGAGCGGGTTTAACTTTTGTAAGATGTTGAACGTCATTAATCTTGGGAAAGTTGGTGCATTGCAGTGAGTCGGTGTAACAAAAAACTCTACGTTGATTTTTATTTTATAAATCCATTACTTGATGTAATGGGAATCAATAGGGAGTTTTTCGATACAAAATTTAAATAAAAATTCGTACGTAGTATAGTACTAGTCTTATTTATATTTCTCTGTCTATGCTATTTTGCTCATTTTCATACTTTTATCAGTTTTTATTGATTTGTACATTTTTTCACTTCGTTTCATGCAGGAAGCTAGAATGTCACCTTTAATTTTTTAAATAATCAAGCGAGTATTGCTAAAAATAAGCAAAAGCGAAAATGAAGGTCGTATTAACGGTTTTCCTGGATTACCGCAGCGTTGTCCGTGAAGAGTTCCTTCCAACTGGTCAAATAGTTAATAAAGAAATTTACGAGGGACGTTCAATAAGATAAATGGCTGTGTACAAAAAAATAGTTTATTTAATGACAATGAAATATAACATCTAACCACTTTTCCCATCGTTTGGTGAGCTTCCGAATTACTGTAGTATAGAATTGTTCACCTTGCTGTCTGAGCTACCCAGGTACAGCTTTTTTGACCGCTTCGTTGTCATCGAACTTGGTGCCACGTAAAAACTCTTTGAGCGGGCCGAACAGATCAAAATCTGACGGAACGAAGTCAGAGCAATAAGGTGGGTGTGGCGACACTCCCCAGCCCAACTTTTCGATCGTCTCAAACGTTTTCTCGCGGGCATTATCATGCAGCTGAATCACACCTTTTGAGGGAAAACCCTGCCACGTTCCTCTTATCGCAGGTGTTACTTTCTGTTGAAGCATGTTTGACTACTAGTCATTGCTTACAGTACGTTGATCTTCTAAATAATCACAATAAATGATTTTATATTCTTTCTTTTCGGGAAAATTCGGTTCTTTCAACTCAAGACTTTGTCGTTTGAATCCAAATAATGAATCCACGTTTCATCACCAGGTACCATACTATAGGATCTAGGAAGTCATACTTTTCGTTAAGAACCATCGTTCAGAACAAATGCGAATTCGGTTGTCTTTATGGCCCTAAGTCAGCTGTCTTGAAAGCCATCTCGAACACGCTTTGCGATAATTAGGCTTCTCACGAATGATGGAGTGGACGGTTCCAGTACTGATATTACACATTTCAGCAATTTTTATACGTCTGTTATCCCTGATAAGATGATTTATGTAATTTGCTTCTTGTTGGTTTAAACTTCGACTAGTCTTCCCAAGCCATGAAGATCGGTGACACTTATTCTGCCTGACTCAAATTTTTTCACAATATTGTTTCAACATTTTCAAGTGAATTTCAGCTAATTTTACACCTTCTGACAACAAAGATCTTATCACCGAACGTTACTCTTCCGGCGTACACATTTTGTGTGGAGCTGATATTTTAAAATGAACCAATAAGGTTATTACTCAGTATATATCACCACTACACTTTATTTTTGCATTCGGCACGCATTTCGCTAACCATGTTAGCTTCATTAAGAGCGATATATATACTTAGCCTAACACCTGAATTACTCAGGAAGAACTAATGGCATAGGCGAGGCCATCAATTCCGACCAAGTAACCAGTAGGTTACTACTAGGTTAGTAGGACTATAAGGAATAGGCCCTCCGTCTTTGTTTAAACCACTTTTACATTTTATAATTTCCATACTTTCGTATGCGTTCAACCATCTCCTATCAGATACATTTTTAATTAATCTTAGTTTATCTAGTTCCAGTAGGATCAGCTTCAAGAGCATGTTCGGCAATGCTAGATTTTTCTGTTCTACTGTATTTTAAATGTGCTAAATATTTTTTAAATCGTGTTTTAATTGACTTTTTAGTTTGCCCAACATACTTTTTGTCGCAATCATTACAACTAATTTCATAAATTCGACGTTTTCTCACAATTAGGAATCTTATCTTAGATTGTCTGATGACTTATAGACTAAGATGAGGCCTACCTTATTAAATACCTTATTGAGCTCCCTGCTATATTTCGGATTATATGGTATGGAGACATACTTTGTCTTATTTTCTTCGCGTGTAAGAAAGGTGGAATTCTGAATATTTAACCTGAACTTAAGTCTATTTATTAACTTGTTTACTAACTCATCGTCATAACCGTTAGCTCTAATTATATTTCTAATACGATTTTTTTCATTATTGAAGTTGACTCTATTCAGAGAAAAAGTGACCAAACGATGAACTTAAAAATGTAATGCGGCTAATTTGTGTTGTTTGCAATGAAATGAATCATTAGTAATATATCTGTCTGTTACTGTGTCTTTTCTATATATATCAAATTCTACCCTATTATTATTTTTAATAACTAAAATATCTAGAAAAGACAGTTGTCCTTTGTTCTCAATTTCGTAAGTGAATTTAATGGCTATTTAATTTGGAAACAAAATTATCTATATTTGCTTTCTTTGTATCAAAAATCACGAAAACATCATCTACATACCTGTACCATACCCTTGAGAAACGCGCGTCGAGTGCAAAAATAAATTGTTTGGTGTAGTGGTGATATATACTGAGTAGTGTCATTGTGCCAATTAGGTTCTTTTTTTTTTTTTTTTTTATGGGTCTAGCACACGTGCTGCAGGGAAGTCCCTAAAGCGCTCCAGGAGCGGCACGAATGCGGAAAAAGCGATTCACGTTGTTCTTGAATCGCTGTTTGAATGTTTACTATTTTTTCAGATAGCTGATTAAATTCCTCGCCAAGGTTGCCAACTTAATCCGCAGAAAGTTTCATTTAAAAATATTTAGTAGTAGTTTTCCCAGAAGTGCTATTTATCTCGTTAATTATTAAACATCCCTCGTATTTAACCGTTATGCATCATTTACGGAAATCTGCTTGTAAAAAACAACCAAAATAATGGTTTTGCATCATGATAGTCCACCATCGCGTACTAACATCGTTAATTAGTGTTCCGTATGGAACACTTATAAGATCACTTCGGTGTCTGTCTGTCTGTCTGTCTGTCACACCCGATTTTCTCCGAAACTATTTGACATAGAAAGGTGAAATTTGGTAATAATATAGGAATTGATGGCCTCATCAGAGCCATGTAGTTTTGAGAATTAAATTTTGACTTAAGGGGTTAGTTTTGGGGGGTGAAGTCGGAAGCGAAAAAAAAATTTTTTTACTAGGTCATCGAGTGTGGTGTCAAATGAAAGCTTGTGAAAACACGAGTAAAAAATATATATATAATATTATACTTGCGCGCACTTTTCGTTGTGTTATTTTTAAAAATTCGCGAAATATCGCTGTCCCGGGCCTTATCTCGAAAAATACTTATCAAAAAATTTCGAAAAAATTCTGGAATATTCTCCACGGGGTGTAGATTGAACGAAAATTATCACGAGTGCATTACCTTTAATAATTTATATGGTATATAAAAAAAAACAAAAATTTCAAGGTCATCAGATTTCAGTAAAGATTGGAAACAAACTTTGTTGAAAACTCATTTAGGGTGTGTTTTGTGAAGTCACTGATCATTTTATACCACCGTAACATAAATTTTGACTTAAGGGGTTCGTTTTGAGGGGTGAAATCGGAAGTGAAAAAAATTTTTTTTTACTAGGTCATCGAGTGTGGTGTCAAATGAAAGCTTGTGAAATCACGAGTAAAAATATGTTTATATATATATATATATATATATATATATATAATATATATATATATATATACTCGTATATAATGTAACACTTGCGCACACTTTTCTTCGTATTACTTTTAAAAAATCGCTGTCCCCTACCTTATCTCGAAAAGTACTAATCAAAAAATTTTGAAAAAATTCTGGAATATTCTCCACGGGGTATAGATTGAACGAAAATTATCACGAGTGCATTACCTTTAATAATTTATTTGGTATATAAAAAAAAAAAACAGAATTTCAAGGTCACCAGTTTTCAGTAAAGATTGGAAACAAACTTTATTGAAAACTCATTTGGGGTGTGTTTTGTGAAGTCACTGATCATTTTATACCACCCTAACAAAAATTTTTATTTTGAAAACAATCAACGTACGGAACACTAATTGTGCAAGTTCAACTTGCACTTGACCGGTTTTATTTTTTTTCTATAAGAACCAAATAAATAGCGCTCCATAAGCACCCTATTTACCAACTGCGGCACCATGTGACTTTCTCTTTTTCTCAAGGCTAAATAAACCACTTTGTGGATACCGTTTCGATGTCATTAAACAGATAAAAGACACTTCGCTGACAGCTCTGAAAGCAATACCAAAAATTGAGTATAATAACAGCTCTAAAGAATGGAGGAAATTTTTGATAGGTTTTAAATAGTTTATCATACCATTATAAGCAATCAAAAACTTACTTAGCTTAACAATTACCAAGAGCCTCGTATAGCATTAAGGACATATACACTATCATAAGAAAGTATTTGCCCACCTAGTTATTTCAGTCCCAAGACAACAAAAACCCAGATAATATATATATTTTTTTTAAATTTTAATGAATTATTATTTATTTTTACATTATTTACAGTCTAGAAAATCAGAAAAATATTCATGATTTTCCAGGATTTTCCTCATCTATGTGACCTCCTTTGTCTTTAATTACCGCTTTACAGAGTTTCGGCATTCTATCCAGTAGTTTCTTCAGAGTTTCTTCGGTTATTTTAACCCATTCTGCCTGTAAAAATTCCCACAAGTGATTTTCTGATGTTGGATTGAGTTTTCGAACACATTTGTCCAAATGGTCCCAAAGCAATTCGATGGGGTTCAAGTCGGGTGATTGTGGAGGCCAAGTCATCACTTTCAGGACGTCATCGAATTTCCATTGGTCCAAAAGTTCTCTAATTTATTTAGCAGAATGTTTAAAGTCGTTGTCATGCTGAAAAATAAATTTCACCTGAAAAATATCTCTTCCAGAAGGAAGCATTTGAGTTAGCAAAATTTCTTGATGCTGTTGTTTTCGCATGATTCCTTCTATCCTAAAGATTTTTCCAACTTTTCCGTTGCCAAAACAACCCCAAACAATTACTGAACCTCCATCATGTTTTACTGTAGGCAACTAACAGGCTTCTAACATCCTCTCTCCAGCTGACCGCCGCACGTAAATTCGTCGATTTGAACCGAAAATTTCGAATTTACATTCGTCGCTCCAAAGGACGGAATTCCATTGTTCTGATGTCCAATTTTCATGTTCTCGGGCCCATTCAAATCGTTTACGTATATTCACATGCCTAAGAAGTGGTTACCTCACTGCAACTCTCCCGTGTAGTCCACCTTCTGTTAACCTGCTCTTCACGGTTATCATGCTGGGATGGGATGGGCGGCTCCAGATTTACTTGAGCCGTGATTTCTGGTGCGGTTAGGTGGCGATTACGTCTACTGGACATTAGTATAGCTCTGTCTTCAGCGAGAGTCGTTTTTCGATGCTTGCCTGAACGTTTTTGGTTGGGAATTCCATGTCCCGCAGAAAACTTTTTTACATGTAGTCCACCGTTCTCCTTGGGCATCCGCAAATCACTCGCGATTTGTCGATTCAAGTGACCATTTTGATGTCTCGCAATTATCAGAGCCCCATTTTCAACGGAACCTTCTTTCGTTTTTGGCATTTTCACAAAACAATTGAGTCTGTATCACTGACAAAGTACTGTTTGCGAATGGTTACTTTCCAAAAGGGCAATGGTGTTTATAGCATAGTTTTTATCGTAAAATGTCACCGGGAATTTCCATAATCCTTAGAAACTTAAAATGAGTTCTTATTTCAACTGGAATTCTCAGAAATCGCCTCAAAAAGATTATCATGCAAAACTTGGACATTTGTTCTAATTGGTTTTTAATTTGTGATTTCACCAGAAAGGCTTATCTAAACAATTTTATGATGGACACTTGTTAAGAACAATTAAATTTACCTAATATAATAAAAGGCTTTAGTTAGGTATTAAATTTTGGCAGTTACATTGAAAATTCTAGGTGGGCAAATACTTTCTGACGGTAGTGTACCTAATCATCTGGGAAAAAAAATTCAACTTTTTGATTTTTACATTTTCTTTTAGTATGATATCTTAAGAATATTTTCTGTAAGTGTCATAAGAATCGATTAAAAATTAACGAAGTTATAGCAGTTGAAAAAAACTGCCGTTGCCTAGAGTTTTCGGAACAGGCAGCGAGCAGCTGCTCTCGGGTCAGCCTTCGCCCACCTTAACTAGATTTTAATGTATTTTAAACTTTTCTTTTATAATATAATGCAAGCAATCCTTCTTAGAAGGGACAAAACATTCGTATATGCTATTCTAAGAATCTGTTCGAAACTGGGAGTTTGTGTAGTACCACTGTACAGGTCACTCGTAGCTATTTAGTTGTAGCAGTTATTAAAGTTAAATATGATGACAGCTCTAGGAGTTCATTGTAGCCGAAAGGCACATGACTACGCAATTAAACTGGACGGAAAAAAAAATGACTTGCCCGAGCGACAATTGCTACAAAGTACAAAAGAAGCGAGAATGCGTCATAGACAAGAAGAAAATAGTATTCTAGAAGCTCAAGTAGCTGAGGAAGATTTAGAATATGGCCCTGGGGTCGTAATCCATTTACAGGCAAGAATTTGTTTTTGTATTATTGTTTTTTAACCTAATTTTTCAAAGCTAAAACTTTAAACGAGTTTTTCTCGAAACTAATTTTTCTTGTAAACCGCTTGGTGGTGTACAAGATATCTTAAGAACCACTACCCCGATTTTGATGAAAATTGGTACATATTTTCTCTATACATATTGCTTGCCTTTGAATGAAGGCATTTTGATTTTATCAAGAACTTAATTTTTAAGTAGCAAAAATGTAAAACGCGGTACCGTCATTTTTTCGCTTTTTTGTTTAAAACAATTCCATTTGTTGGATTTTTTTGCCAAATCCTTCGTTCAAAGACAAGATTGATCCTCTAGTGAACTAATTTCTTTGGGAATTATGATTTCAGATGATCCAGCTCCCAATAATCAGCACACCGCAATACTCCTTGAAAAAAGGAGTCGCAGAGGAACGGGTGTAGCGCCTCCATTTTTTTTTTTTTAATTAAAATTTCACATATTGTTTTTTAAGTTATGTATCTATAATATATATAAAATGCAACGTCTCTCTGTCTGTCTGTCTGTCCGTTAGTGCGCTTATCACTGGAGAACCACTTATCCGATTTACGTACTTTTTTTTTAAAAACATACATATGTTCTCTGGCCAGGTTATAGGCTATTTTTTATTACGATAGGTAGCATAAGGAATGAGCAGTGACGTAAAATAGCGAATAAAGTCGGAAAAAAGTTTGCCGCTAACGCGTTCCTTTGCAATACACAGCCTAAACCATTAAATATAGAACAATATTATGTAGCAAAGAATATCTATAATCTATAATATATATAAAATGCAATGTCTCTCGGTCTGTCTATCTGTCCATTAGTGCGTTTATCACGCGAGAACCACTTATCCGATTTACCTGTCTTTTTAAATTCATACATATATTCTTTGGCTAGGTTATATAATAATAATAATCTATATCTATAATATATATAAAATGCAACGTATTTCTGTCTGTCTGTCTGTCCGTTAGTGCGCTTATCCCTCGAGAACCACTTATCCGATTTACGTGATTTTTTAAATTCATACATATGTTCTCTGACCAGGTTATAGATACGAGTATATATTTTATTACATCTATAATATATATAAAATGCAACGTATCTCTGTCTGTCTGTCTGTCCGTTAGTGCGCTTATCCCTCGAGAACCACTTATCCGATTTACGTGATTTTTTAAATTCATACATATGTTCTCTGACCAGGTTATAGATATATATTTTATTACATTCTGTAATATATATAAAATGCAACGTCTCTCTGTCTGCCTGTCTGTCCGTTAGTGCGCTTATCTCTCGAGAACCACTTATCCGATTTACGTGATTTTTTAAATTCATACATATGTTCTCTGACCAGGTTGATACGAATATATATTTTATTACATCTATAATATATATAAAATGCAACGTATCTCTGTCTGTCTGTCTGTCCGTTAGTGCGCTTATCCTTCGAGAACCACTTATCCGATTTACGTGATTTTTTAAATTCATACATATGTTCTCTGACCAGGTTATAGATATATATTTTATTACATTCTGTAATATATATAAAATGCAACATATCTCTGTCTGTCTGTCTGTTCGTTAGAGCGCTTATCACTGGAGAACCACTTATCCAATTTTCGTACTTTTTTTTTAAAACATACATATGTAGTCCGGCCAGCTTATAGGTTATATTTTATTACGATAGGTAGCATAAGGAATGAACAATGACGATAATAGTGAATGAAATCGGTAAAAAGTTTGCCGCTAGCGCGTTCTCTTGCAATATGCAGTCTAAACCATTAAATATGGAACAATATTAGGTAGCAGAGAATATCTATAATCTATAATATATATAAAATGCAATGTCTCTCTGTCTGTCAGCCTGTCCATTAGTGCGTTTATCACGCGAGAGCCACTTATCCAATTTACGTGTCTTTTTTTAAATTCATACATAAATTCTTTGGCCGGGTTATATAATAATAATAATCTATATCTATAATATATATAAAATGCAACGTCTCTCTGTCTGTCTGACTGTCTGTCCGTTAGTGCGCTTACCACTGGAGAACCACTTATCCGATTTACGTACTTTTTTTTTAAAACATACATATGTTTTCTGGCCAGGTTATAGGCTATATTTTATTACGATAAGTAGCATAAAGAATGAGTAGTGACGTAAAATAGTGAATGAAGTCGGAAAAAAGTTTACCGCTAGCGCGTTTCCTTGCAATAAACAGCCTAAACCATTAAATATGGAACAATATTATGTAGCAGAGAATATCTATAATCTATAATATATATATATATAAAAATGTAATGTCTCTCTATCTGTCAATTAGTGCGTTTGTCACGCAAAAACCACTTATCTGATTTATGTGTTTTTTTTTTTAAATTCATACATATATTCTTTGGCCAGGTTATATAATAATAACAATGATAATAACCTATATCTATAATATATATAAATCTGTCTGTCTGTCCGTTAGTGCGCTTATCCCTCGAGATCTACTTATGCAATTTACGTGATTTTTTAAATTCATACATATATTCTCTGACCAGGTTATAGATATATATTTTATTACATCTATAATATATATAAAATGCAACGTATCTCTGTCTGTTTGTTCGTTTGTGCGCTTATCACTGGAGAACCACTTATCCGATTTACGTGCTTTTTTTTTAGACATGCTAAACCATTAAATATGGAACAATATCAAGTAGCAAAGAATATCTATAATATATATAAAATGCAACGTTTCTCTATCTATCTGTCTATCCGTTAGTGTGCTTATCACTGGAGAACCACTTATCCGATTTACGTTCTTTTTTGTTAAACATACATATAGGATATATTTTATTACGTTAGGTGACATAAGGAATAAGCAGTGACGATAATAGTGAATCAAGTCGGAGAAAAGTTTGCCGCTAGCGCGTTCTCTTGCAATACACTGCCTAAAGTATTAAATATGGAACAATATCATGTAGCAAAAAATATAATATATATAAAATGCAACGTCTCTCTGTCTGTGTGTCTGTCCGTTAGTGCGCTTATCACTCGAGAACCCCTTATCCGATTTACGTGTTTTTACAAATTTTTACATATGTTCTATATAATTCTATATAAACCTAGATAATGGGAGATAAGGTGAGATAATGGGAGATAAGGAGAAATAATGGGAGATAAGTCGAGATAAGCCTCGATAATGGGAGATAAGGTGAGATAATGGGAAATAAATATAAATAATGGGAGATAAGAAGAGATAAGTCTAGATAATGGGAGTTATGGTGAGATAATGGGAGATAAGGAGAAATAATGGGAGATAAGGAGAAATATTGAGAGATAGGTCGAGATAAGCCTAGATAATGGGAGATAAGGTGTGATAATGGGAGATAAGGAGAAATAATGGGAGATAAGGAGAAATAATGGGAGATGAGCAGAGATAAGCCTAGATAATGGAAATTATGTAGAGATATTGAGAGATAAGGGGAAATAATGGGAGATATTTTATTACGTTGGGTAACATAAGGAATAAGCAATTACGATAGTGGCGAATCAAGTCCACGCGAGCGGAGCCGCGGGCCCGGCTAGTTATTATATAAAATAAAAACCTGATTTATATAATGAATAGTTTCGCTAAAAAAAATCTTAAAAAAAAGCTTTTTTTTTCGTCTCCATAATTTGATACATCCCCGTAAACGGGTTTACCTATGTTAGTTCTTCTTACCAAGTTTAAATGAAATACATGAAAGCAATTTAAAAATATCAACATTTTATACCTACATAACTCTCAAAATGCTTTCCCTTTTTAAGATTTGTGTTTTACAGCATGTTTTCCGTAACATATTTCCAGCATCACGTCTCTAAAAGAACCTAACATTTTTCAGAAAATTCTTATTAAGAAAATGCCGGAGGCTATGTGAATGCAGAAAGATGCAAAGACTAACAGTATAAAGTTAGAATTTTACACTATCACTGTGGAATTGTCATGCAGCGGTGTTTGAGAAAAGTGCCCATAAGAAAAACTATATAGAGATTACATTTTGCATACGAAGTATAAAAATAACTTGAAATTATGTCAAAAAGTGCGATAGGGAAGAGCAAGATTTGAATTTCTATGGGGGGATTTTTTTGAGTGGAGTGTGTTTTGCGACTTTATTTCCTTAAATGGTAAAGTGTAAGGTTAGTGCTTCTAAAAATGTTCGAGTTTATCATATTTATTTAATAGGGGCTTCCGCACTCGAAGAGTATTTCATTCTATCCTTACCAGTGAGTTCATATACAACGAAAGAACACAACCCGATCTAAAGAGTTACTTACATACAAAGAGATATGTCTTAGGGCGTCTACCCCGGTTTGTCAATAGGCACCCCTTCTATAAGCAGATTTGCCTTTAATATTTCCTTTGTTTCCTAAAGAAACTCTCTTTGTATCTATATGTTTCCCCGCTCCTTCAACCTGACTGGATCATTGCACACTACTGTAGATGGTACTGAGCGTCCTATATGGGCAAAACTCTTACGACGTTGTTGATGTTTTCCACGGAAAGGTGAATATAATATGTAGCACTCCCAGACAATTGTCAGATTACTAATGAGCGATGGTTATCACTAGAGACCGGATTATATGCAATATAAAAATCTTGAAATATGCATGCAAATATGCATGAAAAATGCTTAAAATATACATGAAAAGGGTCAAAATATGCAATATTAAATAATAACACAGCCCCACAAAAAAAAAGTGGGGTATACTTTTGATGCGATATATCAGATCCGTAGTATTTTTGCCCGCTGATCACGAATCTGACGTCAGAATATCGCCATCACATCTCAATTTTTTTCTAACCTCAAAAAATAGGTAAAAATTAGTAAAAATTAAGAAAAATATACTCCTAAAAAATTGATTCAAGCTTTTTCATGAATCCAAAGATGTATTAATATGTATTCGGACACGCTAAGCTAATATTCATCGGTTGGATTGAGCCATACAGTTCTGTTTTCTTTCTAACCTCAATAAATCAGACAGATATAGTGCTTCTCGAATGCAAAAACGAATTCAAATTAAAATTCAACCGATTCTTACCAAATTTGGTACACGGGGGTTTTTTTTTGGGTTGCTGATCATGAATCTGAGGTCGGATTTGCAAAATTCAAAATGGCGGATCCAAGATGGCGGACAAAATTTTTGAAAACCAACCGATTCCTACCAAATTTGGTATACAGTTGGGGAATCCTCAAACCTGATACTCTTAAACCCTAAACCCTGAAACCTTAGACTTCCACACCCTGTAACCTCAAAAAATAGACCTTAATAACCCTGTAACTTTAAAAATACAAATTCCTGCTCTGTATAGATAATATTAAAACGTGATTATAATAAATTTTATGACAGATCTTAAGGAAGTAAACAGGCTTAAAATATATCTTCAGCAGCCTATCGACTCGGACGAAACCTCGGACATGATTTTTACAAAAAAAAAAAGAAAACAGCTGTGCACAATATATGATTCAGAATATAAGACGCCTCATAATCAGTTGAAATTTGATTGGTTTATTGCGCGAATCGATCTGGCGAGGGGAGAACCGTAAACGAATCAAAGTGATGATTCAAGGAATTGAACAATCTGGCTGACTGTAAGGAAACCTCAAGTAAAGCGATCATGGGTATCAAAAGCGATGCTAAAGTGTCCTTTTTGAGCTTCACTAACTTGGCATTATCATAAGTATCATGAATGTCTATGAAGACAGTAAACGTAATCTGATTCCTAGCAGCTGCCTCGTAGATCTCAATAGCTAGTAGGCTAATAATTTCCATTGTTTCCCGGCCCTTTCTGAATCCATTTATTTATTCTGCAAACTTTCCTTTAGATTCCAGCTCAAAATATATCCTTTGCTTAATAATTGCCTTAGGTAACTTTCCAGCACAACAGGCTGGAGAAATTGGTTTATGTGAAAAAGTTGTTTTGACTTCTTGAGTTATTAGTATGAACACTATTTTTAAATTGAATTTTATCATATAAGTATTTAAGGTTCTCTGTAGTACCTACTATAAGTATAAGACAAATTAGTTAAATATCACATCTATGTTAATATTAGCGATATATGTATTTATTGAGCCTTGTGGCAAAACTACAGCAAATTGTTTTGTAGAATATATATTTCTTGCAGAAATGTTGAAAAGTGGATCAGATAAATTATTTGAAATAATAACACAATTATCTAATCAGTGCCTGAGGGGGGAAGAAGTCCCGGAACAATGGAAGGTAGCGTATATATCTTCAATCCATAAGAAAGGGAATAAGAAGAACTGCACAAATTATAGAGAAGTTTCGGTAACCAGTATACTCAGTAGGTTATATGGTAGAATACTTAGAGATCTGTTAGAGAGAGAGAATAAAGATGAAGAAGAACAGAGTGGGTTTAGAGGTGGCAGATCATGCAGTGATAACATATTTTGTATGAAACAAATGGTTGAAAAAAGAAACGCCACGAATTACGAAAACCCACATATTATTTGTAGATCTAACTAAGGCATATGATAATATACCAACTAGTAAACTATGGGAAGTACTAGAGCAGTCAAATATAACCCAAACTCTAATAAGGGCCGTACAAAATTTATACTTCCAATCGACATTTAGAGTAAAAATAGGTAAAAAGTTATCAGAATCCTTTCCTGTCACCAAAGGATTAAGCCAGAGCTGCTGTAATTCGCCCACCCTGTTTAAAATTTACATAAAAAAAAGCGTTACATGTGTGGAAGAGGAAATGTCAAGGAATGGGGATCCCAATAGATAACACAACAGTTTATACACTTCAGTTTGCAGACGATCAGTGCCTGAGGGAGGAATAAAGTCTTAGCTGGTGATAAAGAAGATCTAGAATATATGGCGCTCAAACTAAAAGAAACTTATGAAGACTGGGGTCTTGAGATGAATGTAGAGAAAACAAAATACTTATGCCTAGGAGCAAACAACACAAATTTGAATCTAGACCCTAACGACATCACTGAATCATGTAACGAATACAAATATCTGGGAACTATCTTTGATTCCACAGGAATAGTGACAAAGAAATAAGGTCCCGGATTATACAAGCAAGAAAAATAATAGAGTCCCTAAACGGAGTCTTATGGAGTAAAGAAATAACGAAAAGATGGAAGTTTAACATATATGTATAACACACCAATTAAGAGTAACCTACTGTGTGGGTCAGAGATATGGAGACTAACAACACGAAATAAAAACCGCATAGAGGCAACTGAAATGGATGCTCTAAGAAGATCAGCCAGAGTATCGTGTATAGAGAGAGTGCAGAATGAAGTGATACGACAACAAATGGGGATAGAACAAACGATAATAAAATATATTGAGAGAAACCAGCTTATATGGTATGGCCATGTACAACGAATGGCAGATGATAGATTGCCTAAGAAAGCAATGGAATGGATGGCGCAACAACGAAGATCGAGAGGAAGACCCAGGAAGAGCTAGGGAGAGGGAGTGAAGAGAGCGATGAGTGATAGGAATCTTAGTGAGGGAGAATGGTAGAATCGGAAGCAGTGGAGTATAGGGATCGAACAACGTCGTCGAACGTTTTAACCGATATAACATATATGTATGTATGTATATTTCTTGCTTATCATCATAACTGATGTGTAACTTTAAGTTATATATGATTTTTTATTTTTGTCTTTAATACTCTAAAGCTCATTGCTTTATGTTCCATTCATTTTTAAACCATGATGAAATATTAAAATCATCATTAACCAATGATATTTTCTGAAATCATCGGATTTAACTGGATGATAAATTTTAATATCATCAACAAATATTAAAATATTTCCATGTTTAAGATCATGGGCCAAGAATAAATCCTTATTATTAATAGGGAATTTGAAATATCCACTATACATTCGTTTAAAATTCTTGGAATCTAATTATTGTTTACATGATAATGTGATAGGAAACCACTGATAAAATTTTAAACTAAATATATTAATATTTACGTTTGACCAGTAATATTTCAAGGTTTAAAGAATTTAGTCAGTGGGAAAGCCTCAATTCCAAATATCCATTTTATTATCTTTAAATTTGCACAGGAACATTACTCTACTAAAATTTGATTTCCACTTAACTCTGATTTGAAGTCGCTAGATTTTTTCTTTCAGGAATGTCTTTACACTGAAGCTAACACTTGAAAACGGTGAGTAGTATACAATATAAATAAACTTCCAAACCTGGTAGGAATAATATGTTTTACGCCATGATTTCCATACGGATACCAGCCACACAAATTAGGAATGAAACAATTTTATTAAAAATTAGTTGCTTGTGATTAGTACTAAAAAGTCCAGAAATAAAGAAAAAATCTTTAATCTAAAATATTTAAATAACATACATCACTAAAATCGGTCTTCGAAAACTTTTCATTATCTTTTTGTTTGAGAATACATACATACGTGAAACTAGATTTGCAAATGTGTAACTAACTTGTACTCTAACTAACATAACTCATGTGATTACACGCTAATAGTTTTGAACAATTATAAACTACCATTAACTTAATGAAGTTGAACCAAGCATTATTTTCTATTTACTTTTAACTTAGGTTTAGATACGCGATTTTCTCAGTAACTACCCAAAGGATTTTTTTTTGGATTTCACTAATGGTTAGATGTATAATTTGTGGATATTTTTTCTAAATTAACCGACCTATGAAAATGAATGTCGGATTAAATCGGAAAAAAATCAATCGAAGAAATATTTTCGCGTATTCTACGTAAAAAGTTAGAGATACGTGAAAACAACGTAAGGCAATATTGTTCCTCTCAAATAGTTCTACAAAAAAGTCCGCGACAGCATATGTCTATCTACAAAGGTTAACCCAAATTATAAAAGTAAAGATATAAAAAATAGACGTGTTAAGACAAAAAAAAACTACAACTAAAAGGAGTAATTTAGGTAGAAAAACATAAATCCTTATTAAATTCATTCTTTGTATTGTGCATTTACCAAGATAAAAACTCTCATTAAATTGTAAATTTGGATGAATAGTGTAGATTTTACAAGGGTGTTTCTGGACTCGCGCCGCCCACAAATTGATTTTAAAAGTAGGGGCTCCTGTAATATTGCTAAGTAATTTAAATCCACCAGAATTATGATGTTCTGCTGCAAAATCTGCTGTATTTTCTGATGGCCCTCAAATCTACATTTTTTGTGCTATTTTTGGACCCACTCCGATGTATATATATGGGTGAGAGAGTGTTGCTAACTCTGCGTGAAGTTTTTCGGTTATCAAGGGTATTATTAATGTGTAATGAAGTTAGATTGGATGTCAAAAGGGCGTTATAAGACAATGTTGCGTACGAGTAATATTTTTTCGGCTGAAGATGTTCATCGTCGTTGAGGTGTGTGTGCGTATGTGTGTGATGTTGGTTGTAGGTCAAACGGGCGTTAATGAAAACAGCGATGAGGAGTTGGTCGAGCAAAAGGTCCATATTGTGGTGATGCGGGGCATGCTAGACTCGGTTAAAAAGTCTTTATTACTATGTCGATGAAGTTTATTGTTATTTTTAGTGTGTAATTGGGGTTAGATGTGAAAAAGGCGTGTAAGAAGTTGTTTTTTTTTTGATAAAAGCTTGGGCAAAAAGGCATTAGAGAGAGTTAGTGGTTGTTTTTTGATAAAGAGGTTGTTAAAAAAGGCATTAGAAGAGGATTGATGTGTGCGTGTGTAGATGTGAAGAAGGCATTAATGAAATGAATGTGGTTTTTTTTGATATAAAGTTGACGAAAGAGGCCTAATATGAGGAGTTTTTTGTTAAATAGGGTTGCCAAAAAGGTCTAATATGACTTTGTTAAAAAGTAGTTAAGAAAGCCCTTATATGAGAGTAGAACACGGTACAATCGTCGGACCAAAAAGTCCTTATGGGTTTTTTTTTGTTTAAAAGATGTTGAAAAAGGAATTATATTGGATTAGAAGAGAGCTGGCTTAGGGTGGAAAAGGGTAAGCCAAAGTGTCCTTATTACCACAACGAGGGGTCTGCTGACCAAAAAGACATTGAGGAGTATGCTAAAAATAATTTTTATAAGGGTAATTTATCCCCATGTTTTGCTGACATTAAGTATCACTACATAGTAACAAAACAAAGTGTCCGGCTGTGTCTACCTGTCCATTTGTCGATTTTCTCAGTAACCACTGAACGGATTTTATTCCGGTCTTTACTAATGGATAGAATGTTTCACGAAGACTGTTTATTTTGGCACCCGAGTTTGGTCGCTAGTATAGTATAATAATAAAAATGTAGTTTTTTAAGATTTTTTTATGGTTTTTTGTTACGATAATAATAATCGTTCATAATAAGTAAAATCGACTAACGAGAATTATTGTTCAAGCGAAAGAAATGGATTAAGCTATTCGTCGAAATGTTACCCAGTAATGACTGTGCGAAAGAGTGAATAATAGTAATAATAATAATAACATTTATCCAGTTAACAAAAGGAAAACTTATATACATTTGTACAGAAACGAATAGTTATATTAACTGCACGCAAGATTTCATTGTTGTGTGTGTAACTACGAGAAGTTCATCATGAAAAAAGAGGGTACCGATGTACCACAGCGGTTCAAGAACAACGTGACTCGCTTTTTCTGCACACATGCTGCTCCTGGAACGCTTTAGGGGCTTCCCTGCTGCTAGACCCATGAAAAAAGATGTCGCAAATATTGATAATATTACCACATGCTGACATCTCTCACCTGGGAGGACATAACCTAGTAGCAAAAGTTATTCATAGAGAATAAGCGCGAAAATACAGTCCTAAAATAAATCAACCGCCACGTTAGAAGTATAATACAGAATTAACTTTGGCAAGTCTAACTTCCTCTTCTACACACATCGTCATTTCTTTGTGATGTCTGCCTTCAAACGCACCAATGACTTTATATAACATTCGCTATGGATGGTTTTTCCCTTCTCAGCATAGTCGATGAAAATTATACAGAGGCCAAAACCTTCCCAGCCGTGTGTTGTGCCTTTGATCGGTTCGGGCAGCTTTCACCGGCTACACTCCACTCAGCTGACTGCCGATTTAATTCCGGTGTGTAGTGGTGGATCCATGTTTGATCCGTTGTTACATATCACATGAAAAAATCCTTTTTATTGCTCTCAGGTCCAAACAGTGCTCAAAATCATCAACGCGTTGTTGTTTTTGGTCCACTGTGAGCAAACTCGGTACCCATTTCGAGCAGTTTTTTCTCAGGCCCAAATGTTTATATAAATTATGACCAACACGTTCTTTTGATATCTTTAGAGTGTCAGCTATCTCAGGCAATTTCACTTTAGGGTCATCCAAAACAATTTTGTGAATTTTTTGAAGTTTTCGGGTGCATCGGGGCATCCAGAGCATTCAGCATCATTTGTATCTGTACGACCGCGTTTAAATTCAGCATATCAGCAAACAATGAGTTATTTTCCCCCTTAACACTTATCAGGCCATTGCTTTGCTTGAACGATACTTTTTCCCATCAAAAAACAGTGTTTAATCAACACACGAAATTCGATTTTTTCCATTGTTTTGAAAATATCAAAAGTAGCGTCACTAAAACCACTGTAAATTGTATGTATAAATCGTCGAAATGTAATGAAATTTTGACACGTATCGTTTGAACGTTGGTTCTTAATCATATGGAAGGGCGACATCTATATGTCAGACCAAAAACTTTTCAGCCTATATGTTATAACAAGAAGTTTGCCGAATAGAAAGATTTGAAACACAATGAAAAATAGACAATATTCAAATGATGTCCCTTAATTTATTAGCAACGGGTGTGATACTAAAAAGTCCTATGCAAAATATAAAAGGTCAAAACCTTAACGAACATTTTTGTAAAACCACGCATAAGACAGTGAGACTTGCACCCCACGAACTATCCAAAAATTCGTTGGAAACGTCACCCCGGGTCTAACTTGGAAACGATCCATTTAGATTTCAATCCTTTGTGTATCATCTAACCTTATCTGGGATGAGCAAGTGTAGAGACAAAGCGAAAGCCGTATAGCCAAATCATAATAATAATATTATTATGCTTAAATTTTAGCAACAACGCTACAAGCCAACAAATCTGACAGTACTCCCCATTGTCTATTGGTGGTGAATTATAAAGAATATGCCAAAAATTGAAAGGGACAGAATAACTTTGTGATATTTGTTGTTTATTTATTTTTTACAATGGAAGTAGTAAAATTTTTTCTAAATTTTTAGCTCCTGTAAATTCAGCAGAAAAGGAACATTTAATTATATGATAGTTGTTGTTAATTAACTAAACGTTGATTCAGTTGTCCTGTTGTTTTGTTTTATTTGTAGAGTAATTTTTTGAGAAAGGAAGCTCCATGAAAGAAAAAAAGAGGATTAAATTTAACTGGTTTAAAGGTAAATACATTAACAATGTTAAACCAAGAAAAAAAAATCCTACCCTTTCTTTAGTCCATTTACAAGACAAATTAATTGAATAATGATTTCAGGCAAATTACTTAAAGGAAGCCATAAAAATACGCGAGAACTTTTAACCATAAAAAACAGCTTCGGTATTAATCTTTAATAATGGTTACAGATGACTCCATTTGTTTTGAGGCCGACGCAGTAAAGCTACATTCAGCACTTAATAAAAATAGCAAACCCTATCTGCCAAAAAAGTTTAGCTGGTTTAAAAAATGTTATTTACGGTTTTCGTGTTATTTATGTTTATGATTTTTCAACATTATTCCTGGAATAATGGGGTGTTTATGATTTAGGGTGAGTGAGGAAGTAAAACTATAAAAATCGAGATAGTAAAAAAGCTATTCTAATAACTAGTTCTCATAGAAAATATATATATATATATATATATATATATATATATATATATATATATATATATATATATATATATATATATATATATCTATTTCATAATCGTTTTGTAGAAAGAAAAAGAACAGACTGAACTCATGTTGCTTGTGATGACCATCTGCCAAATTAAGCATTTGAAATCAGAGTCGAACCTAAAACATATATAGGAACATTTTTTTATGGATCTCACCTAATTCACTATTTTCCTATTCTACATGCTAAGAAAATTCTTTCAGTACTAAACTTAGTTTTTTTTTTGGGAAGTCAAATATGATAACAAAAAATTTGACACCGACGGACTACAAAACCAATAAGGAGAAATAATGGGAGATAAGGGGAAATAATGGCAGATATTTTATTACGTTAGGTAACATAAGGAATAAGCAGTGAATCGAGTCCACCCGAGCAGAGCCGCGGGCACGGCTAGTTAAATTATAAGAAAAACATTTTTTTAAATATGTTTTAAATGTTAACATAATTTTTTATCGGGTTGAATGGACCACTGATGAGAACTATGGGGCCTCCTTGTCTGCAGGATAACTTCACAAGAAATAATCCAATCTGTAAAAATAAAAATTAATCTTGTAAAATAATGTAGTAGTTAAAATTTGTCGAAGGTTTTTTTTTCAAAAATAAAAAATTGACGGTGTTTAAACCTTTGGTATGCAATTTTCAACCAAAAAATTTTTATTAAATAATTTAATTATTTATTAAAAAATGTCTATTAGAAACTTCTAGACATTTTGTAAAAAACATAACTATTAAGAGTAAAAAAAAGTTAAAAAATATTAAGAATTGACTGAGTAATATTGCAGACAGTGTCTAAAAACAGGTAGCGGTTCCAATCCGTCGCCAGATCACATTTAATGCTATAACTTTGTAATGGAGTGGAATTTGCTTAATTTTTTTTTAGTAATTCTTAGAAGTATAGAGATTAAAAATCCGTTAAAAAAATCGAATTTTTAAAAATTCGAAGTGTATAAAACTTCTTTTCCTATTTGGGGTACCAAAAACCATTCTTTTAATAATCAACTTAACTTATTTTTTGTGAAATCCAAATATGGTAACAAAAAAATTGTCACATAGACAGACTACAAAGTCAACTTGATTTTTTAAATGTGATTGGAATGTGAGAAATTTTTTGCTATCATATGTGTAGTCGTCATAAAAAACTAAGTTTGCTAGTAAACGAGTAGTAAATAGAAAGATAGTAATTCAAGTAAGCCTCTTAATGGTTAAAATTTCACTTGAATGCCGGTAATGACTGAAAATAAAGGTCAAGTGTTACATATATTTGTATAGAGGGTCCCATTTAAAAAATCCTAGTTGGCTTTGTAAACTGTCTAATTCGATAGGTTACAAAGCCAACTTGTGTTATAATATTTGGCTATCCCCTTTGATCCTCTCTATTCTAGCGAATAATAATTGCCTAACGCCTTGAAGTTTGAAAGTGGTGTTTTCCCTCGCAACGAAACTTTTCATTTGTGCCCAAATTAGTTATGGGATTCAATTCGCAATGATATGGAGGTAATCTAAGCACAGTGATATTGCGTTCCTTTGCCATCTCATCAACTGCATATTTCTTGAACTGTGCCTTATTTTGTTTCGCAATTGTGAGAAGTTCCGCCTTTAACATACTATCGTTATGTGTGAGATTTTTGTCTCTTATCCATTAAAGAATATTCGCTTTCTTCCATAAATTTGTCGTAATACTCTAACTGATTCTGCTGGTATACATTCAATTATTTGTTGGAAGTACTCCTCAAAAACATCGGCCGTCATCTCCTCATGGTAATCTTTAGTCGATTTTGATTCGAATTCCAACAAGCCACAGTCGAGAAATCCCTTTTTGACTACCAATATGTGCTATAATTAGCCAGGGACCTTTTCCTTGGACTGCATCAACGCTTGAAATCATCTCCAAAGTTTAAGCAATCTTTCATGGAGATAGTCGTAGGGCAATTCTGAGCATCTGTGATAAACTTTCCGACCAAAGCATGGGAGCGAGGAAATTTGCCTTCTGCATCACGACAATGCATATCTCGCTCTGTATGCTACAGTTTTTGGCGAAGGATGTCACTACTGTCATGCCTGTCATGTGCCTGATTTAGCATTGCGTGACTTCGGGCTGTTCCCCCAGATAAAGCTAAGGAGTTGCCGCTTCGAGATGGTAGATGAAATACAACGCGAATCACAGGCGATACTGGAGGCAGTAACAGCATCTATTGTCCAAAAAAATGTTCGACCAGTGGAAAATACAGTGAGATAACAAAAATATTTTTATTGGTTTTAAAACCAGTTGACCAACTTTCCATAAAAGCTTGCTTGGCACTCTTAATGTTTTTGTCAATCCAGAAGTCTTATCTAAATAAAAAATATTTCTTTCTTCGGCTTGATATTTTCTGATTGCTCGTAGATATTTTCATCTCCAATAAATTATTTCTATTTTAGCGATAAGAACAGATTTTTTATTGTGTTTTCTCCAACGAAAATTCTGGTTATGAAGGATTTTCCATAATTTCCATTTTTTAAGGTAAGTCCTGGTCTTCTTTGATTTCTTACCAAACTTTATGTAGCGTAGGTATTTCTTTCTTAATAAAAAAATGGTGTACTTTTCTTCTTATTCCGTTTTTAAAGTCTGCATTGACCTCTAATGGCCCGTTTCCCTTGTGATTCTGAGGTTCGTTGCAAGGACCGCGTTTTCTTTCTTTTAGAAATCTATAAATAGTTCCTGATCCAACTCCCGTCATGTTGGCACAGGTTTCCACAATTTCACGGCCTTGGCTTGTTGGCTGTTGATGCACTAGGGCATCGTGAACGTTGAGTTTCATTGTTTCTTCTCGCAGGGAAAATGAAGATTTACAGACTCCGCGAAGTTAGACCGGGGTAAAACTGACAGTTGAAGCAATGGCTGTTCTGATTTGAACTAAGCATATTTTAGGTTTTTGCTTTATTTTTATATTTACACAGAATATTTTTATTGCATACTTAGGTACTTCGGCACATACCTACCGATAAATACTTTGCTTAATTATATTCCAATAACTGCTAAAATCCCAAATAATTTTATTGTACCTATGATCATTAAGCTTTATAACACTATAGATTTCTAGTTCTTAAGAATTGTTTATTGTACTCGTTTAGCCTTTATCATACAAATAAGATTTTTAGTTTCATCATTTACTCATTAAAATAAACTTTGAAATGCGTTGATTTATATAGCATATTGTAAAGTTTAGAAGGCATGTAACAAAATATGTTTTAGAAAAAGGTCGCACTGCTGTATGGAGGTAGAAAATAAAGATGATTAAAACTAAAAATGCAAATAATTGGTAGAGAAAGGACCCCACACAATCCTTACGGAAATTGGGTTTCGGCAAATTTCTTTGAAACTTGGCACAGAGGTAGTTTTCAACATGCTGATTAAAAGTCTCAAAAATTTCTTTGAAACTTGGCACAGAGGTAGTTTTCAACATGCTGATTAAAAGTCTCAACCCCCAAAAACCAACCCCAAACCCCCCAAGCCTGCAATGTGGGCATTGTTAGGTATCGGTGGGTACAGTTTCAATCAATCTTCGAAGCGGTTTTTCCTCGGCTACATTAGCTCAAACACCTTGCAAAGCTAACTGTTAACATTCTGATTGAGGGACTTAATATGCAAGACCCCCTAAATCAACCTCAATCCCCTCCCCCCATAACAGAATGAAGGCATTATAGGTATCCATACGTTGCCATTTTCACAAGTCTTGAAAGGCTTTTTCTTGACTGCGTTAGCTCAAACAATGAACAGAGGTAGATTGCAACATGCTGATCAAAAGTTTCATGACAAAACCACCAAAAATCAACCCCAGACCCCCAAAGCCTACAAAATGGGCATTGGAAGGTGTCGATACGTAACAGTTTCACATAATCTTCGAAGCGTTTTTTCTTGGCTGCTTTAGCTTAAATACTCTACAGAAGTAACTATCAAAACTAAGAACAAAAGTCTCAATGTTCACAACCCCCAAAATCGGTCCCAGACCCCCTACCTAAGAATACAATGTGGTAGTTGGGAGGCATCGACGCGTAATAGTTTCAATCAATCGTCGAAGCATTTTGAGCTACATTACCTCAATTACCGCACGGAAGTTGCTTGTAAAATGCTGACCAGAAATCTTACTAGACACAACCCCCTAACATCAGCCCCAAACCCCCTTGACTCCCCAAGATTACATTTTGGGCGTTTTAAGGTTACGATAGGTACAGTTTCAATTAATTGAAGCGGTTTTTTTCCGGCTATATTATCTGTATCTTGGTATAGAGGTAGCTTACCGTTTAAATCTTATAAAGTGGCCAGCAAATCAATCACCTTCCAGTACATAACAATTCCAATAATTGACTTAAATCAGACAATGGCTCCCAACTACACTCCTTTCCTTACAAAAACATAAAACATTGTAAAATCATTTGTTTATCAAGCGTAAATCGTTAAATGATTGTAGGCTTGGGGGGGCGTGGGGGGTTTGGGGTTGGTTTTGGGGGTTTGTGTCTAGTAAGACTTCTGGTCAGCATTTTACAAGCAACTTCCGTGCGGTAATTGAGCTAATGTAGCTCAAAATGCTTCGACGATTGATTGAAACTATTACGCGTCGATGCCTCCCAACTGCCACATTGTATTCTTAGGTAGGGGGTCTGGGACCGATTTTGGGGGTTGTGAACATTGAGACTTTTCTTCTTAGTTTTGATAGTTACTTCTGTAGAGTATTTAAGCTAAAGCAGCCGAGAAAAAACGCTTCGAAGATTATTTGAAACTGTTACGTATCGACACCTTCCAATACCCACTTTGTAGGCTTTGGGGGTCTGGGGTTGATTTTTGGTGGTTTTGTCATGAAACTTTTGATCAGTATGTTGCAATCTACCTCTGTTCATTGTTTGAGCTAACGCAGCCAAGAAAAAAGCCTTTCAAGACTTGTGAAAATGGCAACGTATGGATACCTATAATGTCTTCATTCTGTTATGGGGGGAGGGGGGGTTGAGGTTGATTTAGGGGTCTTGCACATTAAGGCCCTCAATCAGAATGTTAACAGCTAGCTTTGCAAGGTGTTTGAGCTAATGTAGCCGAGGAAAAACCGCTTCGAAGATTGATTGAAACTGTACCCACCGATACCTAACAATGCCCACATTGTAGGCTTGGGGGGATCGTGGGGGGTTTGGGGTTGGTTTTTGGAGGTTGTGCCCATTGAGACTTTTAATCAGCATGTTGAAAACTACCTCTGTGCCAAGTTTCAAAGAAATTGGCCAAAACCCAATTTCCATAAGGATTGTGCGGGGTCCTTTCGGACGCTTATGGTTTGTGACATTTTAATGTTCATAACCCATGTTGTGTACTATCAACTCCAAGGAAATGGATTTTAAAAGACTGAATTCACTTATAAACCAGAGATAATTAAGGTATTTCGGCCACCCCAGCAGAAGAGATGAGCTAGAATCACTGGTCACACAAAGAAACAGTTAACCGGGAAGTCATAGCATGAAGCATCAGAGCATGCACAGAACCGAGCACAGTGGCAGATGATAGTTCAATCCATTTATTGAGCACAGAGTCACAATACCCTCTCGAAGGTGAAAGGACTTAAAAGGAGGAATATTTAGATCCTTGTTAATTAGCAAGTTTATGATTGAGACAAAGTATTTTTTGAGTCATTTACACATTTTAATTGTCTACATTGGCGCCCTAAAAATAGCATAAGCCATTAAAACTTTACAATGTCCACACATAATTTAACGAGGAGCACACAATAATGTCACAGTGTGTAAAGTCATTCGTACGATTATCTAAATCTCCCATAGAATCCAGAAGTAAATCCTTTGCCGGCAGTAAAAACGAGAAAATCGGCACTAAATTAAGATTTAACCCAATTACCAGCTGCTCTCGGGTGTGAATTCTAAGGATATACAGTGGTGTAGTTGGGAACCATTAGGCCTTTTTTAATTACAGAGTGCCCAGTACTTTTTATAGTTTAATATTCCACTAGACTGTAACTCCAATAATTATAACTAGCAGTTCCCTCAACTACCGAGTACCATCATCCTTACTTGACGAATGCAGGTCTGCAGGCATCGACGATCTAAATATCTTGTTTTTAGTCTTCTCGGCCCTTGCAGATACTGAAAAAATAGAGCAGTGCTGGTATCATCCTCTAGATAATCCTAAAAAGGTTTTTCTAATCAACAAAGTCCTGAGAGAATCTCGAGTAGAGGAATTAGCACACATCTATGTATTTCGCTAAAGCAGTGACTTATAGTACAGCATCAAATTAAAAATCTTTGGTCTGCTTGCATCCTGAATTCCGATACTACTTTAGAGCACCAATCAGCCTTAAGAGCTATTCGTATTTGATAGGAGTGTCGACTCTAAGTATGGCGAACGCGTCCATCGTATAATTGCCTCGCACCCCTGAAATATCAGAATATGAGCCCCTACTTCATTTTACGAGGGCTGTTTTTGTTTCAACCCCCGATAAAAAAAAGACAAGTGTAAATAACAAAATGAATTTATTTTCAAAAGTTGTGTATAAACAGGGTTACTTTTCCATATAATCGCTGTCACGATTGAGGCATTTGTCATATCTGTGGACGAACTTTCCATTACCCTCTTCATAAAATATTGCCACCAGTGAGTTGAGATAAAGCGTTGTTTTGAAGCGCCTCATTAATCTAAAAGCTCTGCCCTCCTAGCCACTTTTTCATTTCCGGGAAGAGGTAGAAGTCGCTCGGCGCTAAGTCGAGGATATACGCCAGATGTTTAAAAACTTTCTGTGGGGTTTCAGCAGCACTGTGAGGGCGGGCGTTGTCCTGAATAAAAAGAACTCCAGAAGTCAGCATGCCTCCTCTTTTGTTTTGAATGGGTCTCCGTAGTTGTCGTAAAGTCTGACAATAAACAGCTCCGTTGCTCGTAGTCCCTGGTTCCATAAACTCAACAAACAACACACCTTCTTGGTCTGAAAAGACGGTAGCCATAACCTTCCTATTGTTTAAGTGCATCTATTATTGGGACTGGTATTTTGTTTCGGGAGTGACATTTCTGTTGCGACAGACTTGCGTCCTTGTTCCCGTTCATCGTAAACATCAGTTCGGCCTTCTTTAAATTTCCTGCATAAAGTTTTCATCTTGTACCCGGCTCATTCTTCGATGAATTTTCGCTGCACTATTCCCTTCTGTTTGAAGCAACCGAATTACACTACGCAACTCGCACTCGGCTAGAGAATCAATCGTAACAGCCATGTTTACGTGCCTGAAACTCAGCTAAAAATGGCGTAATGACGTTGAAAGTGGCAGAGGTTATAGTAGGAGAGATACGCAGTCGCCCTCCGAGTATCCCTACCTTCTAGCACTCGATTAGCTGTTTACAGGCACGATCGGAGGTTGAAAAAAAGTGGCCCTCGTACATGCTTATAAATTATTTTAGATATCTTATGACACGGTAGCTACCATGAAAATGGCGAAAAATACTAAAACTCCAGTCTGTAGATAAAGCGCTGCATGCACTCACTTAACTTATTGATTTAGGATAGGATAGTGTGGGAGTGTATTCTGAGCACAGATGTATGTATACCAATCTCATAGATTCTTGAGCTTATAACCCCGCTTATAACAATTTTTTGGTACGCTTAGTAATGATTCTATATGATCAAAATAAATTTTATTATTATAGGTCGTAATTTTGCCAAATTTTGTCGCTATAGACACGTAAAAAATGGGTCGCACAGAACTAATCACGTATCACTTCCAAGTCGCCAACAAAGATATCACTATACAGATTGTAAATAATGAAGTAACAGCAACATATTAAGGTAATATGTTTTTCTACAAGTTTCAAATCATATGCTAAGTCAAGAATCGATTTCGCTGTTTCTGGAGCTGTTCTTAAACAATCAAGTAACTTTCAGCTTTTTTGATGGAAATTTATGCGAGAGGGTATGGTGACTGTGCTCAATAAAGGGATTGAACTATCATTTGCCACTGTTCCCAGTTCTGTACATGCTTTGATGCTTCATGCAATGACTTTCCGATTAATGTTTCATCTGATCCACCCAACGTGAAGGTGATCTACCCCTGCAGCGCTTGCCTTCAACCTTTCCCTGTATGACCAATGACGTTAGTTCATGTCTCCTGCTGATGTAGCCGAAGTACCTCATGTATGTCTGGTTTATACGCGAGTTCAGTAATTTTGAATTCTTGTAAAATAGACTGGTTAGTTCGATGTTCCACCCACGATGTATTGAAAATTCGGCGATACATCCACATCTCAAACGCAGCAATTTTATTTCTATTAGCTTTCTTTATCGTCCATGTTTCCGATGCATATATTGTAATCAGAAATATAACGCTTATATTTCCGATTACTTTTTTTAATTGATACTTGTAATACAGAATAAAATGTGTCGGATGGGAGTTACAAATTGTGAAAAAAATATATTGATTTTAGGGACTTTTAGGGACATTTCTGATTGTACCACTGAGCTATGTCATTTGACAAAAGCTTTATTAAAATGTGTTCGTTGTGACTGCGCCACTGAGTAAACCCTTTCCAGCAATTACCGGAAACCGAAGTTCTTTTATTTTTACTGGTTGCCACGACGATGACCGCCACTATCGCTATTACTATCGCGACTCCTCCTGCTGAAGGCACCGGCCTGGCTCGGATCCAGAAGGGATGGAATTAAGTTTGCGGGTTTGTCTATTTAAAGCTTTATAAGCAGAAAAGTATTTTTTCCAAGTTTCTTTTTCTTTAGAAGGTGTAAGTAAATTGCAGTTTCAATTTAAAACGGGGAAATTTAGGGTTTTACAAATTTCGATTTTATTATAAATAGAAAGAAATAGAACAAATATACCTTATTAGTGGGATACCGAAATCGAGATATGGAACACAAAAGGAATCTACATCAGAAATATATAAACATCAAAAAATTGGAAGAAATAAAGTATAAAGAAATGCAAGCAATAGAAAGAAGAAAAATATCTAATAAAAAGAACGACTCTTGGGAAAGAAACTGTCTGGCTACATGACGAGAAACAATACTGTGGTTTAGAAGTCAGTATAAAGGAAACAAAATATCTGGGTATAAGAATTTCAGAGGATGGAAAACTGGCCAAGAAAATAAGAAAAAGAAATACAGCAGTAAAAAAGATCATTAAACTGCCAAACGACATTCTATGAATTAATAAAATCAACAAAAAAAAGAGGATATCTGAAACCATAGTGAAAAGTATATTGCACCTGTGAAGTATGGCCTCTGCAGGAAAGAGGATTAGCAACGAAAATGGATTTCTAGAAAAAATCAGCAAGAAGATTCCAAAGAAAAAGAGTAACCAACGGACGTAGTAAAGAAACCATGGGAATTAAACGCAGTATTACAGGTGACATTCTAACGACACAATTTATCTGCACTGGATATTTTATGACAAGTTTGAAAATAATGTTGGGCATTTTTAAGTGCATGAAATCGACAGAAAAGTGTGACGCATATTCAGACAGTAAATTGGTATTTTCAATAGACGTTATGTCTGCTACTAACTGTTGAAACACGGGGAAAGTTTGTATTTATGTTTTTGTTTGTTTGTTTGTTTCTGTTGGGCAGGGCGCATCGACAGCTAAGATCATTTAGCGCCCACTAGAGTTAGTTTGGTATAAATAGATTAGACTATGAAGTTGAATTCTTTTAAGTAATTGGTTATGTTTTCTTTAAGTGGGACAAAAGATTTTATGAGGATGGTGATGTTGGATGGGATGCCGTGGGTGTCTCTCAAGTTTTGATGTTGAATGAATTCGATTAGATGTAACACTGATAAGGGGGAGTCACATTTAGGACAGAGTGGAGGGAGATCTCTCTTTAATAGATGTACATGCGTGGAGTAGGTGTGTACCAATGCCAGTCTTCTCATTATTACATTATGTCTTCGGTTCAATTCTGTGGAGTTAAGGGGAGGAAATACATTGGTTTTGATGGACCATAATTTGTTGGTCGGATCTTCCAAGTCCCATTTGAGTTGGAAGAGAGAGCTGTGTAGGTGTTTTATGAAGATGTTAAAATCAGAGTAGTGATTCTCTCCCATGTTCATACTGCCCCTTTCTATGGCAAGTTTAGCAAGATAATCCGCTCTGTCGTTATGAGGGTTGCCTATGTGACTGGGCAACCAAAGCAAGGATATAGTACGTTTTTTCAAGGTGGCCGTGTACATTAGATCCAGAATTTGCCTGATATAGTTGAAATTGAGATTTCTAGAATTGATGGCTTTGAGAGCGCTTAGGGAATCAGAAATTATGAGAGTTGGTTGTTGGATGTTTGCTTGGAGGGAATATTTGATAGCCTCCTTTATTGCCAACAATTCTGCGGAGAAAATAGAGATATGTTTAGGTAATTTAAACATTTGGACGATATTATCAAAAAAGAAGGCAGCCCCAACTCCCTTTTCCGTCTTTGATCCATCTGTGAAGAAAAGTAAATGATTGGGATAGATATTGGATAGTCTGTCAAGAAAGAGCTTGTTAAAGAATATGTTTGAATGTTCTGATTTTTTATAGGAGTGCAAAGTTAGGTCAATGTTGGGGAGAGGGGAGAGCCAGGGAGGAAAGGTGGTTTGGAGGGGGTAGTTGTAATGAGGGGGGGAGATATTGTGCTGGATGAGTAATTTGTTGATTCTGTGGGGAATAGAATTAGTGGGGAATGTAATGTTTGGTCTGTGGACATTGACCAGGTTGAGTGAGGATCTGGTATGAGGTCGATGTAGGGAAGTTGAGTAAAATTTTAACAGTGAGAGTTGGCGAGATAGTTGGAGTGACTGAGTGGATGCGATGCACTGTAAGCTAGTGATTGGGGTGGTTCGGAATGCGCCTGTGGCCAGTCGGAGACAGCCATTTTGTATAGTTTCAAGAGGTTTCTTGACATGAGGGCTTGCGGAGTCATAGATGAAGTTGCCGTAGTTGATTCTGGAAAAGATAAGAGACTTGTATAGATGAGAGAGAGAATGAAAGTCTGCGCCCCAGGTCGCACCAGAGAGCATTCGAATGAGATTGATGTCAGAGAAAAATTTGGTTTTAAGGGATTGTATGTGAGGTTTCCAGGTGAGTCTATAATCGAATATTAGGCCTAGGATTTTTAGTTGGTCTGCTGAGGGGATGGAAATGTTTGCAATGGTTAGCGGATTCATTCTAGGACAGCATTTCTATTTATGTCTCTCTTTTTTTAATGGTTTCGGCAGTTAATTGTTGAGTACTTTTGGTAGGGAAGATATTTGAAAGTGGTAACTTCTTTACACTGTCGAACCAACTATGCCAGCCAAAATAACATCTGTAACATGCAAAACATAAACAGAAGGTTGGAAATTTTACTGAAGTTTTTCTCCTTAAGAAGACTTATAATCTCCAATTCTGTTTCGTTTAAGGTATCTTTTTAGTGTTCCGTATAGAACACTTATAAGATCACTTCAGTGCCTGTCCGTCTGTCACACCTAATTTTCTCCGAAACTATTTGAGAGAAAAAAAGTTAAAATTTGACATTAATATAGGAATTGACGGTCTCATCAAAACCGTGTAGTTTTAAAAGTTGAATTTTGATTTAAGGGGTTAGTTTGGGGAGTGAAATCGGAAGTAGAAAAAAATTACCAAGTCATCGAGTGAGATGACTTGTAAAAACACGAGTTCAAAAATATATATAATGTAATACTTGCGCACAACATAAATTAGACATATTTGCACTCTCAGAGACCAAAAAAAAGGCAAAGGAAACAACAACTATGAAAACTACAGACTGATATACAGTGGCAAAGAGAAAAATGAAAGAGCTGCATCAGGGGTTGGTATACTGCTACATGAAAGATTTGAAAACCAAGTCAGCAAGACGAAATATATTAATGACAGACTACTACAAGTGACGATCGAACTACAAAAATCCAAATCAACACACATAATAAGTATATATGCACCCGATACCAGCAAACCTCAAACGGAGATAGACCTGTTTTACCAGAACCTACAAACAGTTTTAGACGACATACCTAGTGATGATGAAATAATAGTTCTGGGGGATTTTAATGCGAGAATTGGTGATAAGGTTATTCCTGGCATCAAAAATCGATTCAACGAAGAAACTATAAACGACAGAGGTGAACAAATGATACAACTATGCATACAAAATGAACTTAGAATTAACAACACCTTTTATCCACATAAACCACAATACAAATACACCTTCGAAAATACACGTGGACAAAGATCAACAATTGATTACGTAATCACAAATATAAATATTCATCCAACAATAATACAGGACGTGAGAACTTTAGCTTCCGCCAATGCTGGATCGAATCACCATCTTGTAATAGCAAAAATACGAACAACCATGCAACGACTTCGTAGCGAACCCGTTGGACAAATAAGCAAAATCAATATAGAATCTCTATCCTACGACTCAACCAAATATCTATATCAACAAAGGCTAACAGAAAAAATAGCCACAAATGATATTCGAGAGTCCGATAACATAGAAACGGCATGGACAAAACTAAAAACTAATATGCTAGAAGCAGCAGAAGAAGCATTTGGAAGAAGGACTATAAAGAAAGGGGGAAAACCAAACACAAAGCCTTGGTTCAAACAAGAACTTAAGACATTGGCTGAAGAAAAAAGAAAATCGTACCTACAATACAATACAGATCCAATGCTATAACATACAATGATTATAAAAATGTAACAGGGTCAACGAGAATATCCAGAGAATCAAAAGAGAGCATTGGGAGAAATTTTCGAACGATATGGAACATGATCTGTACGGAAGACAAAAAAAAATATGGAATCTACTGAGAAATAGAAAAAAAAACCAATAAATGAGTATATACAAAATACAAAAATTACGGTGGAAGAATGGGAAAGATATTTCGAAAAACTCTATAGTCCATCAGAAACCAATTCATTAACACAGGAAATACAGCATGAAGATGAAAATGTTGCCCAACCAAATAGGACCATTTCCTTGAATCAAATACAGCACATGGCAGCGAAACTAAAAAACAGAAAAGCCCCGGGCATGGACGAAATTAAGAACGAAATGATCAAGTATGGAGGTGATAAATTACTAGAAGAATTACAGATTTTCTTTAACAAAATACTCACAGCCAAGATTATACCATCCGAATGGAAAGAAAGCATCTTGATACCAATTTTTAAAAAAGGAGAAAGGGCAGATCCAAAAAACTATCGAGGTATCAGCTTAATGAGTGCGGTACTAAAATTGTTCACTAAAATGTTAGCAGAAGAAATAATGTTAACCGGAATCTCTGAAGAATAGCAAGGGTTCAGAAAGAACAGGTCTACTATAGACGCCATATTTATAATCCGCCAAATTACCGAAAAAGCCATAGAGTTTAATAAGATAGCCTTTATGTGTTTCATTGATCTTACCCAGGCATTCGATAGAGTACGGTTAACTAATGTCATAACCCTTCTTCAAAAAAGGGGAATTCACCCGAATATAATAAAAACTATCGACGAGTTGAACATCAACAACCACACATGTGTAAGAGTGGCAAATAAATTAAGCAATAAAATATCTATGACAACCGGAATCAGACAAGGAGATAGCCTAAGCCCAATCTTATTTAACATCATAATGGATGAAATTATAAATGAAGTAAAGAAAAACTGGGAGAGGATATCGATTGGGGAGACAAAGAAATAAAAATAATATGCTACGCCGATGATGCAGTAATCATATCAGAAGTTGAAGATAACTTACAGAGACTCCTACATAAGTTCCAACAAACAGCAAAAGTGTTTAATATGCAAATATCTGTAAAGAAAACAACATCTCTTACAATATCTAAAGAACCGAAAAGATGCAAACTCGCGATTTATGATCAGAGTGTAGAACAAGTGATGTCCTTCAAATATCTAGGGGAAAACATAACAAGTACCAGGAACCTTAAGGAGGAAGTAAAAACTCAAACAACCAAGGCATCATTAATGTCAGGATACTTAAGAGATATAATTTGGAGAAACAAATATATGAGCACCAGAAGCAAAGTAAGAATATACAAAACATGCGTAAGACCGATTATGACGTACGCGATAGAAACCAGAGCGGAGAACACAATAACAAAACGACTCCTAAGAACAACAGAAATGCGAACACTTAGAACAGGGCATACCTTATTTGACCGGAAGAGATGTGAAGAAATAAGGGAAATGTGCGAAATACAGGATGTGGTGAGATGGGCAAGGAATAGGAGAAGAGAATGGAGAGACCATGTGGACAGAATGCCAAATGACCGGTTGGCTAAGGCTGCAAAAGAGAAGCGACCAAACACACCTCGACCGCTTGGAAGACCACCAATAAGATGGTATGAGAGCTGGTCTTCATCATCGCAATTGTTTCTGGGAAACCTTTGAAGTGAACACAGGACATGATCCTAACGTAGGAAGAAGAAGAAGACTTGCGCACAATTTTCTTTGTATTATTTTTAAAAAATTGCGAAAAATCTCTGTCCTCCTCCCCTTATCTCGAAAAGTACTGGTCAAAAAATTTTGAAAAAATTCCGAAATATTCTCCATAGAGTGTAGATTGAATAAAATTATCACGAGTGCTTGATCTTTAATAAATTATCAGATATATAAAAAAAAAACAAAAATTTCAAAGTCATTAGTTTTTGGAAAAAATCGGAAAAAACTTTGTTGAAAACTGATTTAGGGTGTGTTTTGTGAAGCCATTTTATACCTCCGTAACAAAAATTTTTATTTTAAAAGCAATCGGCGTACGGAACGCTAATTAAGCAAGTCCGACCGGCCGGTTTTTTTACTTTGGAACATTGTAGCCGAAAAGATTAACTTTGATTTAAAAACATTACTTATAAAATAAGTTAACCATATTTAATGGTTTTAACGTACACATCAAATGAAGAAAATTTCAATTAACCCTATTGTGAAAGCATAGAGTACCTGACAAAAGCACTAAGAATTGAACTAGAATATATCTCTGTTAAAGTTCTTCAGAAATAATATTTTTTACATATTTTATTGGCGAAAAATGGAGGCAATTCTAAAAATTCTCCATTCCATATCAGAACAATAAACATAAAGTCAAAGAAATTCAAGATGACGACAAAAACGTCAAAATTCGCATAGTTTTTATGGCGCCTCCTAATATGTTCTCTTTTTACATTCTTCCTTAATCAAAATATTCTTTTATCGCGAAAAAGCTGTTTCGAGGAAAAATTTATAACAACTATTTTAATAAAAGACATATTTGCTGACAGTTTTATGATTATATCTTTTTGGTTGTCTTTTTCTCTTTTATTACTCCGCTAATATTTATTTATTAAGTCGTAAACTTATTTTTATTTAAAATCATGTACTCTATCGAAATCTATTGGGTAATCTTTGCAGTTCAGAGTTATATTTGCAGCAAAAATAAGTATAGAAAATGAATCTAATGTATAGCTTTGCAGGTGGCAGTACGCTTATTTCTTCATTCACTTTGATCGCTCGAACATAGGCTACTCAAGTAAATGTCTTAATAAAGAGCTGGGAGGAATTATATCTTGGGGTGACAATAACTAAGTAGAATTTAACGCTACAAAAACCAAGGAGACCGTTTTTTCTAAAAAAGTTAGCGTTTCTGAATACAACATACAGTAGAACCCCGGTTATCCGAGGTAACGTGGGGGGGCACCCTCCTCGGATAACTGAAAACTCGGATAATCCGGATTTGGTTTTTATTCATTCAAAAAATAAACACCAATACTTTAAATCGATGTATTAACGTGTTTAACATATAAATAGGTACATACATTATAAAACAGTGAAAGAGGTAACTATGCGCTTCTGTTTCATTTGCATCTTCTTTTTCTCGCTGTAATGTTTCTCCATCTATTAGGAAGAAGTAAATCCGCTGGCGTTGCCTCTGGTTGTCGTTTATTATACCTCAAAGCTTTTTCCAAAGAAGCAAAATCTTCTTGATGAGAGATCTTAGTGGGAGACTGTTTATCCACCGCCGCTTTGTCATCGACATCTGATTTTTTCGGTTTCCTGAAAGGCATTCGTTATTTCTTCAATACCCATTTCTTCTTCTAAATCATCTGCTGTAATCTATTCAACAACATCTTCTCTTGTCACATTTTCGCAACCTTTTAATTTTTGCATTAATTCAAATAAACTTTTTTCTTTTTCTTCTATCTCACTGTCAAAATTTGAACAGGACATTTCTCCATGGCTTCTCAATTTCAAAGCTAATTCATTTAATGATTTAATGGAGTATCATCTTCACTGTCATTATAGTCCTCAAAATCAATAACTTTTGACCAAGATTTTTGAATAGTGGTAGTAAGCACAGAATCCCAAGCTTAACTTACCCACTAAATAACATTTTTCAGTGTAACCTTTCTCATCTCATTGATAATATCCTCCTTTTCTGTGTATTCTAACAGATGTTCAAGATATAAACGCCTATAATTTTTTTAATGTTTTCGAGGATGCCTTGATCCATTGGTTCCATTATGCTGGTTACATTTGGAGGAAAAAATTTTACAATTTCGCCCACATAAAGTCCTTCTCCAGGGTGAAAGAAGGCATTATCATCATTAACAAAATTGCTTTAATAAGAAGACGGTTTCTGTTCAAAAATTTAGTCACAGATGGCACGAACTCTTCTTCAAACCAGTTAGTAAATAAAGTCGCATCCATCCATGCGCTCTTCTGACTTTTGTAATAGACTGGTAGGGCTCTGGGTGAGATGTCTTTTAAAGCAGACGTACAGACTTGCCAATCATCATCAGTGGGATTTTATGCTTGCCAGATGCATTGGAACATACCATTATAGTTAATCTTTCCTTACTTCGTTTGTGCCCAGGAGCTGATTTTTCCTGTCGAGATGCGAATGTTTTTGATTTAAGCATTTTATAATTCAGACCAGTTTCGTCACAGTTGTAAATTTGATCACATGTGTATCCACAATATTCGATTTGCTTTTTAAACTTCTGTTTAAACTTCTCAATTGATGACACATCAGCAGAAAGTTTTTCACCACATACAGTCAGTTGTCGTACACTGTACCGTTTTTTTCCAGCGGTCAAGCCATCCAGAACTGGCGGTAAACTGATCTATCTCTTGGAATTGCCTACTAATCATTATTGCTTTCTGTTGTAAAATAGGACCTGACAGAGGCACACCTTTTGATCTCTGTTGATTAAACCACATGAATAAAGCTTCGTTAACCTTTTCATAGTCGCCGGTTTTCATTGATTTTCTTCCTGAGGGCGAGGAGGCTTGATTTATACACCACTCTTCTATTTTTGTGCGGTTTCTTTTCCAATCTCCAACTGTTACCTCACCTACTCCATAATCTCGTGCAACAACTTTAATTGTCTCTCCTGGTTCAATTCTTCTGATGGCTTTTAATTTTTTTTTCAATAGGAACGACGATTCTTTTACGCTTGTTTTGCTCCATGATAATACGACAAACAAAAATTCAAACAAAGCAATTCGTATTAATTACACTTAACTACCAGAACTCTAACCAAATAAATTATGTGAGTATACTCGTACTTCTCCGTAGTAAACGCTATAACGCACTGCATTCACGCAAATTTACATGTTGAAAGAGTCCAAAAACATAAATAGGGGAACCCCTCACACGGGCCAGGGGAATTCGCCGAAGGTCCCGACTATTTTAAATAGAAATATGTACATACATATTTTAGAAGCTCGGTTAATACGCAGCATAGACGCGCGTACCTCGGATAATCAGGTTCTTATATTGGCTCGGTTAATCTGGAGCTCGGATAATCGCGAATAGATTATTCGGGGTTCTACTGTATTTACAGTCTGTCAAGTGAAAACGCTACCTCGCTTATCCTTGAAAAATGTGTTCGAGAAAATTTTTTACCACCATGGTGTGCTAACAACGGCGCAATTACCTTAGTAAGTTGTCCAAGTTTCCGCACTCGTGCCGCTCCCGGAGCGCTTTAGGGACTTCCCTGCAGCGCGTGTGCTAGACCAATAAAAAAAAAAATCGCCTTCTGCATCAATAGTCGCCTGGCATCTTCGAGGGATGCTATTGATGAGATTTTCTGCATACTTGCGCGGCAGTGATCGCCAAATTTTTCGAATTTTGAGAGACAACTGAGTCAAAGCTCTCACTGTCTTTCCACTGAACTTTCTCTTTACAAAGGACCAAACGTTTTCAATATAGTTGACGTCAGGCGATTGTGAGGGCCCCTCTAGTATCTTATCGTGGGTCAAAGCGAGTCGCTTCGCGACGTGATTTTCGCCCAGCAAAAGTTTCTTCAATCAGCTTCGGAATTTGACACCATGAGCACGAAGATGTCGTTGAATGGTCTCATGGGACACATTCAAACCCGATTTTCTTAAATTTGCCGCTGCTTGACACAGCGTCAATTTCAGTTCCCGTGAAAATAAAGACACGATTCGTTTTTCAACTTTCGGAGTGACTTTGCCTACTGATGGATGGATGGATGTTATGTGGTCTGGACGCATCGACAACTGGGTCATTTAGCGCCCCTCATAGGTGGTGATGGGGAAATTATGCTGTAAAGTCAATTTCTTTTAGATAATTTTTTATATTCGTCCTTATTGTTTCGAATGTGTCTATGATTGTTTTCAAGTTAGATGGAATATTATGTTCATCTCTGATAGTTTTGAAATGTATGGCCTCAATAAAGTGGGCTACTGTCAGAAGAGATCCGCAGATGAGGCATGTTGGAGCTTGTTCATTTTTTAATAGAAAACAGTGAGTGCTGAAAGTATGCCCTATAGCTAACCTCCGCATAAGTACATTGTCCTTTCTTGTCATTGTCTGAGAATGTAGGGCAGGATTCACAAGCGGTTTGATCGACCACAACTTATTTTCAGGATTAGTTAGATCCCAGCTGAGTTGAAACAATGAAAGAAATATAGATTTGAGATGGTTATTGAAGTCCTTTGAGTGGTTCTCTCCCAACCCGGCGATACCTCTCACGATTGCTAGTTTTGCATGATGATCTGCCTTGTCGTTACCACTAATGCCAGTGTGGCTAGGTATGTAAAGAACCGATATGTGACGATGCTTTAATTTTGCTGTGTAGCAAAGATCCAATATTTGGCGAACGTACCATAATTATGTTCAAGATTTCTGGATTTGATGGAAGTGAGGACACTGCAAGAGTCGGAGATAATTAGAGTACGTGTTGTCGATGTAGCTGTTAGTGCATGACGCATAGCCTCTTTAATTGCTAGGAGTTCGGCGGAGAAGATGGAAGTGTAAAAGGGAAGTTTATACATTTTGGTAACGACTGGAGTTATGTATGATGCTCCCACACCGTTTATTGTTTTTGAAACATCTGTGTAAGTGAGGGTGTAGTTCTGGTAGTTAGCTGAGATTCTTTCTAGAAACATTTTATTTAATTGGATGTTGGAGTATTCAGTTTTGTGATATGAATGCATGAAGAGATCAATGGGTGGGCAAGGGGAGAGCAATGGGGGAAAGGTGGTTTATAGAGGATAATCGTATTTCGGTGGGTGAATGTCGTGTAGTGAAAGCAGTTTTCGTCCAGAAAGGTTTTTTAACGTAGTTCGGAATTTGACATCATGAGCACGAAGATGTCGTTGAATGGTCTTATGGGACACACGCAAACTCGGTTTTCATAAATTTGTGACTCCTTGACGCAGCGTCAATTTCGGGTCCCCTAAAAATAAAGACACGATTCGTTTTTCGACTTACGGAATGACTTTGCTTACCGAGTCACGTTTTGGCAAGTTCTCGACACTTTCCGTTTCGTTAACATGATTTACTCAATGTTTCGCAAACGACACCGATTTTTTAATATATGGGAACAAAGAAAGACTGCCTCGAATCGATGCACAAACAAATGACTCATTTTGAGTTTTGCATGATTTCGACGAAAGTTCGGAATCGACTGATACTTTTACTGAAATACGTCGTAGAGAAAGGTTACCTATACCGATTTTTTTTTTTGTTGAATTGCTAAAATTGCATCTACCAAACATAAATTATCGCGGATACGTTCTTGCTTGCCAACTGTATGTTGGAATACTCCATTCCTCTAACATCGTCACTCAATACACTGGGCATTAACTTGAGAGCGATATATCTTGGCATGAACTTGTCGCTTGCATGGTAAATAGACCTTCTCAAAAGCTTTCCAGCTTTATATTATTTCAAACTAGAAATAACTAGTATAAATATTATCATGTTCTTCTTCAAGAAAGCTGCTTGAAACCTATTCATTATTATGATGCTCATGACTCACGGCTGTTCCTCTTTCTATTACGGAGTGTCTAGCCAGTTAAAGTTCTCAACCACCTAGGTTCTGCAGTTCTTAAGAGTTGCTTGTTAGCGTTAGCCTCTCTCATATCGATTTTGTCATGATTGATTTTATATGAGCTCTATATATTTCCACTTCATATTCTGCACTTTTTTACCTTCTTAGTCCTCCAGAATACATTACAACACAATCATCAATACAGCTTATCCTGTTTGGGCTTGTATCTCCTCCTTCAGGTTGCTACTGCTGCCAGTGTTCACTCCTAAATATTTGAAAATCAGGACCTATTCTACAGTTTTTTTCATCAATTTACTTCCCTGCAGATCAACAGAAACCGCGTTTATGTACAGAAATGTTGATATTCTACCTTTTTGCGGTTGTCTCGAATTTGAAAGCAGCTTTAGAGGTAATCTTCGTCTTCTGATATTATCGCTGCTGTATCAGTACAACAGAGGATCGTAATCTCTCGACTACCCACTTTATAAGCTAGTAGTCTTCACGTGCTTGATAATTTTATCTATGATGACATTGAAAAAATGAGTTGAAACTATCTAATTTCGGAAGATATTGGAACTTTATTTGTTAAGTTATTCTTGGCCTTTATAAAAGTGGGGGCACCTGATTCTTTAATATCTTTAGGGACATCGAAATGTAACATCTGTTTTTAAGTAATGCTAGTGCTCCTCCTAGTTTTACTCGGTCTACAGCTTATGTGAGGTCGACGAAGAACATTTTTTTATATTCAAATTGTTTTTCAACCATTTAACGCATATGGCAGACTTGTTCGGTCGGAAACCTCGTTGTTCTTCAGTAATCCAGCTTTGCGCTAATTCTATTAATATTATTGTCGCCAACAGCTTTGACGTTGAGCTCAGAAGGCTTATTTTTCGATAATTTCTTGGATCGTTTACTATCCCCTTCTTTAGCTAGGAATAGTTATACTTTTTTTTATTATTTTAGTGCCCTTCCTTGATATTTTGGCAACTCATGCTGAGTCATCTAATATCGGTGCGTTTGGATTTTTTAAATTTAAATATTACTGCTCTAATTCTAGCCTTCGCCAAATTCCGATGATATAACGTACTTTCTTCTATGTCGTCACATACTTCTTGTCCCTGCGTGTCAGTAATGTTACGGTATATAGAACGAAAATGGGTTTTCCATTTCTTTAATATTATTCCAGTAGTATGAAATACTCGTTAACTGTTTTTTTTTGCTGCTTTTTTGTCCTTGTTGCAAATATTGTTCCATGTCACACAAGAGGTTTATGAATTTAAACAACGATTTAGAATGACATCTGTGCAAATGGAGCAACCTGGAATGAACATTGGATACTTACAACTTCATTCAAGTAACCGGTTCCTCAAGCCTACAACAAAAATGCAGCTCTAAACAGTATTATGCTCGCAAGGTACTGGAGCTCATTACTATGTCATAGGAGGTCCATATGGGGCAAGTCAATCAAGTGTGTACAGGATGAGTCAACGACAGAGTAAAGTTCATTATCTCATTTGTTTCGGGAATGACAAAAAAATATTAAATACAATAGATTTAGGGAATGTTAAGGTACACAGTTTAAAATTATTTTTGAGTATACAGGGTCCTTCAAAAAAGTGTGGCCGATATAATATATGTTTTTTTTTTAAATGGAACATCCTATTTTCTAATTTATTTTTAAATTCTGTGTAAAATTTTATAACCTTTTTATTAATAAAGTTATATACCTAAACCTGGTAGTTTTTCTAATATTTCAATTTTTTATACAAAAAATACTAGTTTTCAGTTTCGTAAAAAATTGCCAGTATCGCCATTGTTTCTGAAGGTGGAATACTCATAATTAGTAGGAGCGTTCTATAGAGGCGAAAAAAGATATATGTAAAGAAATTTGAGTTAGATGCTACAAGATGTTCAAAATAAATTTATGCCTTTCGACTATTTAAAATTGAAAAAACCTCAAATTTTTTAAATAGCATACCCTGTATATTATTATTTTTTCTGAAAGATTTTACAAAACCCTCCAACTTTTATTAAGTATGTCCTATACCTATTTCTAATAGTTTTCGATTTATTTTGAATTTTTCAATTTTTACCCTTGTTACGCTTACGCTATTGTGAAAACATAAACAAATAGTTAATAATAATTTTAATATGGTTTAACTTATCTAATGATTAATTATTATGACGTAATAAATGTTCAAAAATATGCCCATCTACTTAAATACACATGTTTAGTCGTTTTACATATTTTCCTTCACTTTCCTTAGCATAAAGGGCGTTATTGTCCTGCACGCATCCCGTATCCTATTTTCCATATCTACTGGTGTTGTAGGGGGATTCACATAAACACGATCTTTAATGTCGCCTCGCAAAAAGAAATCTAAAGGTGTTAAGTCACATGATCGAGGGGGGCACTGAATGAATCCATCCCTACCGATCCATTTTAGTGGGTAACGATAGTTTAAAAATTCCCGAACCTCCCGGTGGTAATAAGCAGGAGCTCCGTCTTGTTGAATCCACATTTGTTCCCTTTCAAAGTTATCAACTTCTTCAAGAAGCTGGGGTAATTCGTTTTGCAAAAAATTTAGATATCTAGACCCATTAAGCGGTTGGCGGAAAAAATATGGACCAATAATTCGAAAATTTAATATTCCACACCATACATTAAGCGACCAATGGTTTTGGTTTTGAACTTTGAAAAGTAGCTTCATTAGAAACCATTATTTTAGATAAAAAATTTGGATCGGCCTCTATTGCTTCATTCGTGGTGGTACAAAAGTTTACTCGTCGTTCAAAATCCCGGTCTTGAAGTTCTTGGTGTAGTTCCATGTGACAGGGATGTTACTTATATTTTCTCGTGGCGCGATTAGCTGTAGATTGGGATGTGTCAGATAAGTCAGCTAGTTGACGGCTGCTGACCTAGGGATTACCTTCAATATGAAGTAAAATCTTCATTTATTTTTCCTCATTGGTAGCATTATGGTTTACTACTTTCCGCTTCGTATACTCAACGCTACCAGTACCATCAAACCTTTCCATTAAGCACTGAAAAAATTTTCTAGATGGTATACGTTTATTAGGGTACTTCGCTCCGTAAAGTCTTACTGCCAAAAGATAATTTTTTTCCGCCTCGCCCAGTATATAAACCATATCAATTAATTCATTTTTAGGAAAATCCATAACTATTACCTTTATATGCCACTACTACAAATTAAACTATTTTTATTTGCTTAATAGACATGTCAAAATTTGACAATGCCTACATTTTTGTTTTGTCTTGGCAACTATGATGACTACTTAATAAAACTTGGAGGGTTTTGCAAAATCAATCAGAAAAAATAATAATATACAGGGTGTTCCATTAAAAAAAATTGAGATTTTTCAATTTAAAATAGTCGAAATTCATAAATTTATTTTGAACACCCTGCAGCATCTAACTCAAATTTCTTTACATATATATTTTTTCTCATCTCTATAGAACGCTCGTACCAATTATGAGTATTCCACCTTCACAAACAATGACGCTTCTGGCAATTTTTTACAAAACTGAAAACTAGTTTTTTTTTTAAAAAAATTTGAAATATTAGGAAAACTACTAGATTTAAATATATAATATTATTAATAAAAAAGTTATAAAACTTTACGCAGAATTTAAAAAAAAAAAATAGAAAATAGGATGTTCCATTTAAAAAAAACATATTATATCGGCCACACTTTTTTGAAGTACCCTGTATAATCAAAAATAATTTTAAACTATGCACCTTAATATTCCCTAAAACTATTGTATTGTATTTAATATTTTTTCGTTATTCCCTGTACAAAGTATCAAAATCGTGGTGTAAACAGTTAACCAAAGCAAATTTTTTCAAATTGTTTTAAGATTGGAAAATATTTTAATCATACCTGCGGTTTTTTTTGCTGTAGCATAATTTCTCATTACCTAAGAGAGGTATGTTCAAGGGATGCAGCAAAAAACAAATTATGCAGTTGTTTGTTTAACGTTTATTTATTACAAGTGCCCCTTTCTTGCAATTATTATCAACAAGACTTGCACCTTTATGAAACAGGCCCCCAGTTACACTTGCGTATTATTACCTCTTTATAACCTATATCAATATCATTAATTAATCAAAATTTATTCTGTCTATCATTGTCAAATTGCCCCATGTCATCCAAAATTTTAGTTCATACTCATCGAATTTCACACCTTATGCCACAATTATTTTTTCCAAATTATCGTCTCTACGCAATCGTTAGATATTGCAAGAAAATTACTTTCAATGTCACTCCAGCATCACCCACGAAGAAACCAGAAAAAATTGATGTACGGAAGATCAAGAGACTTCCAAAACCTCCCATGCAACCTATAGAAAATCCTCTCTATCAAGAGCATATTAGAAAACAAACAAGAAAAATTAAGAAACATATTGGACAAGTTCAAGAAGAAATTAAAAAAAATAATCAGTTTCCAAAAGTAAACGATCTCCCTGATGATTTGATGTAAGTTTAAAATACACGAATAAATAAAATTAAATTCCTTGCCATCAGATCAAGTCAAGAGATTAAGTAGAGGAAATGACTATTTCGACACATTTAGGAGGAAGCAAAAAGACATGTTGCCAGTGATGTATTTTAGGAAAACTAAATAAACATAAATAAGAACAATCAAGAAACTAGAAGATATGTAGAAAAAATATATTTTAACTGAAAGCCAAGAAAGCTAACCTATTGTTTATAATACAGGTTAGATAATATAATGTAGTTCAACTATGAATAAAAATAGAAAAATTAACCTTTATTAAGAATATATTATTTACAACTGAGCATATATATATATATATATATATATATATATATATATATATATATATATATATATATATATATATATATATATATATATATATATATATACATTAGGGTGACCGCAAAAAATCGATGTCGGAATTTTGTTCGTCTGGACCCCACAAAACAATTCCCCTTTCCAGATATTGAGATAGCCGAAATTTGAGCTCGATTAAACGACGTTAACCCGTGCCGCCCGTCGCTCAAAGTTTGAAAAAATCCAAATTTTTGGCCAAAAAGCAGAGCATATGAAGCCATAACTCCAGAACGGTAAATAATAGAAACACGCTTAATATCTCAAAAGAAAGCTAATGTTGTTCTTCACAATTTATATTCTATACATAATTGTTGTTATTTTAAGTCAAACCGAGTTACAACAGCCTTTAGCCCCAAAAACGTGACCTGGTACCAGTAGGAGCCAGTTTGGGAGTATTCTAAGAATTTTACAGGTTTTTACATAATGTGTCTCGGAATTAACATTTTTTTGTTAAAAAGTATTTTGGAACTCAATTTTCAAACATAAAGAGCCTTTTGTTCAAATTTAATCTTTTATTATATGGGGATTACCTGACTAGTTTACCAAAGAAAGACCCGTTTGACAGGTAAAAAGGAGGGTGAATCTAATTTCTATTTTAGGGATGGTGATTTTACTTCAGCGTACAACCGACCTTTTATTTATTCAGTTTAGTTTCTAAAGTGCCTTTGAGCTGGTTAGATCGAACAATTATCTAGTGAAGATATTTTAACGTATTTTTTTTTTTAATTTTCCAAGTGTGTGTGTTATTGTTTTTATAACTATTATAGTATTATTTTAAAAAGACATTTGAAAACATTTTATTGAAATTAAAGTTTGCAATATATTTTGTTTCATTTTCCAAGTTAACTGTTATTTACCTATTGGCCTCTGAAACGGCATCCACATCAGGTGTACAAAGCCGAACCAAGGATAAAATATTTCTTGTGGGCTATCCCATTCACCAGATCACCGGTTGTAAACTACCCTCAAATCGTCAAGTTTTGTGTGCTTTATTTTATAATTTACGTACTGTGAAATTAACTGTAAGAGAATCAGCAAAACTTACAATACGAGAAGTGTTCATTTTTTGGGAGAAAGCTCGAATCCCGACTAAACATGAGCAAGATGCAATTACTAAGCTGGAAAAACTTCACGCCGAGTGGAGAACTCTTCAAAAAGACCGGAAGAAAACATCGAAAACGGTCAAGAACAAATTTAAACAGTTTGTTGAAAAGTTGGATGATCTCTTTGATATTGCTCAACAAGATGCCTTGGCTCTGATGAAATCGGAAGAAGATAAGGCGTTTCTCGTGAAACAGAGGCAGAAGGGCCGCCCAGGTTCCATGACTGGAGTGGATCTCAAGTTGTCTCGAGCTGAAGAAATCAAGGTGCAAAAGGAACTTGCAAAAATGAACCGACAAATCCAAGAAGCAACTTTTGATATTGGTGAGTTTTTTTTTATTATTAGTATTCTAAAAAATAGATAAACAAATAAGTAAATAGTTTCATTATAATTGAAAGAAAATTGTACATGAGAGCATGATTTGGCATCTTTATGATTGAGTTTATATTTTTTAAATAATACCTTTTGATAATTAGAAGTAGGTAATTTAGTACCTATGTATTATTACTATTCTGCTAAAATGACAAGTTTTTATAGTCTTTTTTTTCTCTTTCTTTTGTTGCTTCTTAGAGACGGATGATGAAGACAAGTTCGAAGAAGGAGAAGAAGACACTGAAGAGGACAGCATCTACCAGGAACTTGAGAGCTTGGAGGAAATGGACATCCCTGAAGAAGCTGCAGAAGATCCAGGACCATCTGAGAGCAAGAGGATGAAAGTTTCATTTGCAAGGGGCGTTAAAGAGATTTTAAACATGAAATTGTCCATTTTATTAGATCGATGTAAGGTATCCGACAGAAATGCCACGAGAATTTTAATAGCTACTCTAGAAGGACTAAACCTTGACCCTCTTGAGTACAAAGTCTCGAAAACTTTATTACATGATAGAAGGCAAATGTTCAGAGAACAATATAATAAAAAAATTTTTGATAAAGTAAACATTCCTGAAAAAGAGCCCGTGGTTGTCCATTGAGACGGTAAACTTTTATCGCTATTTCATATGGCGAAAAGGAACAGCTGCTGGGAGTTCCTATAACAGCAAACAGCTCTGGAGAGGAGCAAGCCGTAGCCGTATATGAATACCTACATGAATGGGGTCTTCTTAACACCGTCAAGGCGATGTGCTTCGACACTACAGCATCCAACACGGGAAGACTCAAAGGAGCATGCGTCATATTGGAGCAAATGTTAGGAAGAGAATTGTTATACCTAGCTTGCCGTCACCATATCTTGGAAATTCTGTTAAAAGGCGTATTCGACACAAAAATGGGATCAACCACTGGACCTCATCCAGACATTTTCAAGAGATTCCTCACTGCGTGGCCCAAGATAGACAAAGGAAAATACGACACAGGTATCAGTGACAATCTAATACAAAAGCAGCTAACTCCAGAAGTAATTGCAAATGTTACTGCTGAATTCGAGACCAAATTAACTGAGAGCCACCCCAGAGATGACTACAAGGAGCTATTGCAGTTGGTTCTCGTATTTGTTGGATCACTAGACGGCAATGTTGTGGGTTTTAGAACTCCAGGAGCCATTCATCACGCTAGGTGGATGGCAAAGGCTATTTACTGCTTAAAAAATGTTCATTTTTCGTCGTCAATTTAAGATGTCTAAAGAAGAAGAAAGTTCTGTGCGTGCCATTTCTGTTTTCCTAGTTAAAATTTATTGTAAAGCTTGGTTCAATGCTCCAAAAGCTCATCTTGCACCAAAGCAAGATTTAGGTATTTTGCATAGTCTGTTAGACTATAAAGAATGTGACAACGACATTGCAGATATAGCCCTGACCAAATTTTCGAACCATTTGTGGTATTCGAATGCAAAGTTGGTGGGATTATCGTTTTTTGATCCCACCATTACAGACGATGAAAAGTTGTTAATGGCTAATAAATTGCTCAGTAGCACAGATGAACCATCACAGCACGCTAGGGTTGTAAATCCAAAAGTTAGGAAAGAAAACTTAAAAGAGGTCGTTGATGGAGGATTGGTAAATTTACTTACCAAAGAAACGTTTACATTCTTTGACCAATTTAATATAAAAACAGATTTCCTAAGACAACATCCAAACACCTGGCCTCAAAATAATGAGTTTCAAGAAGGATTGAAAATTGTCAAAACATTAAAAATAGTTAATGATATGGCTGAGCGTGGTGTTAAATTAATAACCGACTTTAACGACCTTCTGACAAAAGATGAAGACCAAAAGCAATATGTCCTGCAAGTTGTAAGTAAATGCCGAGCATTATATCCTGACGTTTCAAAAACTCTAGAATAGATTAGATAACTATGTAAAATTATCAACTCATGTAGGTACTACGTCTGTATCTTTTCTGTGTCTGTTTTGTATGTATTATATACCTAATTTTTATATTTTAAAATAAAAAATGTCATTAGACTTATCAGTATTATTTGTTTTTTTTATTATATTTCTACTTTAAACTCAAAAATATACCAAAAAAAAGCAAAATTATCACTTATTAACAAAATATACGAAGTATGCTCCTAGTGGTACCAGGTCACGTTTTGGGGGCTAAAGGCTGTTCTAACTCGGTTTGACTTAAAATAACAACAATTATGTATAGAATATAAATTTTGAAGAACAACATTAGCTTTCTTTTGAGATATTAAGCGTGTTTCTATTATTTACCGTTCTGGAATTATGGCTCCATATGTCAGCTTTTTGGCCAAAAATTTGGATTTTTTTCAAACTTTGAGCGACGAGCGGCACGGGTTAACGTCGTTTAATCGAGCTCAAATTTCGGCTATCTCAATATCTGGAAAGGAGAATCGTTTTGTGGGGTCCAGAGGAACAAGATTCCGACATTTTTTTCCTCTCTATGAGATCCGGTCACTCTAATATACATATATATATATATATATATATATATATATATATATATATATATATATATATATATATATATATATATATATATATATATATATATATATATATATATATATATATATATATATATATATATATACGATGATGGTATGAAAAAACTTCCATTGGGTGGGAAAAATGTGTTTTTGTTCTGAACCTGATAGACTATGTAGAAAAATAATCTACAGAAATAAATAGACCTGTTTTTCCTCCTGTTGCTCTTGGGACAACTAATATAACATAATGGTAGATTCTTTTCATGCCTTCTCCTGATGGGAGTTAGCGACCCCTTCTCTAAATGTTTCTCTAGCCCTCGCAACACGGAACAACCCCCCCCCCCCCCCATATTCATGCCGGTCCATTCTTCAATGTTTCTCAGCAAATACTTTTTCTTCCTTCCGACACCCTTTCTACCGTCAAATCTTCCATGCATGATAGTTTGCAATGGTGAATATTTGTCATTTTTGAAGAGAGCTGTAGTAGATAAAGTAATAATAGCCAAATTCCTCATTAGTGATCTAATGATAGATTACTTTTAGAAAAATTTATGTTCTTATGTTGACCCAGCATCTTATATTACTTTCGTTTTATATTTCGTGTAAATTCGACGTGAAGTTACGATGGTCACTCAGACGTCGATATCAAGTAAACTAGTTTCCTCAATATATCTACTAAATTCTGGTAGATTCTCACTAGCAGCATACGTTACAAAATATTCAGCTGAACTCGTAATTATTAACCATTAGCCGCAAGATTCACTAAGAGAATCTAAAAGAGTCCCGAACTAGTAGCAATGGAATTCATAACGTCCAGTTTACTTTTAACTAATAATACATCGGCAAGGTTTTTAAAAGAAAATTTAAATTAAAGATAGAGAAATAAGACCTGGAAAAAAGTGAGAAAGATAACTGTTTTTAAAACATTGAATTAATTGTTCATTTTTATCAAACTTTCATGATTTTGAAATGTACAGCCTGACAATTCTTGATAATTTAAGGTTCTCATTGTCCAGTTCAAGTTAAATCTTATTAGTAAATGAGGCAAACAGTTTTAATTTTTTTTTATGGGTCTAGCACACGTGCTGCAGGGAAGAAGTCCCTAAAGCGCTACAGGAGCGACACGTGTGTGGAAAAAGCGATTCACGTTGTTCTTGAATCGCTGTAAATTGTACTCGGTAGGAACCACAGTCCTGGGCAAATTATTCCAAAAGGATGATGTTCTCCATATAAAAGACTGCTTGAAAAGCGTTGTACGAGGAGCAACAAGCTGAACCTCATACGGATGTGAAGTATTAGCGTGACGTGTACTACTAACATGCCCTGCTCTGGGAGGAATTAAGCGGGCCACATTCTTCGAACAATTTCCATGAAAATACTTGTAGAATTGGCTCAAGTCGCCAACCGTTCTTCGATGTTCCAGCGAATCATGGCCGCCGGTCAGTTCCGGGTCTCCAATCAAACGAACAGCTCTTCTCTGAACAGAATCCAACAACTGCAGTATATGTTTGGGAGCGGAGCCCCAAACATGGGAGCAGTATTCCATAGTTGGTCGAATTTGAGCTTTGTAAAGAATTAACAGTTGTTGTGGAGTTTTCTGGTTCGAAATAATATTCCCAACTTTTGAGAAGCTCTCCTTGCTATGCCTGCAACATGCCAGGACATATTTGCTCCCAAATTAACCCCCAACAAATTGAGTAACGATGTTAGAGGAATGGAGTGCCTCGACATAACTATGTCGGGTGCAGCAACGTTAACTTTTTTAGAAAAAACTGCAGCCTGGGTTTTTGCAGCGTTAAATTCCACTTGGTTACTGTCATCCAAAGATAAAATTTCTTCCAGGTCTTTGTTAAGTTGAATGACTTCCTGCTGTCTGCGGATATTCGTCTGAGTAGCCGATGTCCAAGCGTTCAAAGTGAATAAAGAGATAAGCGTACTGTCTTCTGCAAAGCTGTGGATTGGATTCTCGGTCTTTTCCAGCAGATCGTTAACGTAAATGAGAAAAAGAGTAGGAGACAGTATGGAGCCTTGGGGTACACCGGCGTTGATAGTGAAGGTGTTAGAAAGAAATCCGTCGACTGGCACTCGTAAAGAACGCTCTTCTCTGAGGAAACATGAGAGCCACAAACAGAACTTTTCAGACATACCATAAGAGCGTAACTTAGCCAACAGCCCATCGTGCCAAACACGGTCGAATGCCTTGGATACGTCAAGAGCAACCGCTCGAGATTCTCCAAAGTGTTCAATTGGGTTGTTCCAAACGTGTGTTACATAAGTCAGAAGATCTCCTGTTGAACTATTTTTGCGAAAGCCATATTAACGATCACTAATAATGTTGAATCCTTCAAGATATTTTAGAAGAAGCCGATTGATAGCCTTTTCCATGACTTTCGATATTATTGAAAGCAGCGCGATTGGTCGGTAGTTATTTGGCAAGGTCTTCTTGCCTTTTTTAGGTATCGGCTGAACTGTGGCACATTTCCAGCAGGAAGGAAATATTCCCTTTCTGTAGGGTAGGTTGAAAAGTCTACAGAAAACTGGTGTTAGTTCCCTCGCACAGTTTTTGAGAACTATGGCAGGTATTCCGTCAGCGCCAGAAGCTTTTTTGGTGTCTAGCCTCATTAAAATACGTTTAATGATACGCTGTCTGAAGACAATATCGGGCATCCTTGACTGCACTATGGGAATAGGTGGTGTTTTTCCTTGGAAATCGACAGTAGAATGGGAAGCAAAGAGTTCAGCCAACAAGTTCGCTTTCTCAACAGGTGTCGTTGCAATAGAATTATCCGGCCGTGTGAGTGGTGATATGGTGGATTTGGTGAAATTTTGACTGACTGCCTTAGCGACTGACCAAAAGGACCTGGAATTGTTGGGACAAGCGAGACGTTTGTTTTTAATTCGTTGATTGTGTGCCTCCTTGGTTTCGTCGATAATTTGTTTGCATCTGTTCCTGGCACGAACAAAGGTGTTACGGTTTATGGTGTTAGGATTTTCACGCCATTGTCGGTAGGCAAGATGTTTAGAAGCAACAGCTTCTTTGCATTTTCAGTCAAACCGAGGCTTGCCGTCGGAAGGGCATTTCTTCGAAAAAGGGATGTAAGCCTCCATACCGGCCAAAATAACATCGGAAACCTCCCTAGCGCAGTAAGATGGGTCTTCGGATCGAAAACAAACGTCTAACCAAGGGAAAGTTCGAAAATATTCCTTGAAATCTTCCCATTTAGCAGATTTGTAGTGCCAAATCTTGCGCGGTTTAGGTGCATCTCTGTCTCTGATTGGTAGGAAGTAGTTTATGGTCAGAAGAACCTAACGGCGGATTTACGCTGACCGTGTACATCTCTGGATTGGTAGTTAAAAACAGATCAAGAAGACTGGCGAACTCCCCTTCGCGATCAGGGATCCGTGTCGTCAATAGGCTGAGTTAAACCACAACTGATTGAAAATGATTCGGCTTCACGACCTTGCTCGTCGGTAGTATTTGAATATTTAAGCCAGTTGATGTTGTCTATAATTAGACAAAAGTATTTCTGCGTTAGTAAAATGCAATATACATGATAAATAGTAAAAAATATAGGGTTGTATTTTATTTGATTAGTTTCTTAATAAATAAAAGTAGCATATATATATATATATATATATATATATATATATATATATATATATATATATATATATATACATATATATAAATAAATAAATAAATATCGTCTTTATTAAGATGTTAATCACATGTGATGTGAGTACATATTACCCACACACATCGTGTAGTAGAAGAGGCGAGATTTAACCATCGGTTACTCTTACATCTAACCTCTTCAACACAACGCGCTTACAAACAAAAATGAAGCAACAATTACATACTAACATAGTAAAATCAATAATCGACAAGAAACATCAAAATACAAATAAACTACGTCTGAGAATTCTGCTTATTTAACAGCTCTTCCCTATATAATCGACGAAGTCGGCCAATAGTGCACGTTTTCAGTTCTGGATTCATAGTATTGTATGTATTTACTGCATTATATCTAAAACTGCGCTGAAACAAGGCAGTGCGATGCTGAGGCATAGTCAAGCGATCAGGCCGTCTAATATACCTATCATGTACCAAATTTCGGGATACTAGCTTCTCCCTTAAATAAATCGAGACTGAAGTTCCTAAGAGCCTCATTAAGAATATTACGAAGTGCAACTGCGCAGTATTAGCAAAATTTAACCATTTTAATTCATTTATTTTTAAAGATATATGATCATATTTTCTCAAATGGAATATAAACCTACAGCAGACGTTCTGTACATACTGCAATCGTCTCCTTGAAAGCGCATCCAAGCAAGGATAGTATACAATACTACAATAATGAAATGAAGACAAGACCAAAGATTCACACAATTTTTTCCTCATCTTAAAATTCAGAATAAAACGATTTGCATATAAAACCTTCATTTTCGCATAACTTTTTTGTAGGAGCACCCTAACATGTTCCCTGAATCTGAGATGTGTATCAATGCAAAGACCCAAATTCTTGGCACAATCAGAAAACAGCAAATCCTGATCAGCCAGCCTCAGTCTTAAAGCCATGCTCAAGTTTCGTCGCCGATTTTCCTTGCAAAACAATAAAACTTGAGTCTTGTCTGGATTTAGCCTCAAATTATGTTCATCCGAGTAAACTGACAAAGCCATGAGATCCTGATTTAAATTTTGTGCTGCAGACTCAGGATCCGATGGTTCAAAGAAATGAAGCAACTGTGTGTCATCAGCATACGACTGAACCGATGAATATACAGCTGTTTGGAATATATCAAAAGTATATATAAGAAACAGAAGAGGCCCCAGTATTGAACCCTAGGGCGCTCCGGAGATAATTTTACCAGCAGCCGAAAAAACATCATTCATTCGCACCCTCTGCCATCTACCCGACAAATAGCTATAGAAAAATTGTACGGAGTGATCAGCGAAGCCCAGATAGTGCAGTTTAGCACAAAGTAGGTTATGATCCAGCACATCAAAGGCTTTCGAATAATCCAGCGAGACTGATATAACAGCCATATTTTTATCAATAGCTCTGATTATGCTATCCGTTAAATTCAATAAAGCCGTTGATGTGCTATGACCCCTCCGGAAGCCAGATTGATGCAAGGGGAGCAACTCATTTGTCAAGAGATATTCTGAGACCTGTGTATGTACTGCCCTCTCCAAGACTTTTGACATAACTGGTAACAAACTAATTGGACGCAAATCTCTGACGGTTAAAGGATTTTTAACTTTAGCAACAGGGCACACAATAGACTCTTTCCAGCTCTCCGGAAAATACCCACTCTCCAGGCAACAATTAACAATATGGGTTAGATGATATAAGATAACAGGTAAACTAAGCTTAAGCATAAAAAGTGTCAAACCATCATTTCCAGCAGCATTGGACTTTATACTATTAACACACCTGCAAATTGACTCAGGGGTTTCCATTAGGAAATTAAAGTTCAGATCTAAATTCCTCTTATTGTTACTGTAATAATATATTTTACCAGCACAGTTGTCAGACTTTCGGAAAACGCTCAAAAAGTATTCATTTATATCATTCACATTAGCCAAATGTGCAGGCAGATGAGGGGTATCTTTTGAACCCGTGTGAACATTGCATTGCTGAAGTCCCTTCCATAATGATTTTGCATTCTTTTGTGTCTCTAAATATTCAAGATATCCCAATTTTTCACGACGCACACGGTAAAGGGTGAGATTTCTCATTTCTTTGTAATATTGATGACTCTCCTGAGTTTCATTTCTCTTAAACTGAGCTAGTGCTCGGTCTCTTTCTATCATTAGCGCTTTCAAAACAGGTGTTAGCCAGGGAGCTGGAGGCTTGTTTACTCTTACCGTTCTGAGAGGACAATGGTCCCCAAACACGCCCGACAAATGAAAATTAATAAATCTGACCTTGTCTTCAATATCCTCAATATAATAAATGTCATCCCATGCCATGCGCTGTAGGTCAGTATAAAAATTATCCTCATTAAAGTGCTTAAAATCTCTGTAAGTTATGAATTTTTGTCGGCATAATTTTGAGAAAATATTTAATTTAAAATATGTTAATTTATGATCACTTATATTTTCCGCGTCTAAAGTGCCCACTGAGACAACACACTCCTCATCCATAACAAAAATAGGATCCAACAATGTTGAAGTTTTTTGAGTAACTCTGGTTGGCTCATTGATGACTTGGGCAAAACCAAGGGTGTCAAACACTTCTGACATAGGATTAGGTAAACAATCCGGCATCATGTTAATATTTAAATCACCCAGAACTCATATATATATATATATATATATATATATATATATATATATATATATATATATATATATATATATATATATATATATATATATATATATATATATACATATATATATATATAGGAACGAAAAAATCCTCTGTCTTCTTCTGGAACAAGATGAACGTGAAGAATGAAGTGATGTAGCGTTGAGAACGATCGGAGAATTTGCAGGTCAAAAACGGCTTAATGCAGGGCAACCTCTTGTCCGCTGTTTAATTTATTTATGGAGGCAATCATAAGAAATAGTGGAATGGAAAGAGGAGAAACCATTTTCAGTCTTGCTTATGCGGACGACCTAAAGCTACTGGTGAAAACAAAAAATTAACTCAAGAGAATTATGACAAAATTAGAGGGCGAAGCAAGAGAATATGGATTAATATTAAATGAGAAGAAGATAAAGTACCTGATTATGGGGATGAGTAGAGGGGAAGATGAAGAAAACCTGAAGATAACCTCTGGGAGTTTTAAAAATTACAGACTCCAAAAAGTAGAAGAATTTACATACCTGAGGGTAGTACTAGAGAAGAATGGACATGAGGGTAGGGAGATTGAAGCGAGAATAGCGAAAGGAAGTCAAAAATTTGGGAGCTTTAGAATGTTAATGAAAAACAAACACCTATCCAGAAGGACCAAAATGCGAATATATCAAACTATAATAAGGCCAACGGTGACGTATGCTTGTGATACCTGCGTGCTTAGCAAAAAGAAGAACAGCAAGTAGAAACATGGGAACGAAAAATGCTGAGAATTATCCTGGGAGGAATAGAGACGGAAGGAGGATGGAGGAGAAGAACGAACCTGGAGGTATATGCACTCTATAAGGAACCAACATAACGATATATATGGAGGCACAACGTCTAAGATGGCTGGGACATATACAGCGGATGTCGAGAGAAAGAATATGGTACTACATGGAAAGCCTATCGGAAGAAGATGGCGGGAAAGACTGAGGACGAGGTGGATGAAGATGGTGGAAAAGGATCTAAGGAGTATGAGTGTCGGCGAGTGGAAGAGGGAGGCAATGAAGAGAGCCCGGTGGAAAGTGGTTGTGAGCAATTTTGAACATTATTGTGATTATGAAATATAAATGAGGCCTGAGGCCTCCAAAGCCTGTAACGCTGTTTAATAATAAAAATTTTATTTGATTAGTTCCTTAGTAAATAAAAGTAGCATATATATATATATATATATATATATATATATATATATATATATATATATATAGGAACAAAAAAAATCCTGTGTCTTCTTCTGGAACAAGATGTAAATTAACTACAAAGTATGTTAGAAAAAATATAAGTTACCTGATTATAAGGGCTAAATTAATTAACAATATTCACTATAATACCTAAAATAAGTTCAATAAAGGAGATCCATCCACAGCCAATTGATCGTGAAGTAATAAACCTGAGGATTCCCGTTAATCTCTACCTGTTCTAAACAATTCAGTAATTTTCCTTTCTTTTCATTGTAGAAAATTCTGAAATCTTCTTTGAAAGTACGATTTTCATCTGTTAAATGTTTAGCGTAGTGAGATATATGTATTATTTCTCATTCTATAACTTTGTTTATATTCCTTTATTCTTTTAAAACGGTCTGCCTGTTTGTCCTATATAGGTGCCACAGCATAGTTGAAAAACTCTTGTTTTATTTCCTTTTTTTGTCTTACTTTCATTATTTTTAATACGTCGAGCTCACGTATTATTGTTACGGAAGGCAATGTTTACTGGATTTTTTCAGATAAAATTGGAATAAGAGGGTTTCCCATTATTAAACCTTTCCGAGCTACATAAATCGTATCGTTGAATTCGAAATGATTCTGGTCTAAATACAATGATAAGATGTCTAATACTGCTTGTTTAACTATCGGGGTAACATTTTTTTTTTAGTTATTTCAGATGGTTGTAGCTTCTACTTGATGGAAATTCATTATAAATATGTAATAAAAGACTGTTTTTAGTCAATTTCCACTAGTTTATTTTGTGATGACGCGTTTCGCTGAGGATGCAACTTCTTCAGACTGTAAAATGTAGATCTGAAGAAGCTGCATCGACAGCAAAACGCGTCATCACAAAATAAACTAGTGGAAACTGACTTTTATTATATATTTTTAGTTAGTTTACTTAATTTACGTCTTACTTCAGAAGAAGATACAGTGTATCGAAACAATTGTCAGCTGTAATACAATTAACATAAGTGGTGATCATAAATAGTTGTTTAAATTTTCGTTCCTAGTTATTACGAGATCTTCATCAAGTAACAGCTAAGTCAGTGCAATATATATATATATATATATATATATATATATATATATATATATATATATATATATATATATATATATATATATATATATATATATATATATATATATATATATACATAAATATATATATATATATATATATATATATATATATATATATATATATATATATATATATATATATGTATATATATATATATACTAGGCTGGTTTGAAAAGTCCGTGCAAAAATAAAAACTACTTATGTGTTTGGGGTAAACCTTTTTTATTTTTCGACATAGTCTCCTTTTAGGTTTATACACTTCGTCCAACGATGTTCTAGTTTGTTGATCCCTTCCGAATAATAGGATTTCTCCAAGTCTGCAAAATATCCATTAGTGTCTGCAATCACCTCCTCGTTTGAATAAAATCTTTGTCCCGCCAGCCATTTCTTCAAATTGGGGAACAAATAGTAGTCCGAGGGAGCCAAGTCTGGAGAATAGGGGGGATGTGAAACGAGTTGGAATCCTATTTCTATTAATTTTGCGACCATAACTGCTGAGGTGTGTGCTGGTGCATTGTCGTGATGGAAAAGGACTTTCTTGTGGGCCAATCGCGGGCGTTTTTCTTGCAGCTCGGTTTTCAAACGGTCCAATAACGATGAATAATATTCACCTGTAATAGTTTTACCCTTTTCCATATAGTCGATTAGAATTATCCCTTGCGAATCCCAAAAGACAGTCGCCATAACCTTTCCGGCCGAAGGAACGGTCTTCGCCTTTTTTGGTGCAGATTCCCCCTTGGTAACCCATTGTTTAGATTGTTGTTTGGTCTCAGGAGTATAGTAATGTATCCATGTTTCATCCACAGTGACGAAACGACGCTTAAAGTCTTCCGGATTCTTCTGGAACAGCTGCAAACCATCCTTGCAATACTTCACACGATTCCGTTTTTGGTCAAGCGTGAGCAATCGCGGCACCCATCTTGCGGATAGCTTTCTCATGTCCAAATGTTTATGCGAAATATTATGTACCCGTTCAGTCGAGATGCCCACAGCACTAGCAATCTCACGCACCTTAACTCTTCTGTCATCCATCACCATATCATGGATTTGATCAATGATTTCTGGAGTCGTAACCTCCACAGGCCGTCCAGAACGTTCAGCGTCACTTGTGCCCATATGGCCAGTCCGAAAATTTTGAAACCACTTATAAACTGTTCTAATCGAAGGTGCAGAGTCACCATAATGTTTATCAAGCTTCTCCTTGGTCTCCTGAGGCGTTTTGCCTTTCATAAAGTAATGTTTAATCACCACACGAAATTCTTTTTCGTCCATTTCTTGAAAATCACTCGACTTCCTTGATTCACACGAATGCCAAACACAAAGAAATAGACCAATATGGCTGAAACTTGGTGTGCGTTCATTCAAGAGATGCTACTAACTAAACATGACCTCGATACGCGCTGGTGGTGCCATCTCTCGGACTTTGCACGGACTTTTCAAACCAGCCTCGTATATATATATATATATATATATATATATATATATATATATATATATATATATATATATATATATATATATACGGTGTACAAGTACGAAATACGGTTTTTTTTTAAACAAAAAACATGTTAAATTTGGAATAATGATAAAAAGTGCTTTATTCAAACTATGTTCCATCGCTTGTTATACATTTTTCCCATCTTTCGGGCAATTTGTGAATATCACGCCAATAAAAATCTTCCCCTTTTGCTGCGAACCATTCATCGAGCCATTTTTTCACATCTTCGTACGAACCAAAGCGCTGCTCAGCAAGTGCGTGACCCATCGATGCAAACGAGTGGTAATAGGAATGAGCCAAGTCTGGTGAGTAAGCCGCATGGGGTAGAACTTCCCAGCTGAGTGCTTTCAACGTGTCGCGAACTGTTTTTTTCCGTATGTGATGGAGCATTGTCATGAAGAAAAATCACTTTGTGTTGCCTCTTTCGGTATTCTGGCCTTTTTTTCAGCAGCGAACGGTTCAAATCGGTCAGTTGGTGTTGGTAACGTTTAGTATTAACCGTTTTCCCAGGTTTTAACAGCTCATAATAGACCACGCCCCTCTGGTCCCACTAAACACAGAGCACTGTCTTTCGGCCTTGAGGTCGATGTGGATGGGGCGCCTGGGTTTAACCATGATTTTTTGCTCTGGGGATTCTCAAAATAAATCCACTTTTCATCCCCTGTAACTACACGATGCAAAAACGACTTCCTTTTATACCGAGCGACCAAAATGTCACACGTGTTTTTACGCTTTTCCATTTGCCTGTCGCTCAACTCATGTGGTACCCATCTACCGGCTTCTGCATCTTTCCCATCTCTCGTAGCCAATTATAAACAGCTTGTTAACTAACGCCCAATTGCTAGGCGAGTCGTTTTTGTGTTTGTGAATCATCTTCGTCCAACAATGCTTGCAATTCCACATCTTCGTATTTTTTGGCGCTTTTCCACGTTCCTTGTCTGCAACATCGAAGTCACCACTTTTGAAACGCCGAAAGCATCGTTCACACGTATATTACAATGGAGCATATTCATAATAAGCTTCTCGAAGTAATCGGTATGATTCAACAGCAGTTTTCTTCAAATGAAAACAAAAAATTAATGCTATCCGCGAATGCTCTTTGTTCGGTATAAATTTTGACATATTGAACAAAACAACACAACACTATGCACACACTTTTCCAATTTATCACTCGTGCGCGTCTGACTCTTGTTGATGACACAACAAAATGGCGCAGTATCAAATCTTTATAGCATAAACTGCATTGGTACATCATCTGTTGTCTGAAATCCGCATTTCATACTTGTACACCTGTATATATATATATATATATATATATATATATATATATATATATATATATATATATATATATATATATATATATGTAATTTCAATTTAAATTACTCGCCGTATTGTACCTCGGCTAGAGGTCGTACTAGGCGTCCAATAAAGCATGATACTTATAGCAATTAGTCATAACATTAAAATGATGAAAATCAGTTCAACTATTGATGTGTTGGCAAAATATACGGCTTTGTGACAATCCAACGAAAATTCCGATATGCCGGAGAGGAAGAATCATTCGAAGGAACGCATGCCGAGGACCACTGCAATTATCGAAAGGGCTCAATCGCCGATTTCGGAGGACTCAGGAAAATTGTTGCGAAAATTGACGTCGATTGTGGATGTAAGCGAGTCAACAATGCGAATTGCCGAGAAGGGCCTCCGAAGAGACGGTGCACCAGCTCACACCAGCCATTTGGTCCCAAACTAGTTCTTAGACAACGTCGATGTGATTTAGTCCAAGGAATCTTGGCCTCCTAACAGCCCAGATTTGAATACCTTGGACTACTACGTATGAAAAGGAGTGGAGAAAGAGAGAAAGACAAGAACGAAAAACTCTAAATTCGTTATTTGAATATTGAGAGTGATGAAGCTCTAATATTGATTCAGAATAAATTTGGGCCATCTCGCATTTAAAGCAGTTACTTTTGTTATGCTGTATGTGCAAATTAGATAAAGTATAATCATCTTCTTTCCCATTTTTCTTAAAAGCGGTAACCCAGAGATTTAATTTAATTCAAGCGTATTAGCTTGTTGCTAGTAAAACTTTTAAATCTTTTCACCAGGCAATTAATCGTGATGAAATTAATTTTTGCACCCGATAAACGAAAAATTGGCCGCCGCAGGAAGGCTTTTTAATCTCTATTATGTTTCACTCGTTCATTATATACGTAAATTAAACATTATTTTTTTTTATTAATGCCAAAAATATCTTCTTTTCTCTGTTCTTCTCGGGCATATTTTAATAAGAGGGTTTTACCTTCAATATTAAATAGGGATTAACGCTTTAGATTAAATTAAATTTTCATAACCATTTAGCCAGCCTAGAGGGTCGCAAAAATTATTAAATATTTTACAAAATAATAAAATTAGTTATTCTTTAGGGAACCACAAAATTATATCAGATTGTTAGATAAAAAAAAGGTTAGATTAAGAAAGACGAGTGGAGTAATTACAAATTTCATTGATATAATCATAATTTTCTCACTTTGGTTAATCCCTTAGCTCACTGGTGGGTTTTTTGGAGGACAGGCTACAGATTGTATAGGGTGAGTCAACGATAGAGTAAAGTTCATTATCTCATTTGTTTCGAAAATGACAAAAAAATATTAAACAGTTTTAGGGAATGTTAAGGTGCACAGTTTAAAATTATTTTTGAGTAGGGTACTTCAAATAAATGTGGCCGATATAACATTTTTTTTAAAAAATGGAACATCCTATTATCTAATTTATTTTTAAATTCTGCGTAAAATTGTATAACTTTTTTATTAATAATATTATATACCTAGACCTAATAGTTTTTCTAATATTTCAATTTAAAAAAAAAAATACTAGTTTTGTAAAAAATTGCCAGTAGTGCCATCATTTCTGAAGGTGGATTACTCATAATTGGTACGAGCGTTTAATAGAGATGAAAAAAAAATGCAAAGAAATTTTAGTTAGATGCTACAGTTCAAAATAGATTTATGCATTTCTACTATTTTAAATAGAAAAATCTCAATTTTTTTAAACGGCACACCCTGTATATTATTACTTTTTTTTGATAGATTTTACAAAACAAATTATTAAATATGTCATATACCTATTTCTAATAGTTTTTGATTTATTTTGAATTTTTCAATATTTACCCTTGTGTTTACACTTACGCTATAACATCATATTTGCCAAGACAAAACAAAAAATGTAGGCATTGCCAAATTTTGACCTGTCTATTAAGCAAGTAAAAATAGTTTAATTTGTTGTAGTAAGTGAGGTATAAAGGTAATAGTTATGGATTTTCCTAAAAATAAATTAATTGATATGGTTTATATACTGGGCGAGGCGGGAAAAAATTGTCTTTTGGCAGTAAGATTTTACAGAGCGAAGTACCCTAATAGACGTATACCGTGTGGTAGCGTTGAGTATACGAAACGGAAAGTAGTAAACCAGAATGCTACCAATGAGGAAAAAGAAATGGAGATTTTACTTCATGTTGAAAATAATCCCCAGGTTAGCAGCCATCAACTAGCCGACTTATCTGACACATCCCAATCTACGGCTAATCGCACCACGAGAAAATACAAGTATCATCCCTTTCATATGGAACTACACCAAGAACTTCAAGACCGTGATTTTGAACGACGAGTAAACTTTTGTACCACCATAAATGAAACAGTAGAGGCCGATCCAAATTTTTTACCCAAAATAGTGTTTTCTGATGAAGTTACTTTTCGCAGTAATGGAGCAGTTAAAAGCCATAACATGCATTATTATTTAACAGTTAATCCATTTTGGGTCCGGGACGTTCAAAACCAAAACCATTGGTCGCTTAATGTATGGTGTGGAATATTAAATTTTCAAAATATTGGTCCATATTTTTTCCGTGAACCACTTAACGGGCTTAGATATCTAAATTTTTTGCAAAACGAATTACCCCAGCTTCTTGAACAAGACGGAGCTCCTGCTGATTGCTACCGGGAATTTTTATACGACCGTTATCCACAAGAATGGATCGGTAGGGATGGATTCATTCAGTGGCCCCCCTCGATCATGTAACTTAATACCTTTAGACTTCTTTTTGTGGGGCTACATTAAAGATCGTGTTTATGTGAATCTCCCTACAACACCAGTAGCTATGGAAAATAGGATACGGGATGCGTGCAGGACAATAACGCCCTTTATGCTAAGGAAGTAGACGGGCATATTTTTGAACATTTATTACGTCATAATAATTAATCATTAGATAAGTTAAACCATATTAAAATTATTAACTATTTGTTTACACACACACAATACCGTAAGATGAGATTTTTCAATTTAAAATAGTCGAAATGCATAAATTTATTTTGAACACCCTGTAGCATCTAACTCAAATTTCTATACACATATCTTTTTTTTCATCTCTATAGAACGCGCGTAATAATTATGAGTATTCCACCTTCAGAAACAATGGCGCTACTGGCAATTTTTTACAAAACTGAAAACAAGTATTTTTTTTAAAAAAATTGAAATATTAGAAAAACTACTGGGTTTAGGTATATAACAATATTAATAAAAAAGTTATAAAATTTTACGCAGAATTTTAAAATAAAATAAAAAAGTTCCATTTAAAAAAATTATGTTATATCGGCCACACTTTTTTCAAGTACCCTGTATACTCAAAAATAATTTTAAACTGTGCACCTTAACATTTCCTAAAATTATTGTATTTAACATTTTTTCGTCATTCCCAAAACAAATGAGACAATGAACTTTACTCTGTCGTTGACTCACCCTGTACAAAGCTCATATTCGACCAACGATGGAATACTGCTTCCATGTTTGGGACTTTGATCGTAAACATCCACTGAATCTGTTGGATTCAATTCAGAAGAGAGCTGCTCGCCTAATTGGAGACCCAGAATTCACCAGATACCTTCATACCTTGGAACATTGAAAAACGGTAGGCGACTTAAGTCTTTTCATGCAAGTGGACAAAACGGTTCAAACTGTACGACCTATGATCCCCCGCCTGTACTTCTAGTGACCCATCGCCATGCCACATGATCATGACAATACATATTTGGTTAATGCTTTGTAAATGGATTCATAACAAACCCTGTTATAATTATTACTAGCTTTTTAGCAAAACATTACTTTATCATGATGAACTACTCACAAAAAAGCTGTAGCAGCGGAAAAACTTTTGTTAGAATTAGAAATAATTAAACAATAACATAATTTCTAATTCCCCGACTTTTTTTACCGTTTAGAACCTTATATTTTCAGCTATAAATAATTATCCTTAAAATTTTTGTATTATTTCAACCAAAAAACAAGGAAGATTCTCATTATCCTATTACACCGGACAATATTAAAAATTTACCATCCCTTTTATCCCCCTCTCTCTTAAGCAATCTCAGTCAAAAACTATAACTTATTAGTGTTCCGTACGAAACACTTATAAGATGACTTCGGTGTCTGTCCGTCTGTCCGTCGGTCCGTCTGTCCGTCTGTCCGTCTGTCCGTCTGTCCGCCTGTCCATCTGTCCGTCTGTCCGTCTGTTTGTCTGTCCGTCTGTCACACCCGATTTTCTCCGAAACTATTTGTCATAGAAAGTTGAAATTTGGTAATATAGGAATATCAGAGCCATGTAGTTTTGAAAGTTAAATTTTGACTTAAAGGGTTAGTTTTTGGGGGTGAAATCGGAAGTGAAAAAAAAAATTTACTAGGTAATCGAGTGTGGTGTCAAATGAAAGCTTGTGAAAACACGAGTAAAATATATATATATATATATATATATATATATATATATATATATATATATATATATATATATATAATGTAATACTTGCGCGCATTTTTCTTTGTATTATTTTTAAAAAATCGCGATAAATCGCTGTCCACCCGCCTTATCTCGAAAAGTACTTATCAAAAAATTTTGAAAAAATTCTGGAATATTCTCCACGCGGTGTAAATTAAACGAAAATTATCACGAGTGCATTACCTTTAATAATTTATCTGGTATATAAAAAAAACCAAAAATTTCTAGGTCATCAGTTTTCAGTAAAGACTGGAAACAAACTTTGTTGGAAACTCATTTAGGGTGTTGTTTGTGAAGTCACCGATCATTTTATACCTCCGTAACAAATTTTTTTATTTTAAAAGCAATCAACGTACGGAACAGTAATTGCGCACGTTCATCTTGCACTTGACTGGTTATTTTTCTATTTATACTATTACTAGCCGTGCCCGCGGCTCCGCTCGCGTGGCCTTGATTCACTACTATCGTCACAGCTTATTCCTTATGTTACCTAACGTAATAAAATATCTGCCATTATTTCCCCTTATCTCCCATTATTTCTCCTTATCTCCCATTACCTCTACATAATTTCCATTATCTACGCTTATCTCTGCTCATCTCCCATTATTTCTCCCTATCTCCCATTATCTCACCTTATCTCCCACCAGCTAGGCTTATCTCTACTTATCTCGCAATATTTCTCCTTATCTTCCATTATTTCTCCTTATCTCCAATTATTTCACCATAACTCCCATTACTTAGACTTATCTCTGCGTATCTCCCATTATTTCTCCTTATCTCCCATTATCTCTACAAAATTTCCATTATCTAGGCTTATCTCTGCTCATCTTCCATTATTTCTCCTTATCTCCCATTATCTCACCATAACTCCCATAACCTAGACTTATCTCTGCTTATCTCCCATTATTTATACTTATCTCCCATTATCTCACCTTATCTCCCATTATCTAGGCTTATCTCGACTTATCTCGCAATATTTTTCCTTATCTCCCATTATTTCTGCTTATCTTCCATTATCTCACCATAACTTCCATTACTTAGACTTATTTTTGCTTATCTCCCATTATTTCTCCTTATCTCCCATTATTTATACCTATCTCCCATTATCTCACCTAATCTCCCATTATCTAGGCTTATATCGAATTATATAGAACATATCATATGTATAAATTTATAAAAACACGTAAATCGGATAAGTGGTTCTCAAGTAATAAGCGCACTAACGGACAGACAGAGAGACGTTGCATTTTATATATATTATATTCTTTGCAACATGATATTGTTCCATATTTAATGGTTTAGGCAGTATATTGCAAGAGAACGCGCTAACGGTAGCCTTTTTTCCGGCTTAATTCACTATTATCGTCACTACTTATTCTTTATGTTACCTAACGCAATAAAATATATCCTATAACCTGGCCAGAGAACATATGAATGTTTTTAAAAAAAAAAGTACGTAACGCACTAACGGACAGACAGACAGACAGACAGAGAGACGTTGCTTTTTATATATATTATAGATAGATAACCTGGCCAGAGAACATATGAATGTTTTTAAAAAAAAGCACGTAAATCGGGTAAGTGGTTCTCCAGTGATAAGCGCACTAACGGACAGACAGACAGAGAGACGCTGCATTTTATATATATATTATAGATATAGATTATTATTATTATATAACCTGGCCAAAGAATATATGTATGAATTTAAAAAAGACACGTAAATTGGATAAGTGGTTCTCGCGTGATAAATGCACTAATGGACAGACAGAGAGACATTGCATTTTATATATATTATAGATTATAGATATTCTCTACTACATAATATTATTCCATATTTAATGGTTTAGGCTGTGTATTGCAAGGAAACGCGCTAGCGACAGACTTTTTTCCGACTTCATTCACTAATATTGTCACTGCTCATTCCTTATGCCACCTATCGTAATAAAATATAGCCTATAACCTGGCCAGAGAACATATGTATGTTTTAAAAAAAAAAGTAGGTAAATCGGATAAGTGGTTCTCCAGCAAGTGAACTTTAAACTATTTAAATCTTTAAAGGCAGCCCCAGAAAAGTTTATTAAAATATTCAGAAATAACATATTGACTCCTACCAGTTAGTTACAATTAATGACCTCAACAATGTAAACTGTGTCGATAACTCGACTATAGTCTAGATGGCCTGGAAAAGGTTATTTTCAGGAAAAATTGCAGATCCTTGTTCAATTTTTACGATGCCAATATCACATTTTACCCAGATATAAAAGAAAACTCAACTGTACTAAAAAAGGCGAGTTAAAGTATTAGGACGCTTTTTATCGGATATCATTTGGTGCTAGGACTTAAGCTAATAAATCCTGCTGGGAACTCCTGCTAAGAGAACTTAAAAGAGCCATTACAGGCAGATTCAGCATCAATTTCTTGCCTTCGTGTCGTTTCTATTGATCTTACCCTGTCCATTATATTCAATTTAATACTTTTTTTTTTCGGAAATTATTATTTTTATGTATTAGATAATTGCTTTGTTCGTGATTGTTATATAAACAACCACTTCTTTTAATAAGAGAAATAACGTATTCGTGAATAAATCGCCACCCAACGAGAATTATCTGTATCAGTGGTTCATAAAAAATACAATTTTTAATTTTCGTCGGTCTGTCGGTAAGTTTGCCCGACTATCGCCCTGTTGCCTGAATGTAACGAAAACGTTACATTTGGATGTATTTAAAAGTAACCATTCATACAGTTAAAAAATTTTTGTAGTCCAAAGTAGTTGGTTAGGTCCATTATTCTGAATAGACCAAGAGGGCGACCCGAAATTTTGACCTGTCGACTAAACGTCTGCCTAGTTGTTCATTCTATCGGGCGAGTCGAATAAAAGCTTTTAACGGGAAGAAATGAAACACTTATTATGTATTATTACGACTATATTGCACAATTTTGGGACTGCAGTTTCGACCTATATGTAGTCATTATCAAGCTTGCGTACTAAACTGAGTTACATAGACATGTCATACTAAAATTAAACGTAGGTATAGTATTTTTCAAGATCTATGAAAGTGGTTTGGCAAATTGATGCAATAAAACGACCGTTAGGATCTTGGCACGTATTTGGCCGTAACAGGGTCGTAATTGATATATACGAGGCTGGTTTGAAAAGTCCGTGCAAAAATAAAAACTACTTATGTGTTTGGGGTAAACCTTTTTTATTTTTCGACATAGTCTCCTTTTAGGCTTATACACTTCGTCCAACGATGTTCTAGTTTGTTGATCCCTTCCGAATAATAGGATTTGTCCAAGTCTGCAAAATATCCATTAGTGTCTGCAATCACCTCCTCGTTTGAATAAAATCTTTGTCCCGCCAGCCATTTCTTCAAATTGGGGAACAAATAGTAGTCCGAGGGAGCCAAGTCTGGAGAATAGGGGGGATGTGAAACGAGTTGGAATCCTATTTTCATTAATTTTGCGACCACAACTGCTGAGGTGTGTGCTGGTGCGTTGTCGTGATGGAAAAGGACTTTCTTGTGGGCCAATCGCGGGCGTTTTTCTTGCAGCTCGGTTTTCAAACGGTCCAATAACGATGAATAATATTCACCTGTAATATTTTTACCCTTTTCCAGATAGTCGATGAGGATTATCCCTTGCGAATCCCAAAAGACAGTCGCCATAACCTTTCCGGCCGAAGGAACGGTCTTCGCCTTTTTTGGTGCAGATTCCCCCTTGGTAACCCATTGTTTAGATTGTTGTTTGGTCTCAGGAGTATAGTAATATATCCATGTTTCATCCACAGTGACGAAACGACGGTTAAAGTCCTCCGGATTCTTCTGGAACAGCTGCAAACCATCCTTGCAACACTTCACACGATTCCGTTTTTGGTCAAGCGTGAGCAATCGCAGCACCCATCTTGCTGATAGCTTTCTCATGTCCAAATATTTATGCAAAATATTATGTACCCGTTCAGTCGAGATGCCCACAGCACTAGCAATCTCACGCACCTTAACTCTTCTGTCATCCATCACTATATCATGGATTTGATCAATGATTTCTGGAGTCGTAACCTCCACTGGCCGTCCAGAACGTTCAGCGTCACTTGTGCCCATATGGCCAGTCCGAAAATTTTGAAACCACTTATAAACTGTTCTAATCGAAGGTGCAGAGTCACCATAATGTTTATTAAGCTTCTCTTTAGTCTCCTGAGGCGTTTTGCCTTTCATAAAGTAATGTTTAATTACCACACGAAATTCTTTTTCGTCCATTTCTTGAAAATCACTCGACTTCCTTGATTCACACGAATGCCAAACACAAAGAAATAGACCAATATGACTTAAACTTGGTGTGCGTTCATTCAAGAGATGCTACTAACTAAACAGGACCGCGATACGCGCCGGTGGTGCCATCTCTCGGACTTTGCACGGAACCAGCCTCGTATATACCTCCGTTTCAATCTAATATTTTATTGGCCACTTCGTGTTTATAAATATAACATATTCTTCAGTATCTGCAGTATTATACTGAAATAGTGTGTATTATAAAGTTCAATAGTGTCTTAAAATGTCCGATGCCCTTTCCATCAGAAACCGCAAATGTTTGCCCGTTGAGGCAAAAGTGATAGTTAAAAGTGTTTATTTAAAATTAGCGGAGCGAGGCCACGAAAAGTACTTTTCATTGATGGAGACATCAGCTTTAACAAGCGTACCTAAAAGTACAGTCACGGCGCTTACAACAACAAATGGAATTGCTTGAAAAAATAAATACAGCTGGATCGGAAAATCGACCGATAATTTACCTAGATGTTACTTGGTATGAGACCCACGACACACCCAGTAAAGGATGGAATGATAAATTTAAAAAATGCCACACCAAAACTCCATCAAATAAAGGTAAAAGAATAACTATTTTACAAGCGGTGTCAGAAGAAGGCTGGATACCAGAATGTCTATTTTTAGCAGCCAAGAATATTTTAGATTCCAGCTTGGATTATCATTTTGATACAACAATTGAAGATTAGCTTCAAAACAAATTAATGCCGAATATACCACCGAATAGCTGTATTGTGATGGATAATGCATCCTATCATAGTCGCCAAATGAATAAGGTACCAAGTTCCACCAGTAGAAAAAGGGAAATAAAGTCTTTTTGTGCGAACGTGACATGTATTTCCATGAAAGTTATACAGTTAAACAATTGTTAGAAGTTTTAAAAAGTTACAATTTTTCAAAGGGATATGTTTATGATAAAATTTCTAAAGAAGCAGGACACGAAATAATTCGGTTTCCACCATATTATTGTATCTTTAATGCGATCGAGTTGATATGGCTTAAAATAAAGTCTAATATACGTGCTCACAATAATACATCCACTTTAAACAGTAGTGTGATTGAGTTGATAAAGACAGAAGTCACAAATGTAACCGTTGAAACCTGGAGAAACTGTATTCAACACGTCAAAAAAATTGAAAACTCATATAGATCTACTCACTCACTGTACACTGTATTAATATATTTGTGTAATTACTTTATTGTGTATTATTCAGTACATAAAACATTAAAATTCAACTCTTATCACAATAAAATTTTAAACTCAACAATTATACAATCAGGGATAGTGCGGCCCTGCACGATGCCTTGTCATAAAATAGCCATAAATGAATCATTTTTGAATCTTGTTGAATTTTGAATGGGTATAGGTAGCTAAGTCACTTTCTTAGATCGTGAAAAATACTAAAGTAGGTATAAAACAGTATTATTTTAATTCCGGGGTTAATACAATTAATCTTAAGTGGTAGGTAGTAATTTTATAGTTTTATGATGGTAATTTTATGGTTTTATGATGGTAAATAGCGGTGTAGTTGGTCGTTTAATAGATTACAGTTTTGATTTTTCCGATCAGGAAAGGGATGTTGATTTTCTGTACAGTGGTTTTCAAATGAAGAATCTGTTTTTTTGTAGTCTATATGATCTAAAATGTCCTGTATATCTAGTTTTAAAGTTTCTTCCGCTTTGCCCAATATATATGCTGTTACAATTTGAGCAGTTTAACTTATAAACTCCAGATTTTTGAAATTTGGCCGTCTTATCTTTGGCATTGTAAAGGATATTTGATAAGGTATTCTGCGATTTGAACGCAATTTTCAAATTATGTTTTGATAAAATATTGGCTAATTTTTCGGATAGCTTGCATTGGCAGGATATTGTAATGTGTGTATGTTGTTCTGTGAATTTTATTTTGGGGTATACGAGGCTGGTTTGAAAAGTCCGTGCAAAAATAAAAACTACTTATGTGTTTGGGGTAAACCTTTTTTATTTTTCGACATAGTCTCCTTTTAGGCCTATACACTTCGTACAACGATGTTCTAGTTTGTTGATCCCTTCCGAATAATAGGATTTGTCCAAGTCTGCAAAATATCCATTAGTGTCTGCAATCACCTCCTCGTTTAAATAAAATCTTTGTCCCGCCAGCCATTTCTTCAAATTGGGGAACAAATAGTAGTCCGAGGGAGCCAAGTCTGGAGAATAGGGGGGATGTGAAACGAGTTGGAATCCTATTTCCATTAATTTGCGACCACAACTGCTGCGGTGTCTGCTGGTGCGTTGTCGTGATGGAAAAGGACTTTCTTGTGGGCCAATCGCGGGCGTTTTTCTTGCAGCTCGGTTTTCAAACGGTCCAATAACGATGAATAATATTCACCTGTAATAGTTTTACTCTTTTCCAGATAGTCGATGAGGATTATCCCTTGCGAATCCCAAAAGACAGTCGCCATAACCTTTCCGGTCGAAGGAACGATCTTCGCCTTTTTTGGTGCAGATTCCCCCTTGGTAACCCATTGCTTAGATTGTTGTTTGGTCTCAGGAGTATAGTAATGTATCCATGTTTCATCCACAGTGACGAAACGACGCTTAAAGTCCTCTGGAACAGCTGCAAACCATCCTTGCAACACTTCACACGATTCCGTTTTTGGTCAAGCGTGAGCAATCGCGGCACCCATCTTGCGGATAGCTTTCTCATGTCCAAATGTTTATGCAAAATATTATGTACCCGTTCAGTCGAGATGCCCACAGCACTAGCAATCTCACGCACCTTAACTCTTTTGTCATCCATCACCATATCATGGATTTGATCAATGATTTCTGGAGTCGTAACCTCCACAGGCCGTCCAGAACGTTCAGCGTCACTTGTGCCCATATGGCCAGTCCGAAAATTTTGAAACCACTTATAAACTGTTCTAATCGAAGGTGCAGAGTCACCATAATGTTTATCAAGCTTCTCTTTATTCTCCTGAGGCGTTTTGCCTTTCATAAGTAATGTTTAATCACCACACGAAATTCTTTTTCGTCCATTTCTTGAAAATCACTCGCCTTCCTTGAGTCACACGAATGCCAAACACAAAGAAATAGACCAATATGGCTGAAACTTGGTGTGCATTCATTCAAGACATGCTACTAACTAAACATGACCTCGATACGCGCCGGTGGTGCCATCTCTCGGACTTTGCACGGACTTTTCAAACCAGCCTCGTATTAAGCGAAAAGTAAGTTGCTATTGTTTTTTGTTTATTAGTTTTTCAATACACTCTGAGAGAAGTTATTTTTTGTGGCAATGTTTATAACGGTATTTAGTTCATCTTCTAGGTCAGCTTTGTATAACGGGAGTTAAAGGGCTCTATGTATCATTGAGTTGAATGCTCCCATTTTATGTTGGTTTGGGTGGGATGAGTCTTTGAGGATTGTTATACCTGTGAATATTGGTTTTCGGTATACTTTACATGTGCAACTATTATTTATATGTAAGATGCTTATTCTTTAACCTTGATTTTGTGGCCCCCGTGCCCGGGAACGCCCAGATAAAGCCAAAAATGCTGCATCCTAAAATGGACTCTCATTTAACCACTTCAATCAAGTAGCAAAACATTTACGCTGAAAAAGTCGAACGCCCCAAAGGGCAGACGCCGCTGAGACCGGACCCCACTTTAATGAGGAAAAACTCGAAAAACGACCGTTTTTGGCTGGAAAAAGTCGATCCAGCTTCGTCCTCCAGTATTGGCGGTGTCTGTCTTTTGCAGGTTTCCACTTATGTTATCAAGAACAAACTAAATTTATTGATTTTGTATAGTTAAATGACCATTTTTAGATCAATGTTTTTTGAACCCTAAAGCTGGGTCGGGTCTCGGCGGCGCACAGTGGAGCCATTTGCCCGATTCGCGGCAAAAATTATATTACTTCTTAAATATGCAATGAATGATCACATAAACTATTTGTGTGGCATTATAATAATTAAAAATAATATATTTGTGTAAAATTCACATAATATGAACACATATATTTAAATTTCAAATAGTCTCTTTACAGTATGATCTAATAATTTTTGTAGATTATTTGATGCCGAACTCTCTGTAATGTTAATATCTTTTGGATAGTAATTTTCTTTTGATTTTTGAACATTTTTATATGATGGGAAAATGTCAAATCCAATTTTCTTAGTCGCACTTCTTATCGTTTCATACTGTCGTCTTGATAACTGAGCATCCATTATTAACGCCAGAGCAATGTCAGCAGTAAAACCATTTTTCTGATTCTGTGTTTTCGTTGAAGCAGCATCGATCATTTGTTGTGGAAAAGCAGTGCGTAATTCACTTACTTTCTGCCGTTTTGTACGGTTAGAGCATTCGTCGAAATTTTTTCTTGGTCTGCCAATCGAACAATTTGATAACCAGCTTCCAATTCCACCTCAAATATGCCTTGTAACCAAGTACTGTACTTTTGATAGAATCTGGACTTTGATCTTTGCACTGTATTCCATCTTGAATTTAACAGTGGCATAAATCGTTTTCCAATTTCCTGCAAAATCTTATCAATGTGATCCTCTGGAAGACTTTGGAAAAATGTACTAATGTATGGTTTTAAACAATTAGGGTTTCGGTTACAACGGAATAATTCTGCGACTAACTGTTGATAGGCGATGGAAAAACGTTTCATGTTTTGAAAGGTGGAAGGAACTTTTGAAGGGTATCCAATTGGGAAAATCTAGAAATTAACACATGAGCAGTTCCGATAAATTTGATCTTGACATAAGTATAAAGCCGAAGTCATAATATTGTGTGAGTAACTTTCCAAAGGTTTTAACTATTTATTAAAAGGTAATGACCTATTCTATATTTGTCATTATCTTTTTAGTAAATAATGAGTAATGGGTAAAACTATTCAATTGTTATTCATGATCATATACATAACAATATAGTAATGGTTAAAACTATTCGATTGTTATTCATGATCATATACATAACAATATATATAAAAGTTATAATAATATGTTTTACTTACCTTATTATACAGAGTGATTTTTAATTGTTTAATAATACTGCAAACTTGCAAATGTAAGAGGACTATCCACGTCAAATTGTTTTAACTCTAAAGCTTCAACGCACTCGAAATGATAACCGTTCGTTATAACCAAACGCATAATATTTGTGAGTCGGTCACTGAAACGATTACCATAGTAACAAAACAGATACGCAATTCCTTAGATGGAAAGAACAATCGAAAGATTGCATAATAATCATTTGTTTCAGGCTTAGACGACATATATTCGTAAAGACATTATATAGTTCGGCGATAATTCAAATATGTTACGAGAGTAGTCTGAAAAGTTTTGAGTTTCAATATAAAGATGGTGTTATTCGTCAAAACCATTCATTTTCTCTCTCGATATTGATCGTGAATTAAGACATTTATATACATGCCTTCCGCATTTGAATGACTCTTTCTCAGGGCTTAATATATACGCTACACAGCTAGAGTTCATAAAAAAACTAGTGCACTATATCTATCCTTATATAATTTAATTTCTCTATATTTCAAGTTATATTTAGCATTTAGAATATTTAACTGTCTCTCCTAAAAGGAAATTGTATTAAACAGGCAATTTTTCGTCTACTGACAGAACTGGCGAAAATGAGATTATATATCCCTTTTTTCACCTAGTCAAATTGTACGTTCGTGGATATATGATTGAATTGTACTCGTAATCGCATCTGATCGCACTTAAAACCATTTGGATATGATAAATAACAATGTAGTCTTCTAACATAATAAAAATTAATTTTAGATTGTAGGAAAGTGTAGATAAATAGTTACGCCTTAATAAAGATACAATTTTATGAAGATTTTTGGTTCTGTGGCATTATTTAATTTGGCACGTAAATATTCGCATCAGAAACAAAACCAATACGTGTTAATGCAGCTATTATATCAAACTTTGAATTAAAAAATGTATATAGCATAGTGTTCTTAAAAAACTGTGGGCAGCATATGAAATAAAAAACGTAAGAATGTAATGTGTTATCAGAGGTAATTTATTTGAGTGATCTATATAAGGCATATACTCTATTCAGATAGGTAAACATAATAAATTACACTTGATTCTTTGAATTTAGACATTTCTCTTCAAATTTTTGTGTTTATTATCCTTCTCCACATACTTTTATAAAATCGACTAACACCGTAAATCGTAACATCTTTGTTCATGCTCGGAACAGATGCAAGGGAATTATCGACGAAACCAAGGAGGCACACAATCAACGAATTAGAAACAAACTTCTCGCTTGTCCCAACAATTCCAGGTCCTTTTGGGCAGTCGCTAAGGCAGTTAGTCAAAATTTTACCAAATCCACCATACCACCACTAACACGGCCAGATAATTCCATTGCAAACACACCTGTTGAGAGAGCGAACTTGTTGGCTGAACTCTTTGCTTCACATTCTACTGTCAATTTCCAAGGAAAAACACCACCTACTATTCCCATATTGCAGTCAAGGATGCCCGATGTTGTCTTCAGACAGCGCATCATAAAGCGTATTTTAATGAAGCTAGACACCAAGAAGGCTTCTGGCGCTGACGGAATACCTGCCATAGTTCTCAAAATCTGTGCAAGGGAACTAACACCAGTTTTCTGTAGACTTTTTAACCTATCCTACAGAAAGGGAATATTTCCGTCCTGCTGGAAATGTGCCACGGTTCAGCCGATACCTAAAAAAGGCAAGAAGACCTTGCCAAATAACTACCGACCAGTTGCACTGCTTTCAATAATATCAAAAGTCATGGAAAAGGTTATCAATGAGCATCTTCTAAAATATCTTGAACGATTCAATATTATTAGCGATCACCAATATGATTTTCGTAAACATAGATCAACAGGAGATCTCCTGACTTATGTAACAGATGTTTGGAACAACGCAATTGAACACTTTGGAGAATCTCGAGCGGTTGCTCTTGACATATCCAAGGCATTCGACCGTGTTTGGCACGATGGACTGTTGGCTAAGTTACGCTCTTATGGTATGTCTGAAAGGTTCTGTTTGTGGCTATCATGTTTCCTCAGAGAGCGTTCTTTACGAGTGGCGGTCGACGGATTTCTTTCTAACACCCTCACTATCAACGCCGGTGTGCCCCAGGGCTCCATACTGTCTCCTACTCTCTTTCTCATTTACATTAACGATCTGCTGGAAAAGACCGGGAATCCAATCTACAGCTTTGCAGATGACAGTACGCTTGTCTCTTCATTCGCCTTGAACGCTCGGACATCGGCTCCTCAAGCGAATGTCCGCAGACAGCAGGAGGTCGTTCAACTTAACAAAGACAGGAAGACTTAGGGTGACAGTAACCAAGTGGAATTTAACGCTACAAAAACCCAGGCGGCAGTTTTTTCTAAAAAAGTTAACGTTGCTGAACCCGACATAATTATGTCGGGGCACTCCATTCCCCTAGCATCGTCGCTCAATTTGTTGGGCGTTAGTTTGGGAGCAAATATGTCCTGGCATGAACATGTTGCAGGCATAGCAAGGAGAGCTTCTCAAAAGTTGGGAATATTATTTAGAACCAGACTGTTAATTCTTTACGAAGCCCAAATTCGACCAACTATGGAATACTGCTCCCACGTTTGGGGCTCCGCTCCCAAACATACACTGCATTTGTTGGATTCTGTTCAGAGAAGAGCGGTCCGTCTGATTGGGGACCCGGAATTGACTGGCGGCCTTGATTCGCTGGAACATCGAAGAACGGTTGGCAACTTGAGTCTGTTCTACAAGTATTTTCATGGAAAGTGTTCGAAGGATGTAGCTCGCTTAATTCCTCCCAAAGCGGTGCATGTTAGAAATACACGTCGCGCTGGTGCTTCATATCCGTATGAGGTTCAGCTTGTTACTCCGCGTACAACGCTTTTCAAGCAATCTTTTATATGGAGAACGTCATCCCTTTGGAATAATTTGCCCAGCGCTGTGTTTCCCACCGAGTACAATTTACAGCGATTCAAGAACAACGTGAGTCGCTTTTTCCGCACTCGTGCCGCTCCTGGAGCGCTTTAGGGACTTCCCTGCAGCACGTGTGCTAGACCCATAAAAAAAAAAAAACTTTTCGCCGCCTCGGTTCCACTGTGCGGCGCGGCGTCTGCCCTTTGGAGCGTTCGACTTTTTAGCGTCAAAAAAAGTGGAGACTTTTTTAGTGTCAATGAATGTTATGGTCCCTGATTTAAGTGGTTAAATAACAGTCCATTTTTGGATGTAACATTTTGGGCATTCCAGGACACGGAGGACGCCAAATCAACGTTAATGGCTTTTATTCGACTCGCCCCATAGAATGAACAACTAGGCAGACGGTTAGTCAACAGGTCAAAATTTCGGGTCGCCTTCTTGGTCTATTCAGAATAAAGGACCTAACTAACTACTTTATACTACAAAATTGTTTTATCTGTATGAATGGTTACTTTTAAATACGTCCAAATGTAACTTTTTCATTACGTTCAGGCAACAGGACGATAGTCGGGTAAACTTTTCGACAAACCGACGGTTAGTCGACAGGTCATAATTCTGGCTCGCCCTTTGGTCTAGAAGCATATTTACGGCATAGAGCAGGTAATGACCATCTAGGGTAAGAATGAGATCATTGAGAAATAGATTAAAAAGTTCAAGTGCCAAATTAGATCCCTCCTGCACTCTCCATGTGGAAGCAAATTTTCTAAGTTGTAAACCTAGTAGTAAATAAGCTGTATGCAATTTAATAAGTTGTACTTGAAAATAGTAGTAAATTATTTAAGAAACTTAAAATAAAATATTACGATTTAACCGTTCAACTGCTTTATAGTAATGGGTGTAAGCTACGTTATTTCGCCCGCCAGCATCAAGTAATTTAGTAAGATCTTGTGTAAGACAAAATAAATTTGAAGTAGTCTGCAGTTTTTATAAATCCATGTTGTTATACAGTAATGGTATTTAAATAATTATGTAATATAATTTGGCAAACTTTTGAAAAATTATTAGTAATTTGCAGTTTTTTAAGTTTAATTAATTACGACACTAACGTCAGAAAAAAAATGCTGAGCGATCAAACTACTGTCGCGGTTCTTTTTTTTATGGTACACCAGACGTGCTACAGGGAAATCTCTAAGGCGCTAGAGAAGCGACTTGACTGCGGAAAAAAGCGATTCACGTAGGTCTTGAATTACTGTAAATTGTACTCGGTGGGAAACACAGTCCTGGACAAATCAATCCAAATTGAGGAGGTTCTCCATATGAAAGACTGCTTGAAAAGGGTTATATGAGGAGTAACAAGTTGAACCTCATACGGATGAGAAGTATTAGCGAGACGTGTATTTCTGGCATACACCGCTCTGGGAAGAATTCAGCGGGATACATTCAACGAACACATGAAAATACTCGTAGGATAGATTCGAGTCGCCAACCTTTCTTCGATGTTTCAACGAAGGTTGCTGGTGAGTTCTGAGTTTCCAGTCAAGCGAATAGCTTTCTTCTAAACTGAATCCAAGAGGTGCACTGTATGTTTGGGAGCAGAGCCCGAAACACGGGAGCACTATTCCGTCGTTGCACTGTGGTCCACGAATTTAATTTTTCGTTTAAAATTACCTATAGGTCTTAATTTCTAACCAATTTGGATAATTCTTTTTAAAATACTAGTAACTAAATTTCCAAAAAATCTCTCGAAGCCGATTTTTGAATTATCGCCAGTTTTGGATAATTTTTAGTAATTTTTTCGAAATTTGCAATATTTGAATGAACAAACCACGAACGATCCACATAATCTAAAATTTATTATTTCAAGACCTAGTGGTCGCAAGGTGAATTAATATAGACATTTTTCGGCCATTATTTGAACACCATTTTTCATCATTTGTGCCAGATTTACAATATTGATTAGAACAAACTCAAGCGATTTATGTTTGAAAAATGGCTATGTTGATTCACCTTGCGACCTTCAGGTCTTGAAACAACAAATTTCAGATTATGTGGATCGAGAAACATAAATTGCTTTGGTTTGTTCATTCAAATATTGCAAACTTCGAAAAAATTATTAAAAATTATCCAAAAAAGGTGGAAAAATAACCAAAAATCGGCTTCGAGAGATATTTTGGAAATTTAGTTAATAGTATTTCAAACAAAATTATCCAAATCGGTTAGAAATTCAGACCTGCAGATAATTTTGAACGAAAAATTAAATTCCTGGACCACAGTACGTTGGTTGAATATGAATTTTGTACAGAATTAACAGTTGTTGTAGAGTATAAAGCTTTCTAGTTGAAAATAATAATTTTAACTGTTGAGAAGTTCTCTTTGATATGCATGCAACATGTTAAACCCAGACGTCGGGTTCAGCAACATTAACTTTTTTTGGAAAAATCTGCCTCCTGAGTTTTTGTATCGTTAAATTCTACTTGGCTACTGTCACCCAAAAATAGAATTTTTTTCCAGGTCTTTGTTAAGTCGAACGATTGTCTGCGCATATTTGCATAAGTAGCTGAAGTTCGAGCATTTGAAGTGAATGCGTGAAAGCGTACTGTCATTTACAAAACTGTAGATTGGATTCTTGGTCCTTTCCAGCATATCCTTAACATAAATGATAAAGAGAGTAGGAAACAGCATGTTATGGAGCCTTGGGACACACCGGCGTTGATAGTGGATGTATTAGAAAAACATCAGTCGACTGCCACTCGTAAAGAACGCTATCTGAGGAAACACTAGAGCTATAAACAAATTTTTTCAGATATACCGTGAGAGCCCCGCTTAACCATCAATCCGTCATGTCAAACACGGTTGAATGTCTTGAATATATCAAGTGCAACCGGAATTCTCCAAGATATTCGGCCGCGTTGTTTTAAAAAGGTTTTATATAAATTAGATCTCCTGTTGATCTTTTCTTACGAAAACCATGTTCATGGTCGCTAAAAATATTTAATCCTTCAACATATTTTAGAAAATCAATTCAAATCAACTTCACAACTAAACGAGCAGAATAAATGGCAATTATTCTTAATAAATATTCAATTCCGTATGAAAATTCAAGTAAATAGCTAGCTAAACTTAAATGAAATGCTAAAATGGAAAGAAAACATTAAAAGGAAAGGGAGGAATTAAATCTTAAATATAGAGAAATGTATTGGTTGCTAGGCAGAAACTCAGAACTTTTAATTCTTAATAAATTATTATTATATACAAACAAATCCTAAATGTAGTTTAGACATACAACATCCAACTGTAAGGCCATGGCAGTCCAGGCAACATAGAAGCCATTCAGAAATTTCAAAATAAAGTACGATGAAGAATTGTTATTGTCCTTTGGTACGTACGAAATAGTGACCTGCACAGAGAGCTGGGTGTGGACATGGTTGCTGACAAGTTGAGAAGATTTTCTCAAAGCCATGGAGAACGCCAAGATTGAAGCAATCCAGCTGCACAATCAACGTGGGATAGTGAGGGGACTCAAACAGGTAAAACCTTTTAAGCTAGTGTAGTAATGCTAGTTAATTTTAATTGCTCTATTGGCGGCCCATGGCTCCATGGCGTAGGACTTGCTTGCGGTGCCGAAGGTCTCGGGTTGAATCCAGGCAGGTCGGTTACTTATTTATTAATTTATTTAAATGTATTTTACGGCAGGATCATTGGCACAGTAGGTAATGAAATCTACTGTGAATCCGGTGGTCGGCGGTTCGATTCCGCCAGTCTGCTTGGGTGTTGTGTTCGTCATTAATAGATTCGCATATGTATAAAATGAGGACTGGGTAGTCGCATGACTACGAGTCAGACAGTCGGCTACCAGTCAGAATACGACTGGTTAATCGTTTAACTTGAACCGAGCCAACAAACAAACAAAAAAAAATGTATTTGACCTGGTCACGTACATAGGTACCGCGTTGCCTAAATGGTGCTGTGAAATACAAAAATGTATATTTCAGCACTTGGACAAAGTTGATGTGTATCACGACATTCTCGCCGATATCCTTAGAAGATAAAAAAAAGGTAAAATTCCTACTCAGGTGATAAAAAAAATAAGTTCAGGTAAATAAAATTTAAAAGAAAAAACAAATTCTATTATTTTCAATTCTAGGAGGAACGGTATGTAGAGGGGACCCTGATGTGCTTACCAGAAAGTCAATAACATTATTCCACTCTCTCCTTGGTATTATTTGATCGAACACTGATTTTGTTGTGTTATTTATATCATGTCTCTAAAATTATCAAGAGTATTTAACTAGGAAGTATGCGTTAATCGCAATTAATTGATATTATAAAAAGGTTTATACCTCACGCAAGTAACATAATATTTTCCTATTATTTTATTTCGAGACATTCCTCAAGAACTTTCAATTTAATTTAATTGATCATAAAGTTTTTAGCGCCCTTTTATTACTCATAATAAAACCGGGTTTTTGAAATAATTCCGTGGTTTTTTTATCGCCCAAAATAAATTTTATTTTAGTTTATATATAGTGCAAAAACCAATTTACTAGACTAGTCCTGTAGAAATTAAATGAAACAAATTGTTTCAGTTTTTTCGTTATTTATTCAAAATTCTGTTCCTTATTCAATTCATTTTTTAAAATATTTCCCCTTGATAATAACACAAGACTTAAAGAAATCTTAAACCTCTAATTTACCTCTGCCTGGGTAAGTACAGTATTACCTACCGATAACTATTTTACCCGAACAGTTAGTTGAATTCTGGTTATCTGTATACTTCAAAATAGTAGTAGTAGTAAAATGAGTGGTTGGTACCTTGAGTCTTTGGTGTCACCTATATCTAAAAGTTCTTCTGTGACTCCCCACTAAGTCGAGTCAGGATCGCAATCCCAGGCCGGCATTTTCTGCCAAGGGACATAGGCTATTCACCCTGACCTCTTGTAGATCTTTGGGTTCACAGAATAGTTGACCTCAATATCTATATATTTTTACCATTAGTGCAGGAGACGCACAGAATGTGAATACTGTCCTCGCTTTCTCTCACACACACAGCCGACATGTTTTCCGCTCAGTCAGTTTGAGGTGGCTTGGGCTTGTAGTTCCACATGTCCCGTAAGGACTCCTATGCTCAGACATAGCCTTTGCTTTGACATCGACAAGAGTTCCTTTGTTCCGCCTGTCGTAGTTTGTTTCATAAGGAGTTTGGCTTAACGACACCCCGCCCCTGCAATCCAAGAGAGTTGGTGTTCTTTGTCCAACCATTCCCTGATTTTGTTTTTACCGTAAGCGAATGGAACTCCTACAATCTGTTTAGGTGGGTCCTCTAAGGTGCCTCTTTTATAGTTCAAAATAAGTTCAACTAGATATTTCCTGCCAGAAATCACAAAATTTCCTAGTAAGAAATACATTCAATACAATAAATTATAGGTTATGAATACACATCCTGAAAAACTTCAATAATCCTTTTTAATTAAACTATGATAAAAACTAATCTTCACGAAACTCTAATATCAATAAAACACTTAAAAAAATTTTGTATTACTATTTTGCAGAATTTACGAAAAAAAAAGCTACGTTTTTGTAATTCTTTCACTATATCAACAAGGTTAGATTGTTGCATTTAAGCCTCATTAACAACTCAGGTTCTCTCTATTATGATGAACTTAATTGTGACAAGGGCGGCCCAATAATTTTTTATTTTACGTATAAAAGTGATTTTGTAAATTTTTAACTGCGTTCAAATTTATTAGATATAAATATTCTGTATGTGTCTCGAATTTACTGCAAGAATCATCCATTTCAATATATTAAACTAATTTTACAACACCCTATATATATATATATATATATATATATATATATATATATATATATATATATATATATATATATACATATCCATATATATATGCATATATATATATATATATATATATATATATATATATATATATCCATATATATATATATATATATATATATATATATATATATATATATATATATATATATATATATATATGTACCGTGTGAAACTTGGTTGCCCCATACTTGGGCGCAATTTTGTAACATGTTTACTTGCCCTCTCTTTGAGGCGCTATTTTGTACTCTGTGTAAAAATGTGTAATTGCGCCCCACGTAGACTGCGTCAATTTGTGGGATGTCAATTTTTCACTTCGCTCGCACTTTTTACAGCCCCGTTTTAATTTCTGATAATGAATTGAGTGAATCCTGATTTTAAAAGAACTAAAGAAATTAAACATACACTAGCTCAGTTTTTCTTGGTAGAGTTATATGGGTAAGAGATAATTGTTGTACGTCTTTTTGGAATTAGTTTCTCGTTGTTAAAAAATTTCGGTTGTACTAAATTTTTGGGCACCATTCATTTTAAAATAAAAAGGATCTACTTTCAGCTAAAAAATGAAAAAATACTGAAGTGTTATGCAGTTGTTAATAAAAAGAATTTTTCTGGTACAACCCTTTTATCCTGAAAAGTAAGATAGGTATTCAGTGAGACACTAGCTTTAATCAACAAAAAAAGGTTTATTAATGATTTAAATTAAAAATTCTAACTCTTGCTGTTTAGTAAATACAAAAACTCTAGCCTTAAAGGTAGTTATTACTAAATAGAGTTCTGAAATCAGACATTTTACTTTTGAAATTTTACTACACCCGATATTGAAAGTTCGTGACGTTCACTTCACGATTTATCAGTTCAATTCGATGCTAAATCACTTATATGCGGGAAATAGGTATACTGATGTATATTTTGGTGACTTACGGTTTTCCTACGGGCTTCTAGGCCTTAAAATTGAACACTTAAAACCGCTTTCACACATTCCATCACTAGTTTATCGGTACTGCTTCACGGCGAGAAGAGCCTACAACGGCCACTTCATGTTAAAAAAACAAAGCCCACTACGGCTTAATGATTTAAACTCGTACTCGACTTGGCTCTCGATAAAATTGAAAAAGCCTCCACTGCGGCTGGATGAACAAAGCCTGGCTGCGGCTTGATCGGTGAAAAAGCCAACTACGGCTACTGATTGCAGAACAGCCTTCTGCCGCTACATGTTGGAAAATAACTTCGGCGGCGGCTTCATGGGGAAAAGCCTGGTCTGCAGCTCGATGGAAAAAGCCTTCTCGGCGGCTAGATGTAAAAAGCCATCTCGGCGACTCGGTGGAAAAAAGCCCCGATCTGCGTTCTCCGGACCCTTAAATAATCCGTGAGAACTACGTCTCTCAAATGGCTACGCCGGATACAAACATTTGACCAATCACGGCGTACCACGAATTCGATAAATTCGGTCGGAAACCCGCACTGCACGCTGTACCATGAGCGGCTAGACATTCCAGTGTAATACACTGCTCGATACAAAAATGAAAAGAAGTACACTATAAAGCCAAAAATCAGTAACATTTCATACTCTTAAAATCTAGGAAAAAATGAATGTTACAATATATATATATATATATATATATATATATATATATATATATATATATATATATATATATATCCATATATATATATATATATATATATATATATATATATATATCCATATATATATATATATATATATATATATATATTTATATATATATATATATATCCATATATATATATATATATATATATATATATATATATATATATATATATATATATATATATATATATATATATATATGAATACTACTACAAATTATTGGAGATACACAGTGTTAGGAATGTAAGTTCTATATTGAATTTAATCAACTAAGTAGTCAGGTTGCTGTGTTAAAATTACCTTATGTATAAAACAAGTTAGGTAGATTACAGATCTATATTCTACTAAGAGATGTTCATTGCATGTTGCGCTGAAGGAAAACAGGTGTCGTCTGATTGGAATCCTCTAATAAGATTGGAAAGAAATGAAAATAGAATATCTGTGAAACATCTATTAAAGGTAGTCTGATTTATGGTGCAAACTTAACTAGAATAATTTATATCTTTATTTATACTTTTAGTTTCTTTATAATTAAAGTCGCATTTTTGGTCTATTTCGGTTGTCTGATAGAAATTACTCCAAGTTATTTATAAAAGAAATGATTGAAATCAAAGAATGAAAATATGCTATAAACGACAGAACTGACATAAGAAAAATTCGTTATATATTTACAAATTTAATTAAATAATTACTAACGAAACAGAGTTATACTCTTAAAGTAAATAAGTGCAGTTGCTCTGCTAATACCAATACTCTTCATAATAAATAAATAAACAAAAAACTATAGATAAGGAATCCTCTAGACTTGAAATAAAATAGACATTATATACTGAACGATCGTTGCATTTTCAAGGTGCGTATTATTTTTAAAAACATTTAATGGTAATGGGCGTTAAAATTTAAAATATATTTCGTAAGAAATTTTAATTTACGTTAAATATATCCTTGGCAAATCTATTCATTATATACCGATTGTTTTTTAGATATATTAAAATTTTAAACATACTCTGAAACAAGGGCAAAACGTCACCATATCCCTTCAAATAAATATACGAACCTAAACCTAAGAAAATAAATTGTAGGCAATTTGTTCAAGAACAAATGAATCTATATATATATATATATATATATATATATATATATATACATTTACCTTAATGATCTCTCTCTCTAAACACAGAAATAAGAAGAAGAAGATCCATGATAACAAATGTAATAGAAGGGCTATGTACATTAAAGTGAAACTGGGCCGGGCATATTGAAAAGATGAAGAACAATCGGTGGACACGAAAAATTATAAAATAGAGACCACGAAGAAATAAAAGAAGATCACAAACTAGATGCTCACACGATAGAGAACAATGGCAAGAGTTGAGATTATCCAACGATGGATAAGCAGAAGAAGAATATATATATATATATATATATATATATATATATATATATATATATATATATATATATATATATATATATATATAAATATATATATAGATACGAATTATTTATTTTTTATTATTACTCGCACCAACATAGTTTTTAATAATTATAATTATTGTATTCATCTATTTTTCTTTACCTATTCACGGAGCCGGAAAAAAAAAAAAAAAAAAGGGTTTTTAGGAATTTTTGGAACTATTCATTATATAAATCAGGTTTTTATTTTATATAATAACACATAGCTTAAAATACGTTTTATGAAATTTTATTTAAAAAAAATGGCGTAGCTACACCCGTTCACCTGCAACCCCTATTTTTTTTTTAAGGAGCATTGCGGTGTACACGATTACTGGGAGCTGGATTATCTGAAAACAAAACTTCCAAAGAAATTAGTTTACTAGAGGATCTATAGTGTCTTTGTAGGAAAGATTACAAAAAAAATATCGAATGACATTGGTTTACACAAAAAAAAAAGCGAAAAAAATTACGTTATTGCGTTTTTACATTTTTGTTCATTAAAAATAAAGTTCTTGATAAAATCAAAACTTCTTTGTTCAAAGAAAAGCAATATGTATAAAGAAAATATGAAATAAATTTCATCAAAATCGGTTAAGTGATTCTTGAGATATCTTGCTCAACACCAAGCGGTTTTCAAGAAAAAAGGAGATGTGAGAAAAAACAAGTTTAAAAATTAAGGATTGACAAATTAGGTTAAAAAAACAGTAATACAAAAATAAATTCTTACCTGTAAATCAATCCTCGACTCCAGGGCCATATGCTGAATCCTTATCAGCTATTTGAGCTTCTAGAATACTAATTTCTTCTTGTCTATAACGCATTCTAGCTTCTTATGTACTTTTTAGCTCTCCCGGGTCAACGCGTTCTACGTCCACTTTAGCTGCATAGTTATGTGCATTTCAATCACAATAAAGTCCCATAGCTGTCATTATATTTAACAAAGCCAATTAAAATATAAACTTTAATAACTGCTACGACTGAATTGCTAAGAGTGAACTGCTACGACTGATCTACTAAGAGTGAACTTTACAATGGTACGGAACAAACTCCTAGTTTCGAATATAAAAGCTTAGAATAGCAGATGTGAATGCCTTGTCCCTTCTAAGAAGGACAATTGAAGAATCTCTTTGTATTATATTATAAAAGACAAAGTTTAAAATACATTAAGATCGGCGAAGGCAAACCCGAGAGGAGCGGCTAGATACCTGCTCCGAAAACGCTACGCAACGGCACTTCTTTTTAACTGCTATAATTTCGTCCATTTTTGACCGATTTTGATGAAATTTACAGAAAATATTCTTAAAATCCAGATGACTATGTATATCCCCTTGGTATAAAATTTTATACGTAAACTTAATAGAAATAATTTCAAACGAAAATGACACACTCTTTACATATCATGTTACTGCAATCCCTAAAATACCTGTGTAGCTCTCCGTAAAATTGATGGTAATTGCTTGTAGATATTTACCTACTCAAAATGATAAATGAAGCACATTTCCGCGTATGACAAATTATACCGTTCCCGATTTTAGCTAAGCTCTCGATTTTACGGGAATTTTGTCAACGGATGCAAAGTGGCTCATGTGAGTAATTTTTTGAGTGAGTTATCTTTCTTAATCAAATTGGTTTTAATGTATGCTCAGACACATTGACAAAACGAAATCTTCATAAAAAATTTTATAGCTAAATTATTATTATATGGGAACCCTGCAAAAGAAACATCTAAATATATTACTTACTTAAGAAACAAACATTTTTTCATTACAATAAATCTGCTTTATCACATTACAACCATTATTCGCTTCGGGAAAAAAGGCGGAGTTTACTGCCTGAAGCAGCGCGGTGGCGGAAATTCGCACTTTCTCCGAATATTCATGTGTTACAGATTATTGTATTTGCGGTATTGTGTTAACAATTATGGATAAAATATTAATAAAGTATCGTCGAGAGAAGTGTTGTGTGGTTGGCTGTCGCAATAGCAAAAGGAATTCGCCCAATACAATATTCTACGGCTCAGAATTTCCAATTGTTGGCAAAATCTTCTGCCTTAAAACCACTTCTGAGATGTTTGTGTCATAGCGTGAACTCGATGGTTTGGCATGAAAAAGCTCTGATGTTAATTTGCCACATGAATATTTTACCTTGTCCATTTGATTGACCGATGGCAGGCCCTATTCTTGCTCGATACTGGTTTTTGATAATCCTCGATCATTGTTGACGTAATGAATGACAGCATAAATATGCTTACATCGTCCTAAAGTCTCAGCAATACAAGTACACTGGACACCTGTTATTACCCAGTTTTCCCCAAGCTGCAACAACTTTTTATACATTTTTCTGTGCTTTATGTTTTTCCAGCTGAAAAAAATTTACTTTGAATTTCCATATGAATGGTGGTATTTTTGATGAAAATTGCAGGTGTCATTTCCATCCAAAATACCAGGTGACATTTTCAGTTGGTAATTCTAGGTGGACTTTTTAGTTGGGATTCCTTTTCAACTCATATTATTTATTTTCAAACACTTATTTCCTCGAATCTTTTTTTTTAATTTTTACTTACGTGTAATTTCACATTGTACGGAGTCGCCGTTACCGAGGTTTGCCGAATAACATGACTATTTATTAGGGATGTTCCATTTAATTGATATTCTTTCACATTTATCACGTGCTCAGCTGCAACCTATCTTTTTTTTTGAGTTTCCTCTCCATAATCAAAATTATTCACAATTTGTGAAAAGCCGCTACTCAAAACGACTTCGAATTTTAACGTCTTTTTTAAAAGTAAATTATTTGAATTAGTGGCTTTGACCTTAGATATTTTGGCCTCGCACTATGGGAACTAGCTTAAAACGAAAAACATTGTAACTTTCCCTGAATGGTGACGCCGTGCACCTTTTTTATCGATAATAAATTCAGCAGCTGCCTGGAATTCCTTCAAACTTGTCGTTCGAGATCGAAGAAATCGTTGCACATTTACTGCAGAATTATGAACTGATGGGTGTGAACATGTCCCTCAAAATTCATTTTTTGCACTCCATCTGGATTTTTTTCCAGAAAATCTTGGAAGTATGAGTAATGAGCATAGCATGCAGTTTCATCAGGATCTAAAATTATTTGAGCAAAATTATTAAGGTGATTGGGACCAGAACATGCTAAGAGACTACTGTTGGTCTGTTGTAAGAGATACAGATACAAGTATTTACAAAAAAAGAGCTAACCATTTTTAATTGTTTATTCGTACTGTAAATATTTTTTTTTTGTAAAATTTTTTTTATTAAATATGTTAAAAGTTTGACGACCCAAATATTTTTATATATTTTTTTAAGTTGAGAACACTTAAAATAAACAAAACATATATTGTTATATATAGTATTATTACTAAATATCGTGGGAACAGAATGCGAAGCTTGTAGGTTAAATCGTTGTTCTTGGAACATTTTTCATCTCTCTGATAACGATATTTCTTTCTGCAGGTATGGAAAATTTAATTTTCACGATATCTTAAAATAATGACGCGGAACATCAAAATGGGAGCCTCCCCTATGAAAAAAATTAAGTTAGGGAACTCTGAAAGTTAGAGTAATGTTTATTTGAAATACTTAACTCCATTTTCACATGTAGTTCTGAATTTGCCCTTGTAGCGAACAACCAACAGTTTTTTACGGAGTTCACTTCTGTAATAAAAGTTGTAATAAAAGTGACATATGAGGCGAAATTTTCAAAACTCATATTTTAGCCGGCCACTGGCAACTGACCGAGACATAAACCATTCTTCTGATTTTTTTTTGCTTGATCGCGCTGTTTCAATTGCCAATGCCGGTTGACCTCAATTCTGGTTTTTTAGGTTTAATTTTGCGTTAGAAATTCGCTTTAATAGGTTTTTTCAATATTTCGTGTTTGTCATCGGTAAATACCAATATAGATGTTTGTGTTTTTTCATTAAATGATTCGTAACTAATTGTTAAAATAGGTTTTTTTCGGCTGCTTAATAATTGGATAATTTGCATCAAATATATCCTCAGATGATATATTAACTATTAATTTAGTTTATATTTATATATATATATATATATATAATATATATATATATATATATATATATATATATATATATATATATATATATATATATATATATATATATATATATATATATATATATATATATACAGTACAGCTCTTACAAATCATGAAATGAATAAAAGTCATACCTTTGATTTCAAAAACATCAAAATTATCAAAACCGAAATAAATACAAAAAAAAGAGAAATACTCAAATCCATACACATACAGATGACGCCCAATACAATAAACGAAAAAAACAGATGTAAATAGCCTAAACCGTATCTACCTATCAGTCATATAAAGTCCTTCAAGTTAAGTGGTTCTTTGCAGAAAATAAAAAAATGTGTTTTTGACAGTGATAGGCAACTTTTGACGATTCAAACTTTATTGCTTCGAGTTATATATATATATATATATATATATATATATATATATATATATATATATATATATATATATGTATATATATATATGATACAATGAATTGCTTTCTAAGGTAAGGCCCTCATTAATGTATACAGTTAAGAGCCTTGAATTTGAAAACTACGAAAAGCTACAAATATTTCAACCCGGAAATACACGACAAACTGATTAATTACTTATCTATATTTAATTCTTCTAATGTCATCTTTCAGAGCAAATTTTGAAGAAGACCTCTTCCGAAGTTTGAAACGTCAATAAATATATAACAGACCCAAGTATAGTTTTAATGATCTAATTCCAAGAACATGTAAATTATAATATATATACATATATATATATATATATATATATATATATATATATATATATATATATATATATATATATATGTATATATCGCAGAAACTCTACGAACTTCAGGAAAAGGTTAAAAAATTTGAGTTAACGAGTTTACAATGTATGGAGGATTTCGAAATACAGAGTTTTTAATATTAATTTATTATAAGTTTCGGCTTTTAGAGACATATTTTCTATGTATGATTCTTTAAGTTGTAGAGCCATAAGGAAATAAAAATGGGAAATTTACTTTTATTACATATGGACAATCTAAAAAATATTAAAAGAAATATGTAGTCTTCTTTTGAGTTAAGAAATTTACAGATTCTGTGTCAACTGTATTTTCAATCGTAAACAAGGCACTGCAGCCTCATCGGTCTTATCATTTTTATGACCTGTAGCAATGAATTCAGCTTTTCAGCGTCCTTTTTACTGTCTTTATCACATCAACTTTTTTACGAAATGTTCAAGTCTTCAACTCTCGTTTAGTACTCATTTTTTTAAATTTAAATTAACGCAATACAAGAACTGTAGGTTCTCTCTCATGGTGAGCTTAATTATTTCTTGGAATTACCCATCGACAGAATAGGCAACTTTTGACGATTCAAACTTTATTGCTTCGAGTTAGGGAGTCTAAACGGACAGAGAAATTAGATATACATAGGCCATAAAGTTTACATATTGCTTCTTCGAGATATACGTTAAATTAATAGTTCGAGTTACAGGGCGGTATATGTATTAATAGTACATCGTAGAGAATTCATATTTAATATATATATATATATATATATATATATATATATATATATATATATATATATATATATATATATATAGATATATATATATATATATATATATATATATATATAATATATATATATATATATATATATATATATATATATATATATATATATATATATATATATATATATATATATATATATATATATATATATATATATATATATATATATATATATATATATATATATATATATATATATATATATATATATATATATCGACAGAATATATATATATATATATATATATATATATATATATATATATATATATATATATATAGATATATATATATATATATATATATATATATATATATATATATATATATATATATATATATATATATATATATATATATATATATATATATGTGTTACAATAGCGGTTTTCACGGATGGTAGAATGTAATACAACAAGATTCCGGGTTTAAATTCGTTCGTCTAACAATGAATTTGCATTTTCAAGTGCTCTTGCTGTTGCTGCTGCCGATCGAAACTGACAGTCAGTTAGCTTTAAGCGGCAGCAGCAGCAAAATCACAGTATCGAGTAGCAGCAGCAGCAAGAGCACTTGAAAATGCCAAATGAGATTTTGGCGAAACGTCGTGCAAATTCATTGTTGGACGAACGTATTGAATCCCGGAATTTTATTGCATTATATATACATAATATATATATATATATATATATATATATATATATATATATATATATATATATATATATATATATGTATATATACATACATATACATATATATATATATATATATATATATATATATATATATATATATATATATATATATATATATACATATACATATATATATATATATATATATATATATATATATATATATATAGGGTGTTATGGAAATTGTTTATCATATTGAAACTAGTGAATTCTTATGGAACAAGGCCCTGTTTCATAATGGAAAGATTTAACCCTAAAGAAATGATGAAATAAATGAAATAAAAAAATCGCTTTAACTCAGCCACTGCTAATAAAAACAAATAGGGTATATATGGTCGCCGTGGTTTAACTAGTAGTTTCACAACAAATTTTATAAAAAAAAAAAATAAAATTGTTAGCTTTGTAACAAAAAAATAAAATAGCTAACTCTCCAGGAATCAAATTCACTTAAAGTTTCTCGTTTTAAGGATATAATTAATCTTTATTCTAATTCTCATCTAAAATTCTACTTAAAGATAAACTGCTGATAAAATTTACTACATTAAACTAATAGTTTCATATTTAGAAAATAATTCTGAAACAAGACCCAATACAACCATAACACAGAAGATGCCGGCATGAACTAAAATGCGAATACTTAAGAGATTTATAAACAAGATACTAAGGAGTGAAGACATAAGACGTACATGTAATATAGAAAATATCGAGCAGTGGGTAAGAGGAAAAAAAGTGGAATGGAATCAACACATAAGAAGAATGGCAATCAAAAGGATTATACGGATAGCAAAAGACAAGTCCCATAATCGAAGAAGATCAATCGGACGTCCAAGAAAGAGCAACAATATGTAGATCAAGAAACAAAGGAAACAGGCAATAGTGCCTAACTATAAGGAGAAGAAGAAGAAGGAAGTAACTTAATAACACCGTACACAGTCGAAAGTATATCGGAAAAAAATGTATTACCTAAACGAATAGTGTAAAAAGTATTAATTAAAATATCGCAACATGCAAACTGTCCATTCTATTAGTTTGCTATAAAATAGCAACTTTTTAAAAAAATACCTCTGGCACTTTTCCCGTACTAATTTAATGTTGGTATTTTAATAATTCACTTTTCAATTAAAATTTTTTTAAAATCAGTAATACTCGTAATCAGGATCTGTCAAAACCAGCTGACTGAAACTGGACAGATGATAGTTTGCATGTTGGAGTTAACAACGAAATGATTCGATATGTTTCCATACATAAAATAAGTTTATAGGTCGTTGTTTAATCACTATTTAATTTTTGATTTAGTTATGAATTCTTATTGACACTTGATAAGACGGTAAGATACTCAGGAAGCTAAGAGTGACCGCAAAATTAGCCCGTTTTTGCAACCTTCATAACTTTGAGATAAAAAAGCAAACTTAACGTAAAAGGTATTAAATTAAAACTAATTAATAATCTAGAACAGACATATTTTTCCATTTTTTATTTAGGAGTAACTACCACTTTTTTGAAGGTTAAAAGGATGAAAATAAATATATTTTTAACAGAAAATAAAAAAAAAATATATTTATGATGTGTAATTCGTGAAAATAGGTCACTTTAATTATTTACATATTCTCTACCCAATACCGCATAGTCAATCAAAAACCACCCTCTAAAAGGGGGTTGCAATTAATAGAGGATTCTACTATACTCACAAATATAATTTCCAAGGCTAGGAAAAAATACAAAGAAATAATCAAAATACTAAAAAAATAGCGCTGGACTTATCCGTCTTCCAAACTTATCGCTAAGTGATAAACCACCCCCTGAAAGGGTTTTGAAATTCATGTTGGTGCTATTTTAACCTAAAAAAAATTTTTAATTTTGGGAGAAATTCGGAAAAATAAGAAAAATATTGAGAAGTAGGCATTATAAGCCTCCACAACTAAACGACCAACGCTAAACGATAATAATCCTCTTAAACGGGGTTGAAATGCATTTCAGTGCCATTACCACCAAAAATATATAAATACTTGAAATTCTTGACCTATTTTCATGAATTAAACATCATAAATATATTTTTTTTTATTTTCTGCCAAAAAACTTATTTATTTTCACATTTTTGACCCCCAAAATTGGGGTTAGTTCAGGTTATACCTAAATAAACAACTGAAAAATATGTCCATCTAGATTTTTAATTAACTTCTACTTAAGACCTTTTACGAACTAAAAAACATACGCAGACAATTTCTCTCACCTTGAGCTTGGGTTTTAACCACCCCTTACTCTAACATAATTAAAAAAATCAAAAAATTATTATAAGTTCAACCTTCGGTTTGATATAACATATGCTTCTTGAGACATTTTAACTAGTGTTTACACACTTTCGCATTTTAAACCTTCGGTAGTCATTGTTAAACTTACTAACATACAGATTGAGTTTGACAAATCTGATACCACTAGAGATAGTTTTGTGAGTATGCAGAAAAATGTTACTTACCTGGTTTTCCACAAAACTTCTCAATTCATTCTCATCTACATATATTTATATATATATATATATATATATATATATATATATATATATATATATATATACGAGGCTGGTTTGAAAAGTCCGTGCGAAGTCCGAGAGATGGCACCACCGCCGCATATCGAGGCCATGTTTAGATAGTACCATCTCTTGAATGAACGCACACCAAGTTTCAGCCATATTGGTCTATTTCTTTGTGTTTGGCATTCGTGTGAATCAAGGAAGTCGAGTTATTTTCAAGAAATGGACGAAAAAAGAATTTCGTGTGGTGATTAAACATTACTTTATGAAAGGCAAAACGCCTCAGGAGACTAAAGAGAAGCTTGATAAACATTATGGTGACTCTGCACCTTCGATTAGAACAGTTTATAGGTAGTTACAAAATTTTCGGGCTGGCCATATGGGCACAAGTGACGCTGAACGTTCTGGACGGCCTGTGGAGGTTACGACTCCAGAAATCATTGATCAAATCCATGATATGGTGATGGATGACAGAAGAGTTAAGGTGCGTGAGATTGCTAGTGCTGTGGGCATCTCGACTGAACGGGTACATAATATTTTGCATAAACATTTGGACATGAGAAAGCTATCCGCAAGATGGGTGCCGCGATTGCTCACGCTTGACCAAAAACGGAATCGTGTGAAGTGTTGCAAGGATGGTTTGCAGCTGTTCCAGAAGAATCCGGAGGACTTTAAGCGTCGTTTCGTCACTGTGGATGAAACATGGATACATTACTATACTCCTGAGACCAAACAACAATCTAAACAATGGGTTACCAAGGGGGAATCTGCACCAAAAAAGGCGGAGACCGTTCCTTCGGCCGGAAAGGTTATGGCGACTGTCTTTTCGGATTCGCAAGGGATAATCCTCATCGACTATCTGGAAAAGGGTAAAACTATTACAGGTGAATATTATTCATCGTTATTGGACCGTTTGAAAACCGAGCTGCAAGAAAAACGCCCTCGATTGGCCCACAAGAAAGTCCTTTTCCATCACGACAACGCACCAGCACGCACCTCAGCAGTTGTAGTCGCAAAATTAATGGAAATAGGATTCCAACTCGTTTCACATCCCCCTATTCTCCAGACTTGGCTCCCTCGGACTACTATTTGTTCCCCAATTTGAAGAAATGGCTGGCGGGACAAAGATTTTATTCAAACGAGGAGGTGATTGCAGACACTAATGGATATTTTTGCAGACTTGGACAAATCCTATTATTCGGAAGGGATCAACAAACTAGAACATCGTTGGACGAAGTGTATAAGCCTAAAAGGAGACTATGTCGAAAAATAAAAAAGGTTTACCCAAACACATAAGTAGTTTTTATTTTTGCACGGTTTCAAACCAGCCTCGTATATATATATATATATATATATATATATATATATATATATATATATAGATATATATAATATATATATATATATATATATACATATATATATATATATATATATATATATATATATATATATATATATATATATATATATATATATATATATATATATATATATATATATATATATATATATATATATATATATATATATACACGCATATGTATATATACACATATGTATATGTACATATATATATATATGAGAAGTGGGCATTATAAGCCTCCACAACTAAACGACTAACGCTAAACGATAATAATCCTCTTAAACGGGGTTGAAATGCATTTCGGTGCCATTATCACCAAAAATATATAAATACTTGAAATTCTTGACCTATTTTCATGAATTACACATCATAAATATATTTTTTTTTTTATTTATATATATATATATATATATATATATATATATATATATATATATACATATATATATATATATATATATATATATATATATATATATATATATATACTCTCAGTTCGAAGAAATTATGCCATCTTGATTTTTTTTAAATGGAATTCCTGTATACTATTTTATTTTTAAGTTTTACTAAAAGTTGTAGATATTATTTGTCTGACATACCATATGTCTAAATTGAACTGTTTTGGAATTATTGTCATTAGGAATTTAAAATAAAAAATCTATTAATAAATATTCTGCGTTTATTTTGAAGGCAACAATTGCTCAAAATGCCTACCGTTAACAGCGACTAACCCCTTAAGTCAAAATTTAACTTTCAAAACTACAAGGCTCTGATGAGGCAATCAATTTAGTGCCAAATTTTACTTTCTCTGTCAAATAGTTTCGGAGAAAATCGGCTGTGACAGACAGACGAACAGACAGTCAGATAGACACCGAAGTGATCTTATAAATGTTCCGTATGGAACACTAAAATTACATAATATGAACAAGATTACTAACTTTCACAGTTGTACAACGAAACCACGTTGATCAGTAGAAACAACTATGAATTGTACATCGCTAAATTTCTCTCTTCAGTCTCAATTCCCTCCAAGGAATGTAATGGTCATTTTGTGTGGAATGTTCTTCTCCATATTTTTCTATCTTGCGCTTCGTGAATTAGTGTGTAAAGTGGTTTATTTGCAAGATGGATAACTTGATCCACCCAACGGGACAGAGGACTTCCTCAGGGTCTTCTACCTGAAACTTTTCCTTGATTATGAGTGTTCCTAGACATTCCTGACCTTTTCTCATCATATGGCCGAAAAATTTAATGATTTTTGTTTGGATAAAACTTGAAATGTGTTGCTGGACATTGAACTCTGAGTCGTTGGTCCGTCGTGCGGTCCACAAGATCCTAAGCATTCTTCGCCCACAGTATATTTCTGCGGCATTTAGGTTTTTATTTCTGACTTTCTCAATATCCAGGACTCACAGCCATATGTAAGAATAGAAAAGACAAGACAAATTACCGGTCTGATTTTCACTTGTTTGGATATGTGGTTGTCTTGCCAGATTTTCTTGAGCTTTTGCAAGAGCACACCTTCGATGGATCTCCCCATCTACTATACCGGCATCGCTAAATACCAAGGTTTAATTGCCAGAATAAATAAAATGTTAAGTGGTTTAGAAAAAATGATGCTACAATACCTAGCCTAAAAAGGTGTCAGCTAAAGGAGTACCCGGTATATGATTTAAAGTTAAACTCTTATAGTAAATATGAACATACAATTCTACCGTTAATTAAAACGGAATAAAAGCAAGTAAAATAATTTAGTGGCCACCCGGCACACAACCTAATCAAACAACAGTACATTCCCAAAAATTAGCGGGCTACAAATTTAGCTTTTTAAAAGAGAATTCACTTAAACAGACCCCGAAGTAGGGATTAATCCTTGAATTAATTTCCGGCCACAAAAAAGTCCGTTGAGAGTTGACGATAAAACCCTTATCAGTGGGGTAGCGGTGAAATATACACTCATTTTTAAATTATTTCCAACTTTCTGAGTTGCGTTAATTGTACAAAAGTGTATAGGGAAATGAAAAATAAAAAATATTTTCAGCGAGTACATCCTCTGTTTAAATAATGTATTCAAAAACTTGACGCATGCATGAAACGAAAACTCTCGCAGCTTTGGTTGGACGGGAAATTATGGTTTTTGGTGTTACGTCGTATCAAATTTGAGTGACTTTTTGACGTTTCGCTTACGGTTATTATCTGTTTATATAGACAGCAGAGTTGCTTATGCTTATATAAATAAAACCCTAAAGAGATAGTAAAGAAGCATATGGTAGAATTGGAATACAGTTAAACGATGAAACAACGCCCTATATTCATCGCTTTGCATACGACTAAGACAGAGAATCGAATTTATGGCAAGTAAGCTGTAAGCTGAAGACTATAAAAATTAAATATTGTGAATTAATTTTGAGGGTTTTTTCGGTAAAAAATATCGCTTTATTGTAAAAAAATAGTCACAAATTGATTATTGAAAGTATTGTCCATCGCTAGCCATCACTTTCTCCCATCTTTGTGGCGGCATCGACATATGAATACCACGTTGAAAGAACGACTCATCTTTTGATGCTATCCACGAATCGACCCATTTTGTGGTATCCTCATAAGAATGGAGGCGCTGTTCAGACATCGGATGATGCCTCCAATTCTTCATCTTTAAGGTTTTTTCCGCTGGCCTGGACATTCTTTGTCTTCCGTGTCACACCACTTTTGCGCGTCAAAACCAGTACTCACATGTTTTTATCGATGGAATATAATCACCATAGGTTTCCGACAGCAATCGATGACTTTCAGCAGCACTTTCTTCGTAGTAAACAAAAAAAGTTACGAAAATCGTGTTTTGTGTAATTCGACATATTCAATGCTCAAAAAAAATATGGCAAAATAACGTATACTAAAAATTAAAGTTTAATGATGGTGCTTCACCATGAATATAGCAACATTATCCAATATAATACAAGTTATGCTCTCTCTTAGAATTCCTTAAAATTACACTCCTTAACACACTCCTTATATATGTATGTAAGAGAAAAATCGGGAAGGTTCAGTGAGAATACATTTATCTAGAAATATGAATAGATGAGGCGATAAAACAGGATAAGCAATAGAAGATAGAACAAGTAAAGGAAGAGCCATCATATAAAATCTCAATCCCATTCTCTGATTACAGGACACGTCGCCTAAAAAGAAGCATTACATCACTAATGCGATTCTTAACAGAAACTTTTTGCTTGAAATAGGCTACTGACGAGGAGCAGATGGAATATCAAGAAAGGAAAGAATTAGAAACGAAAGCATAAGGAAAATTATGAGAATTACTAGAACAATTACAGATGTTATTTAACAAAATTTGGTATGGTCACGTAGATAGAATGATAAAAAAGCGAATTTCAAGACCAATTTTAAAATAAATAGCCACAGAAAAGTTAAAAAAGCCGGCCAAATGCAAGTTGGACTTGCCCAATTAGGGTTCCGTACGTTGATTCCTTTTAAAATAAAAAAATTTGTTACAGAGGTATAAAATGATCAATGACTTCAAGAACACACCTTAAATGAGTTTTCAACAATGTTTTTTTCCGATCTTTACTGAAAACTGATGACCTTGAAATTTTTGTTTTTCTTTATATACCAGATAAATTATTAAAGGTAATGCATTCATGATAATTTTCGTTCAATCTACACCCTGTGGGGAATATTTCACAATTTTTTCAACATTTTTTGATCAATACTTTTCGAGATAAGGGGGGACAGAGATTTTTCGCAATTTTTTAAGAATAATACAAAGCAAAGTGTGCGTAAGTATTATATGTTACATATTTTTGAATTCGTTTTTTTTTTATGGGTCTAGCACACGTGCTGCAGGGAAGTCCCTAAAGCGCTCCAGGAGCGGCATGTGTGCGGAAAAAAAAGCGATTCACGTTGTTCTTGAACTGCTGTAAATTGTACTCGGTGGGAAACACAGCGCTGGGCAAATTATTCCAAAAGGATGATGTTCTCCATATAAAAGACTGCTTGAAGAGCGTTGTACGCGGAGTAACAAGCTGAACCTCATATGGATGTGAAGCATCAGCACGACGTGTATTTCTAACATGCACTGCTTTGGGAGGAATTAAACGGGCTACGTCCTTCGAATACTTTCCATGAAAATACTTGTAGAACAGACTCAAGTCGCCAACCGCTCTTCGATGTTCCAGCGAACCAAGGCCGCCGGTCAGTTCCGGGTTTCCAATCAGACGAATAGCTCTTCTCTGAATAGAATCCAACAAATGCAGTGTATGTTTGGGAGAGGAGCCCCAAATATGGGAGCAGTATTCCACCGTTGGTCGAATTTGAGCTTTGTAAAGAATTAATAGTTGTTGTGGAGTGTAAAGCTTTCTGGTTCGAAATAATATTTCCAACTTTTGAGCAGCTCTCCTTGCTATGCCTGCAATATATTCATGCCAGGACGTATTTGCTCCCAAACTAACGCCCAACAAATTGAGAGACGATGCTAGGGGAATGGAGTGCCCCGACATAATTATGTCGGGTTCAGCAACGTTAACTTTTTTAGAAAAAACTGCCGCCTGGGTTTTTGTTGTAGCATTAAATTCCACTTGGTTACTGTCACCCCCCAAGATAGAATTTCTTCCAGGTCCTTGTTAAGTTGAACGACCTCCTGCTGTCTGCGGATATTCGCCTGAACAGCCGATGTCCGAGCGTTCAAAGTGAATGAAGAGACAAGCATACTGTCGTCTGCAAAGCTGTAGATTGGATTCCCGGTCTTTTCCAGCAGATCGTTAATGTAAATGTGTTTTTACAAGCGTTCATTTAACATCCCACTTAATGACCGGGTAATTTTTTTTTTTCACTTCCGATTTGACCCCGCAAAACTAACACCTTAAGTCAAAATTTAACTCTCAAAACTACACGGCTCTAATGAAGCCATCAATTCCTATATTAGTGTCAAATTTCAACTGCCTAAGTTAAATAGTTTCGGAGAAAATCGGGTGTGACAGACGGACAGACAGACACCGAAGTGATCTTATACGTACGGAACACTAAAAAGGGAAGATCGAAAACAATTGGATCGGCGTCATCCAGAGGGCCATGTCGGAAAAAAATTTACAAAGAAAAGAAGTAGAAGGGTACAAAACCAGATAATAAGGATAATAAAGTAAGTTGTACTGTAAGGTTTTCGTTCCTATTTATAATTGGTTAGGTGGTTCCAAAAAAATAAGGATTTTTGTAAATATCAATAATATATGGAAAAGTAGTAGTTAAATGGAAGATTTTTTCATTATTCTTTATTATTTAAATGATTCATGTCACAAAACAATGGGCGCAGGCTCATTTTAGTACGTAAAAAACTATCGTCAAAATCTTATTGTTGTTAAAAAAAAAACGAGGATATCAGCTGAAAGGTAAAAGTGACCGCTCTGTATATTCCTGCTACTCCAATATTAATTAATACTGCCTTGCATATTGTACTCAAACATAATACCTTGTCGCAACTGTTGACTTAGGAGATATACAAGTTATATCTAGTTACAGATATGTAGTAACTAGTTACATAAATGTTTAATTGGTCTCTTGCATTATATATGTATGTATTTGAAGTCAATTCTCCGTCAGCTGGGAAAACACTAACAATATGAAGACGGCAAGTAGATATTTGACCGTTAGTTTAACTAAATTGAAGGCCTCAGAAAAAACCTAAAAAATGTAATTATTTTTACATTTATAACTTGATGTCTAATGCAAGAATAATTGTATATTATTAATGAATATAATGACATCAAAAAGTCATTTAATAATAATAGTAAATATTACTAAAGAATTTTATTAGTGTCCCTAAAAACACTAATTAAATTAATCGACTACGCAAAAAACGCTGAATCGAAGTTACAAAAAAAATATCTGAATTGCCTGGAGCCAGCTTTTAATTTTCTTTGGACCCTATTAGCAGGGTACAAAAGGCTTATCATAAAATTGATAATTGTGAGACATGGCAATACATATATCATGCAAATAAAAGTGAGATATTTAAAATAATTTTACATACAGTAAGAATTCATAAGTTTTAAGCAATATGTTTCATATTCTTAATAACTTAATTACTTCTTCTTCTTCTAGCCATTCTATACTTTGGAAATAGGCCCCTCTCATGTGCTTCCACATGTCCATGTTTTGAGCAATTTGATACCAACTGAGCCCTGTTGATCTTTTAATATCGTCATACTAACATTGTTGTGGTCTGTCAGTACTTCTTTTTTTCACCCCATGGTCTCCATCTGGTCACTTTTCCGCTTTCCGCTTCAGTTATCAGTATTTCTGGCCACATGGCCAGCCCAATTCCACTTGAGGGAAGATATCCTCTCAATTATGTCATGGGCCTCTGTTTTTTTACCCAGGATTTTTCTTTCAATGGCTCTCTGATGAACATACAACAACCCAAGTTTCGCTACCATGTGTTGTTACTGGTAGAATGCATTCGTCATATACTTTACTTCTAAGTTTTAAAGGACTGAAAGACTTGCTTCATTTTATCGTAAGCCGCCCATCACAGGCGTATCCTTCGATTGATTTTCAGTTCTTGATTCAGATTTCCGGGTGTAACTTCCTGTCCCAAATATACATATGAATCCACCATTTTCACTTTAAACTGACCTTTTTTGCTTCAGTTTGTAATTCTTGGAGCACGTTTTTCAATTCGATTTCATTTTCGGCAAAAATGCGATGTCATCAGCAAATGTTAAGTTGTTGAGTTTCTCCGAATAAGACCCCTATTTTCTCAGTAAAGGGTTTTGAAGATATCTTATAGTACCAGGGTAAATATTTTGGATGATATGATGTCACCTGTCTAACACCTCTGTTTATTTTTACTTCCTTGGTATCTTCATGTAATCTCACTTTCAGTTTTCATTGTTCATTGATTTTTGTCAGTATGTTAATATACCTTTGATCGACTCTTGCGTTTTTCATCGCTTTCTCAATTGCTCAGTATTCTACTGTGTCAAAGGCTTTTCGGAAATCGACAAGTGACATCCAGGCTATGATGATTCAGTTACCTTATCTATAAGTTGTCTGGCCGTGTGTAGATATTCGGTTTTGCTAAGTCTTTTTCGGAAGTCTGCTTATTCCTTGGGTTGGTAATTTTCAAACTTCTTGTCTAATCGGTTTGTGATTATTCTCATTCATTTATATTCACTTAATTATTATACTCCTATATCTCAGGCTTTTAACTTTTTTTTTATGGGTCTAGCACACGTGCTGCAGGGAGGTCCCTAAAGCGCTACAAGAGCGGCACGTGTGCGGAAAAAAAAAGCGATTCACGTTGCTCTTGAATCGCTGTAAATTGTACTCGGTGGGAAACACAGTCCTGGGCAAATTATTCCAAAGGGATGATGTTCTCCATATAGAAGACTGTTTGAAAAGCGTTGTACGAGGAGTAACAAGCTGAACCTCATTCGGATGTGAAGCATCAGCGCGACGTGTATTTCTAACATGCACCGTTCTGGGAGGAATTAAGCAGGCTACATTCTCCGAACACTTTCCATGGAAATACTTGTAGAATAGGCTCAAGTCGCCAACGGTTCTTCGATGTTTCAGCGAATCAAGGCTGCCGGTCAGTTCCGGGTCTCCAATCAGACGAACCCCAAGATAGAATTTCTTCCAGGTCTTTGTTAAGTTGAACAACTTTCCGTTGTCTGTGGACACTCGCCTGAGCAGCCGATGTCCGAGCGTTCAAAGTGAATGAAGAAATAGGCGTACTGTCATCTGCATAGCTGTAGATTGGATTTCCGGTCTTTTCCAGCAGATCGTTAATATAAATGAGAAAGATAGTAGGAGATAGCATGGAGCCTTGGGGCACAACGGCGTTGATAGTGAAGGTATTAGAAAGAAATTCGTCGATAGCCACTCGTAAAGAACGCTCACTGAGGAAACCTGAGAGCCACAAACAGAACTTTTCAAACATACCATAAGAGCGTAGCTTAGCCAACAGTCCATCGTGCTACACAGTGTCGAATGCCTTGGATATGTCAAGAGCAACCGCTCGAGATTCTCCAAAGTGTTCAATTGCGTTGTTCCAGTTCCAACTATTTTTGCAAGCATTACCATAAAGTATTTATGGTAATGCATTTAGATCTACATTGACAAACAATTCAGATAGAAAATATACGTAGTAGTTCAAAAAACATAATATAAATAAAATAAAATTGAAAACGCCTCGAAAAACGAATAAAACATCATAATTTTTACACCGCTTACGTGGTAAATCCCATTACAATTGTAACTCACTCCATAAAATAAATTTTATTTATCAGAAGACATTATCCTCTAGTAACCTGCCGTGCTCAAAAACGGTATTTCCTACACCCAAGCTCTCTTTTTCGACATGGAAAATCGCATTTCATTCCACTGAATGAACCGAATCCCACCAAATCTAAGCTTATCTTTCTCTTGAATACACACCAGAAAAATCACTGCCTAGGTTTAAATTGGCCCAGGAGATTTTTAAATAATCCTGTATGGCCTGATAGAGACCCATTTATGCGTATAGGTGAGATTAGAGGGGGAGACTTTCCTGAGTTACTACAAAATTTTATTGTGCGTAAAAAAATATTTTCACTTATTCCACTCTGGATTAAAATTTATATTCCCGTTGGTATTTTTGGCAAAATATTGGTGTGATAAGTGGTCTGAAAGATTTTTAGGCTTATAAAGGGTGACCACAATATAAATCTAAAACTGCAACAGAAAATTTTAGTAATAAATAATCTTTTAAAGATTCATCAGCGTAATTTGCGTTAACATAATAAATATTCAGTCACTCGTCCCTTTCCTCTAATGTATAAGCAAAATCTATTAGAGCGACTGGAATTCTCTCTCCGTACAAACATTACAATTTGATTGAACGGATCATATCTTCTTGAAGCTGTTACTTCCTTTAATAAAAATCGTATTTTGTAGTTATGCTACCATTTTCATATAAATCAAAGCAATTTTTAAGTCAAAAGAAAACCTTCTAATAATGTTAGACAATCCGATAAATATTTTGTTTTAAATTAACAGGCATAATGAAACCTTATTAGCTTAATAGCCAAGTCACCAGGGATTTTGAGCTCTTATTAAATGTTAACAGGCTGCATTTTGGCATAAAAGTAGTTTTTTGGACGTAGAATACTAAAAAAAAGTTTGCTTAAGTTTGATATACGCTAAGCCCACAAAATCCAAAATAAAATAAAAAATTCGGTGTTTCGGTAATATCTCGAAAAATAAAAAAGATATCAAAAAATTAATAGCATCACATGGAAGAGAGCGGGAAATTTTACAAAAAACTAGTAAAATAGATTTTTTCCAGTTTTTTTTTTTATCAGAGCTAGAAGTTATTAAAAATTTGGATGGGTGATTCAAAAAGTGTAGCGCGCCAAACAGGTTAATTTGAAAGTCTAACGCGCGCCGCTCGAAGATTAATCGATATTACTTATTTTCAGAGTGTAAAAAAAAATTAAAACATAGTTTTTGAAGAGGAAACTTTCACCTTTCCGATGATACTAATAGTTTCTATTTTTGTTGCTTTATAATTCGTAAAACTTAAAACGAAAGTTTTGTTTGCATAATTTTAACGAGTATACAGTAAATTACAACTATTTAATGAAATATAGTATTGGAAAAAAATCCTTGTGCATACACTACCGTCAGAAAGTATTTCCTGTCTAGTTATTTCAGTCCCAAGACAACAAAAACCTAGATAATATATATATTTTTTTAATTCTAATAAATTATTATATATTTTCACATTATTTACAGTCTAGAAAATCAGAAAAATATTCGTGATTTTCCAGGATTTTTCTCATCTATATGACCTCCTTTGTTTATAATTACTGCTTTACAGAGTTTCGGCATTCTGTTCAGTAGTTTCTTTAAAGTTTCTTCGGTTATTTTAGCCCATTCTGCTTGTAAAAGTTCCGACAAGTGATTTTCTGATGTTGGATTGATTTTTCGAACACACCTGTCCAAATAGTCCTACAGCAATTCGATGGGGTTTCAAGTCGGGTGATTGTGGAGGCCAAGTCATCACTTCCAGGACGTCATCGGATTTCCATTAGTCCAAAAGTTCTCTAATTTATTTAGCAGAATGTTTAGGGTCGTTGTCATGCTGAAAAATAAATTTCCCTTGAAAAATATCTCTTCCAGAAATAAGCATTTGAGTTAGCAAAATTTCTTGATACTGTTCTTTTCGCATGATTCCTTCTATCCTAAAGATTTTTTCCAACTTTACCGTTGCCAAAACAACCCCAAACCAATGCTTAACCTCCACCATGTTTTACTGTAGGCAATTGACAGGCTTCCAACATCCTCTCTCCAGCTGACCGCCGCACGTAAACTCGTCGATTTGAACCGAAAATTTCGAACTTAGATTCGTGGCTCCAAAGGACGGAATTCCATTGTTCTGATGTCCAAATTTCATGTTCTCGGGCCCATTCTAATCGTTTACGTTTGTTCACTTGCTTAAGAAGTGGCTTCCTCACTGCCTCACTCTCCCGTGTAATCTACCTTTTGCTAACCTGTTCTTCACGGTAGTCGCGCTGATGGGGATGGGGCCGTTTCAGATTTACTTGAGCCTTGATTTCCGGTGCGGTTAGGCGGCGATTACGTCTGCCGGACATTGTTATAGCTCTGTCTTCAGCGGGAGTCGTTTTTCGAGGCCTTCCTGAACATTTTTAATTGAGAATTCCATGTCCCGCAGAATTTTTTTTACGATGTAGTCCACCGTTCTCGCTGGCATCCGCATATCACTCGTTATTTGCCAACCCGAATGACCATTTTGATGTCTCGCAATTATCAGAACCAGATTTTCAACGGAAACTTCTTTTGTTTTTGGCATTTTCACAAAACAATTGAGCCTGTATCAATGACAAAGTACTGTTTGCGAATGGTTAATTTCCAAAAGGGCAAACGTATTTATAACATAGTTTTTACTATGAAATATCACTAGGAATTTCCATAATCGCTAGAAACTTGAAATGAGTTCATTACTTCAACTGGAATTCTCAGAAATCGCCTCAAAACAATTATCATGCAAAACTTGGAAATTTATTCTAATTGCTTTTTAATTTGTGATCTCTCCAAAAAGGCTTATCTAACCATATTTATGATGGACACTTGTTAACAACAATTAAATTTACCTAATATAATTAAAGGGTTTATTTAGGTATTAAATTTTGGCAGTTACATAGAAATTTCTAGGTGGGTTAATACTTTCTGACGGTAGTTTATATCATTACTATACCTTAAGTTTCAATATAAGAATAATTAAAAATACCGACCTTGTCCGTGTCATTTAAAAAAATTGAGTTTAAAAATATGAAAATTTGCCTGTTGTAGTGCGCTGCCGGCAATTTTATGTTCAAAATAGTACGAAATGGTCAAAAAAAAGTCGGACAATTTTTTTTTTTAGTTACAGTTAAATGTATACTTGATATTAGAAAATCATTAACAACTTAAAAAAACTGCTCTTAAAAAAGTGTTCATGATAAATATATTCTTGCTTATTACACAGGACTACAAAAAAAATTTTTTGTCAAGTTACTTTGACTACAATAGATCTAGGTTATGTTTTTTGGGTCGCTAATCACGAATTCGAGGCCCGTTTTGGACCATCACGTCGGGATTTTGCATAAAATAGCTATAAAATTGTTAAAAATAAGATTTTTATCCTTTTAAAGGGCATCGTATTCTGGAATGATCAAATTCGCCGTATACTTGCCACTTTTGGTGTCTGCTACTAGACTGAACTATATGTTCAGCAGCAGTCAAGTGCCAAAATGCCTTGACGAAGAGGTTATATGCTAATGCAACCCCATGCTATTTGCGATTCTGATCAAGATGAGAAAATGCTAAATATCATTTAAGAGCTGTCAAATTTACTTTGCAAGCTGTCATGTCTCGTTTTGACAACTGTGAAGTTTGCTTTGATAGCCGTAGAATGAAATTGTCAAAACAATGCGAATATTCTAGTCCATTAAAAGATCGTGTTACTATAATGGTTGGATTGATTATAATAAGGAGCCTGACATAATTTGTTAATTGACAGCACTCAAGCGCACTTAAAGAGCTGTCAAATGATGGGCAAAGCTTGCAAAACGGTGAGAATTTTCTAAATCGTTGACAAGAACACTATGTCTGATAATTTTGTCGCTCTGTTATGGTTCGGATATCCGCACGTTTATTGGTAGCTGCGATTCTTATTTGTCATGAGAGAAATGATAAATGATACTGTCAAGATGCCAGGATTACTCTATTTTTTAAAATTCCTTCATACTTTGTGAACTTGGTGGCTTTCGTAATGGTTCTTACATATAAGTTTATATTGGAGAGCTGTCAAGTGTAATTCAACAGCTAGCGATGGCGTACAGACTGTCAAGATGGTAAGGGTATTACATATTGTTGATAAGAATACTATAACTTATGATTTTATTGCATCCTGTTCCAGTTCTGATATCTACAAAGACCATTAAAATAGACTATACCTTTAGAAACACTAATATGTGTTATCCTTTCAGCCGCTTCGGCCAGGATCCTCATTTAAACGATGTTAATCAGCAGTTATCAGTGTACTGTGACAACTATCGAATGACGAGTGTATTCTATGTTGCTGACCAGTCTGCCTTATGCTCTTCTCAGATCTGATATTTACAAGTTTCATGACCTTGGCACCTTTTATCAAGCAAGATATTTAGAGCAATATAGCCAGTCAAGATCACATCCTATATTAATAGGGTCCCCCACTAATGCTTCATTACTGCGCACTTATCTTTTTCTTATTTACGAGATTTGATTGTTGGGTTGGCCTGAGATGTTACATGTGGATCAAAATTCTTCATAGTCGAAACTCAACATCTATAGACTGTGAGAGAACAACTATTCTGTTCTCTTCCAATGATATCGGGTCTTCTTTGTTAGGAAAGATCTACGAATAACCTTCTTATCATGAGATTTTTCCCAGCAATATAGAATCTCTTCGTCAAGGCATTTTGGCCCTTGATAGCTGCAAAACATATGGCCGCTATCAAAACCCTATTTAGGACATTGAAGTAATACCTGCAGACCCCAAAAGTGGCGGGTGTCTGGCGAATTTGATCATTCCGGAACCATGCCCTTTAAAACGAGGAAAATCTCATTTTAAGCTCATTTTTACCAATGTTATGGCTATGTTATGCAAAATTCAGATATGATTGACCAAAACGGACCTCGAATTCGTGATCAGCGACGCAAAAAACATAACCTAGACCTATTGTAGTCAAAGTAAATTGACAATCATGCAACTTAAACATAAACTAAAAAAAAAAATATTTAAAAATGGGAAATGAAAGATAAAAGTCTAAACTTAAAGCATAAAGTACTTATATTTCATTTAAACATCCAGGTACAAAGAAAACAGTTATTGAAAACACAATAATTCTAAATTACTCCAAGAAATTAAATTAATTACGTACTCTCTGGCCGTCATATTCGATCCCCCACTTTGTTTTTAAAATCTGTCATCGGATTCTTAATCAACACCCCGAGAAACCCCTTAATAGCCAATTTCAAAATATTTAATGGTATACAGTAACGTTAATTTAATCATAAATGTGGTTGGATGCATGATTCCCACTACAAATGAAGGGATTACAGCAGCCATTTTATTTTAAATAATTTTTTTAATTATGGTAAAATTAAAAAAAAAAATAAAAACACTATTTTTTGTAAAATTTCCCTTTCTTTCACGCTATTAGTTTTTTAATATCTTTTTTATTTCTAGAGATATTTGTGAAAAGTTGAATTTTTCATTTTATTTTCGATTTTATAGGCTTAACGTACACTTTAGAGCAGCGAACTTTTTTTATCGTATTCTACGTCCAAAAAACTACCTGTATGCCAAAATGCAGCTTGTTAACATTTAATGAGAGATTTTCGTCACAATTTGCCTCTGATGAATGGGCTATAATAAGCATTTCTACGAATAATTCATTTAAGAATATATGAAAAGCGGGTTAATATGAATATCGAAACACAATTACGGAACTGAATACTGAATACTAAAAAAGCTCTCTTTTACATAAAACACATACTACATAGATTCTAGGAATCTCAATAAGCCTTTGACCAACTCCTGCTATAGAAACTATGAGAAATTCGAGTTAAAAAACGAATCGCAAAATTCATTGTCTCTTTTCTCATGAAAGATAAAGTTGTGATCAACTTCCTTAAAGACATATACTATTATACGAAAATATGAACCCTAGCAAAACCTGATATGCTGCCAACTAATTACCAAGATTGGTGTACCTGCCCCTAACATCCATAAATCCGTCAATGAAAGTGATATAATCTGGACGAAGTTGTACAATAATTCCTTAAAGAATTGTATTGAAGATCAAGTATTATTGTTGTTATCTGCTGAACTTTAAAAACTCTTCAAATAATATATACGATTTACAGCCAGACCGCTTTTTAAACCGAAAGTAAATCTCTCTCCATATCCATAACAGATGTATTGTGATACAAGGATATATTTCTTACAATACCTTTTCAGTAGAAAATCTTCGAATAAAAACGAAATGTAACGGAAACATCTTTAAAACATTTGCACATTTCCAAAAATACGTTCGTTCTAGTCCGAAACGTTATAGCTCGGAATCAATGCGGAAACCATAAAGACTCAACTGGATGACTTCACTTAACGCCGCTTAACAATGCCGGAAGAAAGTGTAGGTTTTGTGCTTTTTTCCTCCGCTATTATTTCGATTCTAGATTTAGGGTTTCGGGAAAATGAGATCGAACTTTTGTCCATTAATCTTAAAAAATAAAGTTAAAATTTACTGTACAGATTATTGTTTAGAAATTGAATTCAAACAATTTTAGATCCTACTATGTTTTTGTATATAAAAAAAGACGATCATTAACTAAATTATATATATATATATATATATATATATATATATATATATATATATATATATATATATATATATATATATATATTAAGACAAGAGTAGCCGCGACTGACTAGTTAAGAAAAAATATATTCTCAATTTAGTGGGGCTGCAGTCTATATTTAAATATTTATGGTCTTGGGGAGTGAAACAACCTTTTTTGTTAGTCGAGCTTTCGAAAATTATTTATTTCTTCTTCAGGACATCTGGAAAGACAAAATCTTCTTTTTCTTTATACTGTTAAGTGATATACTGCTCAAACAGATTCATAAGTTTTTCCTCATACCACCCAATGAGATCCAAAATAAACACCATACTAGGTTTGAAAACTAGAGCAGTCAAATTAACCCACCCAGATTACAGAGATGAGTCGCTCAGAAAACTTAAGGGCTTTCTACTTGACAATTCCTACCCAGTTCTTTTAATTAACAAATTTCTTTTTAGTAAATTTTATAACATCCCAGAAAATATAATAACATATCAATCAGAACCTCAAACACTTACTTCACCACGCTCAATACAAAGTAACAACCAAGAAATTCATATTAATCATTCCTCTACTCAATTAAACAATCAAAATTTTTATTTCTCTCTTCCTTATATTGACAATTTTACGGATAGACTTATTAATATTTTCAAACCGTTTGATTTCAAAACTGCTAAAAGACAAATTAAAACTATTTCTAAACTGTACACCAACACCAAGACTCCTCTTCTAAAAAATGAAAATTGGAACGTAATTTACAAAATACCTTGTTCAAATTGTAATAAGGTGTACATAGGTCAATCCTCCAGAAATTTGAAGGGTAGGATTACATCACACAAAAGTGACTGCAGACGTAATGTACAATCTTGTGCTTTGGCACAACATGTCATTAACAATGACCATCGAATGAGCTGGGATGAGACTGAGATCCTGGATCGCTCTGATTCTTACTACAAACGAATTTTTTTAGAAATGACCCATATTAACCGGGAACCCTACGCCATGAATAAAAAGAGTGACACTCAGGGACTCAGTTCCATATACAGTTACACCCTCAAATTAGAATTAGAAAAATACCAATCACTAACAGATCGTCCTGCACCAGACGAATAACACATAGACAAAATGTTTTTTCTATCCAATTATTCTATTACATTATATTATCTATTATACATATATCTTTTATTTTCCGAAAACTGTAAAGCATTGTTTCTTTCTGTTATCCCCCGTATGCAGGTTGAGCGATTAAAATAAAAAATCTACATTATCAACCATTATTTCTATCTTAATTCATTACACTATTTGCCATGTAAATAAGTTTTCAACTGAAAGCATATCTCAGATCGAAACGAATCAATACCTTCGATCTTTCTCTACCACATAAAAGTTATATCGGTCTATCACACTCCATCTTTACTGCCAAAAATTGACAATTTTTTGTTAATTTACTGGTTTACGGGATTAGCAGAGAGTACCAAGGCCAGCCATTTTGACCCTTTGGTATTTTTCCGTTTAATTATAAAGTTATGTAGTTAACAACAGTATATTGGGAAATATCCCTCTGTGCAAATGACTGCTTATTTTGTTATAAAAAAAAAATACTTTGGTAAGTCAATCATTTTTCTTTTTTCTCATGCCTCCTTTTTTGTTTTTTCACCCATATGAATATACTTAAAAAAGTAATTTTTCACTTAACAGTATAAAGAAAAAAGAAAATTTTGTCTTTCCAGATGTCCTGAAGAAGAAATAAACATATATATATATATATATATATATATATATATATATATATATATATATATATATATATATATATATATATAAAGACAGGAGTAGTCGCGACTGACTAGTTAAGAAAAATATATTCTCAATTTAGTGGGGCTGCAGTCTATATTTAAATATTTATGGCCTTGGGTAGTGAAACAACCTTGTTAGTCGAGCTTTCGAAATTATATTTAGTTCTTCTTCAGGACATCTGGAAAGACAAAATTTTCATTTTTCTCTATACTGTTAAGTGAAAAGTTACTTTTTTGAGTACCCTCATATGACTGAGAAAACAAAAAAAGACATGAAAAGAAAGAAAAAATAAAAATGATTGACTCACCAAAGTAGTTTTTTATAACAAAACAAACAGTTATTAGCACAAAGGGACATTCCCCAATATACTGTTGTTAACTACATAATATTATAATTAAAAGGAAAAAATACAAAACGGCCAAAAATGGCTGGCTTTGGTTCTTTCTGCTAATTCCGTAAACCAGTAAAATAACAAAAAATTTTCAATTTTTTGCTGTAAAGATGGAGTGTGATAGACCGATATAACTTCGGATCGAAGATATTGATTTGTTTCGATCTGACATATGCTTGCAGTTGAAAAATTATTTAAATGGCAAGTAGTGTAATGAATAAAGATAGAAATAATCGTTGAGAATATAGATTTCTTATTTTAATAAAGCATGTGTATATACGGGGGATAATAGAAAGAAGCAATGCATTACAGTTTTCAGAAAATAAAATATACAATAATAGAATAATTGGATGGAAAATACATTTTGTCCATATGTTATTTGTCTGGTGCAGGACGATCTGTTAGTGATTGGTATTTTTCTAATTCTAATTTAAGGATGGAACTGTATATGGAACTGAGACCCTGGATGTCACTCTTTTTATTCACGGTGCAGGGTTCCTGGTTAATATGGGCCATTTCTAAGAAAATTCGTTTGTAGTAAGAATCAGAGCGATCCAGGACCTCAGTCTCATCCCAGCTCATTCGATGGCCATTGTTAATGACATGTTACGCTAAAGCACAAGATTGTACATTACGTCTGCAGTCACTTTTGTGTGTGTGATGTAATCCTACCTTCAAATTTCGGGAGGATTGACCTATGTACATCTTATTACAATTTGAACAAGGTATTTTGTAAATTACGTTCAAATTTTCATTTTTTAGGAGATGAGTCTTGGTTTTGGTGTACAGTTTAGAAATAGTTTTAATTTGCCTTTTACCATAGCAATTTTAAAATCAAACAGTTTGAAAATATTAATAAGTCTTTAAGTAAAATTGTCAATATATATATACATATATATATATATATATATATATATATATATATATATATATATATATATATATATATATTTATTTATTTATTTATTTCGTTTTCGACGATTAAGAAGTAAGCTGCTAAATTTAAATATGGTCGTATACCCATTCCAGATGATAAACGCTCGAGACGCTCAAAAACTTCTACGATCGACGAAACTCTGATAATAATTTACAATAGCGTACTAAATAATCGCCGAGTGAAGGCTCGCTGACCTTGTAAACATCTCCATTACCACATTTTACACAATATTTTGGGGTATGACAAAGCTTTCCGCTCGCTGGGTGACGCGTGATCAATCGACCAATAGCGCATTCGAATGAACATTTCCCGAGAGTTGTTTAAAAATAATTCCAGTCAGATCATTGCGCGTCAGAAACGAAGGAGAAGTCGGAAGAGTAAGTAGGAGCAGGTGAACGTGCACGTAAAAAAGCAAAAAAGGTTCAATCTGCAGAAAAACTCATGGCTACATTTTTTGGGATCCTCATGGTGTGTTGTGCTCATAGAAAAAGGAAGAACCATTACCGGAAAGTATTATGCTTTACTACTTGACCCAATAAAGGGTGCTATTCAGGTGAAACGTCCACATTTTGCAGAAAAAAATGTACTTTTTGATCACGATGATGCACACATCTCGGATATTACCTTTGCTTTGAAATGTTTCCACATCCACCGTATTCTCCAGACTTGGCTCCCAACGACTACTTCTTGTTTCCAAACCTGAAGAAATGACTGGCAGGATGAAGATTCACTTCATACGATGAAGCTAATGCTTAGACGAATGCTTATTTTGCGGAGTTAAATAACTGTAACGAGAGTATTAAAATGTTGGAAAGTCGTTGGTCTAAATGCCTATATATATATATATATATATATATATATATATATATATATATATATATATATATATATGTATATATATATATATATATATATATATATATATATATATATATATATATATATATATAGAGAGAGAGAGAGAGAGAGAGAGAGAGAGAGAGATTCATATATAAATATGTAATTTGTGATTTTTTAAATTAATGTTGATTTTTAAAACGAATAAATTTATTCAGCAAAAGATTTCCTTAAAGTTTCTTCTCAAAATAAAAAAACATACTATTATCTGCAAAGCTTAGTTTGGATTCCTGGTGGAAGATCGTAAATGTAAAGCATAAAGGAAATAGACGACAGTAAGTAATCTTGGGGCATACCAACCTGGATAGTAAAGCTATCGGAAATATATTTGACAACTGCCACTCGTAAAGAACGTTCTCTAAAGAAACTCGAGAGTCATAACACACACATGTCAGATATACTATAAGGGCACAGTTTAGCTAGAAATTCGACGTGCCAAACAATGTCGAATGCCCTGGATATATCGGATGCAACACCTCGAGATTTTCCAAAATTTTGATTTGTATCTTCCAAAAATGTGTAATTTAAATTAGAAGACCTCCTATTGATCTTCGCTTACAAAAACCATATTGATGGTTGGTAATTAAATTAAATCATAGTCAGTTATCATAAAAGATGCTTCTCCATAACTTATCTGGCAATATATATATTTTTTTTGTGTATTTGAATATACCAACAACAAAGTTTTTGGTGAATTTAAACAAGTTAAGTGACGATACTAATAAAACTATGGCGGGTTCTTTAACTTTAAAAAAACTGCTGCCTCAATTCTTGTAGCAATCAAATCTACTTGGTTAATGTCACCCCAAAATTGAGTTTCTTCTGGTGTTCGAATACCACCACCAAATGGTAAATCACATTGCTTCTAAACTATTTTTTTTTCAGATTTACTGTGGTGTTACATGTGTTTGCTTTTCATAGTGTGACCAATTTATATTCCATCAGTAAGTGCTAAAACGCTACCCTCTTATAAATTTCATAAATAAAACATAACTTAAATTACTGTTTTCCAAACTTTATTACACTTTCTGTTTTATAGGCGATTACAGTAGCATTTTTTCCGAACTTTTCTAGTTGTTACTTTCTTATTCGGTAGGTATATATCATTAGGCTTTTTATTTTCCCTTTTTTTAGTGAATTTTTTTATTATATTATTACTTCGAGGTAATTTTATATTGGACCGCTGCTCAAAATAAAATATCACTGTTGCCACTGTTTCAATGAACCATAATATATTTTTAAGGAAAATAATTAAAATATGTATGGTGCACGGTGTTTCTGGGGCCAAATCAAATAAAAATATGGGGTGGTTCCAAAATTTTGATGGATTTTGATTCTAGCCGGTATTAGGAACATTTCAAGCCATTATGGAAAAAAAATCCGCTCGGCGTTTTTTTTTAAAGCAAAAAAACTTTTTTAATATCTTTACTAATTTAAAAAATATAAATGAATAAATTCCACTGAGGCTAGTTTATAGGTTTTTCGTATTAAAATTCCGAAATTGTTTTTTGCAGCTTATATTAAAAATTATTATATTTGATGTAAATTTCTATGAAAAGAATTTTTTTATAAATATTGTTTAACCCATATTAAAAGCGACATCTCATTTAGCTCGAAGCAAAAATAAGAAAACTACGACTACAATAGTTTGTATTAATATATTACGTACATCATTATCGGTTAAAAAAGTATAATATCGCCTATGGTCAAAAATACTCCCTTCCCTCATGAATTCCCGCGCCGCCTGTAAGTTAAATAAATACTGATGTAGTTTCTTATGCTATGCTAGTACAATAATATAAACATTTGTTTATCTAATCCGAAGATACACGCAATTTTCTACAATGTATTGGAGTTTTGCTCACAAACCAATAAAAGGCTGGCATACTTCAGCGAACAGGCAGTAGTATCTGCACATAGTGACTTTAGTAACGTCTGGGAGTATTATAAGGTATTAAAAATTCATCTGAGTATGCAACGTATTTATTAAAAGCTTTGTGTGAGTAAAACAGCTTGCACATATAAAGGCAAGAAAAAAAACTTCAGCTGGTTTTATTTTTCGAAAGATACTATTTATTATTTAAAATTTTTTATTAATATTACGAAAAATATTATTTTGATACTTGATAATATATAAATATTGTTTTTTTTTTATTTTTCATACATATATAGCGTTGTTTATACGTATAATTTATAGATAATATTACCAATACAATATAAAATTAAATTTTACATTTCGATTTAAGTGATATACATTATTTCATTTATGTATTATGTTATAAATGTACAGGGTGAGGCAACGATAGAGTAAAGTTCATTATCTCGTTTGTTTCGGGAATGACGAAAAAATGTTAAATACAATCATAGTTTTAGGAAATGTTAAGGTGGACAGTTTAAAAATTATTTTTGAGTATATAGGGTACTTCAAAAATGTGTGGCCGATATAACATATGTTTTTTTTTTTTAATAGAACAACCTATTTTCTAATTTATTTTTAAATTCTGCGTACAATTTTTTATTATTAATGTTATATAGCTAAACCTAGTAGTTTGTCTAATATTTCAATTTTCTTAAAAAAATACTAGTTTTCAGTTTTGTAAAAAATTGCCAGTAGCGCCATTATTTCTGACGGTGGAATGCTCATAATTGATACGAGCGTTCTATAGAGATAAAAAAAGATATATGTAAAGAAATTTGAATTAAGTGCTACAGGGTGTTAAAAAAAATGTATGCATTTCGACTATTTTCAAAAGCTGTTAACTGCTCCCTTACTACGAAAAGTATCTTCATCAGGAAACATTATTTTGGATAAAAAATTTGGATCGGTCTCTATTGCTCCATTCATGGTCGTACAAAAGTTTACTCGTTCAAAATCACGGTCTTGAAGTTCTTGGTGTAGTTCCACATGAAAGGGATGATACTTGTATTTTCTTGTGTTGCGATTAGCCGTTAGATTGGGATGTGTCAGATAAGTCAGCTAGTTGACGGCTGCTGACCTGGGGATTATCTTCAACATGAAGTAAAATCTCCATTTCTTTTTCCTCATTGGTAGCATTCTGGTTTACTACTTTCCGTTTCGTATACTCAACGCTACCACTACCATCAAACTGTTCCATTACGCACTGAAAAGATTTTCTAGATAATATACGTCTATTAGGGTATTTGGCTCCGTAAAGCCTTACTACCAAAAGACAATTGTTTCCCGCCTCGCCCAGTATATAAACCATATCAATTAATTCATTTTCAAAATCCATAACTATTACCTTTATACGTCACTTACTACAACAAATTAAACTATTTTTACTTGCTTAATAGACATTTCAAAATTTGACAATGCCTGCATTTGTAATTTTGTCTTGGCAACTATGATGTTATAGCGTAAGTAGGGTAACAAGGGTAGTAAGAAGGGTAAAAATAGAAAAATTCAAAATAAATCGAAAACTATTAGAAATAGGTATATGACATACTTAATAAAAGTTGGAGGGTTTTGTAAAATCTATCAAAAAAATAATAATATACAGGGTGTGCCCTTTAAAAAATTTGAGAATTTTCAATTTAAAATAGTCGAAATGCATAAATTTATTTTGAACACCCTGTAGCATCTAACTCAAATTTCTTTTCATATATCTTTTTGTCATATCTATAGAACGCTCATACCAATTATGAGTATTCCACCTTCAGAAACAATGGCGCTACTGGCAATTTTTTACCAAACTGAAAACTAGTATTTAAAAAAAAAAATGAAAATATTAGAAAAACTACTAGGTTTAGCTATAATAACATTATTAATAAAAAAAGTTACAAAATTTTATGCAGAATTCAAAAATAAATAGAAAATAGGATATTCCATATAAAAAAAAACATATATTATATCGGCATTTCTTTGAAGTACCCTGTATACTCAAAAATAATTTTAAACTGTGCACCTTAACATTCCCTAAAACTATTTTATTTAACATCTTTTCGGTATTCCCGAAACAAATGAGATAATGAACTTTACTCTATCGTTGACTCACCCTGTACATACATGTACCTTTACGTGATTGATAACAATATATTTTTTCCTTTCACAAATTCTTTTTTTTATTTCAAGATAAAGCATCAATAAAACTTGCGAGAGTAAGAAAATAAATCAGTGGTTATTAAGCCTGCTGGCGGGAGTCGATAAGTGGAAGGGGTATATTTGACTATTGACTATATTATTCTTTTTCATCCGATAATAACGTACGTATTCATACAAACGATTAATTTAAACTTCCTTAAGAAATTTTTTTTTTAAACATTATTTAAGCTATACGCAATCGAATTTAAAAATTGTATCAACAATGTATTGCGATATTTTTGCGATTTTCTTTCTTAAATTAGGTTGCGTATATGTTAAACAATAGTTTACATCAGACCTAATAATTTTTTGTATAAGCTGGGAAAAACAATTTTGGATTTGTTCTAATACGTAAATCATATAAACCAGCCTCAGCGGAATTTATTTATGTTTTTTAAATTGTACTAATTTAATAAATATAAAAAAAATTTTTGGTTTAAAAAGAGCACACTCGGTGCTCTTTTTAAACCATATAAAGGTTTGAAATGTTCCTAATACCTGCTAGAATCAAAATTCATCAAAATTTTGGAACCACCCCATAATTTTATTAGATTCGGCTCAAGGACACCGTGAGTGACAAGGGTTTTTACTATATTAAAGGATTTGAAGTCGTAACTTTTATTTACTTCCCTTTTTGTTAGGGTTCCTAGATCACGAAAAATATAGTCACTCATTTCCGTCGGTGCGTCTGCCTGTCTGTCGGACACTTGGTACGATAACTTTTGAACGAAATGAGATATCAATTTCAAACTTGGTACATAGATAACATCTGACAAAGAGATGAAGCCTATAGTTTTTGAACTACCAAGAGGGTGAGAGGGGTGGGGGTCGATAAATTTGAACAAGGTTTAATATTAATAGAGAAGTTTTTCTTGGTTTTTTGTTGAATTATAAACAAATTGTATGCATAAATAATTATAGTAAAACATAAAAGGGGTGGGGAAGAAGATTAGAGGAGTTTATTATCTATAGAGCGTGCTATATATCCTTCTTATTGCTTTCAAGTTTAATCCAGAAAGTGGCTGAGGGAGGCGGGAGTTTAATATTGTATAATTTCAATAGCATTTTACGAATGACAGGTTTTTTGGTTGATGTACTGGACAAATTATATGCATATTCCCTATAGTAAATTATGTAAGGGGTTAAAGGGTGGAGGTAGACCTTTTTCGGGGTTCGAGGAATCTGAAAATTAAGTTATTTTTTCATTACTTTCAATTTTAATAGGGGAAAAGGTGAAAAAGATGGAGCTGTCAAATATTATATATGAATAGTATTATTGGAATTTTTCCAGGCTTGTAGTTGCGATAATACCAAAATAACGAATTGTAAAAATACTTATTTATTTATTATGTATAATTATGCAACGTCTAAGAGGTGAGGAAGAAAGTTAGACGAGCGATTTTGTATTTATTGTGCTACAAGTATTATTCAGTAGAGGAATTCATCTACCTAGGGCAAATAATAAAGGGTGGAAAAGCAAATCAAACGGCAGAAGTACAGAGAATAATCAAAAGAATCATAGGGGATAATTGGCAAACAAAGGAAAATATTAACCATCAAAAGAATTCCTCTGAAACCAAGAAAGATGATGTTCAATCAATGCATTCTACCGGTTTTCACTTACGCGGCCCAGATGGATATTGACAAAGAAGATGATGGACCAAACTGAATAAAATGCAGAGAGCAATAAAACGCCAGATGTTAAATATAAGATTTCAAGACAGAATCAGAAACGAAAATATGAAACAACAGATCATATCAAAGTGAGAGACATAAGAGCACAGGTGGCAGGCTTGAAATGTAGATCAGCAGGTCACACAATGAGACAAGATAAGAGATTGAATAAAACGATACAAGATTCGAGGCCATGATTGGGACAAAGATCCAGAGGAAGGCCCCAAACAAGATGGAAAGATGACCTGAAATGAACGGCTGGTTTAGGATGGATCAGAAAGGCGCAGAATCGAGAGAGATGGAGAAAGGAAGGGAAGGCCTATGTCCGAGATTGGATGGAAGAAGGCTGATTAGAGAGATAGATATATAGGTATTATTCAAAGTTCTTTGAGTCAAGAGAACATAACATTACATTATTTTTTTGCTAGTTGCAATATTAACAGGGGTGGAGGGTGAAAGAAGTGGGAATCATTAAATATTGTATAGTTCCAATATTATTATAAGCATTTAGTCTGGTTTATGGTTGGGATATTTTAAACAATTTTAGCTATTCATATATAGTAAAAGGTATATAAGGTGAAAGAAATGGGGTAAAGGGTTAGAAGGATGCTTGCGCATATATCATAGAATACTTTTATTTCAGTGTTATTGTTTTCATTATTTCTAATTTTAACAAAAAATAGTTCGTAGAGGAGATTGAGATCTGGTTACAGAGTAATCTAAAAATGTTAAGTTATGTAAAAGGTTTTCGAAAAACAAACAGTTACTTAGCTCTGCGACGGTAGATAAATTATGTTTTTTACGTTCCTTGCAAACGAAAAGAATTATCCCGTGCAACTTTTGCTTTTCTTAGTGTCCTTAAATCGCGAAAAATATATATTACTATTTCCATCTGTCTGGCTATCCAATTGTCAGGTTCTTGGTTTGTCGTTCTGTTGGCATCATAATATTCAAAACGAAAGAACGAGAATATTATATTTAAAATAGTGATGTGACTAGTTTTGGAGCCATATCATTTCAAGGAAAGTGAGTGAAAAAAGGTGGGTGTCGATATATTGTATGATTTTATTCATAGTATGGAAATTTAGTTTTTCTTTACTTATAAAAGTCTAATTCAGTACCTACTACATGTTTGCAAGAAAAGAAGTGGAAGTTTGTGATATAATAACATTTTTCACGATAAATGGTCTATATATATATATATATATATATATATATATATATATATATATATATATATATATATATATATATATATATATATATATACATATATATATATACATATATATATATATATATATATATATATATATATATATATATATATATATTGCCATTCACTTCAAACACTCAAGGGGAGTTGCAAAATGGACTATAAAATGAAGTCACCTTTGTGTAGTTTTTACGAAAATGACTACGATTACTACTATATTCAAAAATTAAGAAAACTAAATAATTAGAACACGAACTAATAATTTATTCATTTAAATTTGCACTGTACTGTACTCTTCCCACGACACCACTCCTATACCTGAGTGTTTTCTAGTATATTCTCAAAACAGCCCGTGAGTTATCTCATATAGCTTCCACGAAATGATTATTTCAGTTTGAGGAACAGAAATCGGTCACACGGTACCATATCTAGTCAAAACGGTGCATATGAAACATTCATCTTTTTAATTTTGATAGGAAATTTCCACGGGTTACGAAACTTATGAGTTCAATTCTTCTATATTTTCCTAATATATACAGAGTAGACCATTTCTCGTGAAATTCTTTATTTAATTGGCGACATTAAGGTCATTTCAAGGTCAAGTTAATTTTTTTAACGAAATTCTAAATTTCTTTAACAGATTCTTATTCTTTGAGAAAAAACAAGCATTTCTTATTTTTTTCGACCTCAATTTTTTAAGTTTAAGGTCAATAAATAAAAAAAAGATAGATTCTCAATTAGTAGTAATTTAGGAGAAAAACGTTAAAAGAAAAATGTTTGTTTTAGTGTAATAAAACTCTGAAAATTATTTCAGAATTTTTAATTAACACTTTTATAAACGTTAATATACGTTGATAAAAATGTTTATCAAAAATTCTAAAATAATTACCAGAGCTTTATTTTAATAAAACAAATATTTTTGATAAGTTAAAAATCATTGAAAATCTATCTCGTCTATGTTCAAAATATTTTCTCATACAAGTGGAAGATTTTGATATAATAACATTTTTCACGATAAATGGGCCACCCGGTATATATATATATATATATATATATATATATATATATATATATATATATATATACATATATATACATATATATATATATACATATATACATATATATATATATATATATATATATATATATATATATATATATATATATATATATATATATATATATATATGCCCCCATAAAAGTTTTTAATCTATAAATACTCGCTATTGTTATAGCCCACTTAATTCGTTCCAGCATAAATCCTAGAAATACACGTAATCCTAATACATCACATTCGTATGAGGTTTAGCTTATCAGCCTTCGTGCCGCCTTCTTTAAGACCTCTTTAATGTCGAGGACCTCGCCTCTCTGAAATGACCCGCCCAAAACTGTACCTCTCACTGGTTATACCTGCAGGGATTAAAAACTAATATCAATCGCTACTTCCACGCACACGCCGTTCTAGTAACGGTTTAGGGATTATTTTGCATCGCGAGTACTAAAAAAATACTTTTAAGTAAATTAATTAACCATCCAGACCAGTATTACATAAACTCACAATATACAACTACTATTACCACTGTTATTTCTCTTCTTTGTCCAATTCTGTATATTTCACAAAGCAATATTATTTCTATCTCCAGATACCTAAACAAGTGAAATAATAAATATAACAAAAAAAACCGCACGAAAAATAACAAAGGCAGTAAAACACGTATATCGGGCAAAAATAGCGCAGAAAATGTTATATGTGTCGGTCAGTTGCCAGGAGTCTTTTAAAAATATGAGTTTTGAAAAATCCACATCGGACATCATGTTAGAAATAAAGAGCAAATTATGGAAAACAAAAGCCTGTTTTAAAACTGAATTTTAAAATACTGCCAAAAAATGGGAGCCAGTAGCTATTTAAGTACCACTGCGTTTAAATAAAAATAACATGTATATTATGCAAACCACCATTGGTTTGAATACAAAATTTTGATCATATTTTGTTTCTGTAGCATTTACAGTTGCCATTGTTTATAAGCTCGGTATTTCGTAAAAGTTGATTTGTTGTTTAGAGGATGCTACTCAAAACTAAATAAAATTTAAAATTTTGTAAATACAGAAAGGGAAATGTTGCTCCCAACTTAAGAATATATATATATATATATATATATATATATATATATATATATATATATATATATATAATATATATATATATATATGTAGCATAGCACATATGCTGCAGGTAAATCTCTATAGTGCTACAGGAACAACGCCTGTGCGTAAAAGGAGACTCACGCTTGCTTTGTAAATTGTACTGGGTGGGAAACAAAGTCCTGGGCAAATCAAGGTCATAAAGGGGTTCTGGTTCTCCAATCAGGGGTCTGAATAAAATCCAATAAATACAGTGCATATTTGGGAGAAAAGCCCCAAACTTGAGAGCAGTATGTCACCGTTGGTCGAATTTAACCTTTGTACAGAATTAATAGTTTTTGTGGAATGTAAACTATATAGTTCGTAATAATATTCCCAGCTTTTAAGAAGCTTTCTTTGATAGTGGTGTTCATGTGAAGACATACTGATTCCCAAATTAAGTGACGATGCTAGAGGAATGGAAATTCTGGTTGACCTTTTTTAGAAAAAACCGCCGCCTGGGTTATTGTGGTGTTAAATTACTTGCTGATTATCACCTCAAGATAGAATTTTTTCTCAGGTCTTTGTTAATTTAAACGACTTTTCTCCCTCCGGATATAGACGTAGAAAAATAAACCAGAAACTGTCTGTCTGCAACGCTGTAGATTGGATTCTTGATCCTTTCCAGCAGATCGTTAATGTAGATGAAAAAGAAAGTAGGAGACAGTGTGGTGCCTTTGGGCACACCGGCATTGTAAATAACGTTCTCTGTGGAAACACGAAAACCATAAATAAAACTTTTCAAGCATACCATAAGATTGTAGCTTAGTCAACAATCCGTCATGCTACAGACAGTCAAATGCCTTGGAAATATTAAGTGAGATTCTTCAAGTGTTCAATTGCGTTAATTCAAACATGTGTTATATAAGTTAAAATATATTCTGTTGATCTTTGCTTACGAAAGCCATATTGATGATCGCTAGTAATATTGAATTCTTTGAAATATTTTAGAAGATTGGCAGCCTTTTTCTTAACTTTCGATATTATTAAAAACACTACGACTGCTCGGTAGTTTTTTGGCTAGATCTTATGTTTTTTGGGTATCGGTTGAAAAGTCAACAGAAAACTGCTCGCACATGTTTTGAGTACTATGGTAGGTATTTCATCCTCACCAAAAGCTTTTTTGGTGTCCAGCTTCATTAAAATACGTATTATGAAACGCTGTTTGAAGATAATACTGGACATCCTTAACTACACTATGGGAATAGTTGGTGGTGTTTTTCCTTGGAAATCGACAATATAACGTGAAGCAGAGTTTAGCTAACAAGTCGGCTTTCTCAACTGGTTTTGTTGCAAATCTGGTTATGTAAGTATTTATGATATATATATATATATATATATATATAAATATATATATATATATATATATATATATATATCAGCGAAACCGTCCATCAAGGGACTTCAAGCTAACACGGGATACCCAAAAAACCACTACTACATATATATATATATATATATATATATATATATATATATATATATATATATATATATATATATATATGTATATATATATATACATATATATATATATATATATATATATATATATATATATATATATATATATATATATATATATGAGGCTGGTTTGAAAAGTCCGTGCAAAAAATAAAAACTACTTATGTGTTTGGGGTAAACCTTTTTTATTTTTCGACATAGTCTCCTTTTAGGCTTATACACTTCGTCCAACGATGTTCTAGTTTGTTGATCCCTTCCGAATAATAGGATTTGTCCAAGTCCTCAAAATATCCATTAGTGTCTGCAATCACCTCCTCATTTAAATAAAATCTTTGTCCCGCCAGCCATTTCTTCAAATTGGGGAACAAATAGTAGTCCGAGGGAGCCAAGTCTGGAGAATAGGGGGGATGTGAAACGAGTTGGAATCCTATTTCCATTAATTTTGCGACCACAATTGCTGAGGTGTGGGCTGGTGCTTTGTCGTGATTGAAAAGGACTTTCTTGTGGGCCAATCGCGGGCGTTTTTCTTGCAGCTCGGTTTTCAAACGGTCCAATAACGATGAATAATATTTACCTGTAATAGTTTTACCCTTTTCCAGATAGTCGATGAGGATTATCCCTTGCGAATCCCAAAAGACAGTCGCCATAACCTTTCCGGCCGAAGGAACGGTCTTCGCCTTTTTTGGTGCAGATTCCCCCTTGGTAACCCATTGTTTAGATTGTTGTTTGGTCTCTCAGGAGTATAGTAATGTATCCATGTTTCATCCACAGTGACAAAACGACGCTTAAAGTCCTCCGGATTCTTCTGGAACAGCTGCAAACCATCCTTGCAACACTTCACACGATTCCGTTTTTGGTCAAGCGTGAGCAATCGCGGCACCCATCTTGCGGATAGCTTTCTCAGGTCCAAATGTTTATGCAAAATATTATGTACCCATTCAATCGAGATGCCCACAGCACTAGCAATCTCACGCACCTTAACTCTTCTGTCATCCATCACCATATCATGGATTTGATCAATGATTTCAGGAGTCGTAACCTCCACAGGCCGTCCAGAACGTTCAGCGTCACTTGTGCCCATATGGCCAGTCCGAAAATTTTGAAACCACTTATAAACTGTTCTAATCGAAGGTGCAGAGTCACCATAATGTTTATCAAGCTTCTCTTTAGTCTCCTGAGGCGTTTTTCATAAAGTAATGTTTAATCACCACACGAAATTCTTTTTCGTCCATTTCTTGAAAATCACTCGACTTCCTTGATTCACACGAATGCCAAACACAAAGAAATAGACCGATATAGCTGAAACTTGGTGTGCGTTCATTCAAGAGATGCTACTAACTAAACATGACCTCGATACACGCCGGTGGTGCCATTTCTCGGACTTTGCACGGACTTTTCAAACCAGCCTCGTAGATATATATATATATATATATATATATATATATATATATATATATATATATATATATATATGTAAATATATATATATATATATATGTAAATATATATATATATATATATATATATATATATATATATATATGTAAATATATATATATATATATATATATATATATATATATATATGTAAATATATATATATATATATATATATATATATATATATATATATATATATATATATATATATATATATATATATATATATATATATATATATATATATATTATAAATAAATAATATATATATATATATATATATATATATATATATATATATATATATATATATATATATTAGGTAACTAAAATAAAAGCTTACTATTGGTTACAACAACGTTTCGCACATTTTGTTGTGCTTTATCAAGTTTTTCTTTACTTGAAGTCTCTTTTAATGTAAACTGATATCAGTTCACATAAAAAGTTGATACGTGTCAACTTTTTATATGAACTACTTACTATTGGTTACAAACGTTGTTGTAACCAATAGTAAGCTTTTGTTTTAAATGACAACCAAAACCCAAGAAAAATATTACTTATTGTAAAGAAATTGTTGAAGATAAATAAAGAAGAAAATTATATATATATATATATATATATATATATATATATATATATATATATATATATATATATATATACATAAAGAGCTTTCACTTAACTTGAAAAATATTAATAACTCAAAAGATAAGCTTTGTCGATAAAAAATATTTCAAACAATAATTGCAAGGTTCAAAGGGGGACATACAATGGCAGTAAGCAATTTAACCTTGAGTGGCGTTTCCAAAGTAAAATGAAGGTCAACGCAATTTTTTAAGTAGAAACCAACGTATTTTTTTCACAGATTCGTCTTCTACATGAAAAATAAGAAACTCTTGTCGGAAACAGTTTTTTTGAAAATGTCAATTTTTTATGGTACTCGTTAAAAAAAAAAAACGACAATTTCTAAACTTTTTTAACACAAAAAAGAATATTTTAGAATTTAAAAAAAAAATGATGCATTTTTTATCCTCCTTTTTTATTATTATGAGAAAGACATTCATGTTTCTAAAATTCTATTACATTATTTGCTTAAATTTAAACATATTTTGTCTCTTGCATTTTTTCTCAAAAGTGGATGTTTTTTGTATTAAAAATTCTTGAAGTTTAAAATTGTCGTTTTTTTTTTTGCTGAGTACCATAAAAAATTGATATTTTCACATTGTTTCTAACAAAAGTTTTTTTATTTTTTCATGTAGAATACGTATCTGTAAAAAATATATTGGTTTTTATTTAAAAATTGAATTGACCTTCATTTGACCTTGAAAACGCTACTGAAGGTAAAATGTCTTACCACCAGTGTATGTCCTCCTTTGAATTTTTTGGTTAAAATATTACACACCCTCGAGTTATTCGAATTTTTCAAGTTAAATGTGTATATATATATATATATATATATATATATATATATATATATATATATATACATATATATATATATATATATATATATATATATATATATATATATATATAAAGAAGTAACTAGTACACTATAATTCCATTCGGTAACAAAAAAATTAAAATTGAAAGAGGAGTAAGATAAATACACTGCATATTACCAAAGCGTTTTATTTTTTCAATAGAGGTTAGGGTCAAAAAATTATACTGGAACAATTATGGAATGAAAATTCCAGGACAAAAAAATAAACACACTAGGAGATGCGGTCGATTTAGTGCTAATAACAGAAATTCATTCAGAAGTGCCTAAAAAGACAATAGTGTTAAAAGAAAAATTAAGGTAAATAGAACTGAGTATAAATATGAGGAGAGGAAAAGCCATATAGAACAATGCATATACTTGGGACAAGATAATAAAATACACAGAAAAGTGCAAACAGCAGCTTCAAATAAACGCATAAGGCTTACATGAAGAACTGGTTATTAAACAATAAACCTATATTATAAAGCAAACGATCTAAGGGATACACGAAAACAAAAAATATTAAGTCAATGCCTTATCCCAGTCTTAACGAATGGGAATGAAATTAGCCAAAGAAAACAGTAAGTAAGACGTAAATTAGTCAAAGCCACATCGGGAGGGCAATCCTATAAATCACGCTAAGGAATCTGGATGGATTAGAGAACGTACTAAAATGGAGGATATCAAAAACACAATACTGACCGCAAAAATGGATATATATGTATATATATATATATATATATATATATATATATATATATATATATATATATATATATATATATATATATATAATAATAATAACTCACTGACCGCAAAATGGATATATATATATATATATATTACTCAGTATACATCACCACTATTCTAAAAAATTTATTTTTGCATTCAACGCGCATTTCTCGAACCATATTAGTCAGCCATCGAGTAGTGATATATACTGAGTAGTGTCATTGTGCCAAAGATTCTACATTTCCAACATAATATATACAACGTCTCTTTGTCTGTCTGTCTGTCCATTAGTGCGCTTATCACTCATCCGATTTACGTGTTTTTTTTAGATTTTATACATATGTTCTCTGACCAGGTTATAGAATATATATTACAAGTTATATAAGAAATAAGCAGTGACGATAATAGTGATTCAAGTCAGAAAAAAGTTGGCCGTTAGCGCACTCTCTTGCAATACGCTGCCTAAACAGTTAAATATGGAACAATATCATGTAATAAAGAATACAATATATATAAAATGCAAGACCTCTGTCTGTTAGTGCGCTTATGATTCGAGAACCACTTATCCGATTTATGTGTTTTTTTTATTAAATCTTAACTTAATATTCGTCAAAAAAAAATCTATAATATATATAAAACGCAACGTATCTCTGCCTGTCTGCCCGTTAGTGCGCTTAGCACTAAGCATTGACGATAATAGTGAACTAAGTCCACGAGAGCGGAGCCACGGGCACGGCTAGTATATATATATATATATATATATATATATATATATATATATATACATATATATATATATAAATAGTTGTTGGAAAAGTATTGACTCTTTTAAAGTAAAAATTGAGACAATTGTTTTTGTTTTTTTTTTTGATATTTTGAAAGAACTTTATAACACTAAATATACTCTATTTTGTTCGATGATCTTCCGCTATTTTTCTGAAGATATCTTAATCAAATCACTGTAGAACTTCTGTGGCTTCTGACTATAAAATTGTGTGTGTGTGTGTGTGTGTAGAATGATTCTACACATGTGTTTTCGACAGCCTCGCCGTTAGCCATAGACCGAAATGTATTGGTGTGGTTTAGCTTATTTTCCAGAAACAAAAATTACACAAAAAAAAAAATTTTGAAAATGTCCAAATCCAGGAGCGAAACGTTAAATAAAAAAATTTTTAAAACAAAAAAATTCAAGTGTGTTAATTAAATGAACCTACACACAAGATTAGAATTTAAAGATTTATGTACATAAAGGTTCAGGAAACCAATTTCTCTCTATCTCTCTCTCTCTCTTTCTATATATATATATATATATATATATATATATATATATATATATATATATATATATATATATATATGATGTGATACGATATGACCCGTCCAGCTCCACTTCAACCTGCTTACCCTCTCAGCCATATCAGTTATGTTGTAACTTCTATGAATTTCTTCATTAGTCAGTCTATCCTTCAACGCTATTTCAAACATCCTCCTTTCCATCCCTTATTCTACTCGTAGGCGATTTATAATTTTTTGATTCAAAGTCCACGTTTCCGTCCCGTATGTCAACGCGCATTGATCAAATACTTTTGGTGTATTTGAGATATTGGAAAGGAAGATGTTCTGCAATCTGCCACACGTCGACCAAGCCAATGATATTCTCCTTGATCAATCAGGTTTTCTTTGGATGTTATTATTTTTTGTCCGACATATACGAATATATGAATCCGTTCTTGTGATTTTCGCGTTTCCAAGATTCAGTATTGCTTCTTTATCACAGTCGTCATTTGCCATGAACATGATTTTGACGATATTTATCTTCAGATCAATCTATCTGGACTGGTTGTTAAGTTAGTTCAGCATTTCCTCCAATTCTTCTTTGTTGTTAGATATAGGCACAATATCATCCGCGAATCGCAAATAATTGAGTTGTTCTTCTCCTATATTTCTACCTTTATTTGTCCATGGAAGTTGTGTGAAAACATCTTATAGCGCCAACGTAAACAATTTCGGCGAGATGGTGTCCCCTTGACGTACCCCTCTTCTCATTTCTGTCTTATTGGTGTTTTATTTCAATACTATCTGAAATATTGCATTTTTATATATATTTTGAATAATCTGCGAGTAAATGCTGTCAATTCTACAATTACCTAGACTACCATATTTAATGTTGCCCAGATTTCAAGGGAGCCAAACGCTTTCTCGCAATTCACAAAGGCCACCCCAATCTTAAAATTATACTCGTTTGGCTTTTCTATTAAGGATCTTAATACTTACGTCTTAGAAAATTCATACCACTTCTCGTAATTACCTGGAATAGAAAAAAAAAATTTAAATACAACAATAATGGTGTCAATTTTTGTTTGGCTCTTTTGCCGTACTTTATTAAGATAAACGTGTGCACGCCAGGATTGTATAATAGGTCCTGACCAAATTAAATCTAAAAAAACCGGTCAAGTCCAAGCTGGACTTGCGCAATTAGTGCCCCTTTAATATAAAAATTTTTGTTACGGAAGTACAAAATGATCAGCGACTTCACAAAATACACCCCGAATGAGTTTTCAATAAAACGACTAAGAGCTCAGATTACAAACATGTGACATGTCTAGTCAGATACTGACTCAGCTGGCTAATTAGACCAACCAGAATAACACAAAAAATTCCATGTTACATGTATATATCTTAAGATCCAATACGTATTTTCACGTTTTTCTTAGTCAATAATGTATAATGGTTACAGCATCTCAGCTACCTAATAGCCAATAAATCTACCTAACTCAATCTAAAACCTAATGGTAAAAGTTTAAAACAAATATTTACAACCTGAATATTTGTTTGATTCTAAATAAATATTAAAAATAATAAAAAATTATTTTATCTCGGTACCTAATACTTAAAGCAGTAGCTATCAGTCCCGGTTCAATTCACAACTTTTGACGAAATAAACCTTCACAATTTTGGCGGTCAAAGTTTTTTTAATACCAGATAAATCATGAACCGTAATGCACTTTTGATTAGTACTTTTTGAAATAGAGTGGATAGACAGGGAATTTTGGCCATTCCTTTTAAAATAATGCTAAAAAAGTTTGCACAACTATTACATCACATATATTTTTTAACTCGTATTTTCACAAGTTTTCACTTGATGACCTGGTAAATTTCGTTTTTTTTTCACTTCCAATTTCACTCCTCAAAACTAACCTCTTAAGTAAAAATTTAACTTTTAAAACTGTACTGTCCTAATTCGGCCACCAATTCCTATGTTTTTGCCAATTTCAACTTTCTATGTCAAGTAATTTCGGAAAAAAATCAGGTGTGATTGACAGGCAGACGGACACAGAAGTAATCCCATAAGTGTTCCGTTTGGAACACTAAAAAGGTAACAAAATATATATAGCTCTCCTTACCTTTACAGAGGTACGTTTTAGCAGCAAAAACTCTAAAATGATATACTAAATAGAACATAAACTGCGCATCTGTATTTAAAGGAGTTTAGTATTTTTTTTATCTGCCTGTCACAAAATATAGATATCTATATTATCCTGCAATATTTAACCCTTTAACAATGCCACGAAAAAATTCTTTTCTACAAATTTACAGAAATAATTCCTTTAAATAAACGTTTGTTGCGGTTCGATCAATACAAGAACGTATTGATGAGTTTCCAACATACCCTAGAATACACGAGCAAATCTCAAAAACAAAAATGGTTTATTAAACGTAACCTCCTTTTAACTTTGGCTTAGCATGAACATGTTGCATGCATAATAAAGAGAACTTCTTAAAAGCTGGGAATATTAGTTCAAACTGGAAAGCTTTGCACTCCACAACTGTTAATTCTGTACAAAGCTGCATTTCGACCTTCGATAGAATACTGCTGTCAAGTTTGAAGCTCTGTTTGCATATATACACTGCATTTGGTGGATTCTATTCAAAAGAGAGCTTTAGAGTCTCATTAAAGTCCCAGAACTCACTAGCAACTGTGATTCCTTGGAACATCGAAGAACGGTTAGCGACTTAAGTCTATTGTGCAAGTATCTTCTTGGAAAGTCTTGATGGATGTAGCTTGCCTAATTCCGCTCCGAGCGGTGCATACCAGGAATACAAGAGGAGTTAATTCTTTACACTCGTATGACATTTAGCTTGTCAACAACGTACAATCCTTTTCAAGCAGTATTTTATATGTGGAACCTTATCCATTTGGAATGATTTACCCAGGATTGTTCCCCACAATTTACAACGTGAATCGCTTTTTCTGCATACGCATCGCTCTTGTAGCGCCTCAGGGACTTCCCTGCAGCACGTGTGCTATGCCTATAAAATTTTGCTAATAATTTTCTGATACCCAAATCAGAAAAACACGTTCGTATGAAATGTGTAGAGTCTTTGCTATACGTTTCAGTCCAAATTGTCGCTTCTCTAAAATAATTTTGTGCACAGACTTATCATTTTCTGCAGTAGACACAGAAACGGGTCTTCCAACACTCTCTCGAAATTCACAATCCAATTTTTGCTAGTGGCTCAGAAACGACATTGTGCCTTAAATGTATTAAGCACGTCATCGTAAATTTCTTCGGCACAGTACTTTTATAAACAGGCAGCACTGTTATCGATCGATATTCGATTTTACCAAATTCGCAGTTTTTGTTGGTCAAATCTTCTTCAAAAATTCACTGTAAAAAGCACCATAAAATCGGGGACCACCAAACTTTGTATACGTATTAAATGTCAAACTACTATTCGTAGAAACTACAATTGTTTTTGACAATAGAAAGTTGTCTTTGCTAAGTAGTTATCCATACTCGCAGTATATGATGAGTCAACTGCAAATTTATCACATGGTTCAGCATTTATACTCTTTATGATAACCCAGGTCTGCTCGATCCTAATTTATCGATTCCACTGAATCTTTCTGTTAACTGTTAACTTGGCCAAGTTTGTATAAAGGCAAAAAACCATCGACAGCATAATGAGTTTCCTAAATGAGTTTTATAGCAATTGGGAACGGATCGATGAAATTAACATCGAAAAATGAAGTTCAGTTTCGGTTAAACAGAATTTGTTCAATATCAAAATTGTAGAATTTGGAATGAGGTTCATCAAGGAATGATTTACCAAATTCTATTGACTCCAAAAAATGACACCGAATTATGCAAATTGCGTACAAGTGGTACTGTTTGGCATTATTTTCTTCCAAATATGATAGGAGAAAAAATTTAACTCAATAGCGCAGTAATTGATGCACATTTGCTTGCAAATTTGGGAAATCTTGATCTGAATTGGATTTATTTGGCCAAGAAATTCAATGATTCATTTGGCTACAGCAACATTCATAAAAAATTGTCTATTAGAGAAATTTAAAAAACCTGTCGATATTTTGTAGAAAAAATAATTATTAAGATTTAAAAAAAAAAGTTAAAAAATATTAAAAATTGTCTGAGTAATATTGCAAACAGTGTCGGAAGACAAGTAGCTGTCTCAATGCGACGTCAGGTCACATTTAATCCTCTAACTCTGTAATGGAACGGAATGTTCTTAATTTTTTTTTTGAATAATCAGAAGTACAGAAAATAAAAATCCGTAAAAAAAGAATTTTTGAATATTCGAGATGTAATGTAATGGGCAAGGTAATGAACATAATATCGTTTGTGCGTTTGCCTACAGCTGGTCCATTTATGTGAAAAAATTATTTAAAATTTGACTCAGAGAATACATTATATCAAGCAAAATCAAAGTGGCAATTTAAGTGATATTATATTCCATAAATAATATCATCAATTGTACCACACTATTAAGTAATAAACTGTTTGTTAATACTTGTTGGTTGATGTACATTTAATATACGACGCTTCATCTAAAAAAGCCCTTCACAACGTATATTGTTCGGTTATAATTTTATATCCTTTTATTATCAAGATCGTTCTCAGGATATTTCTTAGTATGCAAAGATATTTCCCTTATAGTAAAGAAGTCATTTTAACCATCATCACTCTTGTATAGCCGCAAAGGTCTTTGCAATAATATGGGCAATAAGTCACATCCCGCCTAGCTTCGAGTTAAGATGCAAAGGGGGTGGCTGACGTGGGTTTCAGCCCGTTTCTCGTCAGCAGACTTATTGCACCATTATGCATTAGAGTTGAAAATGTTGGGAGCTTTATGTGAGTTGAAAACTTAAAAAAATGAGATAAAACGTGTTAAATTAGGTTATTATATAATTAATAACTGCTAAAATTGAACTCAGTCCATATTCTGGCAATTTCTTTTTTGCTCAGAACGAGCTCTTTATCTTTCCACGACCGATCAGCAGAGCTACGATCGATAGAAAGGAAGGCAAACCACCAGTACTTACCGTAATATAGTATTAGCATACCAAAAATTGTATCTCCCCAAATACAAATTGTCGTAAATATCTCGTCTAATAACAGTGTCAGTGTTTACCTTTTTCGCGGTTTACCAACATCGCAGTATATCCCAGATTAATTTGCGATACATTGCTTATTCTTAGTACCTATTTAGATGACACCTACTTTATTCCACAATTGTTAGTTTTTTTTTGTCCGATTTTTTTAACGGATTTACTGATATTAAATAAAACGTTATATATATATATATATATATATATATATATATATATATATATATATATATATATATAGCAGTATTGTGTTCTTGGGGTAAGCGGTCTTTGGAAAAGAACTAAAAAGTATTGGACACCTTTTTAGCTAAGCCAAGATTTCGAAAATATTTCATTTTCTTCATCAGGGCTACAATTACAGTAGAATATCAGTATCTTTGAGATTAAAAGTAAAGAACAACCCTATTTTATATGTAACATTAACGTACTTACTGCTAAGTGGTGTGTTTCAAAAATTGTTTGTCTGTGGGGACACTTTATTGTACTTATTCATCAGAAAAAACAGAAAAAAAACACAAGAAAACTCGACATATTCATCTCTGGGAAATATAATAAAATTTTACTTCATTTTGTTGGAAAAGTACAGAGAATTTGGTGGTCGCAAAATGATTTTAATTTATAAAGGATTTTTTTGTTATGTTTTCTTGTCATTTTGCTAAGGGCAGTGTGTTTCTATCTCTTAGTTAAGTTGTGGTTAATTTATATTTGAAAATAGAATGACGTTGACATTTTGTTTGATCGTTTTAAAGTTGAAAAGTTAGTGAAAATTAGTGTTCCCTTTTTAGACACTCTTCTAATCAGAAAACAAGATAACTCCGTCATAGTAGATTGGTATACCAAACCAACCTACTCAGGAAGATACATTAACTTCCATTCCTCTCATACCACTAAAATAAAATAAATATGATACTGGGCTTGAAGTCAAGAATAGAGAGAATCTCTCATCCCTCCCTCAGACTAAAAAAATCTAAATAAACTACGAGACGCACCAACTCCTATCCAATCCAATTAATAAATAAATTATTATTTAACTCAACCACACCCCCTGTATAACAAAACAACAATCTTACACCGGATATTAGTGCAATATATATATATATATATATATATATATATATATATATATATATATATATATATATATATGTATATATACAGTGTGTCCCAAAATGTTTTATACAAAGGGAGAAAAAGTTTATCTTACATATTATAAAAAAATTTATTCTTGATAAAAAGTTCTGCATTACGTAAAAATCCATAATCAAGCATCAAAAGTTTAAAATAGTTGATGGTATACAGGGAAGATAAAAATAATGATTTATATTGAAGAGTCAAATGTGTTTAAATTTAAATACAGAGCAAAATATTAATTGAAAATGTTAATAGGAACTAAAAAAGTATGTTCACGTTTAGATTTGTAGCCTACCTAATTAACAATTTAAAAAAACTCCAGTAAACACGTCAGTAACTGTCGAATTATTTATTGAATAAAGGAAAATGAATTTAATTAAAAACCAGTGCACTAATTTTGATTGTATCATATTTTTTTAAAAATTTGATAACCTTTTTATCTGCTTTGCAAGAATTATATCCATAATAAATTTGTGCTGATATTATTTGATTTTGAAATTGCAACATTAACTAAATTACTACGTACATAACAACTAAACATATGGATTAATTCTAACTTTATTGCACAAGTGCTTCAATGTATCCACCGTCCCTTTCTAAACAGGTGATTGTTCTTAGAGAAAAATCTTTTATTACATCTCTAATTACGTCAGGAGTTATAGCTTCACATGTTTCCCTAATGACTCTCTTAAGATGATCAACATCTTGAAATGGCCTTTTAAGATAAATCTTTTCTTTTAGGTAGCCCCATAAAAAAGTCTAAAGGGGTGATGTCCGGAGACCTTGGGTGCCAAGTAAACTGCACATACCTCCCTATTACTCTACCGTTAAAAATGTGGAAAAGATAATCTCGAATATTTCTCGTACTGTGACATGATGCACCATCATGTTGGTACCATATACGTTGTCTTTCAATTATCGGTAGACGATTAAGAAACTCAGGGAACTCATTATTTAAAAGTTCAGCATTCATATTATTTCGAAAAAAGAATTGTCCAACTATTCTATTTCTAAAAATTCCACACCATAAATTGGTTTTAAACGAGTATTGATCTCAAGTTTGGATATTGAAGTTAGGATTAGTATCGCTCCACCAGCGATAGTTTTGAGAACTTACTGTCCCATTAGACGTAAATGTTTTACTCACATTCAATAAAGCTGATCATTTTCGAAGTGAATCTTTTGGCTTTTCTACTACCGACAGCATTACTTGATTATCTTCATTTGAAATCCATGCCCGACGTTTTTAAATTTATTTTCAATACTTGAATGGAAAAGAAATTTATAAACCTATCAGAAGCTGTAGGTTTCTGATACCAAACCGATATAATTTTGTTATTGTCACTTTTTATATTTTGGTATCCAGAAAAAGAACACTATCATCTGTTTCAATTTCGACAGTGAACTGCAACCTATCACTGAACGAGTTAAAAACGTCCAAAGTGCAAAAAGCACATACTCCGTCAGCACCTATCATGTTTAACATATTTATAAATGAATGGAAGATGAAATTGTAGCATAGGTAACACGGGGGTTAAAGATAGTCTAGAACAATGGTAGCCAGGATGGATGAACCCATTTTGTCTATAAAATTTATCATTGAATCTGAAGTACGTATTTTCAAAAATGAATTCAATGAACTGTAAAAAACTGTTTTTTTGATAATATAGTGTATATTTTTATTTAATCCCATTCTTTATCCAAAATATTCACAAGCAACTCTAGAGGTATATCAGTAAATAATGAAACTGCATCCAAGGAAATTAATTTGTAATTTTTTGGTAGCAAACGTTGTTAATACGTGGTCTGACGGGCAAAATAACCTCGATCTTCAAGGACTATGCTTACATAAAAATAGCAAGATATAATCAATTATGTAAAAGGAATGTATTTAGTAGTGCAAAACAAAAGACCCCACTTATATATAACACCAATGTAATATATAAAATGTCTTGCTTGGACTGTGAGAGCAGTTATATTGGACAAACATCACAAGGGCTTAAACAAAAATTAACTCAACATAAAAGTGATTGTGCAGCGGGAAAGAAACCTTGCGCTGCAGTGGATCATTACTTCAGAACAGGACAGAAATTTGCCTTTAATAATGTTATGGTCTTAGAATATGAAAATAACTATAAAAAATGATCGTTCCTTAAAATGTGTTTTATCATAAAAGAAAAAAACGCCATCAATTACAAAACCGATAAAAAATAAAAGAAATAAAATAATATTCAATATGTATATCAGTTTCTTTAAGAAACATCTTAGATCGAGGTGTGTACAGTTGGTCTAGTTGTGTGATGTTTTGTTTTTCCTTTTTTATCTATTTTATTCTAGCTGGTAAGTTCATGTCTTATGTGTTTAGCGACCTCTGTGTGCATGACTACTTTAATTTTAGTAAAAAGATTGGCGAAATATACAGTTTTTAAAGAACAAAAGAATAATATTACTTCATTGACCGCTATCCCGATACTTTTCACCTCATAAATCATTATTACGGTCGAGAAAAATAAACACATCTATATATATATATATATATATATATATATATATATATATATATATATATATATATATATATATATACATATATATATATATATATATATAATATATATATATATATATATATATATATATATGTATATATGTATATATATATATATATATATATATATATATATATATATATATATATATATATATATATATATATATATATATTGTAACATTCATTTTTTTCCTAGATTTTAAGACCATGTAATGTTACTGATTTTTCACTTCAAATTGTACTTATTTTCATTTTTGTATCGAACGGTATATTAATAAGAAATTCCAAGCCGTTCGGTATATAGTGCTGTGCGGGTTTCTGACCGAATCTACCGCTACGCCGCGTTTGGTGGAAAATGTGTATCCGCAGTTTTGGTTCCGGCGTCGCCATATTACAGGCAGAGTTCGCACGGTTTATTTAAGGGTCCGAAGAACTACTGTCTTGGCTTATTTCCATCTAGCCGCCGAGGCTGAGTACCATCAAGCCGCAGCCAGGCTAATTTTCATCGGAGCCGCCAAGTAGGCTTCCTTCGACAGAGCTGCAGTAAAGGCTCATAACAACAATCATGAGAGCTAAATAAAGCACAAGTTTTTTAACGAAAAGCCGTAGTGGGCTCTCTAAGTGTTTTACTAGAAAAGTGTGAAATCGGTTGTGTTCCATCGAAGCCGAAATAAAAACAGTAAGTTACCAAAACATCCTTCCATAGACTTATCCCTGAGTAGTGCCTTAACAGCAATATGAACTGACTAAAAAATGAAGTGAAAAGCACTATTTTTCGTCTTCGGGAGTAGTCAGAGTTTAGAATTTAAATGTCATAACTACCAGTTAGGCTAAAATTTTTTGGTAATCCTGTAAAACTGCAAAGGTTAGAACTTTTTATTTTTAAAAAAACTTGAATAAATTTTCTTTTGTTGATTAAAGCTAGTGTCTCACTGAATACCTATCTTACTTTTCAGGATAAGAACGGCTGTACCAAACTGATTTTTTTATTTACCAACAGTACACCCTTTCAGTATTTTTTCATTTTTTTAGCTGAAGTTAGATCCTTTCTATTTTAAAATGAATGGTGCCAAAAAATTTGTACAGCTAAAGCTTTTTAAAAATAGAAAAAAAATTCCAAAAAGACGTATAAAAATTATCTCTTACCCATATCTCTCTACCAAGGAAAACTGAGCTAGTGTTTCTTTAATTTCTTTAGTTCTTTTAAAAATCATTAGTCACTCAATTCATTATCAGAAATTAAAGTGGGGCTGCAAGAAAATTGCGCTCAAGCTTGGGGCATCCAAATATTCAAACGGTACAAAATTGCGCTCAAGCGTGGACAAACAACTTCTCACAGGGTACAAAAAAAAAAAAAGATGCCTCAAACTGAGGACAGTTTCAACAGGTTACAAAATAGCGCTGTCAACGCGGGGGCTTTTGGAATTTTATTTCTTAAAGGGTTCAGTGTACTAGCTTTCGAACAAAGTAAAAGCTCTAACTTTTCAGATATTTTTATTTCATAATATTTATTAAACGAAACTACACTATAGCAGTAAGACAAAAGCAGGAAATCCAGGAAAAATTGTAGAATTTTTTATTTCAATTTATCTGATGGTGGTATAGATATTTGAATTTTGTTAATTGACTCGAAGATAAGTGATCCCTGTTTTTTTCTTAAAAGCTAGCTTTATAGTTCAGATTAGCAGATGTGCTGGTTTACTTTAATTTTTTGCAGTGTTAGATTTATTTTGCGGTTAACCGAACAAAAAACTGTTCTTTCTTCTCACCGATGTTTTGCATGAATATTAAAAATACTTAGCTGATACGAAACGATATCTGGAGATTTTTTGTTCAAAATTCTTAACATATTTGGTAAAAGAATTTAAATACAAGGCGATACTTAGAAATTTTTTTTGGAAATTGTCGAAGATTTTTTAAATGTTTGATAAAGAAGTTTACATATTTTAAGTGCCTTTACATATTTTGATTTTATTTAGACTATTGGGAGCACAGGAGAAATATTTTTACGATTTTTTAAACAATTCTTTTAAATTTTATACATTTATCATGGAAGCATTCAATTTTAAAGTCACCTACTGGAATATGAATTAGACTATGAACTGAAAATCCGTCGTACTTTCTCAGAACGTCCGGTCGCGGATAAAAGAAAGATTCTAACGAGGATCTTAAGTAAAGAAATATTCCAATAGATCAGATTGGACTAAATAGTTACAAAAAGTTTCTGATTTTTTTAAGTCTAATAAAAATTCTCCTTCTCAAGTTAAAACTCCTGCTTCTCCAAATGGTCACATGTCTCCTTTATTCGTGCATAAATATTCAGATAACAGACCGCATATCGAGATAAATCTATTAGGTGCCCATTTCTCGGCTTTATTTGACTCTGGTGCAAATGCCTCCGTTATAGGTCAGAATGGTATTAAAATTTTAAGTCGTTTAAGTATAAAAATATGCCATGTCAAAAATAGAAGTGTTACCACTGCAGATGGCAGCCGTCTAAAAGTTTTAGGTACGGTTGAGTTGACGCTAGTCTGCAATGGTCATTGTTTAGTAATCTCTGCTCTAGTAGTACCTTCTCTAACACATACTTTGGTTTTAGGATGTGATTTTGCACAAAAATTCGGAATTTTAGTAAATTTAAAGATAATTCGTGGTATCCACAGTCCCTAGAAGTCAATTCTCATACAAGTTTTAAAGATTGTTATTCAGAAAGTTCTTTAGAAAACCTTTTCTCGCGCCTATGTACCCTAGATGATCTCTCGCGGACGGAACGCTTAAAAGCAGAAAAAGTAATAAGCTCTTTCAATGAAATAAGTAGTAAAGATAGGTTAGGCCGAACGAATAAGATCACCATGTCTATAGATACGGCTGATGCCAGTCCTGTAAAGACAAGGCCCATCGCCATGTCTCCGTACATGTCAAAAGTATTAAATAAGGAGTTAGACGAAATGTTGAAACTCGGAGTGATATCGTCTATGCTTTGACGGAAGAAAGCTCAACGAGGTCAGCAAATTTGATAACTATCCATTACCAAACATCGACAGAATTTTGACATCACTCAGGAATGCTAAGTATGTATCTTCGATAGACCTTAGAAAGGCTTTCTGGCAAATTCCTTTGGACAAATCCTCTAAGGAAAAGACCGCTTTTGCAGTAGTAGGCCGAGGTCTATTTCAGTTCGTCACTATGCCGTTTGGTCTAAAGAACGCTGCTCAAACTCAGCAACGTTTAGTGGACGCTATATTTGGTCCGAAATATGAGCCACATATTTTTACCTATCTCGATGATATTTTAGTAACATCGGAAGACTTCGAATCGCATATACGTTTACTTAAAGAAGTAAAAAATAAATTGAAAGAGGCCGGACTGACGATAAATTTGAGCAAATGTGATTTTTTTCAAAAACTTCTCTAAAGTTTTTAGGCTATATTGTAGGCTCAAATTCCTTGCGTACCGATCCGGATAAAGTAGCAAGCATGGTTAATTATGCGAGACCTACTAATACTACGGAAGTTAAGCGCTTCGTAGGAATGTGTTCATGGTACAGACGTTTTATCGAGAATTTTTCTACCCTGTTGTCGCCTATTAATGATCTTTTGAAAGGACGAAAAAAAGGACAATCGATAGATTGGACAAAGGCAGCCGAAGAATCTTTTATAAAGATTAAAGAGCTATTGGTTTCAGCTCCCATTTTATCCCAACCAGATTTTTCCCAACAGTTTTATATTTCTAGTGATGCTTCTAATACCGGTTTAGGGGCGTCCTAACACAGAAAATCAATGGTGAGGAAAGAGTGATAGCGTATGCCAGTAGAACTTTATCAAAGGCTGAACGTAACTATTCGGTTGTTGAAAAAGAATGTTTAGCAGTACTCTTTAACATCGAAAAGTTTCGACCTTACATAGAAGGTGTTCCTTTCACGGTCATAACAGATCATTATAGTCTATTGTGGCTTAATTCTATTAAAAACCCTAGTGGCAAACTAGCGCGTTGGGCGATTAGGCTGAGACAACATACATTTAATTTAATTCATAGAAAAGGAGTCCACAATGTTATTCCTGACGCTTTGTCAAGAATCCCAGATCATACAGCGGACGAAAACAGTCTTAATGCACAGATTGGCGTAAGAATCGATACAGTTGATGTAGATCGCATTGATCCATGGTACGATAATTTGCGGCAGCAGATTAAAGAATTTCCTCAAAATTTTCCGCAGTGGAAGGCGGAAAATGATTTCGTGTACAAATTTATCCCAAACCAGTTGCCTTTAAAAGTTAATGTACCCGAGTGGAAAATACTAGTTCCTAAACCACAGAGAGAGGAAGTTATAGACATGTGTCACACTCCTCCTACTTCTGGTCATTTTGGTTTTTATAAAACTCTTCACAGGGTTTAGGAACAGTATTATTGGCCAAAAATGCGTTTTGATATCTTAAAGTTTGTGAGGACTTGTGAAGTATGTGGGAGCGCAGAAATCTCCAAATACACTACCTATGGGACTGATGGGAAAAGAGAAAACGGTTAATTACCCTTTTCAAGTCATAGCAGCTGATCTAGTAGGCCCATTCCCCACGTTCAAAAAGGGGAAATAAATGGCTTCTCGTGGTTTCTTGCTGGTTTACAAAGTATACCATGCTATTTCCTTTGAAAAGCTCTAAAGCTGGACATATAGAGAGAATTTTGGAAAATAATGTCTTTCTAATCCACGGTGTTCCATCGCTCTTAATATGCGATAACGGTACTCAGTTTACCTCTAAGAGTTTTAAGAGCCTAAGTGAAACTTATAGTTTTAATATCCGTTTTAATCCCGTGTACTCTCCACAATGTAATTTTGTCGAACGTAATAACCGAACAATCGGGACCGCTTTAAGAAGTTACGTTGATTCACATGACACTTGGGATGGCAATATTTCCAAAATCCAACAAGCAAAAAATACCGCAAGACACGAAGTAACAGGGTTCACACCTACACATATACCTCTATCCGGATCGTATTATAAAAATTTAGATTTGGATGTCAATGTTGACAGCGAGATAATTCCGGGTAACAGGGGTGCGTACGCCGAAAATTTAAAGGGTTTAAAAGATATTTTCACCGACGTGCGTAGTAGGATACATAAGGCTTATGAACGGAACAGTAAGTCTTACAACCTTAGAAAAAGGGATTTTGCCTTTAATATAGGTGATCACGTTTGGCGAAAAAATAAAATTCTTTCCAGTGCAGCAGATAAATTCACATCCAAGTTGGTACCTAAATATGTGCATTGCGTGATTAGAGAAAAGATTTCAGATTTAGTTTATGGTTTAGTTAATTTAGATGGGACTAAACTAGGACGATGGCATATTAAAGACTTAAAACCATTCAACGGACCTAACCCTAGTGAAAGTTTGTCAGAAGGAGAATAATTTATATTTACATTATCTTAATTGCTAAAAATTTTTTTTGATGTTGCTCTGTAGAGGTGACGACCTCGTTTTTTTTGACTGTTATAAAAGTTGAGCAGAAAATAGCTTACTTTTATTGTTTAATGCTAAGGTTTTGGGTACTGATCATATCCAAACTTAGGTTGATTGTTGATGTTTAGCATCGACTCAGCTGTTGCGAGCTTGCGAAAGAGTCACACTCAGGATTTATCATAAGACTGGTATGTCGGTGGTCGCGGGATTTGATTTGCTTATGACCCCAAATAATATCCAGTTCTTGACACTTGGAAGCGAAATTTTGATTAGAGGCAATCCAAGGGGATCTTGAGTTAGGACAAGCGCAAGATGTAGCTCGCGTGGTATGATGTTGAGTCAAAATTTTTATGAGCAATTTCAAAGTTTGTTACCCGAGTGGGTGTATTTTCTATTACCTTAGTGGTATATGTTGGGTGCAATTAAGAGTAAATTGATTTTGGTTTATCCAGTAAGTCTAAGGCTTGGATTATTTTGATTTAGACCTTCTTCTGAATTGACAAACTGAGGGTATACTTTTTTTCAGAGCCGTTTAAAAAACGTTACCTTTGAGTCACTAATTTTTTTAAAAAAATTTTTTGCATGGACTCATAGGCGTATGTTGAGTTTTTTCGGTTTACTATCAGATTGATAGAAAATTGAAGTTCTGCAGGAGAACTAAAGGCTGATCATTTACAGGAGATGAGAGCAGAGTAAGACAGTCGTTTCACAAAAGAAATGATCAAAATCTGATACCGAGATGAGAACCTTGTTAAGAGAGGCTAAGCGCAGTGAAGGAAGATTCCTAACCGAATTTTTAGATTTCCAAGAGGTAATCTAGAAGTTTGGGCTGACAGAAAACGGTTATGCCTAATACCTGTAGCAGTTTCTTCTAGAGGCTATTGTCTAGGAAGACGATTAACACCATGATCGAATATTTTAGCTGTCAACGATGTTTTCTTCTTGTTTCTGATTAAGCTGGAAAAGCTCTTGTCGTCTTCAAAAGTTTTGTTGCGTTGCTACCGAAAAATTGAGAAATTTTTGCTTCATGTAGCCTTTTAAGCTCATTTTCGTTTTTTGGAAATTTCCGTTAGAAGCTTGGTTAAGTCAACCTTGTAAACCTTTTAGGTTGTATCCCATGAGTTATTTGTTTTTACAGGCTGTGATGCACCGGGTGCTAACAGATGCCGTTACGACGTTTGGGAGGAAGTTAGTCTTCCTGAGGAACAGACTGATTGGAAGGGTAGTCTATGGGGGGTGAACGTTTGACCTTTGGGACCTTTAGGGGTTTTGTTACCCAATGGTTATTTCTATTTGAACCAAAGGAGAGCCTAGCTACTGTAGTCGACCTCAGCTCCAATTAGCCTATTAGTGGTGACAGGCTGTTGGCAGTAGTGTGTTTCGGAACACCCTATTGATTAAATTTTTTTTTTGACTTATGGTGGTGTGGTAGACACCGTTTCAGTTTAGTGGATGCTATAATCTACTCCCTTTTGTTGGTGGACACCAGGGTCACCAATTCTGTATTTTATTGTCTCCACCTTTCAGTATATCGTGGTGAGGTGTTTGTCTCCTGTTATGTGGGATGGATTGAATGTTTTTCGTTGTTGTTCTAGGGCGAGACCAGTACACGAGGGTTCTTCATGCAACTTGAAGAAGCGCAATGCTGGTTAAGTTTTATATCTCTGTGTAGCCACCCTGAAGGATGACGGAGGGCGTTTTTTTGGCTCATGTTTCTAGGCAGATTTGTCACTTTGGTGCGATGTGCCGAAGATTTGATTAGCTTTTGCTAAGAGCTTTCACCAAGCTCAGTATGGAGTTATCATAACCAAGAGTTTGGGATTTGAACTCCTGTATATATTTCTGTATATATTTCTGCATATATTTCTGTATATATTTCAGTGTATGTTGGTTGCCTGAGGGCATGTGCTCAAAATGTGTGATTTTGAGTCGTTTTGTTTAAGGACTCCCATATATAGGATTATGACTTTAGGGAGGTCCTATTTAGAGACTAGCTGTCTCACATAGTTGTGCTAGGGAATGTTTCCTTGAATGTTAGTTGCGCGTGGACTAATCATTCTGTTCTTTGTGAACATTGCTTTTTGAAGCAGGATCATTCAGTTTGGTGAATTTTAGCTTTTATAGCTATTCACTGTGTTTAGAGTGAATTTTAGCTTTGGTAGCTATTCACTGTGCCTATAGTGATATTGTTAGCTTTTATAGCTGCTCACTATGTTAATGGCGAGATTGTTCTTTTAGAACGCAGACTTTGTGTAGTCGAGGACTATTTACAGAGTGTTTTCTTGGCGAGGAGCCGAGGTTTTTTCTGGCGATATACCAGAGTGTTTTCTTGGCGAGGAGCCGAGGTTTTTTCTGGCGATATACCAGAGTGTTTTCCTGGCGAGGAGCCGAGGTTTTTTTCTGGTGATATACCAGAATGTTTTCTTGGCGAGGAGCCGAGTTTTTTTCTGGCGATATACCAGAGTGTTTAGTTGGCGATGAGCTGACGTGTTTGCTGGCGATTAACCAGAGCGTTTTCCCTGGCGATTTTTGCATGTCTGGATGTCTCAGGACGTCGACATTGCGCGATGTAGCGTTTTCCCTGGCGATTTTAGCATGTCTGGATGTCTTAGGACGTCGACATTGCGCTGTAGAGTGCGATTATTTTCTGAGTGCGACTAGTAGTGATACTAGATTTAGAATGTTCTCTTAGCTGTGAGCTAGAGCATTGATGAGATTTTTCCCGAGCGTTTGTCTGGATATTTATCCAGATATTTTTTTTTGGCCTAGTGCTAAATGGTCTGACAAGACTTTTTCCTTTTAGTGTAAGTGTTTGCACTAGAATCATTTTTTTATTTTTTTTCTTTATTTAAGAATTTTTATAAATTTCTTTTGCTGAAACAGAAAATTTTCAGACAATCCTTAAAATATTTTAAGGGGGGTGTTCATACTTTGTTTCAGTTCACTTTTTTTGATTTAGACAAGAGTCTAGACAAAGTTATATTTTTTTTTTTGTTTTGGTAACAATAACAGAGCTGATTCTTTTATATAAGAAGACCGCGATTGTTATTTTGGAAAGGTATTTCTTATGTTCATGCAAGGATTTTTATTTGCTTTTGATGTACTTAACCTTAGTGTCTAATTAAGTTAAGTCTAGTTATAAGATTCTTGTGATCATGCAAAGATTTTCATTTGGTTCTCATTGTACTTAATATTAGTGCTTAATTGAATTAAGTCTAGTAGTAAGGTCCGAAGTTTGTACTTTTGTTTTAAGTTCTGACCTTAGTATTAAGTGATAGTGTACCACTTTGTACCTTTTCATAAGTAGCCTAAGTTTAATAGACTAGTGTAGTCTATTTCTTTTTGGAAGGGGGTAAATGTAACATTCATTTTTTCCTAGATTTTAAGACCATGTAATGTTACTGATTTTTCACTTCAAATTGTACTTATTTTCATTTTTGTATCGAACGGTATATTAATAAGAAATTCCAAGCCGTTCGGTATATAGTGCTGTGCGGGTTTCTGACCGAATCTACCGCTACGCCGCGATTGGTGGAAAATGTGTATCCGCAGTTTTGGTTCCGGCGTCGCCATATTACAGGCAGAGTTCGCACGGTTTATTTAA
>CM032455.1:150988269-151023116 GCA_019049505.1 Pachyrhynchus sulphureomaculatus | reverse complement strand
TGTAGTGCGCTGCCGGCAATTTTATGTTCAAAATAGTACGAAATGGTCAAAAAAAAAAAGTCGGACAATTTTTTTTTAGTTACAGTTAAATGTATACTTGATATTAGAAAATCATTAACAACTTAAAAAACTGCTCTTAAAAAAGTGTTCATGATAAATATATTCTTGCTTATTACACAGGACTACAAAAAAAATTTTTTGTCAAGTTACTTTGACTACAATAGATCTAGGTTATGTTTTTTGGGTCGCTAATCACGAATTCGAGGCCCGTTTTGGACCATCACGTCGGGATTTTGCATAAAATAGCTATAAAATTGTTAAAAATAAGATTTTTATCCTTTTTTAAAGGGCATCGTATTCTGGAATGATCAAATTCGCCGTATACTTGCCACTTTTGGTGTCTGCTACTAGACTGAACTATATGTTCAGCAGCAGTCAAGTGCCAAAATGCCTTGACGAAGAGGTTATATGCTAATGCAACCCCATGCTATTTGCGATTCTGATCAAGATGAGAAAATGCTAAATATCATTTAAGAGCTGTCAAATTTACTTTGCAAGCTGTCATGTCTCGTTTTGACAACTGTGAAGTTTGCTTTGATAGCCGTAGAATGAAATTGTCAAAACAATGCGAATATTCTAGTCCATTAAAAGATCGTGTTACTATAATGGTTGGATTGATTATAATAAGGAGCCTGACATAATTTGTTAATTGACAGCACTCAAGCGCACTTCAAGAGCTGTCAAATGATGGGCAAAGCTTGCAAAACGTGAGAATTTTCTAAATCGTTGACAAGAACACTATGTCTGATAATTTTATCGCGCTGTTATGGTTCGGATATCCACGCACGTTTATTGGTAGCTGCGATTCTTATTTGTCATGAGAGAAATGACAAATGATACTGTCAAGATGCCAGGATTACTCTATTTTTTAAAATTCCTTCATACTTTGTGAACTTGGTGGCTTTCGTAATGGTTCTTACATATAAGTTTATATTGGAGAGCTGTCAAGTGTAATTCAACAGCTAGCGATGGCGTACAGACTGTCAAGATGGTAAGGGTATTACATATTGTTGATAAGAATACTATAACTTATGATTTTATTGCATCCTGTTCCAGTTCTGATATCTACAAAGACCATTAAAATAGACTATACCTTTAGAAACACTAATATGTGTTATCCTTTCAGCCGCTTCGGCCAGGATCCTCATTTAAACGATGTTAATCACCAGTTATCAGTGTACTGTGACAGCTATCGAATGATGGACACTACTAACACCATGACGAGTGTATTCTATGTTGCTGACCAGTCTGCCTTATGCTCTTCTCAGATCTGATATTTACAAGTTTCATGACCTTGGCACCTTTTATCAAGCAATATATTTAGAGCAATATAGCCAGTCAAGATCACATCCTATATTAATAGGGTCCCCCACTAATGCTTCATTACTGCGCACTTATCTTTTTCTTTATTTACGAGATTTGATTGTTGGGTTGGCCTGAGATGTTACATGTGGATCAAAATTCTTCATAGTCGAAACTCAACATCTATAGACTGTGAGAGAACAACTATTCTGTTCTCTTCCGATGATATCGGGTCTTCTTTGTTAGGAAAGATCTACGAATAACCTTCTTATCATGAGGTTTCTCCCAGCAATATAGAATCTCTTCGTCAAGGCATTTTGGCCCTTGATAGCTGCAAAACATATGGCCGCTATCAAACCTACTTAGGACATTGAAGTAATACCTGCAGACCCCAAAAGTGGCGGGTGTATGGCGAATTTCATCATTCCGGAACCATGCCCTTTAAAACGAGGAAAATCTCATTTTAAGCTCATTTTTACCAATGTTATGGCTATGTTATGCAAAATTCAGATATGATTGACCAAAACGGACCTCGAATTCGTGATCAGCGACGTAAAAAACATAACCTAGACCTATTGTAGTCAAAGTAAATTGACAATCATGCAACTTAAACATAAACTAAAAAAAAATATTTAAAAATGGGAAATGAAAGATAAAAATCTAAACTTAAAGCATAAAGTACTTATATTTTATTTAAACATCCAGGTACAAAGAAAACAGTTATTGAAAACACAATAATTCTAAATTACTCCAAGAAATTAAATTAATTACGTACTCTCTGGCCGTCATATTCGATCCCCACTTTGTTTTTAAAATCTGTCATCGGATTCTTAATCAACACCCCGAGAAACCCCTTAATAGCCAATTTCAAAATATTTAATGGTATACAGTAACGTTAATTTAATCATAAATGTGGTTGGATGCATGATTCCCACTACAAATGAAGGGATTACAGCAGCCATTTTATTTTAAATAATTTTTTTAATTATGGTAAAACTAAAAAAAAAAAAAAAATAAAAACACTATTTTTTGTAAAATTTCCCATTCTTTCACGCTATTAGTTTTTTAATATCTTTTTAGTGTTCCGTACGGAACACTTATAAGATCACTTCGGTGTCTGTCCGTCTGTCTGTCCGTCTGTCCGTCTGTCCGTCTGTCACACCCGATTTTCTCCGAAACTGTTTGTCATAGAAAGTTGAAATTTGGTAGTAATATAGGAATTGATGGCCTCATCAGAGCCATGTAGTTTTGAAAGTTAAATTTTGACTTAAGGGGTTAGTTTTGGGGGTGAAATCGGAAGTGAAAAAAAATTTTTTTTACTAGGTAATCGAGTGTGGTGTCAAATGAAAGCTTGTGAAAACACGAGAAAAAAATATATATATAATGTAATACTTGCGCGCACTTTTCTTTGTATTATTTTTAAAAAATCGCGAAAAATCGCTGTCCACCCGCCTTATCTCGGAAAGTACTTATCAAAAAATTTTGAAAAAATTCTGGAATATTCTCCACGGGGTGTAGATTGAACGAAAATTATCACGAGTGCATTACCTGTAATAATTTATCTGGTATATAAAAAAAACAGAAATTTCAAGGTCATCAATTTTCAGTAAAGATTGGAAATAAACTTTGTTGAAACTTATTTGGGGTGTATTTTGTGAAGTCATTGATCATTTTATATCACCGTAAGATAAATTTTGACTTAAGGGATTCGTTTTGAGGGGTGAAATCGGAAGTGAAAAAAAAAATTTTTTACTAGATCATCGAGTGTGGTGTCAAATAAAAGCTTGTGGAAACACGAGTAAAAAATATATATATAATGTAATACTTGTGCACACTTTTCTTCATATTACTTTTAAAAAATCGTGAAAAATCGCTGTCCCCTACCTTATCTCGAAAAGTACTGATCAAAAAAATTTGAAAAAATCCTGGAATATTCTCCACGGGGTATAGATTGAACAAAAATTATCATTACCTTTAATAATTTATCTGGTATAGAAAAAAAACAAAATTTCAAGGTCACCAGTTTTCAGTAAAGATTGGAAATAAACTTTGTTGAAAACTTATTTGGGGTGTGTTTTGTGAAGTCACTGATCATTTTATATTACCGTAACATAAATTTTGACTTAAGGGATTCGTTTTGAGGGGTGAAATCGAAAGTGAAAAAAAATTTTTTTTACTAGGTCATCGAGTGTGGTGTCAAATGAAAGCTTGTGAAAACACGAATAAAAAATATATATATAATGTAATACTTGCGCACACTTTTCTTCGTATTACTTTTAAAAAATCGTGAAAAATCGCTGTCCCCTATCTTATCTCGAAAAGTACTGACCAAAAAATTTTGAAAAAATCCTGGAATATTCTCTACGGGGTATAGATTGAACGGAAATTATCATTACCTTTAATAATTTATCTTTTATAGAAAAAAAACAAAATTTCAAGGTCACCAGTTTTCAGTAAAGATTGGAAACAAACTTTGTTGAAAACTCATTTGGGGTGTGTTTTGTGAAGTCACTGATTATTTTATACCACCCTAATAAAAATTTTTATTTTAAAAACAATCAACGTACGGAACACTAATTGTGCAAGTTCAACTTGCACTTGACCGGTTATTTATTTCTAGAGATATTTGTGAAAAGCGGAATTTTTCATTTTATTTTCGATTTTATAGGCTTAACGTACACTTTAGAGCAGCGAACTTTTTTATCATATTCTACGTCCAAAAAACTACCTGTATGCTAAAATGCAGCTTGTTAACATTTAATGAGAGATTTTCGTCACAATTTGCCTCTGATGAATGGGCTATAATAAGCATTTCTACGAATAATTCATTTAAGAATATATGAAAAGCGGGTAAATATGAGTATCGAAACACAATTACGGAACTGAATACTGAATACTAAAAAAACTCTCTTTTACATAAAACACATACTACAGAGATTCTAGAAATCTCAATAAGCCTTTGACAATGTTAAAAACCAACTCCTGCTCTAGAAACTATAAGAAATTTGAGTTAAAAAACGAATCGCAAAATTCATTGTCTCTTTTCTCATGAAAGATAAAGTTGTGATCAACTTCCTTAAAGACATATACTATTATACGAAAATATGAACCCTAGCAAAACCTGATATGCTGCTAACTAATTACCAAGATTGGTGTACCTGCCCCTAACATCCATAAATCCATCAATGAAAGTGATATAATCTGGACGGAGTTGTACAATAATTCCTTAAAGAATTGTATTGAAGATCAAGTATTATTGTTGTTATATGCTGAACTTTAAAAACTCTTCAAATAATATATACGATTTACAGCCAGACCGCTTTTTAAACCGAAAGTAAACCTCTCTCCATATCCATAACAGATGTATTGTGATACAAGGATATATTTCTTACAATACCTTTTCAGTAGAAAATCTTCGAATAAAAACGAAATGTAACGGAAACATCTTTAAAACATTTGCACATTTCCAAAAATACGTTCGTTCTAGTCCGAAACGTTATAGCTCGGAATCAATGCGGAAACCATAAAGACTCAACTGGATGACTTCACTTAACGCCGCTTAACAATGCCGGAAGAAAGTGTAGGTTTTGTGCTTTTTTCCTCCGCTATTATTTCGATTCTAGATTTAGGGTTTCGGGAAAATGAGATCGAACTTTTGTCCATTAATCTTAAAAAATAAAGTTAAAATTTACTGTACAGATTATTGTTTAGAAATTGAATTCAAACAATTTTAGATCCTACTATGTTTTTGTATATAAAAAAAGACGATCATTAACTAAATTATATATATATATATATATATATATATATATATATATATATATATATATATATATATATATTAAGACAGGAGTAGCCGCGACTGACTAGTTAAGAAAAATATATTCTCAATTTAGTGGGGCTGCAGTCTATATTTAAATATTTATGGTCTTGGGGAGTGAAACAACCTTTTTTGTTAGTCGAGCTTTGGAAAATTATTTATTTCTTCTTCAGGACATCTGGAAAGACAAAATCTTCTTTTTCTTTATACTGTTAAGTGATATACTGCTCAAACAGATTCATAAGTTTTTCCTCATACCACCCAATGAGATTCAAAATAAACACCATACTAGGTTTGAAAACTAGAGCAGTCAAATTAACCCACCCAGATTACAGAGATGAGTCGCTCAGAAAACTTAAGGGCTTTCTACTTGACAATTCCTACCCAGTTCATTTAATTAAGAAATTTCTTTTTAGTAAATTTTATAACATCCCAGAAAATATAATAACATATCAATCAGAACCTCAAACACTTACTTCACCACGCTCAATACAAAGTAACAACCAAGAAATTCATATTAATCATTCCTCTACTCAATTAAACAAACAAAATTTTTATTTCTCTCTTCCTTATATTGACAATTTTACGGATAGACTTATTAATCTTTTCAAACCGTTTGATTTCAAAATTGCTAAAAGACAAATTAAAACTATTTCTAAACTGTACACCAACACCAAGACTCCTCTTCTAAAAAATGAAAATTGGAACGTAATTTACAAAATACCTTGTTCAAATTGTAATAAGGTGTACATAGGTCAATCCTCCAGAAATTTGAAGGGTAGGATTACATCACACAAAAGTGACTGCAGACGTAATGTACAATCTTGTTCTTTGGCACAACATGTCATTAACAATTACCATCGAATGAGCTGGGATGAGACTGAGGTCCTGGATCGCTCTGATTCTTACTACAAACGAATTTTCTTAGAAATGGCCCATATTAACCGGGAACCCTACGCCATGAATAAAAGAGTGATACCCAGGGACTTAGTTCCATATACAGTTACATCCTCGAATTAGAATTAGAAAAATACCAATCACTAACAGATCGTCCTGCACAAGACGAATAACACAAAGACAAAATGTTTTTTTTCCATCCAATTATTCTATTATATTATATTATCTATTATACATATATCTTTTATTTTCCGAAAATTGTAAAGCATTGTTTCTTTCTGTTATCCCCCGTATGCAGGTTGACACATGCTATTAAAATAAAAAATCTACATTCTCAACCATTATTTCTATCTTAATTCATTACACTATTTGCCATGTAAATAAGTTTTCAACTGAAAGCATATCTCAGATCGAAACGAATCAATACCTTCGATCTTTCTCTACCACATAAAAGTTATATCGGTCTATCACACTCCATCTTTACTGCCAAAAATTGATAATTTTTTGTTAATTTACTGGTTTACGGGATTAGCAGAGGGTACCAAGGCCAGCCATTTTGGCCGTTTGGTATTTTTCCGTTTAATTATAAAGTTATGTAGTTAACAACAGTATATTGGGAAATATCCCTCTGTGCAAATGACTGCTTGTTTTGTTATAAAAAAAAACCACTTTGGTAAGTCAATCATTTTTCTTTTTTCTCATGCCTCCTTCCTTTTTTGTTTTTTCACCCATATGAATGTACTTAAAAAAGTAATTTTTCACTTAACAGTATAAAGAAAAAAGAAAATTTTGTCTTTCTAGATGTCCTGAAGAAGAAATATATATATATATATATATATATATATATATATATATATATATATATATATATATATATATATATAAAGACAGGAGTAGTCGCGACTGACTAGTTAAGAAAAATATATTCTCAATTTAGTGGGGCTGCAGTCTATATTTAAATATTTATGGCCTTGGGTAGTGAAACAACCTTGTTAGTCGAGCTTTCGAAATTATATTTAGTTCTTCTTCAGGACATCTGGAAAGACAAAATTTTCATTTTTCTCTATACTGTTAAGTGAAAAGTTACTTTTTTGAGTACCCTCATATGACTGAGAAAACAAAAAAAAGACATGAAAAGAAAGAAAAAATAAAAATGATTGACTCACCAAAGTGGTTTTTTATAACAAAACAAACAGTTATTAGCACAAAGGGACATTCCCCAATATACTGTTGTTAACTACATAATATTATAATTAAAAGGAAAAAATACAAAACGGCCAAAAATGGCTGGCTTTGGTTCTTTCTGCTAATTCCGTAAACCAGTAAAATAACAAAAAATTTTCAATTTTTTGCTGTAAAGATGGAGTGTGATAGACCGATATAACTTCGGATCGAAGATATTGATTTGTTTCGATCTGACATATGCTTGCAGTTGAAAAATTATTTAAATGGCAAGTAGTGTAATGAATAAAGATAGAAATAATCGTTGAGAATGTAGATTTCTTATTTTAATAAAGCATGTGTACATACGGGGGATAATAGAAAGAAGCAATGCATTACAGTTTTCAGAAAATAAAATATACAATAATAGAATAATTGGATGGAAAATACATTTTGTCCATATGTTATTTGTCTGGTGCAGGACGATCTGTTAGTGATTGGTATTTTTCTAATTCTAATTTAAGGATGGAACTGTATATGGAACTGAGACCCTGGGTGTCACTCTTTTTATTCACGGTGCAGGGTTCCTGGTTAATATGGGCCATTTCTAAGAAAATTCGTTTGTAGTAAGAATCAGAGCGATCCAGGACCTCAGTCTCATCCCAGCTCATTCGATAGCCATTGTTAATGACATGTTGCGCTAAAGCACAAGATTGTACATTACGTCTGCAGTCACTTTTGTGTGATGTAATCCTACTTTCAAATTTCGGGAGGATTGACCTATGTACACCTTATTACAATTTGAACAAGGTATTTTGTAAATTACGTTCAAATTTTCATTTTTTAGGAGATGAGTCTTGGTTTTGGTGTACAGTTTAGAAATAGTTTTAATTTGCCTTTTACCATAGCAATTTTAAAATCAAACACTTTGAAAATATTAACAAGTCTTTAAGTAAAATTGTCAATATATATATATATATATATATATATATATATATATATATATATATATATATATATATATATATATATTTATTTATTTCGTTTTCGACGATTAAGAAGTAAGCTGCTAAATTTAAATATGGTCATATACCCATTCCAGATGATAAACGCTCGAGACGCCCAAAAACTTCTACGATCGACGAAACTCTGATAATAATTTACAGTAGCGTACTAAATAATCGCCGAGTGAAGGTACGCGAGCTCGCTGACCTTGTAAACATCTCCATTACCACATTTTACACAATATTTTGAGGTATGACAAAGCTTTCCGCTCGCTGGGTGCCGCGTGATCAATCGACCAATAGTGCATTCGAATGAACATTTCCCGAGAGTTGTTTAAAAATAATTCCAGTCAGATGAAACATGGCTTCATCATTGCGCGTCAGAAACGAAGGAGCAGTCGGAAGAGTAAGTAGGAGCAGGTGAACGTGCGCGTAAAAAAGCAAAAAAGGTTCAATCTGCAGAAAAACTCATGGCTACATTTTTTGGGATCCTCATGGTGTGTTGTGCTCATAGAGAAAGGAAGAACCATCACCGGAAAGTATTATGCTTTACTACTTGTCCCAATAAAGGGTGCTATTCAGGTGAAACGTTCACATTTTGCAGAAAAACATGTACTTTTTGATCACGATGATGCTTCTTTACACACATCTCGGATATTACCTTTGCTTTGAAATGTTTCCACATCCACCGTATTCTCCAGACTTGGCTCCCAACGACTACTTCTTGTTTCCAAACCTGAAGAAATGACTGGCAGGATGAAGATTCACTTCATATGATGAAGCTAATGCTTAGACGAATGCTTATTTTGTGGAGTTAAATAATTGTAATGAGAGTATTAAAAAGTTGGAAAGTCGTTGGTCTAAATGCCTATATATATATATATATATATATATATATATATATATATATATATATATATATATATATATATATATATATATATATATATATATATATATATATATATATATATATATATATATATATATAATTTACATATATTTATATATATATATATATATATATATATATATATATATATATATATATATACATATATATCTATATATATATATATATATATATATATATATATATATATATATATATAGAGAGAGAGAGAGAGAGAGATTCATATATATAAATATATAATTTGTGATTTTTTAAATTAATGTTGATTTTTAAAACGAATAAATTTATTCAGCAAAAGATTTCCTTAAAGTTTCTTCTCAAAATAAAAAACATACTATTATCTGCAAAGCTTAGTTTGGATTCCTGGTGGAAGATCGTAAATGTAAAGCATAAAGGAAATAGACGACAGTAAGTAATCTTGGGGCATACCAACCTGGATAGTAAAGCTATCGGAAATATATTTGACAACTGCCACTCGTAAAGAACGTTCTCTAAAGAAACTCGAGAGACATAACACACACATGTCAGATATACTATAAGGGCACAGTTTAGCTAGAAATTCGACGTGCTAAACAATGTCGAATGCCCTGGATATATCGGATGCAACACCTCGAGATTTTCCAAAAAATTTTGATTTGTATCTTCCAAAAATGTGTAATTTAAATTAGAAGACCTCCTATTGATCTTCGCTTACAAAAACCATATTGATGGTTGGTAATTAAATTAAATCATAGTCAGTTATCATAAAAGATGCTTCTCCATAACTTATCTGGCAATATATATATTTTTTTTGTGTATTTGAATATACCAACAACAAAGTTTTTGGTGAATTTAAACAAGTTAAGTGACGATACTAATAAAACTATGGCGGGTTCTTTAACTTTAAAAAAACTGCTGCCTCAATTCTTGTAGCAATCAAATCTACTTGGTTAATGTCACCCCCAAAATTGAGTTTCTTCTGGTGTTCGAATACCACCACCAAATGGTAAATCACATTGCTTCTAAACTATTTTTTTTTTCAGATTTACTGTGGTGTTACATGTGTTTGCTTTTCATAGTGTGACCAATTTATATTCCATCAGTAAGTGCTAAAACGCTACCCTCTTATAAATTTCATAAATAAAACATAACTTAAATTACTGTTTTCCAAACTTTATTACACTTTCTGTTTTATAGGCGATTACAGTAGCATTTTTCCCCGAACTTTTCTAATTGTTACTTTCTTATTCGGTAGGTATATATCATTAGGCTTTTTATTTTCCCTTTTTTTAGTGAATTTTTTTATTATATTATTACTTCGAGGTAATTTTATATTGGACCGCTGCTCAAAATAAAATATCACTGTTGCCACTGTTTCAATGAACCATAATATATTTTTAAGGAAAATAATTAAAATTTGTATGGTGCACGGTGTTTCTGGGGCCAAATCAAATAAAAATATGAGGTGGTTCCAAAATTTTGATGGATTTTGATTCTAGCCGGTATTAGGAACATTTCAAGCCATTATGGAAAAAAATCCGCTCGGCGTTTTTTTTTAAAGCAAAAAAACTTTTTTTAAAATCTTTACTAATTTAAAAAATATAAATGAATAAATTCCACTGAGGCTAGTTTATAGGTTTTTCGTATTAAAATTCCGAAATTGTTTTTTGCAGCTTATATTAAAAATTATTATATTTGATGTAAATTTCTATGAAAAGAATTTTTTTATAAATATTGTTTAACCCATATTAAAAGCGACATCTCATTTAGCTCGAAGTAAAAATAAGAAAACTACGACTACAATAGTTTGTATTAATATATTACGTACATCATTATCGGTTAAAAAAGTATAATATCGCCTATGGTCAAAAATACTCCCTCCCCTCATGAATTCCCGCGCCGCCTGTAAGTTAAATAAATACTGATGTAGTTTCTTATGCTATACTAGTACAATAATATAACATTTGTTTATCTAATCCGAAGATACACGCAATTTTCTACAATGTATTGGAGTTTTGCTCACAAACCAATAAAAGGCTGGCATACTTCAGCGAACAGGCAGTAGTATCTGCACATAGTGACTTTAGTAACGTCTGGAAGTATTATAAGGTATTAAAAATTCATCCTGAGTATGCAACGTATTTATTAAAAGCTTTGTGTGAGTAAAACAGCTTGCACATATAAAGGCAAGAAAAAAAACTTCAGCTGGTTTTATTTTTCGAAAGATACTATTTATTATTTAAAATTTTTTATTAATATTACGAAAAATATTATTTTGATACTTATAATATATAAATATTGTTTTTTTTTTTATTTTTCATACATATATAGCGTTGTTTATACGTATAATTTATAGATAATATTACCAATACAATATAAAATTAAATTTTACATTTCGATTTAAGTGATATACATTATTTCATTTATGTATTATGTTATAAATGTACAGGGTGAGGCAACGATAGAGTAAAGTTCATTATCTCGTTTGTTTCGGGAATGACGAAAAAATGTTAAATACAATCATAGTTTTAGGAAATGTTAAGGTGGACAGTTTAAAATTATTTTTGAGTATACAGGGTACTTCAAAAATGTGTGGCCGATATAACATATGTTTTTTTTTTTAAATAGAACAACCTATTTTCTAATTTATTTTTAAATTCTGCGTACAATTTTTTATTATTAATGTTATATAGCTAAACCTAGTAGTTTGTCTAATATTTCAAGTTTTCAGTTTTGTAAAAAATTGCCAGTAGCGCCATTATTTCTGACGGTGGAATGCTCATAATTGATACGAGCGTTCTATAGAGATAAAAAAAAGATATATGTAAAGAAATTTGAATTAAGTGCTACAGGGTGTTAAAAAAAATGTATGCATTTCGACTATTTTCAAAAGCTGTTAACTGCTCCCTTACTACGAAAAGTATCTTCATCAGGAAACATTATTTTGAATAAAAAATTTGGATCGGTCTCTATTGCTCCATTCATGGTCGTACAAAAGTTTACTCGTTCAAAATCACGGTCTTGAAGTTCTTGGTGTAGTTCCACATGAAAGGGATGATACTTGTATTTTCTTGTGTTGCGATTAGCCGTAGATTGGGATGTGTCAGATAAGTCAGCTAGTTGACGGCTGCTGACCTGGGGATTATCTTCAACATGAAGTAAAATCTCCATTTCTTTTTCCTCATTGGTAGCATTCTGGTTTACTACTTTCCGTTTCGTATACTCAACGCTACCACTACCATCAAACTGTTCCATTACGCACTGAATAGATTTTCTAGATAATATACGTCTATTAGGGTATTTGGCTCCGTAAAGCCTTAATACCAAAAGACAATTGTTTCCCGCCTCGCCCAGTATATAAACCATATCAATTAATTCATTTTCAAAATCCATAACTATTACCTTTATACGTCACTTACTACAACAAATTAAACTATTTTTACTTGCTTAATAGACATTTCAAAATTTGACAATGCCTGCATTTGTATTTTGTCTTGGCAACTATGATGTTATAGCGTAAGTAGGGTAACAAGGGTAGTAAGAAGGGTAAAAATAGAAAAATTCAAAATAAATCGAAAACTATTAGAAATAGGTATATGACATACTTAATAAAAGTTGGAGGGTTTTGTAAAATCTATCAAAAAAATAATAATATACAGGGTGTGCCCTTTAAAAAATTTGAGATTTTTCAATTTAAAATAGTCGAAATGCATAAATTTATTTTGAACACCCTGTAGCATCTAACTCAAATTTCTTTTCATATATCTTTTTGTCATATCTATAGAACGCTCGTACCAATTATGAGTATTCCACCTTCAGAAACAATGGCGCTACTGGCAATTTTTTACCAAACTGAAAACTAGTATTTTAAAAAAAAAATGAAATATTAGAAAAAAAACTACTAGGTTTAGCTATAATAACATTATTAATAAAAAAAGTTACAAAATTTTATGCAGAATTCAAAAATAAATAGAAAATAGGATATTCCATATAAAAAAAAAACATATATTATATCGGCATTTCTTTGAAGTACCCTGTATACTCAAAAATAATTTTAAACTGTGCACCTTAACATTCCCTAAAACTATTTTATTTAACATCTTTTCGGTATTCCCGAAACAAATGAGATAATGAACTTTACTCTATCGTTGACTCACATGTACCTTTACGTGATTGATAACAATATATTTTTTCCTTTCACAAATTCTTTTTTTTATTTCAAGATAAAGCATCAATAAAACTTGCGAGAGTAAGAAAATAAATCAGTGATTATTAAGCCTGCTGGCGGGAGTCGATAAGTGGAAGGGGTATATTTGACTATTGACTATATTATTCTTTTTCATCCGATAATAACGTACGTATTCATACAAACGATTAATTTAAACTTCCTTAAGAAATTTTTTTTAAACATTATTTAAGCTATACGCAATCGAATTTAAAAATTGTATCAACAATTTATTGCGATATTTTTGCGATTTTCTTTCTTAAATTAGGTTGCGTATATGTTAAACAATAGTTTACATCAGACCTAATAATTTTTTGTATAAGCTGGGAAAAACAATTTTGGATTTGTTCTAATACGTAAATCATATAAACCAGCCTCAGCGGAATTTATTTATGTTTTTTAAATTGTACTAATTTAATAAATATAAAAAAAAATTTTTTGGTTTAAAAAGAGCACACTCGGTGCTCTTTTTAAACCATATAAAGGTTTGAAATGTTCCTAATACCTGCTAGAATCAAAATTTCATCAAAATTTTGGAACCACCCCATAATTTTATTAGATTCGGCTCAAGGACACCGTGAGTGACAAGGGTTTTACTATATTAAAAGGATTTGAAGTCGTAACTTTTATTTACTTCCCTTTTTGTTAGGGTTCCTAGATCACGAAAAATATAGTCACTCATTTCCATCGGTGCGTCTGCCTGTCTGTCGGACACTTGGTACAATAACTTTTGAACGAAATGAGATATCAATTTCAAACTTGGTACATAGATAACATCTGACAAAGAGATGAAGCCTATAGTTTTTGAACTACCAAGAGGGTGAGAGGGGTGGGGGGTCGATAAATTTGAACAAGGTTTAATATTAATAGAGAAGTTTTTCTTGGTTTTTTGTTGAATTATAAACAAATTGTATGCATAAATAATTATAGTAAAACATAAAAGGGGTGGGGAAGAAGATTAGAGGAGTTTATTATCTATAGAGCGTGCTATATATCCTTCTTATTGCTTTCAAGTTTAATCCAGAAAGTGGCTGAGGGAGGCGGGAGTTTAATATTGTATAATTTCAATAGCATTTTACGAATGACAGGTTTTTTGGTTGATGTACTGGACAAATTATATGCATATTCCCTATAGTAAATTATGTAAGGGGTTAAAGGGTGGAGGTAGACCTTTTTCGGGGTTCGAGGAATCTGAAAATTAAGTTATTTTTTCATTACTTTCAATTTTAATAGGGGAAAAGGTGAAAAAGATGGAGCTGTCAAATATTATATATGAATAGTATTATTGGAATTTTTCCAGGCTTGTAGTTGCGATAATACCAAAATAACGAATTGTAAAAATACTTATTTATTTATTATGTATAATTATGCAACGTCTAAGAGGTGAGGAAGAAAGTTAGACGAGCGATTTTGTATTTATTGTGCTACAAGTATTATTCAGTAGAGGAATTCATCTACCTAGGGCAAATAATAAAGGGTGGAAAAGCAAATCAAACGGCAGAAGTACAGAGAATAATCAAAAGAATCATAGGGGATAATTGGCAAACAAAGGAAAATATTAACCATCAAAAGAATTCCTCTGAAACCAAGAAAGATGATGTTCAATCAATGCATTCTACCGGTTTTCACTTACGCGGCCCAGATGGATATTGACAAAGAAGATGATGGACCAAACTGAATAAAATGCAGAGAGCAATAAAACGCCAGATGTTAAATATAAGATTTCAAGACAGAATCAGAAACGAAAATATGAAACAACAGATCATATCAAAGTGAGAGACATAAGAGCACAGGTGGCAGGCTTGAAATGTAGATCAGCAGGTCACACAATGAGACAAGATAAGAGATTGAATAAAACGATACAAGATTCGAGGCCATGATTGGGACAAAGATCCAGAGGAAGGCCCCAAACAAGATGGAAAGATGACCTGAAATGAACGGCTGGATATTGTATAGTTCCAATATTATTATAAGCATTTAGTCTGGTTTATGGTTGGGATATTTTAAACAATTTTAGCTATTCATATATAGTAAAAGGTATATAAGGTGAAAGAAATGGGGTAAAGGGTTAGAAGGATGCTTGCGCATATATCATAGAATACTTTTATTTCAGTGTTATTGTTTTCATTATTTCTAATTTTAACAAAAAATAGTTCGTAGAGGAGATTGAGATCTGGTTACAGAGTAATCTAAAAATGTTAAGTTATGTAAAAGGTTTTCGAAAAAACAAACAGTTACTTAGCTCTGCGACGGTAGATAAATTATGTTTTTTACGTTCCTTGCAAACGAAAAGAATTATCCCGTGCAACTTTTGCTTTTCTTAGTGTCCTTAAATCGCGAAAAATATATATTACTATTTCCATCTGTCTGGCTATCCAATTGTCAGGTTCTTGGTTTGTCGTTCTGTTGGCATCATAATATTCAAACGAAAGAACGAGAATATTATATTTAAAATAGTGATGTGACTAGTTTTGGAGCCATATCATTTCAAGGAAAGTGAGTGAAAAAAGGTGGGTGTCGATATATTGTATGATTTTATTCATAGTATGGAAATTTAGTTTTTCTTTACTTATAAAAGTCTAATTCAGTACCTACTACATGTAGTTTGTGATATAATAACATTTTTCACGATAAATGGTCTATATATATATATATATATATATATATATATATATATATATATATATATATATATATATATATATATATACATATATATATATATATATATATATATATATATATATATATATATATATATATGTATATATGTATGTATGTATATATATATATATATATATATATATATATATATATATATATATATATATATATATATATATATATATATATATATATATATATATATATATATATATATATATATATATATATATATATATATATATATATATTGCCATTCACTTCAAACACTCAAGGGGAGTTGCAAAATGGACTATAAAATGAAGTCACCTTTGTGTAGTTCTTACGAAAATGACTACGATTACTACTATATTCAAAAATTAAGAAAGCTAAATAATTAGAACACGAACTAATAATTTATTCATTTAAATTTGCACTGTACTGTACTCTTCCCACGACACCACTCCTATACCTGAGTGTTTTCTAGTATATTCTCAAAACAGCCCGTGAGTTATCTCATATAGCTTCTGTAGATCCACGAAATGATTATTTCAGTTTGAGGAACAGAAATCGGTCACACGGTACCATATCTAGTCAAAACGGTGCATATGAAACATTCATCTTTTTAATTTTGATAGGAAATTTCCACGGGTTACGAAACTTATGAGTTCAATTCTTCTATATTTTCCTAATATATACAGAGTAGACCATTTCTCGTGAAATTCTTTATTTAATTGGCGACATTAAGGTCATTTCAAGGTCAAGTTAATTTTTTTAACGAAATTCTAAATTTCTTTAACAGATTCTTATTCTTTGAGAAAAAACAAGCATTTCTTATTTTTTCGACCTCAATTTTTTAAGTTTAAGGTCAATAAATAAAAAAAAGATAGATTCTCAATTAGTAGTAATTTAGGAGAAAAACGTTAAAAGAAAAATGTTTGTTTTTTAGTGTAATAAAACTCTGAAAATTATTTCAGAATTTTTAATTAACACTTTTATAAACGTTAATATACGTTGATAAAAATGTTTATCAAAAATTCTAAAATAATTACCAGAGCTTTATTTTAATAAAACAAATATTTTTGATAAGTTAAAAATCATTGAAAATCTATCTCGTCTATGTTCAAAATATTTTCTCATACAAGTGGAAGATTTTGATATAATAACATTTTTCACGATAAATGGGCCACCCGGTATATATATATATATATATATATATATATATATATATATATATATATATATATATATACATATATATATATATATATATATATATATATATATATATATATATATATATATATATATATATATATACATATATATACATATATATATATATATATATACATATATACATATATATATATATATATATATATATATATATATATATATATATATATATATATATATATATATATATATATATATGCCCCCATAAAAGTTTTTAATCTATAAATACTCGCTATTGTTATAGCCCACTTAATTCGTTCCAGCATAAATCCTAGAAATACACGTAATCCTAATACATCACATTCGTATGAGGTTTAGCTTATCAGCCTTCGTGCCGCCTTCTTTAATGTCGAGGACCTCGCCTCTCTGAAATGACCCGCCCAAAACTGTACCTCTCACTGGTTACACCTGCAGGGATTAAAAACTAATATCAATCGCTACTTCCACGCACACGCCGTTCTAGTAACGGTTTAGGGATTATTTTGCATCGCGAGTACTAAAAAAATACTTTTAAGTAAATTAATTAACCATCCAGACCAGTATTACATAAACTCACAATATACAACTACTATTACCACTGTTATTTCTCTTCTTTGTCCAATTCTGTATATTTCACAAAGCAATATTATTTCTATCTCCAGATACCTAAACAAGTGAAATAAAAAATATAACAAAAAAAACCGCACGAAAAATAACAAAGGCAGTAAAACACGTATATCGGGCAAAAATAGCGCAGAAAATGTTATATGTGTCGGTCAGTTGCCAGGAGTCTTTTAAAAATATGAGTTTTGAAAAATCCACATCGGACATCATGTTAGAAATAAAGAGCAAATTATGGAAAACAAAAGCCTGTTTTAAAACTGAATTTTAAAATACTGCCAAAAAATGGGAGCCAGTAGCTATTTAAGTACCACTGCGTTTAAATAAAAATAACATGTATATTATGCAAACCACCATTGGTTTGAATACAAAATTTTGATCATATTTTGTTTCTGTAGCATTTACAGTTGCCATTGTTTATAAGCTCGGTATTTCGTAAAAGTTGATTTGTTGTTTAGAGGATGCTACTCAAAACTAAATAAAATTTAAAATTTTGTAAATACAGAAAGGGAAATGTTGCTCCCAACTTAAGAATATATATATATATATATATATATATATATATATATATATATATATATATATATATATATATATATGTAGCATAGCACATATGCTGCAGGTAAATCCCTATAGTGCTACAGGAACAACGCCTGTGCGTAAAAGGAGACTCACGCTTGCTTTGTAAATTGTACTGGGTGGGAAACAAAGTCCTGCGCAAATCAAGGTCATAAAGGGGTTCTGGTTCTCCAATCAGGGGTCTGAATAAAATCCAATAAATACAGTGCATATTTGGGAGAAAAGCCCCAAACTTGAGAGCAGTATGTCACCGTTGGTCGAATTTAACCTTTGTACAGAATTAATAGTTTTTGTGGAATGTAAACTATATAGTTCGTAATAATATTCCCAGCTTTTAAGAAGCTTTCTTTGATAGTGGTGTTCATGTGAAGACATACTGATTCCCAAATTAACCCCCAAATTAAGTGACGATGCTAGAGGAATGGAAATTCTGGTTGACCTTTTTTAGAAAAAACCGCCGCCTGGGTTATTGTGGTGTTAAATTACTTGCTGATTATCACCTCAAGATAGAATTTTTTCTCAGGTCTTTGTTAATTTAAACGACTTTCTCCCCTCCAGATATAGACGTAGAAAAATAAACCAGAAACTGTCTGTCTGCAACGCTGTAGATTGGATTCTTGATCCTTTCCAGCAGATCGTTAATGTAGATGAAAAAGAAAGTAGGAGACAGTGTGGTGCCTTTGGGCACACCGGCATTGTAAATAACGTTCTCTGTGGAAACACGAAAACCATAAATAAAACTTTTCAAGCATACCATAAGATTGTAGCTTAGCCAACAATCCGTCATGCTACAGACAGTCAAATGCCTTGGAAATATTAAGTGAGATTCTTCAAGTGTTCAATTGCGTTAATTCAAACATGTGTTATATAAGTTAAAATATATTCTGTTGATCTTTGCTTACGAAAGCCATATTGATGGCCGCTAGTAATATTGAATTCTTTTAAATATTTTAGAAGATTGGCAGCCTTTTTCTTAACTTTCGATATTATTAAAAACACTACGACTGCTCGGTAGTTTTTTGGCTAGATCTTATGTTTTTTGGGTATCGGTCGAAAAGTCAACAGAAAACTGCTCGCACATGTTTTGAGTACTATGGTAGGTATTTCATCCTCACCAAAAGCTTTTTTGGTGTCCAGCTTCATTAAAATACGTATTATGAAACGCTGTTTGAAGATAATACCGGACATCCTTAACTACACTATGGGAATAGTTGGTGGTGTTTTTCCTTGGAAATCGACAATATAACGTGAAGCAGAGTTTAGCTAACAAGTCGGCTTTCTCAACTGGTTTTGTTGCAAATCTGGTTATGTAAGTATTTATGATATATATATATATATATATATATATATATATATATATACACACACATATATATATATATATACAAAAAACCACTACTACATATATATATATATATATATATATATATATATATATATATATATATATATATTCAACGCCAAGACACCGACCAGTGATCAACGCTTTGAAGATGGATGAGATTCCATCGAAACGTCAGCGAAACCGTCCATCAAGGGACTTCAAGCTAACACGGGATACCCAAAAAACCACTACTACATATATATATATATATATATATATATATATATATATATATATATATATATATATATATATATATATGAGGCTGGTTTGAAAAGTCCGTGCAAAAATAAAAACTACTTATGTGTTTGGGGGTAAACCTTTTTTATTTTTCGACATAGTCTCCTTTTAGGCTTATACACTTCGTCCAACGATGTTCTAGTTTGTTGATCCCTTCCGAATAATAGGATTTGTCCAAGTCCTCAAAATATCCATTAGTGTCTGCAATCACCTCCTCATTTAAATAAAATCTTTGTCCCGCCAGCCATTTCTTCAAATTGGGGAACAAATAGTAGTCCGAGGGAGCCAAGTCTGGAGAATAGGGGGGATGTGAAACGAGTTGGAATCCTATTTCCATTAATTTTGCGACCACAACTGCTGAGGTGTGGGCTGGTGCGTTGTCGTGATTGAAAAGGACTTTCTTGTGGGCCAATCGCGGGCGTTTTTCTTGCAGCTCGGTTTTCAAACGGTCCAATAACGATGAATAATATTTACCTGTAATAGTTTTACCCTTTTCCAGATAGCCGATGAGGATTATCCCTTGCGAATCCCAAAAGACAGTCGCCATAACCTTTCCGGCCGAAGGAACGGGCTTCGCCTTTTTTGGTGCAGATTCCCCCTTGGTAACCCATTGTTTAGATTGTTGTTTGGTCTCAGGAGTATAGTAATGTATCCATGTTTCATCCACAGTGACAAAACGACGCTTAAAGTCCTCCGGATTCTTCTGGAACAGCTGCAAACCATCCTTGCAACACTTCACACGATTCCGTTTTTGGTCAAGCGTGAGCAATCGCGGCACCCATCTTGCGGATAGTTTTCTCAGGTCCAAATGTTTATGCAAAATATTATGTACCCGTTCAATCGAGATGCCCACAGCACTAGCAATCTCACGCACCTTAACTCTTCTGTCATCCATCACCATATCATGGATTTGATCAATGATTTCAGGAGTCGTAACCTCCACAGGCCGTCCAGAACGTTCAGCGTCACTTGTGCCCATATGGCCAGTCCGAAAATTTTGAAACCACTTATAAACTGTTCTAATCGAAGGTGCAGAGTCACCATAATGTTTATCAAGCTTCTCTTTAGTCTCCTGAGGCGTTTTTCATAAAGTAATGTTTAATCACCACACGAAATTCTTTTTCGTCCATTTCTTGAAAATCACTCGACTTCCTTGATTCACACGAATGCCAAACACAAAGAAATAGACCGATATGGCTGAAACTTGGTGTGCGTTCATTCAAGAGATGCTACTAACTAAACATGACCTCGATACACGCCGGTGGTGCCATTTCTCGGACTTTGCACGGACTTTTCAAACCAGCCTCGTAGATATATATATATATATATATATATATTTATATATATATATATATATATATATATATATATATATATATATATATATATATATATATATATATATATATATATATATATACATATATATATATATATATATATATATATATATATATATATATATACATATATATATATATATATATATATATATATATATATATATATATATATATATATATATATATTAGGTAACTAAAATAAAAGCTTACTATTGGTTACAACAACGTTTCGCACATTTTGTTGTGCTTTATCAAGTTTTTCTTTACTTGAAGTCTCTTTTAATGTAAACTGATATCAGTTCACATAAAAAGTTGATACGTGTCAACTTTTTATATGAACTACTTACTATTGGTTACAAACGTTGTTGTAACCAATAGTAAGCTTTTGTTTTAAATGACAACCAAAACCCAATATTACTTATTGTAAAGAAATTGTTGAAGATAAATAAAGGAGAAAATTATATATATATATATATATATATATATATATATATATATATATATATATATATATATATATATATATACATAAAGAGCTTTCACTTAACTTGAAAAATATTAATAACTCAAAAAATAAGCTTTGTCGATAAAAATATTTCAAACAAAAATTGCAAGGTTCAAAGGGGGACATACAATGGCAGTAAGCAATTTAACCTTGAGTGGCGTTTCCAAAGTAAAATGAAGGTCAACGCAATTTTTTAAGTAGAAATCAACGTATTTTTTCACAGATTCGTCTTCTACATGAAAAAAAAAACAGTTTTTTTTTGAAAATGTCAATTTTTTATGGTACTCGTTGAAAAAAAACGACAATTTCTAAACTTTTTTAACACAAAAAAGAATATTATAGAATTTAAAAAAAAAAAGATGCATTTTTTATCCTCCTTTTTTATTATTATGAGAAAGACATTCATGTTTCTAAAATTCTATTACATTATTTGCTTAAATTTAAACATATTTTGTCTCTTGCATTTTTTCTCAAAAGTTGATGTTTTTTGTATTAAAAATTCTTGAAGTTTAAAATTGTCGTTTTTTTTTTTGCTGAGTACCATAAAAAATTGACATTTTCACATTGTTTCTAACAAAAGTTTTTTTATTTTTTCATGTAGAATACGTATCTGTAAAAAATATATTGGTTTTTATTTAAAAATTGAATTGACCTTCATTTGACCTTGAAAACGCTACTGAAGGTAAAATGTCTTACTACCAGTGTATGTCCTCCTTTGAATTTTTGGTTAAAATATTACACACGCTCGAGTTATTCGAATTTTTCAAGTTAAATGTATATATATATATATATATATATATATATATATATATATATATATATATATATATATATATAAAAGAAGTAACTAGTACACTATAATTCCATTCAGTAACAAAAAAATTAAAATTGAAAGAGGAGTAAGATAAATACACTGCATATTACCAAAGCGTTTTACTTTTTCAATAGAGGTTAGGGTCAACAATTATGGAATGAAAATTCCAGGACAAAAAAAATAAACATACTAGGAGATGCGGTCGATTTAGTGCTAATAACAGAAATTCATTCAGAAGTGCCTAAAAAGACAATAGTGTTAAAAGAAAAATTAAGGTAAATAGAACTGAGTATAAATATGAGGAGAGGAAAAGCCATATAGAACAATGCATATACTTGGGACAAGATAATAAAATACACAGAAAAATGCAAACAGCAGCTTCAAATAAACGCATAAGGCTTACATGAAGAACTGGTTATTAAACAATAAACCTATATTATAAAGCAAACGATCTAAGGGATACACGAAAACAAAAATATTAAGTCAATGCCTTATCCCAGTCTTAACGAATGGGAATGAAATTAGCCAAAGAAAACAGTAAGTAAGACGTAAATTAGTCAAAGCCACATAGGGAGGGCAATCCTATAAATCACGCTAAGGAATCTGGATGGATTAGAGAACGTACTAAAATGGAGGATATCAAAAACACAATACTGACCGCAAAATGGATATATATGTATATATATATATATATATATATATATATATATATATATATATATATATATATATATATATATATATATATATAATAACACACTGACCGCAAAATGGATATATATATATATATATATATATATATATATATATATATATATATATATATATATATATATATATAATAATAACACACTGACCGCAAAATGGATATATATATATATATATATATATATATATATATATATATATATATATTACTCAGTATATATCACCACTATTCTAAAAAATTTATTTTTGCATTCAACGCGCATTTCTCGAACCATATTAGTCAGTCATCGAGTAGTGATATATACTGAGTAGTGTCATTGTGCCAAAGATTCCACATTTCCAACATAATATATACAACGTTTCTTTGTCTGTCTGTCTGTCCATTAGTGCGCTTATCACTCATCCGATTTACGTGTTTTTTTTTTAGATTTATACATATGTTCTCTGACAAGGTTATAGAATATATATTACAAGTTATATAAGAAATAAGCAGTGACGATAATAGTGAATCAAGTCAGAAAAAAGTTGGCCGTTAGCGCACTCTCTTGCAATACGCTGCCTAAACAGTTAAATATGGAACAATATCATGTAATAAAGAATACAATATATATAAAATGCAAGACCTCTGTCTGTCTATCTGTTAGTGAGCTTATGATTCGAGAACCACTTATCCGATTTATGTGTTTTTTTTATTAAATCTTAACTTAATATTCATCAAAAAAAAATCTATAATATATGTAAAACGCAACGTATCTCTGCCTCTCTGCCCGTTAGTGCACTTAGCACTAAGCATTGACGATAATAGTGAACTAAGTCCACGCGAGCGGAGCCACGGGCACGGCTAGTATATATATATATATATATATATATATATATATATATATATATATATATATATATATATATATATTATATGTATATATATATATATATATATATACTATATATATATATATATATATATATATATATATATATATATATATGTATATATATATATATATATATATATATATATATATATATATATATATATATATATATATATAAATAGTTGTTGGAAAAGTATTGACTCTTTTAAAGTAAAAATTGAGACAATTGTTTTTGTTTTTTATATTTTGAAAGAACTTTATAACACTAAATATACTCTATTTTGTTCGATGATCTTCCGCTATTTTTCTGAAGATATCTTAATGAAATCACTGTAGAACTTCTGTGGCTTCTGACTATAAAATTGTGTGTGTGTGTAGAATGATTCTACACATGTGTTTTCAACAGCCTCGCCGTTAGCCATAGACCGAAATGTATTGGTGTGGTTAGCTTATTTTCCAGAAACAAAAATTACACAAAAAAAAAAAATTTGAAAATGTCCAAATCCAGGAGCGAAACGTTAAATAAAAAAATTTTTAAAACAAAAAAATTCAAGTGTGTTAATTAAATGAACCTACACACAAGATTAGAATTTAAAGATTTATGTACATAAAGGTTCAGGAAACCAATTTCTCTCTCTCTCTCTATATATATATATATATTTATATATATATATATATATATATATATATATATATATATATATATATATATGATGTGATACGATATGACCCGCCCAGCTCCACTTCAACCTGCTTACCCTCTCAGCTATATCAGTTATGTTGTAACTTCTATGAATTTCTTCATTAGTCAGTCTATCCTTCAACGCTATTTCCAACATCCTCCTTTCCATCCCTCGTTATTCTACTCGTAGGCGATTTATAATTTTTTGATTCAAAGTGCACGTTTCCGTCCCATATGTCAATACTGGCAACACGCATTGATCAAATACTTTTGGTGTATTTGAGATATTGGAAAGGAAGATGTTCTGCAATCTGCCACACGTCGACCAAGCCAATGATATTCTCCTTGATCAATCAGGTTTCAAGTTTTCTTTGGATGTTATTATTTTTTGTCCGACATATACGAATATATGAATCCGTTCTTGTGATTTTCGCGTTTCCAAGATTCAGTATTGCTTCTTTATCACAGTCGTCATTTGCCATGAACATGATTTTGACGATATTTATCTTCAGATCAATCTATCTGGACTGGTTGTTAAGTTAGTCCAGCATTTCCTCCAATTCTTCTTTGTTGTTAGATATAAGCACAATATCATCCGCGAATCGCGCAACTGAGTTGTTCTTCTTCTATATTTCTACCTTTATTTGTCCATGGAACATCTTATAGCGCCAACGTAAACAGTTTCGGCGAGATGGTGTCCCCTTGACGTACCCCTCATCTCATTTCTGTCTTATTGGTGTTTTATTTTAATACTATCTGAAATATTGCATTTTTATATATCTTTTGAATAATCTGCGAGTAACTGCTGTCAATTCTACAGTTACCTAGACTACCATATTTAATGTTGCCCAGATTTCAAGGGAGCCAAACGCTTTCTCGCAATTCACAAAGGCCACCCAAATCTTAAAATTATACTCGTTTGGCTTTTCTATTAAGGATCTTAATACTTACGTCTTAGAAAATTCATACCACTTCTCGTAATTACCTGGAATAGAAAAAAAAAATTAAAATACAACAATAATGGTGTCAATTTTTGTTTGGCTCTTTTGCCGTCCTTTATTAAGATAAACGTGTGCACGCCAGGATTGTATAATAGGTCCTGACCAAATTAAATCTAAAAAAACTGGTCAAGTCCAAGCTGGACTTGCGCAATTAGTGTCCCTTTAATATAAAAATTTTTTTTACGGAAGTACAAAATGATCAGCGACTTCACAAAATACACCCCGAATGAGTTTTCAATAAAACGACTAAGAGCTCAGATTACAAACATGTCTAGTCAGATACTGACTCAGCAGGCTAATTAGACCAACCAGAATAACACAAAAAATTCCATGTTACATGTATATATCTTAAGATCCAATACGTATTTTCACGTTTTTTCTTAGTCAATAATGTATAATGGTTACAGCATCTCAGCTACCTAATAGCCAATAAATCTACCTAACTCAATCTAAAACCTAATGGTAAAAGTTTCAGGTTGTAAATATTTGTTTGATTCTAAATAAATATTAAAAATAATAAAAAATTATTTTATCTCGGTACCTAATACTTAAAGCAGTAGCTATCAGTCCCGGTTCAATTCACAACTTTTAACGAAATAAACCTTCACAATTTTGGCGGTCAAAGCTTTTTTAATACCAGATAAATTATGAACCGTAATGCACTATTGATTAGTACTTTTTGAAATAGGGTGGATAGACAGGGAATTTTGGCCATTCCTTTTAAAATAATGCTAAAAAAGTTTGCACAACTATTACATCATATATATTTTTCATTTGACACGCCACTTGATGACCTGGTAAATTTCGGTTTTTTTTTCACTTCCAATTTCACTCCTCAAAACTAACCTCTTAAGTAAAAATTTAACTTTTAAAACTGTACGGTCCTAATTCGGCCACCAATTCCTATGTTTTTGCCAATTTCAACTTTCTATGTCAAGTAATTTCGGAAAAAATCAGGTGTGATTGACAGGCAGACGGACACAGAAGTAATCCCATAAGTGTTCCGTTTGGAACACTAAAAAGATAACAGAATATATATAGCTCTCCTTACCTTTATAGAGGTACCTTTTAGCAGCAAAAACTCTAAAATGATATACTAAATAGAACATAAACTGCGCATCTGTATTTAAAGGAGTTTAGTATTTTTTTTATCTGCCTGTCACAAAATATAGATATCTATATTATCCTGCAATGTTTAACCCTTCAACAATGCCACGAAAAAATTCTTTTCTACAAATTTACAGAAATAATTCCTTTAAATAAACGTATTGATGAGTTTTCAACATACCCTAGAATACACGAGCAAATCTCAAAAACAAAAAATGGTTTATTAAACGTAACCTCCTTTTAACTTTGGCTTAGCATGAACATGTTGCATGCATAATAAAGAGAACTTCTTAAAAGCTGGGAATATTAGTTCAAACTGGAAAGCTTTGCACTCCACAACTGTTAATTCTGTACAAAGCTGCATTTCGACCTTCGATAGAATACTGCTCTCAAGTTTGAAGCTCTGTTTGCATATATACACTGCATTTGTTGGATTCTATTCAAAAGAGTCTCATTAAAGTCCCAGAGCTCACTAGCAACTGTGATTCCTTGGAACATCGAAGAACGGTTAGCGACTTAAGTCTATAATGCAAGTATCTTCTTGGAAAGTCTTCGATGGATGTAGCCTGCCTAATTCCGCACCTAGCGGTGCATATCAGGGATACAAGAGGCGTTAATACTTTACACTCGTATGACATTTAGCTTGCCAACAACGTACAATCCTTTTCAAGCAGTATTTTATATATGGAACCTTATCCCTTTGGAATGATTTACCCAGGATTGTTCCCCACCATTTACAACGTGAATCGCTTTTTCTGCATACGCGTCGCTTTTGTAGCGCCTCAGGGACTTCCCTGCAGCGCGTGTGCTATGCCTATAAAATTTTGCTAATAATTTTCTAATACCCAAATCAGAAAAACACGTTCGTATGAAATGTGTAGAGTCTTTGCTATACGTTTCAGTCCAAATTGTCGCTTCTCTAAAATAATTTTGTGCACAGACTTATCATTTTCTGCAGTAGACACAGAAACGGGTCTTCCGACACTCTCTCGAAATTCACAATCCAATTTTTGCTAGTGGCTCAGAAACGACATTGTGCCTTAAACGTATTAAGCACGTCATCGTAAATTTCTTCGGCACAGTACTTTTTTAAACAGACTGCACTGTTATCGATCGATATTCGATTTTACCAAATTCACAGTTTTTGTTGGTCAAATCTTCTTCAAAAATTCACTGTAAAAAGCACCATAAAATCTGGACCACCAAACTTTGTATACGTATTAAATGTCAAACTACTATTCATAGAAACTACAATTGTTTTTGACAATAGAAAGTTGTCTTTGCTAAGTAGTTATCCATACTCGCAATATATGATGAGTCAACTGCAAATTTATCACATGGTTCAGCATTTATACTCTTTACGATAACCCGAAGACTGAAAGAGCAGGTCTGCTCGATCCTAATTTATCGATTCCACTGAATCTTTCTGTTAACTGTTAACTTGGCCAAGTTTGTATAAAGGCAAAAAACCATCGAGGGCATAATGAGTTTCCTAAATGAGTTTTATAGCAATTGGGAACGGATCGATGAAATTAACATCGAAAAATGAAGTTCAGTTTCGGTTAACAGAATTTGTTCAATATCAAAATTGTAGAATTTGGAATGAGGTTCATCAAGGAATGATTTACCAAAGTCTATTGACTCCAAAAAATGACACCGAATTATGCAAATTGCGTACAGGTGGTACTGTTTGGCATTATTTTCTTCCAAATATGATAGGAGAAAAAATTTAACTCAATAGCGCAGTAATTGATGCACATTTGCTTGCAAATTTGGGAAATCTTTATCTGAATTGGATTTATTTAGCCAAGAAATTCAATGATTCATTTGGCTACAGCAACATTCATAAAAAATTGTCTATTAGAGAAATTTAAAAAAAACCTGTCGATATTTTGTAGAAAAAATAATTATTAAGATTTAAAAAAAAAGTTAAAAAAATATTAAAAATTGACTGAGTAATATTGCAAACAGTGTCGGAAGACAAGTAGCTGTCTCAATGCGACGTCAGGTCACATTTAATCCTCTAACTCTGTAATGGAACGGAATGTTCTTAATTTTTTTTTTTTTTTTTGAATAATTCTTAGAAGTACAGAAAATAAAAATCCGTAAAAAAAGAATTTTTGAATATTCGAGATGTATGTAATGGGCAAGGTAGTGAAAATAATATCGTTTGTGCTTTTGCCAACAGCTGGTCCATTTATGTGAAAAAATTATTTAAAATTTGACTCAGAGAATACATTATATCAAGCAAAATCAAAATGGCAATTTAAGTGATATTATATTCCATAAATAATGTTATCAATTGTACCACACTATTAAGTAATAAACTGTTTGTTAATACTTGTTGGTTGATGTACATTTAATATACGACGCTTCATCTAAAAAAGCCCTTCACAACGTATATTGTTCGGTTTTAATTTTATAACCTTTTATTATCAAGATCGTTCTCAGGATATTTCTTAGTATGCAAAGATATTTCCCTTATAGTAAAGAAGTCATTTTAAACATCATCAATCTTGTATAGCCGCAAAGGTCTTTGCAATAATATGGGCAATAAGTCACATCCCGCCTAGCTTCGAGTTAAGATGCAAAGGGGGTGGCTGACGTGGGTTTCAGCCCGTTTCTCGTCAGCAGACTTATTGCACCATTATGCATTAGAGTTGAAAATGTTGGGAGCTTTATGTGAGTTGAAAACTTAAAAAAAATGAGATAAAACGTGTTAAATTAGGTTATTATATAATTAATAACTGCTAAAATTGAACTCAGTCCATATTCTGGCAATTTTTTTTTTTGCTCAGAACGAGCTCTTTATCTTTCCACGACCGATCAGCAGAGCTACGATCGATAGAAAGGAAGGCAAACCACCAGTACTTACCGTAATATAGTATTAGCATACCAAAAATTGTATCTCCCCAAATACAAATTGTCGTAAATATCTCGTCTAATAACAGTGTCAGTGTTTACGTTTTTCGCCGTTTACCAACATCGCAGTATATCCCAGATTAATTTGCGATACATTGCTTATTCTTAGTACCTATTTAGATGACACCTACTTTATTCCACAATTGTTAGTTGTTTTTTGTCCGATTTTTTTAACGGATTTACTGATATTAAATAAAACGTTATATATATATATATATATATATATATATATATATATATATATATATATATATATATATAGCAGTATTGTGTTCTTGGGGTAAGCGGTCTTTGGAAAAGAACTAAAAAGTATTGGACACCTTTTTAGCTAAGCCAAGATTTCGAAAATATTTCATTTTCTTCATCAGGGCTACAATTACAGTAGAATATCAGTATCTTTGAGATTAAAAGTAAAGAACAACCCTATTTTATATGTAACATTAACGTACTTACTGCTAAGTGGTGTGTTCAAAAATTGTTTGTCTGTGGGGACATTTTATTGTACTTATTCATCAGAAAAAACAGAAAAAAAACACAAGAAAACTCGACATATTCATCTCTGGGAAATATAATAAAATTTTACTTCATTTTGTTGGAAAAGTACAGAGAATTTGGTGGTCGCAAAATGATTTTAATTTATAAAGGATTTTTTTGTTATGTTTTCTTGTCATTTTGCTAAGGGCAGTGTGTTTCTATCTCTTAGTTAAGTTGTGGTTATTTTATATTTGAAAATAGAATGACGTTGACATTTTGTTTGATCGTTTTAAAGTTGAAAAGTTAGTGAAAATTAGTGTTCCCTTTTTAGACACTCTTCTAATCAGAAAACAAGATAACTCCGTCATAGTAGATTGGTATACCAAACCAACCTACTCAGGAAGATACATTAACTTCCATTCCTCTCATACCACTAAAATAAAATAAATATGATACTGGGCTTGAAGTCAAGAATAGAGAGAATCTCTCATCCCTCCCTCAGACTAAAAAATCTAAATAAACTACGAGACGCACCAACTCCTATCCAATCCAATTAATAAATAAATTATTATTTAACTCAACCACACCCCCTGTATAACAAAACAACAATCTTACACCGGATATTAGTGCAATATATATATATATATATATATATATATATATATATATATATATATATATATATATGTATATATACAGTGTGTCCCAAAATGTTTTATACAAAGGGAGAAAAAGTTTATCTTACATATTATAAAAAAATTTATTCTTGATAAAAAGTTCTGCATTACGTAAAAATCCATAATCAAGCATCAAAAGTTTAAAATAGTTGATGGTATACAGGGAAGATAAAAATAATGATTTATATTGAAGAGTCAAATGTGTTTAAATTTAAATACAGAGCAAAATATTAATTGAAAATGTTAATAGGAACTAAAAAAGTATGTTCACGTTTAGATTTGTAGCCTACCTAATTAACAATTTAAAAAAACTCAGTAAACACGTCAGTAACTGTCGAATTATTTATTGAATAAAGGAAAATGAATTTAATTAAAAACCAGTGCACTAATTTTGATTGTATCATATTTTTGTTAAAAATTTGATAACCTTTTTATCTGCTTTGCAAGAATTATATCCATAATAAATTTGTGCTGATATTATTTGATTTTTGAAATTGCAACATTAACTAAATTACTACGTACATAACAACTAAACATATGGATTAATTCTAACTTTATTGCACAAGTGCTTCAATGTATCCACCGTCCCTTTCTACACAGGTGATTGTTCTTAGAGAAAAAATCTTTTATTACATCTCTAATTACGTCAAGAGTTATAGCTTCACATGTTTCCCTAATGACTCTCTCAAGATGATCAACATCTTGAAATGGCCTTTTAAGATAAATCTTTTCTTTTAAGTAGCCCTATAAAAAAGTCTAAAGGGGTGATGTCCGGAGACCTTGGGTGCCAAGTAAACTGCACATACCTCCCTATTACTCTACCGTTAAAAATGTGGAAAAGATAATCTCGAATATTTCTCGTACTGTGACATGATGCGCCATCATGTTGGTACCATATACGTTGTCTTTCAATTATCGGTAGGCGATTAAGAAACTCAGGGAATTCATTATTTAAAAATTCTAGGTAACGTTCAGCATTCATATTATTTCGAAAAAAGAATTGTCCAATGATTCTATTTCTAAAAATTCCACACCATAAATTGGTTTTAAACGAGTATTGATCTCAAGTTTGGATATTGAAGTTAGGATTAATATCGCTCCACCAGCGATAGTTTTGAGAACTTACTGTCCCATTAGACGTAAAATGTCGCTTCATCAGAGAAAAGTATTTGCCTTACCATAAACCTGTTATCTTCCAACGCTCCTTAAAACCAAGTACAAAATTCAAATATTCGTTCAAAATTTCCTGCTTTCAAAGTATGGGTAAATTGGGGTTTGTATGGTTTAAATTTATTTGATCTTAAAAGTTTCACAACTATAGTTTTACTCACATTCAATAAAGCTGATCATTTTCAAAGTGAATCTTTTGGCTTTTCTACTACCGACAGCATTACTTGATTTTGATTATCTTCATTTGAAATCCATGCCCGACGTTTTTAAATTTATTTTCAATACTTGAATGGAAAAGAAATTTATAAACCTATCAGAAGCTGTAGGTTCCTGATACCAAACCGGTATAATTTTGTTATTGTTACTTTTTATATTTTGGTATCCAGAAAAAGAACACTATCATCTGTTTCAATTTCGACAGTGAACTGCAACCTATCACTGAACGAGTTAAAAACGTCCAAAGTGAGCTGCACATACTCCGTCAGCACCTATCATGTTTAACATATTTATAAAAGAATGGAAGATGAAATTGTAGCATAGGTAACACGGAGGTTAAAGATAGTCTAGAACAATGGTAGCCAGGATGGATGAAACCCATTTTGTCTATAAAATTTATCATTGAAACTGAAGTACGTATTTTCAAAAATGAATTCAATGAACTATAAAAAACAGTTTTTTGATAATATAGTGTATATTTTTATTTAATCCCATTCTTTATCCAAAATATTCACTAGCAACTCTAGAGGTATATAAGTAAATAATGAAACTGCATCCAAGGAAATTAATTTGTAATTTTTTGGTAGCAAACGTTGTTAATACGTGGTCTGACGGGCAAGATAGCTTCGATCTTCAAGGACTACGCTCACATAAAAATAGCAAGATATAATCAATTATGTAAAAGGAATGTATTTAGTAGTGCAAAACAAAAGTCCCCACTTATACACTCCTGGACAAAATTAACGCAACAATATATTAAATCATACAAATCTCTATAATGAATTAATTTTAATAATTTTTTATGAACATTGGTTACACTAAAAGTTAGAAAAAACTTATTCGGATACTTTAAAAGTGAATTAGCTACCAAATTTCTCTATAAGATTCGAATTAAAATTATTCTTAAGACCTAATAACAAAATCGTTGAAATTATGTAATAATGAAAAAAATAAACTGGGACACTAGTAGCAAAATTAATGGTGTAACTGGGACACTAGTAGCGTGTATTGCCTCCTCTACTTCGGATGACAGCGTTTATGCGCCTAGGCATGCTGCTAATTAAATTTTGAATAAAATCTTGAGAAATTTGCTCCCATTCTGTGATAACTGCATTTTCAAGTTCCCTCAAGTTTCTAGGTGCAGGTATATGACGTTTCACATTTTTCTTAAGGTGATCCCATACATGTTCTATCGGATTCAGATCCGGGCTTTTTGGTGGCCATTGCATAATCGGTATCAACTTGATTAAGATAATCGAGTACCTCCCTAGCCACGTGAGGTCGAGCGTTGTCTTGCATAAACAGGAAACTGGGCCCCACAAAATAACCGAAAGGCATCACATGTTCTATTACAATATTCTCAAGATAGTAGTCAGCATTCATGGATCTCGAACGGACAGGAACTAACTCTGTGCGAGCATCAAAGCAGATGCCACCCCAGAACATAACAGAGCCACCGCCGAATGGAATCCTTGCAGAGATATTGCAAGGAGCAAAACTCTCTCCTAGTCTTCGCCATACTCGCTCACGACCATCTGGATGTTTTAGACTAACCCTAGTTTCATCTGTGAAGAAAACTTGTTTCCAATCATCCACAGACCAGTTTTCGTGATTTCGAGCAAAACGTAACCTGGCAACTCTGTTCTCTCTAGTAAGCAAGGGCGCAGTGGCTGGTCTCGTACTGTTTAATCCAGCTTCATTTAACCGTCTTCTAACTGTTTTAGAAGAAATTGTGACATTGCGAACAGCTTCAAGTTCGTTTCTTATCATAGAACTAGTGACAGTCCTGTTTCTTAAAGTATATTGTCTTATAAAACGTTCATCTGGGGTCGCTAGTGCATCGTTTTCACCCTTGCCCTAGCCTTCTAGAATAAGTTCCTACTTCATTCAAGCGTCTTACCATACGACTTATTGTGGAACGATGTTTGTCTAACAAATTGGCAACATCCCTCGTCCAATAAAACTGAGGCTCGCACTACCTCGTGTTCAGTTAAATTCCTTGTTCGATTCATTTTTCTAATTCTTCGGGGTCAAAAATAAAATAGTCTACCACAAAAACGTATTACTTTGAAAAAATGGAACAATTTATAAGCTTACTTTTAAAGAAAATCTATCGCATTATTACAGAAAATTGTTTATTTTCTAAAAAATTCTTTAAAACTGTAAATCTAAACGAATTGTTTTGATTTCTGTCATGAACAACGAAACAAAATATGCATAGCCTACTATTCAAATACTCGATAAACTTTAAAAACTGACATAAGAAAAAGATAAATTAATTTTCAGATTGTTGCGTTAATTTTGTCCAGG
>CM032455.1:150878269-150983269 GCA_019049505.1 Pachyrhynchus sulphureomaculatus | reverse complement strand
GCTTTGTTAGGACTCTAAGGCCCAAAAGTGAAAACCTAAACTGAAACCCAAATTTTTAAATAAATATCTGAATTCAGCAAGGAATTTTACGTCCGACTCTTAAAAGGATTTTACACTTCAATTATAGCTTCATGGCTTATTTCAAGAAGTTACTCAATTGCAGGAACTCCAGTATCAATGTCATTTAATAATTAATACACATGGTCCATATCCACTTGGTTGTCTAAAACTTCCAACTCTAATTCTATATTAACATCTGAATACGCATGGTCGAATAAACGATTTTTCAAAGCATTTTTAAACATTTTCTGAGAAAAATGTGAGACACAAAATTTTCAATTGGAAAATTAATGACGCGTTTGGTTGCTGAAAGCCAAATCCATGCTCTATTACTAAAGAAATGTCATAAGAGACATAACTCCTCAGAATTATGCAATTTATACGCGTACGATTTCTTACACAATTAATATTCTTTAATTAAATCATTTACTCAACATCTTTAGGGAAGAAGAAGAAACAACTCGCTCCCGGCGTACTTTTTGAATTATTTTTACAATTGTCAACGGCACAACAATAACCTCCTTTCCGCATGATTATATAAATTGTTTGTCAACCTTTTCGATTTTCTTCACTTACAAACGTTTATAATTCTCTTTTTATAAAAACTCTCTCCCTTCTGTCTTTAAATTCATAAAAACTGCAGTCACGTTAAGAAACGATCGACAATACATTTCAAAAGGCACATTCCGAGTTGAGATGTAAACACTGAACAGCCATTTTGAAAAAGGGACCCGTCGACACGCGCTCTGTCAAAATCTCATCACCTACTTGAAGCACACTTTCGCTACTGTTTTGCGTTTACTATGATAACGTTTTATTTTTTTCTGTTGTCATCGGTGTATAATGTTTTTTACAACTTACGTTCAATGAAAAGAGAAAGATTTTTTTTTTCTTTTGTTTTTTCCTTTTATCACAGACATGTTTCTATATATATATATATATATATATATATATATATATATATATATATATATATATATATATATATATATATATATATATTTGTCCATTTCAAACGTACATGGAAAAAAGAAATTCCCCAAACTTTATGAAAATGTTCCCTTAGTACCTCCGAGGATTTCTGTAAAATTTTTGATTTTTGATATTAATGATTTCGATGTACAGCAGTTCAAAGTTGGCCAGAAACGTGATATTTGCTAAAATCGTGTTTTTTCAACTGTAAATTGAGCGAAAACGGAGCAAAAATGAAAAAAAAAACTCAAGAAACATTATTTTTAGCAAATTTTCCCGACTTATTAAAAAAAATTATCATTTTGAAATTTTGTCACCTTTCAGATACCTTTTTGGCCATTTTAAGTGCCAAAATGGGGTGCCACCGTTTTTTTTAACTACGAAAAATGGCTTCCGCGTTCAAAAATCTGTAGGGTCCTAAATTTTTAGGGTGAGTTCATAAAAACTCTTAAGATTATAGCTATTTTACTAAAAATCTCCTATTTTTCTTTTTTTTTATTTAAATGCAAGAACTTAAACTAAAATTCAAAAAAAATTACTTCATATTTCACTTATTACTTTATTAAGTTATAAAAAAAAATAATATATACACATAGGTTTAGTATTTAATTCCTTGAAAACAAGAAAGTCAAACAACAAAAATATTAAAATATTTTGTGATATATATATATATATATATATATATATATATATATATATATATATATATATATATATATATATATATATATATATATATATATATATATATATATATATATATATATATATATATATATATATATATATATATATATATATATATATATATATATATATATATATATATATATATATATATATATATATATATATATATATATATATATATATATATATATATATATATGTATATATATATATATATATATATATATATATATATATATATATATATATATATATATATATATATATATATATATATATATATATATATATATATATATATATATATATAAATATATATATGTAGATATACAGTGCCATTCATAAAGTTTGTACCATATGAGAAAAATTTTTATTATAAGAGTTTTTGAAAATTTAACTTCGAAATATGTTAGTGCATGTTTTATGTTTAGGATTACACCCAAATTAGGTTATGACGTCATATGACTTGCCTGTCAAATTTGACATTTAAATTTTAAAATGTGAAAAAATGGTATTTTTATTGAAAATATCGAAAAAGGTTATAAAGAAAAAATGATTGTATTGTAGTTTTACAGTTATGTACCAACGTTCAAAAAGATTTGATGAAATTGACTTTTTTTCAATTATGAATAGCACTGTATATATATATATATATATATATATATATATATATATATATATATATATATATATATATATATATATAAAGTGAACGTAGTAACAAAAAAAGTTTTTATTTTAAAAATTTTTATTGTTCCATAAGCAAAAAAAGACGCTCTGAAAACTTCCTGTCTATAATCAAATAAGTTTGTAGGGCGTTCACGTTCTCTTTGGCTTGCATAAGGTCTTTTTCTCGTGGGAGACGCTAAGCTGCCTCAATTTGCCCTGTGACAATAGGTTGTTTGCGGCATTTTGTTCTTTATGACGAAAATGAAGTTTTTACATTCCAGACAGTGAAAAGTTTCGTTTATAAAGTTTTGCTTTTACATTTTTCGGGTGCCATCCGGATTTACGAAACGAATATTAAGCATTATTTAAATTAGGCTGTAGAATAACGTTTTACTTTATGAGTTTAATTTTTGTTTGTTAATATTGCAGCTTCTTTTTACAGAAACTTACCGATGCTAAACGGCTGCTCTTATATCGCAGAGAACGGATTCTAGGTATATAGATGCTAATAAATATACCTTTGTTATTTATTTTGAGTAATACCGATTTTTAGTGTTCCTTACGGAACGCTTCTGGGATCACTTTGGTGTCCGTCTGTTTGTCACACGCGATTTTCTCCGAATCTATTTGACATAAAAAGTTGAAATTTGAGACAAATATAGGGTTTTAGTTGATAATTAGAGCCCTTTACTTTTGAAACTTAAATTTTGACTTAAGGGGTTAGCTTGTGAGAGGAAGTGAAAAAAAAATCTAACGTCTCCGAGTGAGGTGTCAAAAAAGCTTAGGAAAATACGTGTTCGAAAATATACATGATGTAACACTTGCTCAAAATTTTCTTTATATAACGTTTTAAAAATGGCCAAAAATCGCTCTCTCACCCCCCTATCTCGAAAAGTACTAATCAAAAAAAATTTTAAAAATTCTGGAATATTCTCCATAAAGTGTAGATTGAGCGAAAATCATCATGAATGTTTGATAATTTATCTGGTATATTAAAAAAGGGATTTGTCTTGGCAATGTGGTGGAGGCATTTTTCCTAGAAAGTCGTGAATTTAAACGAGACGAGGCCGAATGGAACACTAATTGCGCATGTCCAATTTATACTTGACCGGTAGCACATTCTATAAACATTAAATTAAACATATTGAGGTGTCACCATACTAGAAAACAAAACAAAGAATTTACGATAAAATAAAACTGATTATTTCTACATATTTATGTATTAGAGTTGTAATCCTGTAGAGTACCAAAAAATATATATAAAAAGGGCTGGCGGAGAAATCGGAAAAACAGGAAAATCTAACCGAAAGGTGACCTGGTAGTAAAAATTTTGGAAAGCAAAAGTGGAGGAAAAGCAGCAAAACCGGCAGTAAAACCCTGAAAAGACAAGAAAACATTGTACCACCTATAAAGAGATCTCAGGCTTTTTGAATGTAGTTACAAAATAGTATCGGTCTGCTTTCTTAATTTCAGAACGGGACGAAAAGTAAAAAAATATTACCCACAAACAGGTGCACAGAATTAAGGTAAAACACCTATCGTTCGACGCTCTTTATCGAAAATTGATCTCGCGCTGCAACCGGCCTACCTGCCAAAAACCCATCGCACTGGTTTCAACGTTTACCGTAAATCGAGCAGAAATAGAAAACTTGGAAAGGTAAAATATTTATAACCAAACACAAGTACTGACTTTATATAGTGGATTACAAAAATGAAATATTATACCCCATTTGGTAATATTATTAATACGAGTATAAGGAGACTCAAGGAATACTGAAAGTTCCAGAAAAAAACTAGTCCTTTTGCTGAAATTGAGGTAGGAACGATTTTTTTTTTCAGTTAAACCGAAGATATTTAACAATTTATCCTATAAACGTATAATAATTTTGTTTATATTACTAGGTGGAATCACACATGATTCATTTTTTGAAACAACTAATTATAACAGCCGAAAATGCAAAAATAGTAAGACTATATAGATTCACTGGGATACTGAACAGGTAATACCTTAACTACAACATCAAAATTTTAACTCGAATCCTAACAATTTTCTTAATTTTGTATAAGAAAAATAAAGAAATAAGAATAAGGTTATGAAATTATTAGAGCCCTTTGTTGGCTCTCTCCAATATTTCCACATTGTATAGATTGTTCTATAGATTAGATTCTTGATCTTTTCCAGCAGATAGTTAATGTAAAAGAGATAGAAAGTAGGAGACAGAATGGAGCTTTGGGGCATACTGGCGTTGATAGTGAAGGTATCAGAAAAAAATCTGTCGACTTCCAGCCATAAAAACACTCCTTTAGGAAACATGAGCGATAAACAAAACTTTTCAAGCATACCATAAGAGTGTTAGTTCTCTCGTGCATTTCTGAAGTACTATGGCAAGTCATGCACAGTCTAAGCACAATGGTACAATACGTAATTTTTACACAAATTCATTTTCTGGCCGCAATTTTCAAGGAATTTCAATATTCTTTTTTTTAATTTGCATTTTTGATTTCTGTTCTGTTCGTGCTGTCTGAACAGATTGTTGTTTATTGACAATTATTGGAACTCACTTGTCAATAAACATAGTTTTTAGCTATTTACACCAAGAACATCAAACCTATCATAACCCTATGGAAAGAGAAAAAATCATCAGATGAACGGTTCCTAAACTTAAGGCTTTTGAACCAGGAACTTTAAAACTAACATAACGTAATATAGCGAAGACCAAACCTAACATAACCTAATGTAGCGAACTCCAAACTTAACGTAAACCTAATAGAAAAAAAAAGCAATATATATATATATATATATATATATATATATATATATATATATATATATATATATATATATATATATTAATAAATTAGTAAAAATTGGGGTAAATAATCAGAAATTCGCTCATACAGATCGATAGAGAAATCAAGAAAGAAGATTCGAAAAAAAAAATTATTAAGATTCCTTGAAAATTGAAACCTTAACGTAAACTAATAGAAAAAAAGCAATATATATATATATATATATATATATATATATATATATATATATATGTATATTAATAAATTAGTAAAATTGGGGTAAATAATCAAAAATTCGCTCATACAGATCGATAGAGAAATCAAAAAAGAAGATTCGAAAAAAAAAATATTAAGATTCCTTGAAAATTGTGACCAGAAAATAAATTTGGGAAAAAATTACGTATTGGTGCGTAGCTTAGCCAACAATCCGTCATGCCAAGCACGGTCAAATGCCTTGAATATATCACGTGCAACCTCTGGAGATGCTCCAAAATATTCAATGGCGTTATCCCAAATATGTGTTAAATAAGTCAGAAGATCTCCTGATGATTTTTGCTTACGAAAATCACATTGATGATCGCTAATAATATCGAATCCTTCCAGATATTTTCGAAGATGTTTTTCATAATTTTAAATGATTGAAAACAATGTGACTGATCGGGAGTTGTTTGGCAAGATCTTCTGATCTTTTTAGGTATCAGCTGATTTGTACAGCGCATTTCCTGAAGGAGTGACATATTCCGTTTCTGTAGGATAGTTTGAAAATTTCACAGAAAACTAATGTTAGTTCTCTCGTGCATTTCTGAAGTACTGTGGCAGGTCATGCACAGTCTAAGCCATAAAATATGTCTAAATAAATAAGGGAGGTATAAAATGACATACCCACACCCAAATAAATTTTCAACAAAGTTTGTTTCCGATCGCTGTTGAAAATTGATGAGATAAATTATTAAAGGTAATGCACTCGTGATAATTTTCGTTTAATCTAGGCCCAGTGGAGAATATTCAAGAGTTTTTTCAAAATTTTTTGATCAATACTTTTCGAAAAAACGGGGAGAGGCAGCGATTCTTTTCAATTTTATAAAAATAATACGAAGAAAAATGTGCGCAAGTATTACATTATATATATTTTTGAACTGGTGTTTTCACCAGCTCTCATTTGACATCCCACTCGATGACCTGGTAAAAAAATTATTTTTTCACAATTAACCCTTTAAGTCAAATTTTAACTTTAAAAACTACACAGCTCTAGTAGGGCCATCAACTCCTATATTATTGCCAAATTTCAACTTTCTATGTCAAATCAGGTATCACAGACAGACAGACACCGAAGTGATCTTATACATGTTCCGTACGGAAACTAAAAAAACCTGTCAAGTGCAAGTTGAACTTGTATAATTAGTGTTCCGTACGTTAATTGCTTTTAAAATAAAAAAAATTTGTTACGGTGGTATAAAATGATCAGTGACTTTACAAAACACACCCCAAATTAGTTTTCAACAAGGTTTGTTTCCAATCTTTACTGAAAACAGATGATTTTGAATTTTTTTTTTTTATACCAGATAAATTATTACAGGTAATTTACTCGTGATAATAATAACCACTCTCTCCACACTCCGTGGAGAATATTTCAGAATTTTTCAAAATTTTTTGATCAGTACTTTTCGAGATAAGGTGGGGGGGGGAGGCTGGTTTGAAAAGTCCGTGCAAAAATAAAAACTACTTATGTGTTTGGGGTAAACCTTTTTTATTTTTCGACATAGTCTCCTTTTAGGCTTATACACTTCGTCCAACGATGTTCTAGTTTGTTGATCCCTTCCGAATAATAGGATTTGTCCAAGTCTGCAAAATATCCATTAGTGTCTGCAATCATCTCCTCGTTTGAATAAAATCTTTGTCCCGCCAGCCATTTTTTCAAATTGGGGAACAAATAGTAGTCCGAGGGAGCCAAGTCTGGAGAATAGGGGGGATGTGAAACGAGTTGGAATCCTATTTCCATTAATTTTGCAACCACAACTGCTGAGGTGTGTGCTGGTGCGTTGTCGTGATGGAAAAGGACTTTCTTGTGGGCCAATCGCGGGCGTTTTTCTTGCAGCTCGGTTTTCAAACGATCCAATAACGATGAATAATATTCACCTGTAATAGTTTTACCCTTTTTCCAGATAGTCGATGAGGATTATCCCTTGCGAATCCCAAAAGACAGTCGCCATAACCTTTTCGGCCGAAGGAACGGTCTGTGCCTTTTTTGGTGCAGATTCCCCCTTGGTAACCCATTGTTTAGATTGTTGTTTGGTCTCAGGAGTATAGTAATGTATCCATGTTTCATCCACAGTGACGAAACGACGCTTAAAGTCCTCCGGATTCTTCTGGAACAGCTGCAAACCATCCTTGCAACACTTCACACGATTCCGTTTTTGGTCAAGCGTGAGCAATCGCGGCACCCATTTTGCGGATAGCTTTCTCATGTCCAAATGTTTATGCAAAATATTATGTACCCGTTCAGTCGAGATGCCCACAGCACTAGCAATCTCACTCACCTTAACTCTTCTGATCTTGATCAATGATTTCTGGAGTCGTAACCTCCACAGGCCGTCCAGAACGTTCAGCGTCACTCGTGCCCATATGGCCAGTCCGAAAATTTTGAAACCACTTATAAACTGTTCTAATCGAAGGTGCAGAGTCACAGTAATGTTTATCAAGCTTCTCTTTAGTCTCCTGAGGCGTTTTGCCTTTCATAAAGTAATGTTTAATCACCACACGAAAATTCTTTTTCGTCCATTTCTTGAAAATCACTCGACTTCCTTGATTCACACGAATGCCAAACACAAAGAAATAGACCAATATGGCTGAAACTTGGTGTGCGTTCATACAAGAGATGCTACTAACTAAACATGACCTCGATACGCGCCGGTGGTGCCATCTCTCGGACTTTGCACGGACTTTTCAAACCAGCATATATATATATATATATATATATATATATATATATATATATATATATATATATATATATATATATATACATATATATATACATATATATATATATATATATATATATATATATATATATATATATATATATATATATATATATATATATATATATATATACATATATATATACATATATATATATATATATATATATATATATATATATATATATATATATATATATATATATATATATACTAAACTAAACCCTTAAGTCAAAATTTTACTTTCGAAACTACATGGCTCTGATGAGGCCATCAATTCCTACATTATTACCAAATTTCAACTTTCTATGATAAATAGTTTTGGAGAAATTCGGGTGTGGCAGACAAACAGACAGACAGACAGACAGACAGACAGACAGACAGAAGGACGGACGGATGGACGGACGGACGGATAGACAGACAGAAGAACGGACGGACGGACAGACAGACAGATACCGAAGTCATCTTATAAGTGTTCCGTACGGAACACTAAAAAGATCTCAGAAACAGAATATGTGCCTTAATTGATGTGTGAAAAGCCGTTGTGTCGTTTTTTAATTGGCAAATAACATAATTTTTTTAAGCTCTGCGAGTTCCACTTCGTAAATAACACACAGCAAAACCAGCATATTTTCTAGCGATGGTGAATTGTATTCCAGGAGTGCTCGGGAACCGAAAAATATAAATTCTACAATTTTTAAGTCAATTTTATTAGTAGATATAATCTCGTGGGGATTAATTCAACGTTTTCAAGAATTGGGGCCCCGAGAATATTCGATCACTTGAAGCGCAGCGTCCGAAGTGCATTTAATTCCACAATAATAATTAGGTAAGTTTCATCGCCAAATTTCAGATTCATGCTGAGGTAGATAACATACATATTACACATGTATGATAAGGATACAACATCACTTCTGTTATCTATAAAGAAAACACCATTAACCTAAATTTGAACTATTCTAACCTAACCTGAACAAGCTCTGATAGATCCTAAAGCAAACAGTCAAATATACTATAATATTCCGGCCGTGAACATCATTATTGGCTACCTTCGACTACTCTCCTACGCTATAAATCCCAATAAGTATATCACACTAATAAATTTCAACGTGGCATAACCAGAATGGCAAATATGGTAGTGTATAGCCAGGCTATCAGTCAGTTGTGCCGGCCTTCGGACGGCAAAATACGTGCCTGCAACCCAGGCATCAAGCGTTGCATCTAGATAGCGCTGCATGTGATAGGTTTGATCGTAGCAGGCTTTGCCATGCCCACAAAGTGTTTATTAGCTAGTTCTGACTGTCTGAGAGGAATTTTCAATGGACGATCAAAGTTATAAAACTTTTTATTTACGTTAAATTTCGAGAAAATATCTTTGGGAAATATGTAGAAAATGGTTTTTTCTAATAATTTATTACCACGATCCTATTCTACAGAATAGTTATGACCACTACATCAAATACTTAATTTGCATACTCGACTCGACCATGTTAGCGTCAACAAGAGCAACGATTGACTAAACTTAAAATTAAAAACTAGTTTGTTTGTCCTAATAGTTCTGATTACTTAAGCGTAACTGACCAATCACAGGCATCGACTTAGTTCCGGTCAGGGAAACAGTGCAGTGTGACCATTTTTAAAAGTGCGCTCCCGATTTATGGCAAATTGTTGGAAATTTATTTTTTTTATTGTATAGTGGTATAGTACATGTCAAGGAGTAACAATTTTTTTTCCATCGACATACCTTTTGTAAGACGGCATTTAAAAGCCCTAATTTTTTTCAACATTTTTCCTTAAAATGTTTTTTTTCTAATTTATTTTGCAAAAAAGTTATGCAGCAAAAACCTGTTACAACATTATTTTTTGGCCATGGATAATAGCTTCTGGTTGAAGTGGTTTCCCATGCTGAAAAAGTAGATATGAATCTTATTTATGGCAAAGCAAGAAGAAATTCTCGGGAAGCCGTTAGACTGTATCGAAAACGTAACCCCGTTCTGTATATCCCTGATTACACTATGTTTTGTCGATTAGAACGAAATTTGAGGAGCAATATGGATTCATTTTCTGGGCAGAAAGGTATTGCTAAACGAAAAATTGTTTTAAGAGATGAAAAAATCATCCATATAATTCAATCAGGCCAGTAATCAGGCAATTGAATGTATCTTATGGGGCTATTCAGAAATCTCTTAAAGCTTATAAATACCATAACTATAAAATGCATAATCTTCAGTTATTAACACAATTTAATTAGGAACGACGACCGAGTTTTGTAGCAGAAATGATGATTAAATATGACGAAGAATGCTATTTTCTGATTCATATATTATGGACAGATGACATTTCTGGAAAGGGAGAAACTCTATAATATGAACACTTTCTTTCAGAAAAAGGAGAAGAGGAACTGGACATGGATTAGTCCTGATGGTGAGTCAAGAAATGAAATTGATTATGCACTAACAACACATAAGAACATAGTAACAGACGTGAAGGTCCTAAATAGATTTACAACGGGTAGTGATCATAGGCTGGTCAGAGTTAAGGTATTTTTTAACAAAAGACGAATGAAAACGTTTACACAACAAGAAAACAAATAAAACAGACAGACAAACACTAAAAGAAAACGTAAAACAATACCAAAAACAGATTACAGCCAACCTTAATAACAACACTTTAACTACAGGAGCAAGTATAGATGAAAGAAACAGAAAAATAATTGAAACACTCAAGACCACCGCAGAAAAAATAGCTCCCCAATCTACTAGGCGAAAGAATAACAAGCTCAGTGAAGAAACAAAAAGAATGTTGGAACAATGAAGACAACTTATACACGAAGGAAAGAGATTAACTGTCGAATATGCAGAACTGAATAAGACAGTACGAAAAGCGGCTAAAGAAGACATGAACAAATACAAAGAAAATATGGTTAAAGATCTTATAGAGAAAAACAAAGGATTACATTTTTTAGAAGAGCAAACGCCTGCAAAAGTGAGATAATTAAATTGAAGGACCAAGAAAGAAACATAATCAATATCCAGAACAGAATTACAACTTACTATCAAGACCTCTACACTTCAAAAGTCCAAAATGTCGTAGTTGAAAAGGACAATTCATCAACAGACAAAAGATTAATTAATGTCAATTCCTGACATAGAAATGGATGAAGTTAAAAAAGCCTCACAACAGATGAAAAGTGGAAAAGCGGCTGGAGAGGATGATATTATACCTGAAATGCTAAAATGCGGAGGTGAAGCTCTAACGAATGAATTAAAAGATCTTTTTAATGAATGCCTCAAATGTGGAAATATACCAGAAGACTGGGAAAACGCCATAGTCATCTTAATATACAAAAAAGGTGACCCCGAAAAAATCCTAGAATTAGTTAACTTTCCCAAGTTTACAAGCTGTTCTCACGAATCATAACAAACAGACTGGAACACAAAATAGAATTATACCAACCGATAGAACAGGCTGGATTCAGATCAGGCTTCGGTACGATTGAGCACTTGCACACATTGAGAATACTAATCAAGAAGGCCACCGAATATAATATACCAATGTGGCTCACATTTGTAGATTTTCGCAAGGCTTTCGACACAGTGGAAAAATGGGCGCTTATAAGAGCTCTTAGAAATGCTCGTATAGACCACAGATACAGCGAACTGATAGCCAGAATATATAAACGAGCAACACTCAAAGTTATGGTAAACTAAAAAACTGACAAACAAGATCCCGGTGAACAGGGGAGTGAGACAGGGCGATGTAATATCGCCTAAGTTGTTTACAATGATCTTAGAAGATGTATTCAAAGAACTGAATTGGGACGAAAATGGCCTTCTGATAGCTGGCGGTCGTCTAAACAACCTGAGATTCGAGACATTGTAATTATAGCAGACAATAAGAATAAAATGATCCAGATGATCACAGATCTCCACCACCAAGCAAGAAAAGTGGGACTTGACATAAATTTCTCCAAGACAAAGTACATGAGTAACGAAGAGACCATGATGAAAATATAGTGACTGAACATTCAACAATAGAAAAATTAAACACGTACATCTATCTGGGCCAAATAATAACGACAGGAAAGGAAAACCAGCAGCTTGAAATAGAAAGAAGGATACGTATGGGATGGGCAGCATATGGAAAATTGAAATATGTACTGAATATGAACATTCCTTAAAGATCAAAAACCCAAATTTATAATCAATGTATCTTACCAGCTACAACGTATGGAGCCGAGACATGGGTTTTAACTAAAAGAACAATAGAAAAACTACAAGGTTACCAACGAGCAATGGAAAGGAAGATGTTGAGTGTTACTTTGAAGGACAAGAAAACTAATAAATGGATTAGACAACAAACAAAGGTGGATGATATCACCAAACGGATAACATCTCTGAAATGGAGCTGGGCCGGCCATGTAGCGTGGAGTGGCAAGATCACTAGGTGGAGACCATGGGGTGAAAAGCGAAGCATAGGAAGGCCCCAACAAAGATGGAGCGACGATCTGAAGAGAATCGGTGGGCTTAACTGGTATCAGCAAGCACAACATAGAGAAACATGGAAAGATTTGAGAGAGGCCTATACCCGACAGTGGGAAGAGAGCGGCTGAAGGAAGAAGAAGGAAGAAAGTCATTTCAACAGAAAAAATTATCATTACTGGCCTGACGAGAATCCAAACAACGTTAATCAAATTCAGAATTAAGGCCATTACGGCTCTAATGTCAGGTGTGGGATAATTGGGAGACATTTGGTAGGACCATACTTTTTTAGGAACACTAACTGGAAATAGATACCTTAATTTCTTGGTTTTATTAGAAAATGTTCCCCTTATTTTAAAAAAGCATATGTGGTATCAACACGACGGAGCACCACCTCATACAACTGCTGCTGTTAGAGAGTATTTGAATAAACGGTTTTAACGAAGATGGATAGGAATTCGCAGCTCAGTTATTCAATGGGCACCTAAGACACCAGGCCCTACGTCGTTAGATTTTTTCTTGTGGGGGACTATTAAAGATATTGTATACAAAACTGCGACAAATGATGTTGAGCACTTAAAGGCAAGAATATCAGAAGCGTGCAATAGTATATCTGAAGAAATTATTTACAAAGCTGCTTATCAAGCGTTAATGGAAAGAATAGAAAAATGCATGATAGAAGAAGGAAGACATATAGAAAATTTATTTTTATGCTTTTTTTTTGTTTTTTAAGTTTCAAACATTTAATTTTGATAAATATGTAATAAGTTGTGTAATGTTAAAAGTTATATAACGTTTTTTATTTTTCAAAACTATTTTATTAAAAAGAAAACCTCAACAGCATAGTATCTAATATTATTATAATTGCTGTCAGATTAAAATGTTACAGCCGCCTACTAGATAAATTGTTTGAAAACCGCCACGCGTGGCATATTGTAATCGCTATGACCAAAAAATAATATTTTAGAGAGTTTTTACTGCATAATTTTTTTGCAAAACAAATTAGAAAAAAAATAGTTTAAGGAAAAAAAATGTTGAAAAAAAATAAGGCTTTCCAATGCTGGTTTACAAAAGGTATATCGATTAAAAAAAGTTGTTTGGCGTGGCGGCGCTCAGCGTCGTTTTCAGTACCAAATGTTAAATACGTCAGTATACTCCTTGACATGCACTGTACCATTCTACATTTAAAAAAAAAAAACATCCATCCCGATTATTTCGCCTTATCTCCCATAATCTCGAATTCTCCCGTAATACAGGGGCTTCCATAAATCGGGACCGAGCATCTAAAAATGATTACCCTGTACATAAAATGTATATTAGCGTTTCCAGAATTAAGAGTTCCAAAAACCAGGTTATTCCATTTAAAAACATAAATTTTGTAACACATGTCAAGAAGTTACAATCGCGAAGCACGATTTTTTCTTTTTTAACTCCGTAAAAAAACCAAAAACGCTAAAACTCTTCAAATAAGGAAGCTAGAGTCTAATATTCCTTTAAACTACGACTTAAATATGTTGTTACACTTTTCATAATTTTCAATAACGCTCAACCTGCAAAACTACATAAAATTTAATACAAAGTTTTATAAGCAATAATAAAAAGAATTTTCTCACCTACGATAAATTTAAACTAATGTTTAATTTCGTATATCTAAACATACACTTAAAAAGGTTTTATGGGAACAACAAGGAAGTAAAAATGAAAAAACGGACTAAGTCAGTGCCGTGTCTACAAAATTCTTGGAACACTTTTAATGTATGTAAGTGGTTGAAAACTAAAATTTTTTTTTTATAGGTTTAGCACACGTGCTACAGGGAAGTCCCTAAAGCGCTACAGGAGCGACACGTGTGCGGAGAAGGCGATTTACGTTGTTCTTGAATCGCTGTAAATTGTACTCGGTGGGAAAACACAGTCCTGAGCAAATTATTCCAAAGGGATGATGTTCTCCATATAAAAGACTGCTTGGAAAGCGTTGTACGAGGAGTAACAAGCTGAACCTCATACGGATGTGAAGTATTAGCGCGACGTGTACTTCTAACAAGCATCGCTCTGTAGAATAGGCTCAAGTCGCCAACCGTTCTTCGATGGTCCAGCGAATGAAGGCCGCAGGTCAGTTCCAGGTATCCAGTCAGACGAACAGCTCTTCTCTGAATAGAATCCAACAAATGCAGTGTATGTTTGGGAGCGGAGCTCCAAACATGGGAGCAGTATTCCATAGTTGGTCGAATTTGAGCTTTGTAAAGAATTCACAGTTGTTGTGGAGTGTAAGGCTTTCTGGTTCGAAATAATATTCCCAACTTTTAAGAAGCTATCCTTGCTATGCCTGCAACATGTTCATGCCAGGACATATTTGCTCCCAAATTAACACCCAACAAATTGAGTGACGATGTTAGAGGAATGGAGTGCCCCGACATAACTATGTGGTGTTCAGCAACGTTAACCTTTTTAGAGAAAACTGCCGCCTGGGTTTTTGTAGCGTTAAATTCCACTTGGTTACTGTCACCCCAAGATAGAATCTCTTCCAGGTCTTTGTTAAGTTGAATGATTTCCTGCTGAGTAGCCGATGTCCGAGCGTTCAAAGTGAATGAAGAGTTAAGTGTACTGTCATCTGCAAAGCTGATGATTGGATTGTCGGTCTTTTCGAGCAGATCGTTAATATAAATGAGAAATAGAGTAGGAGACAGTATGGAGCCTTGGGGTACACCGGCGTTGATAGTGAAGGTGTTAGAAAAAAATCCGTCGACTGCCACTCGTAAAGAACGCTCTCTGAGGAAACATAAGAGCCACAAACAGAACTTTTCAGACACACCACAAGAGCGTAGCTTAGCCAACAGTCCATCGTGCCAAACACGGTCGAATGCCTTGGATATGTCAAGAGCAACCGTTCGAGATTCTCCAATGTGTTCAATTGCGTTGTTCCAAACATGTGTTACATAAGTCAGAAGATCTCCTGTTGATCTATGTTTACGGAAGCCATATTGATGGTCGCTAATAATATTGAATCCTTCAAGATATTTTAGAAGATGCTGATTGATAGCCTTTTCCATGACTTTCGATATTATTGAAAGCAGTGCGATTAGTCGGTAGTTATTTGGCAAGGTCTTCTTGCCTTTTTTAGGTAGCGGCTGAACTGTGGCACATTTCCAGCAGGAAGGAAATATTCCCTTTCTGTAGGCTAAGTTGAAAAGTCTACAGAAAACTGCTGTTAGTTCCCTCGCACAGTTTTTGAGAAATATGGCAGGTATTCCGTCAGCGCCAGAACCTTTTGGGGGTCTAGCTTCATCAAAATACGTTTTATGATACGCTGTCTGAAGACAATATCGGGCATCCTTGACTGCACTATGGAAATCGACAGTAGAATGTGAAGCAAGGAGTTCAGCCGACAAGTTCGCTTTCTCAACAGGTGTCGTTGCAATAGAATTATCTGGCCGTGTGAGTGGTGCTACGGTGGATTTGGTGAAATTTTGACTAACTGCCTTAGCGACCTTAGCAACTGACCAAAAGGACAATCGACAAAGCAGAAATTTATAATTAAAAGTTGTTTTACTCTATAAAGCAAATAAAATTCTCATTTGAAAAGCAGTCAAAAATGTCTAGTGGAACCCACAACTTACACTCAATTTACAGGATGTAACAAAAACCAACGAATTCCTTTCGAGAGCTAGTAAGTTAAATTTTGAGATATTGACACTTTCATGAATTTCATGACAATCTACACCTTAGTTCAGTTTATCTGGTGCCACAGCTACAAATTTACGTATTTTAGGATTCTAATTATTGTTACGTAATCCTGAATAACCCTCATCATAATTCAAAATAAAACTGTGCTAAGTCTGTGGGGAAGTATCATGACTAAAAACATTTTAAATAGCTAACTTTGAATGTTCATACTCTAATAGATTTAACGATTTTTCACCAAGGTTATATTCTGGTGAGTTATGGCCTATTATATATATATATATATATATATATATATATATATATATATATATATATATATATATATATATATATATATATATATATATATATATATATATATATATATATATATATATATATATATATATATATATATATATATGTATATATATATATATATATATATATATATATATATATATATATATATATATATATATATGTATATGTATATATATATATATATATATATATATATATATATATATATATATATATATATATATATATATATATATATATATATATATATATATATATATATATATATATATATATATATATATATATATATTATATATATATATATATATATATATATATATAGGTATATATATGTATATATATGCATATATATATATATATATATATATATATATATATACATATATACATATATATATATATATATATATATATATATATATATATATATATATATATATATATATATATATATATATATATATATATATATATATATATATATATATATATATATATATATATATATATATATATATATATATATATATATATATATATATATATATATATATATATATGTATATATTGTGGCGTGTTAACTTTACCCGCACATTGAGGCGCACTTTTTGCAGCCCCTTCTTAATTTCTGAGAATGGATTGAGTGAATACTGATTTTAAAAGAACTAAAGAAATTAAACAAACACTAGCTCAGTTTTTCTTGGTAGAGTAATATGGGTAAGAGATAATTTTTGTACGTCTTTTTGGAATTTTGGTTGTACTAATTTTGGCCACCATTCATTTTAAAATAGAAAGGATCTAACTTCAGCTAAAAAAATGAAAAAATACTGAAGGGTTATGCAGTTGTTAAGGAAAAGTTTTTATATGGTACAACCCTTTTGTCCTGAAAAGTAAGATAGGTGTACAGTGAAACACTAGCTTTAAACATCAAACAAAAAAATTTATTACTGATTAACTTAAAAGTTCTAACTTTTGCAGTTCTGTTATTACAAAAAACTTTAGCCTAATAGGTAGTTCTTACTTAGTTATTACTAAATAAAGTTCTTAAATCAGGCATTTTACTATTAAAACTTTGCTATACCCGATATTGAACATTCGTGAGGTTCACATCACGTGTTATCAGTTCAAATCGATTTTAAAACACTTATCTGCGGGAAAATAGGTCTATTGATGTATATTCTGGTGACTTACGATTTTCCTACGGGCTTTTTAGGCATTGAGTTAAGCACTAAAACCGTTTTTACACACTCCATCCTAATTTAACAGTACGGCTTCATGATGAGAAGAGCCTACTACGGCTACTTAAAAAAAGCCCACTACGGCTTCACTTTTAAAAAAGCCTCGTACATGACTTGGCTCTCCGATAAAAACAAACTACTGCGGCCATTGGTAGGAAGAAACCTTCACTGCGGCTCAATGGAAGAAGCCTGGCCGCGGCTTGATCGGAAAAAGCCTCGATCTGCATTCTCCAGACCCTTAAATAATCCGTAAGAATTACGTCTCTACGATGGCTACTCCGGAAACAAACATTTGACCAATCGACGCATACCACGAATTGAATCAAATCGGTCAGAAACCCGCAATGCATATTGTAATATGAGCGCTTAGAAATCCGAGTGAACTACACTGCTCGATACAAAAATGAAAAAAATGTAAATTATAAGGCCAAAAACAAACAATAACATTACATGTTCTTAAAATCTAGGAAGAAATGAATGTTACAATAAATATATATATATATATATATATATATATATATATATATATATATATATATATATATATATATGTATATATATATATATATATATATATATATATATATATATATATATATATATATATATATATATATATATATGTGTATGTATATATATATATATATATATATATATATATATATGCCATCAAGAGATTTTGTTAAACTGGGAAAGTGGTGATGAAGTCAAAATCTGAGCTAATTGTTTTTGTCTGTTTACTGTAACCATCAGTGTACATGCGAAAACCCATCAAACTTCAGAGCCAGTTTTCTCCATAACAATTATTTTTGTACAATTGCCCTTGCTACAAATATTTACTAGTTTTTACTATATTAAACGATTTTCATAACACTTTGTATGTAACTTGAGAACGACAGGTCTAATTTGTTTGTAGTGTTGTTTATAAGTAGACAAATTATCTCACAGAGTTTTAGTCTACCTGAAATTATAATTGCGCAAGTAGTTTGGAAGTAACTCAAGCTTTTGTCAAATAAGTCTTATTTTAGAACACCTGCTTACGTCATTTAGGCCAGGGATGTTTAGTTTATCCCTGTGTAAACACAAGGCACTTACATATACCTATAATAGATAAGAAAAATTGTAAGTTCATAAAGGGAAATTTGCAGGAAAAATGTAAAATATCTGGAAACGCCACTGCGCTCCACCTGCATATTTTTATTAACTTACATTAAATTCACACCTTCTGAGAGAATCTAATATTGGGCTCGGAGGGATAACGACCGTCTGCACCAATTTGTGGTTTTTAATATCGGTTAGTTACTCGTTAAAGCAAATAGCATGTTTCACGGCAAATTCTAACAGTTTGCATCTAATTTAACAGATTAAACCCAACAGGAATATTAATTAAATACGAAAAACTACGTTCAGAAAAAGTGTATACAATGGCCGCCTTTTCAGTTTTTAAAACGACCACTAGATGGCGCTATTGAGATGTAACTTATCCATTGTTGTATATTTTGACATTTGTTATTATTAAAGCAGTTTCGGCTCAGAAATTGACAGAGTAGTTTGTTTACAGTGAGCGTTTAAAAAAAACAGTTTTGTGAACAAATGGAAATTTTACGTGAAGGTTTTCTTTGGATAGTTTTTGCGATTTTAGTAAATTGGTGTAAGGAAATTCTCAAAAAATTCCATCGAGGACAAGCAAAATCCGTATACAACATCTCAACAGGAGACGAAACTTGGATATATTCGTACAAGCTGGACACTAAGCAACAAGTAACTGTTCAACAAAAGTGGTTCGCTGGTGACATAATTCCAAGAAAATGATCTCTTGTTTTTTTGTCTATACTGGACATGTTGCAACCATTGCTTTAAAGGATCGAAGAACAGTTAATGCTGAATAGTATATAAAAATTTGTTTGCCAGAAGTCATCGATGAAATCAGGAAAAACAATTGAAAACCTCGCAACATTCTTTATCTTGACAATGCCAGCCCTCACACAGCACGTCTTACAACTTCTTTTTGTTCCGGAATGTAAAAAAAAGTGCACTGACAGTGATTTTCATCACCTCAAGAAGCTATTGAATGGTTTTGAGGTTCGAATTTCAGGGTGGAAAAAATGTTTCGACATTTGTTTTGAACCCATGCAAAAATGTATGAATCTTAAAAGCGAATATTTTGAGAAATAATGAAACGATTTGTACCAACATTTTTTTTTCTTTCATTGTTTTTGTAAAAACCTAAAAGATAGCCCTCGGACAATGATTAAAACTTGTAAAAATTTCATCTTGTAGCTAGTCGTTAATATTTATGATTATTTATTTTTATTACCAGGAGCATATTTCACAAAGGTACAAGTCTTGTCGATAAGACATGTAAAAATGCGGGAAAGAAAACTTGTAATTACAAGTCGTAATGAACAAGAATTTCACAAAGAGTTGTATAATTTATTAGCAACAACTATAGAACTTGTAATTAACACACGCTATGGAAACGATTACCAATAAAAAGTGTTCTGTATTTAATGTTATTTGCTTGTCATTGCAACGTTTATTTACTAGTTTTATACCAGGTGTATAAGTATGAAATGCGGATTTCAGACAACAGATGGTGCACCAATGCAGTTTGTGCTATAAAGATTTGACACTGCGCCATTTTGTTGTGTCATCAACAAGTGTCAGACGCGTACGAGTGATAAATTGGAAAAGTGTGTGCATAGTATTGTGTTGTGTTCAATATGTCGAAATTTATACCGAACAAAGATCGTTCGCGGACAGCATTAATTTTTTGTTTTCATTTGAAGAAAACTGCTGTTGAATCATACCGATTACTTCGAGAAGCTTATGGTGAACATGCGCCATCGCAAGATACGTATGAACGATGGTTTCGGCGTTTCAAAAGTGGTGACTTCAATGTTGCAGACAAGGAACGTGGAAAACCGCCAAAAAAATACGAAGATGTGGAATTGCAAGCATTGTTGGACGAAGAGGATTCGCAAACACAAAAACAACTCGCCGAGCAATTGGGCGACAAGCTGTTTCCAAACGGCTACGAGAGATGGAAAAGATTCAGAAGACCGGTAGATGGGTACCACATGAGTTGAACGACAGGTAAATGGAAAAGCGCAAAAACACGTGTGACATTTTGCTCGCTCGGTACAAAAGGAAGTCGTTTTTGCATCGTATAGTAACAGGGGATGAAAAGTAGATTTATTTTGACAATCCCAAGCGCAAAAAATCATGGGTAGACCCAGGCGCACCATCCGCATCAACCGCAAGACCGAATCGCTTTGGCAGAAAGACTATGCTCTGTATTTGGTGAGACCAGAGGGGCGTGGTCTATTATGATCTGTTAAAATCTGGGGAAATGGTTAATACTAAACGTTACCAACAACAATTGACCGATTTGAACCGTTCGCTGCTTGAAAAAAGGCCAGAATACCAAAAGAGGCAACACAAAAGTCATTTTTCTTCATGACAATGCTCCATCACATACGGCAAAACCAGTTCGCGACCCGTTGAAAGCACTCAGCTGGGAAGTTCTACCCCATGCGGGTTACTCACCAGACTTGGCTCTTTCCGATTACCACTTGTTTGCAACGATGGGTCACGCACTTGCTGAGCAGCGCTTTGGTTCGTACGAAGATGTGAAAAAATGGCTCGATGAATGGTTCGCAGCAAAAGGGGAAGATTTTTACTGGCGTGATATTTACAAATTGCCCGAAAGATGGGAAAAATGTATAACAAGCGATGGAGCATACTTTAAATAAAGCACTTTTTATCATTGTTCTGAATTTAACATGTTTAGAAAAAAAAAAAAATCCGCATTTCATACGTGTACACCTGGTATATCGGTAAGTGTTAATTTGGATAACAAAATTAATATTTTAAAGAAATACTAGATATCTCGTTCTAAAATTTTTCTACATCACTTGGCAGAAGTGATAAATTTTTATTCGAAATTTCCATTGGTTGGTTAGTTGAAGGCTGTTTGTACACTGTAGCTTCGCTCCCTTAGACTTAGTTTCAAGAGCGTCGACCCTTTAAGAACGTTTATTAGCTTTTTTTCAAGCCTTTATGTGATAATTTATCGCCAAGATGTAGAACAGTTAGTGCCTGTTCGGTGTTAAAGTTTCACATTCATATAGGATATGCTGAGAGCTTTCTTCCTCTTCACTACATAGTCTGCATGTCGCGATACTGTTACGAATACTCTTCCCTCTGAGCAGTCTGTTTACAAGGGACCAAACGTTCGTAGGCCCAAGTGCTTCGCGACGTGATTTTCGCCCAACAAAGGTTTCTCCAACATGCTTCAGAATTTGACATCATGAGCATAAAGATGTCGAATGGTCTCATGAGACGCATTCACGGCGTCAATTTCGGGTCGCTTGAAAACAAAGACACGATCCGTTTTTCGACTTTCGGAGTGATTTCGCCTACCAAACCACGTTTTGGCAAATCGTCAACATTTTTGTTCCTTTAAAATGATTTACCCATTTTTTTACAAACGACACCGACTGTTTAATATATTTGGCGGCCGAGAAATGTGGATTATTATCAAAAAATGGAAGCCATATCTGGGGCATATTGTAAAAGAACCAGAGTACCATTTCTTTTAACTATTCATACAGGGGAAAATTATGATTGCAAGAAGCAAAAGTCAAAGATGCATTCAGGGCTGGAAAACATGAAGTATTGGTTTCAATGCACATCTAGTTAACTGTTTTGATCATCAATACCGAAAAATAGGATAGACAGCATCTAAAGAAGTGTTAGTTATTATATTTTTTCCTACGCTTATTAGAAATTATAACTGATAACTGATAATAAGTATTATTATAAATTTACTTATTACTTCAAGTCTACAGCTCTACTTTTATGTAAAACCAATAACTCCATATCCTCGAAAACTTGAAAGTTATTGTTATGTACAAACTTCTAGATTTATGAGACAGGCTCAAGGAGGCACATTCTCAAGAAGACTGTGGTTACTGGTTTGTTTTGGATTCCACAAATTATTTAAGGTCTCAGAATATGTCTCAGCATTTACTGTGTCCCCTGAGGCAAAAAATCTACAAGCAACACCCCGTGCATATCCCAAAATACAGTAAACATCATTTTTCGAGCTGAAAATATTTACTTGGACTTAACTTTTTTCAGTAATGTTGAACACAGATAATGATAAAACTTTTCATCAAATTGCTGCACCAAATTATCAATAATGGCGGAGAGTCGCCCACGTCGTGCAGGTTTATATGGCCATCTTTAAATGCTCTGATCCCTTTTTAGTACCATAGCGTTTTTGCCATTCTCTTTACTAATCTACCGATGAATTTTGGCCGCTTCCACATCTCTTGCATTTAAGAAATCAATACAGTGGGTATTTCACAATCTGTGGTATTCTCAATGATCTGAGGAATTTTAAACACGCACAAACAAAGATAAACTCAGGCGAATGCTTCCGTAAGTTTATCTGAGGCTAGCAGGTACTCAGCACGCATGCGCCGAACGACAACCCAACCCTGCACGGCCATATTTCAAAACGGTACCTACTTAGAAAGCACATCACGTACACTGAAGAGAGTCTAATGCATTGTTACCTACATTTCCCTTGCGTTGGATTATTTTGTAGGTGTAGTTTAATGATTGCTAAAGGTTAAGGACCTTCTAGTAATTTTTGGTTACAAAAGAGCATTATATGCTTTTCTAATGTTAAGTTTAGTAGTATTTTCGCAGCAGATTTGGCATTTCTTCTCTTCAGATATTGGTGCAATTATTGTTATCGCCCCCAATGCTTGTAAAAATTTAAGGCATTGTATTTCAGAAATAGCAATTTTCGAGCCTTACGACCTTTAAAGCGTCTGCAACTACAGAAAGTTTTAATTTAAGTTTTATATTTTGTAGTTACGATTTTAGAGAATCGATAATTTGGCGAATGTAGTGTAAAAGTTTATTAACTGGTCGTGTAATAGTGTAACTCCTAACTTTTAATAAAATAAGTTTTCTATACCGAGGCAAAAAAGGATAAAAAATTAAGTCATATCTCATATTACCTCGGATAACAGGACTAGTCAATGCATAAAAACACTTCCGTTACTACCGCAATTGTCTCCTACATAAATATATAGACTCGTTTTATTATACAAGGTGACTCATAAAAAATATAATTTTAGTCAATATTTGTAGCAAAAAAATAACCTGATAAATTAAAAATAACCGGTCAAGCGCAAGTTGAACTTGCGCAATTAGTCTTCTGTACGTTGATTGCTTTTAAAATAAAAAATTTTGTAACGGAAGTATAAAATGATCAGTGACTTCACAAAACACACCCCAAATCAGTTTTCAACAAAGTTTGTTTCCAATCTTTAATGAAAATTGATGACCTTGAAATTTTAGTTTTTTTTTATATACCTGATAAATTATTAAAGGTAATGCACTCGTGATAATTTTCGTTCAATCTACACCCCCTTAGAGAATATTTCAGAATTTTAAAAAATTTTTTTGATAAGTACTTTTCGAAATAAGGCGGGTGGACGCGATTTTTTTACATATACACGCAAATAATACAAAGAAAAGTGCGCGCAAGTATTAAATTATATATATATTTTTTACTCGTGTTTTCACAAGCTTTCATTTGACATCACACTCGATTACCTAGTAAAATTTTTTTTTTACTTCCGATTTCACCCCCCAAAACTAACCCCTTAAGTTAAAGTTTAACTTTCAAAACTACATGGCTCTCATGAGGTTATCAATTTCTATATTATTACCAAATTTCAACTTTCTATGACAAATAGTTTCGGAGAAAATCGGGTGTGACAGACAGACAGACGGATAGACAGACACCTTATAAGTGTTCCGTACGGAACACTAAAAAGCTTTATGGTAGTGTCGGTCAAGTATGTGTTCGCGATAATTAATTTTTGGTAGATGCGATTCTAGCAATTCAATAAAAAATCAGTAGAGGGGAGTATCAGTCGATTCCGAATTTTCGTCGAAATCACGTAAGGTCTAAATTGAATCACTTGTTTGCATGTCGGTTCTTTGATCCTGTCCAAAGATGCCTTAAATGACACATTCCGCTGCCGCTAAATATATTAAAAAGTCGGTATCGTTTGTGAGGAAGTAGGTAAATCGCAAACGTGGCTCGGTAGGCAAAGTCACTCCGAAAGTAGAAAAACGAATCGTGTCTTTATTTTCACGGGACCCAAAATTGACGTTGAGCGGCAAAATTACAAAAATCGGATTCGAATGTGTCCCATGAGACCATTCGGGAACATCTTCGTGCTCATGATGTCAAATTACGAAGCAGGTTGAAGAAACCTTTGCTGGGCGAAAATCATGTCGCGAAGTGACTCGTCTGGGCCTTGATAAGATCCTAGAGTGGCTCTCACAATTGTCGGACGCCAACCCTATTGAAAACGTTCGGCCTTTCGTAAAGAGAAAGCTCAGAGGAAAGACTCTGAGGACTTTGACTTAATTGTCTCGCGAGATTCGAAAAATTTGGAGATTATTGTAGAAAACCCCGTCGACAGCATGCCTCGAAGATGCCAGATTATTGATACAGGGGACCATTGGACAACTCACTAAGGTAACGGTGCCGTTGCTAGCACACCAAAGAATACATTGATGGTAAAGAATTTTCTCAAAATATATTTTTTAAGAATACGAGCTTTCACGGTTAGTTGACCAACTGTATGTCAAACTACACTGCGTGGAAAACCAATTTTTGAAAATAATATCATTGGAGACATAAGATATGTCGATATAATCGTCCCTTTTACTGTTTTGCAGTAAATAGCCAAAAAAAAAACGAAACAGTCGAAAAGAAAAACAGGATCCTACCAGTGATGAGTTTTCTGCTCAAAACTACAACAAAAATTTGGTTTAGGACCCGACGTTTAAAAAAAATACAGGTTACTCGACACTGCCTCTTGCAAAACTGTCTCGCGATGGGGTTAGCCTAATATTGGCCAAATATCTTTGCTAAGTTATGTCCATTGAAAATCGAGCAGAAGTAGAAAACTAGAAAAGGCAAAATATTAATATAAACGGATCTACCGACCTTGTACTGAACTACCAATGTATAGATATTACGACCAATTACGTAATAGAGCTCGAAAGAAAAATAAAGTCCGGTATAGCCATACGGGACTTATTGAGTAGACACATTCTGTGCCATTCTGGTAAACACCCTGGAGCGTATTGCAAAATAAATAAGCTGTAAATAATAACTCTACACCTACCCAAATTTCTATTTTAATAGGTTACGTATAAACAGTTATAAAAATTAACAAATATAAGTCGACACACCGTTACGGTATCAAGAGAGGGATGTACTACAAAACAACAGGTGGTCATTCAGTGTTTTTGTAACGTTTCATGGACGTGGAATACAGTAACTTTTTGCAAAACATCGTGACGCACTGAAGATTGGACGGGGATGCAATTTGTCTAATGGTTTCTACGTGTCCTCATACTCACTAAAATTTTGTAGATATAACTACCTTGGAAGGAAGCAATTTTTTTTAGATTACATACGTTTTACATACAAAAGGAGACTCCCTTGGATGTAACACGTTTATGGAAAGTCCAAACTTACATATATATATATATATATATATATATATATATATATATATATATATATATATATATATATATATATATGTATGGTGACCTTTAAAGTGTGTTGGTGTGAAATGTGCTCCCTATGAAATCTAGAAAAATAGAAATCCTAGGGCACGAAAAAATTTTAAAGTGTGTTGAGTGCAAAATTAAAGTTATTATTAACCACTGTGAAGGAGTGGAGGAGGATAAAATTGGTGTATGTGATGCTACACAGGTATATCATTTTTTTCCATGCCTGCCATTTTACTTTCGTTTAACTTCTTATCAGTTAATATCGCTTATAAAAATAAAGGTCTCCGCATACGGTTTTAAAATAAATAAGTGATTTGTAATGAATGTTGAATTTATAATGAAGGCCATAACTGACAAGTATTAAATCTTTAACTGGGTTTCAATTAATTTCTTCTCCAATCTAACACTGGATGAGATACAACCATATAATCAACTTGCAAACTTCCCTTAATCATGTCAGCGATACTTTGCAATGTGTGCCAGAAAAAACATACCAAAGAGCGTTTATAAAATAAAATGTGGTATTTGCACGCATTACTTGCACCTTCCCTGTGCAGGAGTAAGTGAGGTGGATGCGAAAGTATTCCACCAACAGAAAAAAACCTGGAGCTGCAGTGCTTGCAGAGATGCTGGTAACCAGACAGAAATTAACTTAAACAAAACCAAAAATCACCATGCTAACCGACAGAAAAGGGACGAAGAAGGGAGCGACTTAGTGCAGCTTTCTTTACTTGTTACTGAAATAAAGGATCTAAAAACAGAAATTTCGGAGATGAAGACTTTATACGCGGTTTTTATTTCTTGTTATCATCATCATCAACTTATACTGTCCACTTCTGGACGAAATCCTCCGTCAAGTCTTGCCAACTTTTTCTGTTCTGGGCCATTTGTACCCAATTTCCAGACACTCTCTTCAAGTCATCAGTCCACCGACCCGTGGTCTACCTCTACTTCGATCGATCGATTTGATCTTGGTTGCCACTCTATAATTGTTTTTGTCCATCGTCCATCCTTAAAACCTAGCAACATGTCCAGCCCAGTTCCATGTAAGATGTAGAGTGAATTTGACTACGTCTTGTATCCCCGTTCTTTTCCTGATAATATGATTTGGGATGTGATGTCTAAGAGTAACGCCTAACATTGACCTCTCCATTTGTCTTTGTATATATATATATACATATATATATATATATATATATATATATATATATATATATATATATATATATATATATATATATATATATATATCAAGGATTTTCTACAGCTGACGCTGTCTTCCTTCTCTCAGCCTTTGATTCCATCCGTTTCTATCTTCCCAGTCTCCATCTGTTAGACCCCCTATCCTCCATAGCCTCGTCCACATCGTCTCTCCATGATCGTCTGAGTCTTCCTCTTTTTTTTCTCCCTATAGGGCTCCACTCCGTTATTTTCTTTATCCACATCTTCGCTCCGTCTTATGTGTCCGTACCATTTTAATCGTTTTTCTTCAATGGTGTTTATTGCATTCTCTTTGATGTTCATTCTGCGTCTTATTTCTTCATTTGTTATTCTCTCCATACGTGTCACTCTACAACATCTTCTCCAATACTCCATCTCTACCGCGTTAATTTTAGATTTATTTCTTTTGTTGATTGTCCATGTTTCTGACCCGTATGTCATTATACTTTGTATTATTGATTTGTATATGCGTGTTTTGTTTCTCTTTGTAATGTGCTTGTCCCACAGGATCGAATTTAATTGTCTTATGCATGTCCGCGTTTGTTCTAATCTAGCTTTAATCTCTTGTTCTGATGTTGCGTTTTTTGAAATGATGGTTCCTAAATATTTAAATCTATCGGTTCCTTTGATTATTGTTTCGTTATCGACTTCTAGATTCCCCACGTTTCCCTCCTTTGTTGTTAGATATTCCGTTTTATCAAAGTTTATTGCTAATCCTGCTTCAGTGTATTCTTCTTTCAGTTTTCTTACCATATAACTGAGGTCTTCCTCATTTTGCGCTATGATTACTTGGTCGTCTGCGAAACTTAGGGTATATAAGTAATCTTCTCGTATTGGGACTCCCATTCCACTACATTTTTGCTTCCATTTTTTTAATGTTTGTTCGAGATATATTTTGAATAGTGTGGGGGATGTAGAACATCCTTGCAATAGGCCTTTTGATGTTTGGAGTCTCTTCCCTATTTTATGTCCTATTTTTATGTTCACTGTGTTGTTTTCGTAGAGAGCTTTTACTGCGTATATTAGTTCTTTGTCAATGCCTATTTCTTTCATTGCGTTCCATAATCTTTGTCTTGGTACTGAGTCATAGGCCTTTCTTATGTCTATGAAGGCTAGATGAACTTCTCTATTATTTGCCAGTTTTTTTCCCATTGTTTGTTTTATAGTGTATATGTGGTCTATACATGATTGTTCGGCCGTAAAGCCTGCCTGCTTGGTCTGCTCCAATTTTTCCTTTTATATTTTCCTCTATGATATTTTTAATAATTTTTCCATACAAACGAACTCGATATTATGCTTAGGCCTCTATAGTTTGTGTATTTTCTGCGGTCTCCCTTTTTAAATATAGATACTATATAGGCTTTTGACCATTCCTCTGGTATTTTTTCTCCATTTCTCCCTCTGTGGAACATGTTTCTCAGCATTCGATGTAATTTATTAGACCCGTACTTAATCATTTCATTTACCACACCCCCAGGCCCTGCAGATTATTATTTTTGAGTGTTTTTATTGTCTTATTTACTTCTTCATAGCTTAGTTCTATCTCTTTTTTTTCCTTATTCTGTTCTTCTTTAGGGTTCTCTTCCTGGAATTATTGTCTGTCTTCTGTTAGCAGCTTCTTATAATATTCTTCCCACTCGCTTTCTGGGATATACTCTATATACATCTTCTCTCTATTGTTGGTCCTTAATGCTTTAATTATTTTCCATGACTCTGTGCTTCTAGTTCCTCCTATATACTGTTCTACATGTTCGCACGATTTTTCCCATCTCTCGTTCTTATCTTTGTTTATCATCTTCCTCGTTTCTGCATTTTTTCTCTTTATATTTCTGTAGATCTTCTTCTGCCATTTTTCGTATAGTCTTTTTTTCTCCTTTATACAATCTTTGGTTTTTTCACAAATTCTAATTTTATGTTTCTTATTCTCGTTGTCTTCTTTACCTAATGCTTCTAGGGCCGCCTCTTTGATGCATTCTTTTATGTGGTCATACATCTGTTGGAGGTTGTCGTAGTTAAATTCATTTAATTTTTGATCTAATCGTCGTCTGTATAGGTCTCTTATCGTTTCGTCTTGCAGTAAGTATATTTTGTATTTTATTTCTTTGTCTGCTTTTTCTTTGTATGATACATATTTTGTTAATACTTTTCTTCGCCAGTGTGAGAGTATCGGCTCCGTACGTAAGAACGGGTAGTACGCATCTATCAAAAACTTTTCTTTTTAAACACTTCAGAAGATTATATTTAAATATATAGCCCTGTTCGCCATATGCCGTCGAGGAAAGACCTATTCTCCGCTGAATTTCATGTGTTTGATTGTCTCGTCCTATGCTGACTTCATGTCCTAGGTATTTATATCGGTGTACTTGCTCGATCTCCACGTTATTTAGTTTTATAGTGTCGTTTTAATACAAGATTTATCATAAACTGAGTCTTGGATTGATTTATTTTTAAACTAACACTTTCTGAAGCTTCTTGAAGCATATAGAGCAGGGGTGCTCAAACGGTCGATCGCGAGGGCTTTTTGAGTCGATCTCGAGAAAAAAATTCCGATATAGAACTATTCACAGATTTTGTTTTTTGGGTAACTAAAACAAAATGTAATGAATAAACTACTAAAATTTATTTGATCCACAATTAGGCCAGAATAACCCCCTCATCACTTTCTTTTATCGTAATAACCCCCTGCTAACGGCAAAAGGCGGCTTTATCAAAGGAACGCGCGGTACTTGTCAAAGAAAAGCCGCGTTTTTGATTTCCGCCGATTTTTCTAGAAACTTCGGGCGGCGTGTTTGACAGGAACATTCGAGACTTCGTTCGCGCCGATATAAATGTTGCGCCTGCAGGAACAGGAGTCAGTCTCAGTTGTAACTTGAAGGCGATACATCGATACAAAGTTTATTAATAAATAGTCCAAAATGAGTGCGGCGAAGAAAAGTAAAATCATTTTAATAACGATTGGGAGGAAGAATTTTTCTTTTGTATGGTAAAGGATAAGTGCATTTGTCTCATTTGCCGTGCGTCAGTTGCAATACCTAAGCGTGGGAACTTAGAGAGGCATCATAAAACGGTTCATAAAAACTATGAAAAGGATTTTCCGTCACAGAGTGAATTAAGAAAACGAAAAGTACGTGATTTGATAACTTATTTGAAAAAAGAACAAACCATGTTCACAAGACCAGCCAAACAATCAAAAGCTGCAACGATCGCGTCATTTAAAATATCTCATATATTGGCGAAACACAAGAAACTATTTGATGATGGATTGGTTGTGAAGGAAGACTTTATTTGGAGATTTTAAAAATAAAACAGAGATTATGTCTGCTTTTAGAGAACTTCAGTTATCTCGTCCGACTGCCAGCGTGTTGAAGTCATGAGTCAGGACATGGCAGATAAACTAAAACATGATATCATGGAATGTACATACTTATGACAGAGACTGCCCAGCTGTGTATTTTTATTCGAATGGTATTCAATGACATGTCAGCTAAGGAAGAGTTTTTGACAATGATTCCTCTGAAAGGAATGACCCGTGGCGAAGATATATATGACGTTTTCTTCAATTTTGTAACAAACTACATGCTACCAATATATAAAACTAGTGTGCATTACAACCGATGGAGCACCAGCAATGACTAGAAACAAAAATGGTTTTGTGGCATTGTGTCGAGCTAATGATGATTTCCCTTCATTTTTCTCCTTCCATTGCATTATACATCAACAAGTTTAATGTTCAAAAGTTCTAAACATGGAGGAGATTATGGGCATTGCAATAAAAATTGTGAATTCTATCCGTGCACGTAACTTGCAACAACGGCTCTTTAAATTGCAGTTGGAAGATAGTGAGTCAGCTGAACACATTGATTTGGTTCTTCACACGGACGTCAGATGGTTGAGTCGCGGAAAATTCCTAGAAAGGTTTCAAGAATTATTGCCCGAAATAACAGCTTTTCTGGACGAAAGAGGTGATGACACTCAGATGCTGAAAAACGGAAAATGGCTGACTGATTTGGCATTTTTGACAGACATCACCATTAATTTGGAGCTTCAAGGTAAAGGAAAAACTATTATTGAGATGATTAGCCCAATAAACGCATTCAAAAGTAAATTGAAACTTATGATAGATCAACTAAAAAAGAAAGGATCTGAAAAATTTTCCGTCTTTGAAAGCAAGGATTCCTCGGTTGAATTATGATATTTATGAGGCAGAATTATCAAATATTTTGGGCCAATTCGAAACACGTTTTTATAATTTCAGTAAATTGGCAAATATCGCATCATTTATGAGTTATCCTTTTCCATGTAAAAACATTGAGGAATTAGCTACTGAAATAGCAAGTCAGTTTAACATGGACTCACGTTCTGTTGAAAATGAGTTAGTGCAGATTATATCAGATATACATCTCAAAGCCCAGCATCTAATACAAAATTCTGGTATTTTATATCTGAAGATAAATATCCGAATCTAAGGCAAATCACCCTTCAACTGACGGCAATGTTTGGGTCAACTTACTTCTGCGAGTCTGCATTTTCTGAAATGGAGATAATTAAGTCAAAATATCGCAATGCAGGACATGCAGTGCCACGCTTCAATATCCAAAGTCACTCTTTAGTTAAGTTTAGACACTAGAACTCGTTTGTTTTGTAAGAACCAATAAACTCGCAATTTTGAATAATTATGAGTTTTTTCGTTGACATTTTAGAGCAGACCTACACTTACCTTGACTAAAAAAATGCATATTGTGCGGAAAACTAATATCTATGCCACGATACACCCTACCTAGACGACAATCCTGCATCACACTTACTTGCAGCCTCTCAGAGTCGATCGATCGTAGTCTAACAATATTGAGGTAGATCGCCAGCAATTCAAGTTTGAACATCCCTGTTGTAGAGCATAGCATGTGCTTCTTATATATTGTCTGTTATTAATGTCGTTGGCAAAACAAAGGTGATTTAACTTTTCACCGTCAGTATTAAGCCCCATTTTTTCCCAGTTTATTGAGTGTAGCATACTTTCTAGAAGTGTTACGAAAAGCTTGGGAGAGAGCGTATTACCCTGGCGTACTCCTCTTTCGATTTCAAATTTGCTGGTGGATTGGTTAGTTAGTGTTTTGACATTAACGGTGGCATTTTCATATATGTATTAATTATACGATGTCGATGATCAATACGATACTAAGTAAGCGCTTCTGAGTCTTTGCTGGTTTACAGAATCAAAAGCCTTTTCGAAGGCCAAGGAGGCTTATTTTATTCTATACATTTTTCGATGAGGACTTTACTGTAAGCAGAGGGTCGTTTGTTCCATACCCTGTGCGGAAACCTGCCTGCTCTTTTCAAAGAAAAAACTCATTTCTTCTGCTGTTATTCATATTTGTGAACACATTACCGTAATTCTTTGTTCATTTAATTTTCTGTTCTCTTAAAATTTTTCTCTATCCTTTATAAAAAAACTTTTTCCAGTAAGCAAAATCACCATAAAATTCAGAACGGTTTCCACCAAAATTAGACCTTTAGGGCCCAAATTTTTTTCCAGGCTCTGACTCTTATTAGATATCTACTAGAACAAATAAATGTCTTTAAACAGCTAACACAACATTACTGAAGATTGGCAATGTCGACAACAAACAAAATTATTTTATTCGGTTTTCAAAGAGTTTAGCTTTTTTTGGACAACGGATATAAATACCTCTGTAGTATTTGTTGCGCAAAATAGTAAATATCTCTCAGAAATATTTTTAATGTTACTTAGCAAAATCCTGCATTTCTCCTTAAAAGAAATGCCAATGTCATTATAAATTTAGTTGCTGCAAATTTTGAATTTCAAATTAGCAATGTTATTTACGTATAAAATAACACAACTATATTTTGATGAAAATCTCTTCTAATTCTAATCTTTATTAGCCTGACCAACATAATATTAGGCTATAAATTTAATGTCCTATGAACTTTGACCTAATTAATATTGATGTGGATTTATTGCGGTTATAATCATAATGTATGTTACCACACTATACAGTTAAGTTAGGTATAATTCGTTGTGGTAATAAAAGCTGATAATATGCTCGAATAATAATCCAATCTAATATGCTAGATGAATTGGAATGCAGTGAAGCGAACTTTGTTTTTAATTGACTTCAAAAAGGAGGAGGTTCTCAATTCGACGCATATGTATTTTTTTCGTGTATGTTCCCTCATAACTCCGGCAAATATGTACCGATTTGGACGATTCTTTTTAGTGTTCCGTACGAAAACTTATAAGATGACTTCGGTGTCTGTCTATCTATCTCTCTGTCTGTCACACCCGTTTCTCCGAAACTATTTGTCATAGAAAGTTGAAATTTGGTAATAATATAAGAATTGATGGCCTCAGCAGAGCCATGTAGTTTTGAAAGTTATTTTGACTCAAGGGGTTAGTTCTGGGGAGTGAAATCGGAAGTGAAAAAAAACTTTTACTAGGTCATCGAGTGTGGTGTCATATGAAAGCTTGTGAAAACACGAGTAAAAAATATATATAATGTAGTACTTCCGCACACTTTTCTTTGTATTATTTTTAAAAAATCGCGAAAAATCGCTGTCCCCTCCCCTTCTCTCAAAAAGTAATGATCAAAAAATTGTTAAAAAAATATTTATAATATTCTCCACGGGGTGTAGATTGAACGAAAATTATCACGAGTGCATTGCCTTTAATAATTTATCTAGTACTAGCCGGGCCCGCGGCTCCGCTCGCGTGGACTTGATTCACTACTATCGTCACTGCTTATTTCTTATCTTACCCAACGTAATAAAATATCTCCCATTATTTCTCCTTATTTCCCATTATCCCTACATAATTTCCATTATCTTGGCTTATCTCTGCTCATCTCCTATTATTTCTCCTTATCTCCCATTATCTTCTCTTATCTCCCATTATTTTACCTTATTTCCCATTATCTAGGCTTATCTCGACTTATCTCCCATTATTTCTCCTTATCTTCCATTATTTCTCCTTATCTCCCATTATCTCACCTTATTTCCCATTATCTAGGCTTATCTCGACTTATCTCCCATTATTTCTCCTTATCTCCCATTATTTCTCCTTATCTCCCATTATCTCACCATAACTCCCATTATCTAGACTTATCTCTGCTTATCTCCCATTATCTCTCCTTGTCTCCCATTATTTATACTTATCTCCCATTAGCTCACCTTATCTCCCATTATCGAGGCTTATCTCGACTTATCTTCCATTATTTCTCCTTATCTCCCATTATCTCACCTTATCTCCCATTATCTAGGCTTATATCGAATTATATAGAACATATGTATAAATTTATAAAAACACGTAAATCGGATAAGTGGTTCTCGAGTGATAAGCGCACTAACGGACAGACAGACAGACAGAGAGACGTTGCATTTTATATATATTATAGATGTAAAAAAACGAAAATTTCAAGGTCATCAGTTTTCAGTAAAGATTTGAAGCAAACTTTTGTGAAGTCACTAATCATTTTATACCTCCGTAACAAAATTTTTTATTTTAAAAACAATCAACGTACGGAACACTAATTGCACAAGTTCAACTTGTACTTGACCGGTTATTTATTCGAGAAAGTACATATTTAAGATGGTCCCATATAAATTTTATTGAAACTGGTTATATACTTTTTGAAAAAATGTGAAATTTTTGTAATAAAATACCGATAACTCTGGCAAATATGTACTGATTTGGATGATTTTTTATTTATTCGAGAGAGTTCACATTCATGATGGTCCCACATAAATTTTGTTGAAAATCGTTTTGTAATTTCTGAAAATATCCTGAAAAACTTAAATTTTTGTAATAAAACACGGATAAATCTGGCAAATATGTACCGATTGGGATGGTTCTTTTTTTTATTCGAGAGAGTACACATTAGAGATAATCTCATATAAATTTTTAATGAAATTGGTTATGTAGTTTCGAAAAAATCCTGAAAAACTTAAAATTTTGTATTAAAACCCCGATAACTTAGGCAAATATGTATCGATTTAGATGCTTCTTTTTTTATTTGAGAAAGAACACATTCGAGATGATCCTATATAAATTTTGTTGAAATTGTTTATGTGGTTTTTAAATAAAATCTTTTTCACAAAAAAAATGACTTCAAAAACAGAGAATTTTGCCACTATAAACTAAAAAATAAAAACTTTTTAACAAAAAAAAAATAATTATCACACAAAATTTTGCCACTATATAGTAAATAATAACAGGTTAAGTGCAAGTTGAACTTGCGCAATTAGTGTTCCGTACGTTGATTCCTTTGAAATAAAAATTTTTGTTACGGAAGTAAAAACTAATCAGTGACTTCACAAAACACATCCCAAATGAGTTTTCAACAAAGTTTTTTCCCGATCTTTACTGAAAACTGATGACCTTGAAATTTCTGTTTTTTTTTTTTTATATACCAGATAAATTATCAGAGGTAATGCACTCCTTATAATTTTTGTTGAATCTACACCCTGTAGAGAATATTCCAGAAGTTTTTCTAAATTTTTTGATCAATACTTTTCGAGATAAGGGGAGGGACAGCGATTTTTAGTAATTTTTTAAAAATAATACGGAGAGAAGGGTGCGCAAGTATTACATTATATATATTTTTGAACTCGTCTTTTTGCAAGCTTTCATTTGACACCCCACTCAATGACCTGATAATTTTTTTTTCTCTCCCGATTTCACCCCCCCAAACTAACCCCTTAAGTCAAAATTTAACTTTCAAAACTACACGGCTCTGATGGGGCATTCAATTCCTGTGTTAATGCCAAATTTCAACCTTCTATGTCAAATAGTTTCGAAGAAAATCGGGTGTGAAAAACATACGGACAGACAGACAGACAGACGGACGACACCGAAGTCATCCTATAAGTGTTTCATACAGAACACTAAAAATAATGGTTTTGAAACATTCGTAAAATATCTCTAATATAAGATATTGTTTTAATTTGAAAATTCAGTTATTAATTCCGTATAAACAAATCCTACAAATGTTAAAAACAGCTATTACTTATTGCTATGATTTCTTTATAAAAAGATAACTTTTGAAGTCGGCGCCAATTTTTTTGTGTGTTTCATTATCTAATTAGGTGTTAATATTATTAGTAAGGTTTATAATTGGTTATATTTACAAAAAAAAAATTGGCGCCGACTTCAAAACTTATCTTTTTATAAAGAAATCATAACAATAACTAATAACCGCTTTCAACATTTGTAGAATTTGTTTAGAAGAAAATTAATAACTGAATTGTCAAATTCAATCTCAATATCTTATTTTAGACATATTTTACGAATGTTCCAAAAACAATATTTTTTACATATAATGGCGAAATTTTGTGTGCTGGTTTTTTGAAGTCGGCATTTCTTTTGTTAAAAAGTTTTTATTGGTAATTAAATTTGTACTCTATCAGGGATAAGTGAATCATAAGTCCACCTGTTTCTAGATACTAAGTACTGTCATTATTACCTAGGCTAGCTGACGACATCTAAAATGAGGTGAAACATGGCATATCCTAACTTGGTATTTAACAAAATTATTTTAATATTATTTAATTTTCTCTTCAAGAAGGAGTAGAAGGATAATTGGTTTTCAGCATTAGTGGCTCGTAAATTCATAAGTGAGTTTTTCAAAATTTTTTGATCAATATTTTTCGAGATAAGGGGGAGGACAGCGATTTTTCGCACTTTTTTTAAAAATAATAAGAAGAGAAGTGTGCGCAAGTATTACATTATATATATTTTTGAACACGTCTTTTTACAAGCTTTCATTTACTAAGTTGGGAATGTGGAATCTTTGGCATAATGATACTACTCAGTATATATCACCACTACACCAAACACTTTATTTTTGCACTCGACGCGCGTTTCGCTAACCATGTTAGCTTCATCAGGAGCGATGATTGAGTCAATCATCGCTCCTGATGAAGCTAACATGTCGAGTGCAAAAATAAAGTGTTTGGTGTAGTGGTGATATATACTGAGTAGTAAGCTTTCATTTGACACCCCGCTCGATGACCTGGTAAAAAATTTTTTTTTTCACTTCCGATTTCACCCTCCAAAACTAAACCCTTAAGTCAAAATTTAACCTTCAAAACTCCACGGCTCTGATGAGGCCATCAATTCCTGTAGTAGTGATAAATTTCAACTTCCTATGTCCAATAGTTTCGGAGAAAATCGAGTGTGACAAAAAGATGGACAAACAGACAGACGGACGGACACCGAAGTCATTCTATAAGTGTTCCATACGGAACACCAGAAATAATGTTTTTGAAACATTCGTAAAATACCTCCAATATAAGATATTGCTTTAATTTGAAAATTCAGTTATTAATTTCGTATAGACAAATCCTACAAATGTTAAAAACAGCTATTATTTATTGTTATGATTTCTTTGTAAAAAGAAAACTTTCGTAGTCGGCGCCAATTTTTTTGTGTGTTTTATTATCGAATTAGGTGTTAATATTATTAGTAAGGTTTATAATTGGTTACATTTACAAAAAAAAAATGGCGCCGACTTCAACAGTTATCTTTTTATAAAGAAATCATAACAGTAACTAATAGCCGCTTTCAACATTTGTAGGATTTGTTTAGAAGGAAATTAATAACTGAATTGTCAAATTAAATCTCAATATCTTATTTAAGACATATTTTAAGAATGTTCCAAAAACATTATTTTTTACATATAGTTGTAAAATTTTGTGTGCTGGTTTTTTGAAGTCGGTATTTTTTTGTTAAAAAGTTTTTATTGGTAATTAAATTTGTATTCTATCGGGGATAAACGAATCATAAGTCCACCTGTTTCTCCATACTGAGTACCGTCATTATCACGTAGGCTAGCTGACAACATCTAAAATGAAGTGAAACATGGCATATCCTAACTTTGTATTTAACAAAATTATTTTAATATTATTTAATATTTTGGAGGAGTAGAAGGATAATTGGGTATCACCCTTAGTTACTCGTTAATTCATGAGTGAGTTTAAAATCAGGGTCAGTCAAGAATTTAAGTACTTCCAAACTGTGTGGGGAGTGCGTAAGCGTTGTATTTGAGCGCTTTTCTTGTTCAACCTCTATTCGGAGGTGATATTCAATGGAGCACTCATTGGTACCACTGGGAACCAAGAAATCAACATCAATGCAACATTAATTATCACTAATAACGGAAACGATCTACAAAAACTGACACTTGTACACAGTTTGATTTAAGACTCAAGGCAAATAAAACAAAATATATGATTATAAGCAAAGAATCTAATATTGAAGTTGGTGGTATTACAGTCAGTGGCACAAAGATAAAGAGAGTTGATAAAATGATGTATCTCGGTAGCAATACCAACGATCACTGGGACCCGACTGTGGAAGTTAAAATTCGAATAGAGAAGGTTCGAGCGGCATTTATGAAGAACAAAAAATCTTAACTAGTCACGACCTATTATTGAAACTACGGATGAAAATGGTAGGCTGCTATGTCTTCCTGGTTCTAACTAAAGCAATGCCTAAACGACTGGAGGCATTCGAGATGTGGGTGTATCCACGACTGCTGAAAATCAGTTGCATAAACAGAATTAGTAACAACAGAGTTTTCACTCGCATGGATAAGGACTTGGAGGTGGTCACGACCATCAAGCGACGCAAATTAGAATATTTTGGCACATTATGAAACATCCAGAAAAATATGAAGTGTTTCATCTGATTTTAGAGAGAAACATTTCAGGTAGACGTGGTCCAGGGAGAAGGAGAACATCGTGGTTGAAAAATTTGAAGCAGTGGTACGGGAAATCTGTCAATAAAACAATCTTCATCAACATGGTAGCCGACATGATAACCAACGATCGTTGAACGGTCATGGTACCCGAGGAAGAAGAAGAAACTGTGTGGATGAGGTATTCGGGACTCTAAGTGCCAAAAAGCAAATGCAAATATTTTTTTTATAAATTAAATAGTCCATATGATCCTGACAAAGGACTACGCACATTTTGAATTGAAAATAAGTCTCAGTGAATTTTTCTAATCTTTCCGATCAACGGTCTCCATATCACAACTCAAAAAAATGCCTTTATGAATTAGGAAACTTACTGGGAGGTCGTAAATGTATCATAATCAGCTGTTTATAATAATCGCACATACCTATATGCTCGCACACACACACAAACACTCCGACACACACATGCTTGTACACACATATTAAGCACAACCGGATGTCAAAAATGAGCAAGCAGTTAATTGCAAGTAGTTGTAAAAGAGATAGAGATGACCAGAAAAGAACACAGAATTGACCATCGATAATTACGTACAGGTCGTACTCTTAACTGTTACTTACATATGTGCTATAATAAATTCACAGAAAAATATCTTTTTTTATTACTCTTTCTCGTTCTGGTTACTCTTACGTAATATAGTAGTATAAAATTGCGATTAGCGTAAGCCGTCAAACTGAGTTTCCTAATTCCTAGAAGCCTCGAGTTGTGCCTATGATGTTTTATCGGAAACACTAGAACTAGAGCTTGGCATAATTTTTATAGCAATTCAGCGAAACCTATTTTTCACTTAAAATGTGCGTAGTCCTTGATGAAAATTGTATGGACTATTTAATTTATAAAAAAAAAAAACATTTACATTTGATTTTTTTGGTATTTAGAATAGCGAATACATGGTTAGGAAGCACTCAAATTCTTGAATAATCTTGGTTTTAAATTTACTCATAAATTAATTGGCCACGAAAAGTGATAACCAATTTCCCTTAAATTTCATATTTCACAAAAAATTGAATGGTATTAAATAATTTTGTAAAATACAACCAAAATTATGACATGACATGTTTCGACCCATTTCAAGTGTCGTCTTACAGCCTAGATCATAATGACAGTATTAAGAATCCCTTTGTAGGTGGAATTATGATTTGTTTATTCCCGATAAAGTACAAATATAATTACCAACAGACAAATTTTCATAGCAATTCACCGAAATTCGTTTTCCATTTAAAATGTGCGCACGCGTTTCGTCGTATCAGGGCTCATCAGCTGGGCGTCGTGGGATGGTTCAGCAAATACGAAGAACACTTTTGGTAACTTCTAAAAATACGATTCTTTTCGTTTCGTCTTTAGTTGTTATACCAATGCTGCCATTTCAACAAAATTTGTTTGCGATCTTTGTTGAAAACTGATGACCTCGAAATTTTTTTTTTTTTTTGATATACCGGATAAATTATTAAAGGTGATAATTTTCGTTCAATCTACACCCTGTGGAGAATGTTCCAGAATTTTTTCAAAATTTTTGACAATTTTTTAAAAATAATACAAAGAAAAGTGTGCGCAAGTATTACATTATATATATTTTTGAACTCGTGTTTTCACAAGCTTTCATTTGACATCCCACTCGATGATCTCGTAAATTTTTTTTTTCACTTTCAATTTCACACGGTTCTAATGGGACCATCAATTCATATACTAGTGCCAAATTTCAACTTTCTATGTCAAATAGTTTCGGGGAAAATCGGGTGCGACAGACGGACAGACAGACACCGAAGTGATCTTATAAGTGTTCCGTACGAAACACTAAAACATATATCCGACAGATGTACTGAAATTAGAAAATGTAAAAAAAACCTAAATAATGACAGAGGATCTGCTTCTTACACTCCTGTGTACTGGTTATTAGAGCGGAACTGAACCGATGTTGGTAACTAGTCGGCTTCTCTTAAGTTTAGTCTTTTAGTATAAATAGTTTTAGTATAAATAGTCTAGTGTTTAATCTTAGATTTAGTCAATTATCGTTCGTGATGATGCAAACATAGTCAGCAAAACGAGTGTCAAGTGCATAATAAAGTGCTTGATAAATTATAAATGAGAAGTGTTATTGTGGCAACGATTTTAAAATCCTAACAAAGATGACCTAGTTGATAATTGCTAGATGGTATGAGGGTTGTTTATTATTTGGGCCCTCCTATACTGTTGATGAAAATGCACAACTTGTTTAATAAGCCAGTACATACTTTTCTGCTTATCAAGTATACATTTACTTCTGTTTCTTTATTGATTGTGTTTTTCCATTTTCAGCAAGCACTGGGGTGGCTATTATTTCACAATGTATAAATGTAATTTTGTCCGTAAGGAAACACACTATATACTTATTAATGACACTTTCACCCTTTGCATAAAGATCCCTTATTATAATACTCCTTTATAGCATTAGCAAAATGTCTTTGCCTGAACTAAAACCCTTGTTTTCGCCTTGTTATCCCTTACTTACCCGTAATTTATTACCTTAATAATTACAATGCTGCTAATTTTTATTCAAGTCATGAATTGAATTGGGAAAGAAGAGCCTAAATGGGCGTATTTTACATATTTTTACTTCTTTCGGTTATAACAGACGTTTTTTTTTCCTTGTATTAGAGAGATTTTGCAACGCTTATTTTTCATATGCCTTATTATTATCTCGCAGTATTAACGCGAAGAAATTGCAAGGTTAGGTTAGTATTCATCTTTTATAAACTTAGGGTCTTTTTTTCTTATTTATTGCAGGGTTAAGGACACCGGTTACACAGGCCAACATGATTTTTATTGTATAAAATGTTGTTAACTTTTTTTACTAATTCGGTGACACTAAATACGAATTCGCCACTCGTTTTTATCGTATCACATCAGGTTTTAAAGAAAATCCATATAGTGATAATTTTCACTTTTTTCATAAAATTAATTCGAACTATTAAGTTTTGGCGACTCTCGTGAGAAAGCGTGTTAGTTACGACAGAAACACTCATTTGCAAGACCGGTGTTCTAGAATAAGTCGTTACATTGTCTTTGTTCATAAAATTTATACTGAGATTGAAGTGTTTATTTTGATAAAGCGTTAACGTTTTTATTTTGGTAGTTGCTTACTTACTTACTTACTTCCTCTTCTAAGTAGGTCGCAGACCTGTTCTACTTCGTTATTAAACCTCTTGTAATTCGGATGTCCAGCTATCTCTCCATCTCTTTGGTGGTTGTCCTTTTGGTCTTGTTTCATGTGGTTTTTTGTTCATACATATTTTTATCATTCTAGTATCTTCCATCCTTTGTACATGTTCACGCCACTCTTTTCTTCTCTTTCTTCCCCATCTGACTATATCTTCTACCTTGCATTGTTCTCTTATGGTGTTTTTACTCACTCTATCTAATAAACTTTTTCCTGTTATTGTATTTTCATTTTATTTGTTCTTATTAGCTGCTTGGTTTTGTTTGTGTCTGCCCGTATTTCTATGCTATAAGCCAGTATGGGTCTAATGCAAGTTCTATATATTCATCTCTGAGGGCCCCTGATATTGCTGCTGCTTTATTTGTTTATTGTCTTACTTCTTCTGTTATTTCTCCATCTCATCTCATCTCTGTTATACTCCAAGATATGGGAATTTTATTACTTACTCTATTAATTTCCCATTTATTTCTAATTTACACCCTACCGGTTCTTGCTATTATGACGCGTTTTGTTTTGTCGGTATCGACTTCCATGTATCTTTCCGCTACTTGTTTGAATTTATAGAGCAGTCTTTGTAGGCCGTGTTCCGATTGTGATATAAGAAAAATATCATCTGCATATCCCAGTATCTTTATTTGTTTATCTCCTAGTTCGTATCCATCGTTGACTAATTTTACTTTTTTAATGATTTTGTCCATAATTATGTAGAACAGTAACGGGTTTAAGCTATCTCCCTGTCTTATTCCTACTCTTATATTTATTTCCTTCGTTAATTCGTTATTACTTCATATTTTTGTTGTGTTACCGTAATTGAGTTTTTGGACTATTTGTGGTATTGATTAGAGAATTAGGTTATTTATTAATTCTAATATATCTTTCAACTTGGTTCTGTCGAATGCTTTCCTTAATTCGATGAAACAAATAAATGCTGGTTTCTGGTATTCTATAGCTTTTTCTCTTATTTGCCTTATTGCAAAGATAGCGTCTGTGGTTGATCTGTTTTGGCGGAACCCTTGTTGCTCGTCGCTTATTTATTTATTTAATTATTTACGGGTAGACCCATTTTGTATTTACAGAAAAATTTCAATAATATAGTAAAGTTATAACAATACAATAACAACACCAGTAATTATCATTTCAAAAACTCAGTGGACTGTCAACAGTTTTTCTTTTAAACGTTTTAAAGAGAGATTAAAAAGATCCGCTTCACTGGCACCATTAGTGATTCTAGTGATCGGCGAGAATAGGCCATAGTTACATCTGTGGTATCTCGGAGCAAAGAGTACGTGGTCCCTTGTTGATCTTGGTGGAACATAAAAATTTATCAAACTCAAGAGATCAGAGCAGTCTATATGACCATTTACAAGTCGAAATAAAAAACATATATCAGCAACTTTCCTACGTCCTGAAAGTGATTGCAGCTGAAGTCTTCGTAGCTGGTCCCCATAAGCAGTGATGTTCCACTTATAACACATATCTAGCATACTTCCTCTGTACCCTTTCAACACCCTCAATATGCACAGCATGCAAATAATATACAGGGCTTTCTATTTTAACAAAATTAAGATAGCGTAATTTCTTCGAATTGACAGTTCAAAACATTTTATTGTCAACGTCAGCATGTGCACCGTATAACACTCTATAACTTTTATTTAAACATTTTTGTGTTACATTGATTAATAAATGCTGTGGAATTATTATTCCATACATATGGGGCACCCTGTAAAAGTTGCTAAATAAGGTAAATCGTTATCCCTAATGAAGGTTCCTCTTATTTTGTTTCAATACAGCGCAAGCTTCAAATGGTGGACGGATGCTTCAAATAATGATAACAGCTGAGCCTTTATATTTAATTTACTACTACACAAGCTCCAAACCGTGGGCGTATGCTTCAAATAAAGATAAAGACAGTGGCCTACCAAAATCAGCGTTGCAAAATCTCTCTATTAAGTTTTTTCCTACATTTAACGTAAAATTTATGGCATCTTTTGGTTATAAATTTCAGAATATGATATTTAGTTGTTTACTATATACTCTCTCATGTAGAAATGTGAAATATCTAGAATTTCTCACGATAGACCACCTATTTACGTAAGAATTTTCGATGATCTTGATGTGGTCAATAAAAAACAATTTAATATTTTAAAGTAATGGCCCTAATTTTTAAACTAAGGACAAGTAGTTTACTCTGATATACGTTTTATTTAAGAATTAAAGGAAACTAAGTTAAACACAATCATAAAGTATTAATTTATTCATCCAAATCTATTTCACACCCTTCAATGTATTCTCCTCGTACTGCAAGGCAATAGGCATGATGACTAATTTTGAAAAACTATTCCACGATGTTCTTACGGAACTACTATTTCCAAAAAAATATATATTTCTGACAAATTACAGGTTTCCTAGCATAAAATTGGCCTTTTTAAACTAATTTTAAATTTCACGCCAAAACGCTCGAAGGTATCCTGGCGTCTGCTCTTGACGTCACGCCTTTGTAAACTCCATGTCAACAACAGTGAAGTATATAGTGTCTATACAATAATTTTGTTATTTTGTGTATTTAAAATGAATTCTAAAGTGTCCCTCGGTGTAAAAACACATCGATAAAAAGGCCTAACAAGTTATTTGTTTACGTGCCAAATACGAAAACAGTAAGAAATAAGTGGCTAACTCTTGCACGGCTAGCCCAGCAGTTATGTCTCCAAATTCTTCAATTTATTTCTGTGAAAACCATTTTGATGTAAGTTTTAACTTAATATTTTATTATTATAAATGAGGTGTGTCGTAATAATCTTGTTTGAGAAATTGTTAGTTATCTAAATAATACCTTTAGATAGTCACATTACTATTGAGGTTAGGTTTTATTTCTTTAATGTTATCATCCACTACTGTTTATTTAATGGATACTTTATTCCTGTTCCAGTTACCAAATGATATGGAGAATTACATTCAATATATGTCAACATTTTCATAACAATCATAACCTAACTTAAAACTAATAAAACCATGACGTAGAAATAAAGTGCAGTTTTTATGGGTTTTTGAGTTTTAAATAGTAGTTTTAATACAGATTACTTATATACTTACATAGAAGTTTTGATAATTCTAAATTCTGCTGAGAAAAAGTCAACAAATCAATTCTAGGTAAATTAGAGCTATTTGCCTTGATAAATCCGTCTTCCATCGCTAACGTTTCTTGGTTCTAGTTTTTGTAACACAAAACTAGGAAACTCGATAGTTTAAAACCACAAATTAATTGATAAACGGGGCAGAGATTATCGTTAACATAAGAGAAGTTCGACCGAAATAATGTTTACTTAGGAGTGACGTCATTCGCTTTGATTGGTGTTCCACACAACATAGCGGATTGCTGTATTTTGCATTTTTACTTTAACAAAAATAATATTAATCTCACTTTTAATATAAAAATAAGAACATTTTTTAGAAAACCTTTAATCTATTTCATTATTTAAAGTAACAATTTCGGTGATTCATTGTTACTGTCATCACGCCTATTATGCCAACGTTTATTTTAATATTCAAAACACCTGTTATATTACGAGCACTGATTCCCATTATCACCAGTTCCCAAACAAATGCGGTTTCTATTGATAGTTACATGACATGTAGTAAATACGTACACAAAGTTTGGCCGGGAAAAATTGTGAATTTAGTAATATCAAATATTGATCGGAATGTACAGTGTGATCATTTTTACATGCCCGTCCCAGATTTATGTAAACTTGTTGAATATTTATTTTTTAAAATATAGGTTGGTATAGTGCATGTCAAAAACTATACTGATGTATTCGGCATTTGGTAGTGAAAACCATACTGGATGCCGAGACGCCAAACAACTGTACTTTTCCGTCGGCGTACCTTTTGTAAAAAGGCATTGGAAAGCCCTAATTTTTTTCAACATTTTTTCTTTAAACTGTTTTTTTTTCTAATTTGTTTTGCAAAAAAGTTATGAAGAAAAAATCCTTTAAAATATTATTGTATGTCATCACTGTTGCCATGGATCATATACCATGTTTGGCGGTTTTCAAACAATTTATCGAGTAGACGGCTGTCATACTTTAACCTGGCAGCTCTTGTTTAAACGCCTATTCAATTCGATGCCAAACATGGCATACGATCCATGGCAACTGCGACAACCAAAAAGTAATATTTTAGATGGTTTTTGGTGTCTCCTTCTTTACAAAACAAAATAGAGAAACAGCTTAAGGAAAAATGTTGAAAAAAATTAAGGCTTTCCAATGCTGTTTTACAAAAGGTATGTCGATGGAAAAAAAAATTGTTTGGCGTCGTGGTGCCCCGTTCCTACTACCAGATATATCAGTATACTCCTTGACATCCACTATACCACTCTACATTTAAAAAAAAAATAAATATCCAACAATTTTCCATAAATCAGTGCCGGGCGTCTAAAAATGATCACCTGTACCTCTTTTTAAATAAACTGACTATCTACTAAAGAAATTTATGACGACGTGCTTCATACATTGAAGTTAGTCCCTCCTACGCCATTATCAAAAATTAGGTTTCGGATTTCAACAAAAGAAAAACCGACATAAATGATGAACATCGCCATAACACTATTTCGGTTCTACCAGAGAGAATGTTGAGGCTGTGCATGACATGGTTTTGGAGAAGTGATAATTTTAGCTAAAACATACAGCAGAGATTCTGAACATTTCATACTGACGCGTTTTTGCATTGTCCATTGTGATTTGGGCACGAGAAAATTATCAGCTAAATGGATTTCTGGACGCCGATCAGAAACGACTGAGAGACAACATCCAAGTTGATTTGTAGCTATTTTTAGGAGGCTTCATCCAATTTTTTGGAACGAGTGGTAACTATGGATGAAATATGAGACCAGAGGTAAACGAACAGGCGAAGGAGTGCAAACAAGCTAGATCACCTCTCCTCTCTTCCGTTTTTTTGGGACGGGATAATTCTTACAGATTGTTTGAAACATGACAAAAAGTGGCTAGAGAATATTATTCTTCATTATTAACTAAACTTTAGCAAAAAATGTTGTAAGAACGTCGAGGAAAATTGTCTAAAGCGGTTCCTGTTCCTACAAGACACTGCGCCTGCTCACAAATAACTGTTATTTTAAATAAAATAAACGAATTATGCTTAGAATTGATTGACCATCACCATACTCCCCTGATTGAAATACGTTGGACTATTACCTATTTTCAAAACTGAAGATATCTTTAAAAGGAAACGAATTTTATCCAAATGTAAAGGTAATAAATGTTGTCGAAGACTGGTTTACAAACCAAGGGAAGAATTTTTTTTGGAAGGTCTAGAGTTACTTCATAACCTTTACACTAAATATATAAAGTTAAAAGAAGACTACGTTGAATAAACAATTTTTGTTACTGTGATTTGCTTCTTCTTTCGATGATAACTTAGAAACTTATCAATACAGTTTCTCTTTTACAGCTTCTATAGATTCAAAAACGTCCCCATGGAGTGATAAGTCTAGCTTGGGGAATAGAAAAGAGGTGCCGCACTATGGCGACAATACGTTATTTTTACCCAAATTAATTTTCTGGCCGCAATTTTCAAGGAATCTCAGTAATTTTTTTTTCTTGATTTCTCTATCAATATGTCTGAGCGGATTTTTGATTATTTATCATGATTTTTACTAATTTATCAATATATTGCTTTGTTGTCCAAAAAATACCTTTTTAGACAACAAAATGAGCCTAGGCATGCAATTTTCAAGGAATCTCAATAATTTTTTTTATAATCTTCGTTTTTAATTTCTCTATCGATTTGTCTAGGCGAATATTTGATTATTGACCATGATTTCAACCTATTTTTCAATAAATAAAGTTTTTAAGCATTTACACCAAGAACATCAAACCTATCATAAGAAGAAAAATGATCAGATGGACGTTTCCAAATTCGACATAGCCTAATGTAAAAAGAAAATTAATCTTTGGAAGTTATCCTTAGACATTTACATCACGAACTCTGAACATAATATAACGTAATATTCATATATATATATATATATATATATATATATATATATATATATATATATATATATATATATATATATATATATTTATTATTTTCTATACCTATTACATTATAACACAACGAATTTTAAACCATGTATAACATATGCCTAAAAATATACTTATTTATGTGTACATATACTAAACTTACCATATCTTAATGTAGAAAAATGTATTTATGAATTTTTTCAAAGCCCAATGAATTATAAATCAAACCTAACCTAGTACACAAATTTATACTTATTAATATACATACTGAGGGTTTAGAAAGTTAAAATTGGAAAGTGGTCAAGATTTGAATCTTTTATGAGAATTTAAGGCGGGACTGGACTGTAAAACGTCATCAATAGGCTGAGGTGGCTCAGGGCCAGGAAGTCCCGGTCCATGTCCTACCAGCCGATTAGCTGAAGTAAAGTTAGGATAGACAATTACTTTCTTATTTTTGGAATTATATCCAGAAACATCAACGCTGCAAAAATAACAGTCATTTGAATGATTTTCTTGCTCTCTCCATACCATGGGTACTGCAAATCTAAAAGCTTTCTTTTCTTTCTTATACCATTTTCTAAGATCCTCGACACGAACATAACATACTTTGTGAGGAGCCCAACATTTTTCTTGATTACCGATTTCTACACCAAAATATGCAAAGTATACTTTTTTACAAAGTCAGTAATGTTTCTTTAATGTTTTTTAACTATAAACTCACTACATATATAACAAAAAGTGTTGGTATAGTTTTTACAACCACGATTAGCCATACTTTGAGTGTGAATTAAAGCACATGGGTTAAACACTGCAATGCGAGGTTATATTAACTGGAAGAAAACAAACAGCTGTGACATTTATCGGAACTACCAACCTAATAACATTTGATTTTACTGCCAACCTTGTAAAATTCTGATTTTATTGCCAACCTAATAACATTCGAGTGATAAAAAATAAACTTTTCACATTTTGAATATTACCACCAATAATTATGAATTGTCCAAAGAAAATGTCTCTTTAGCAACCTAACACGTTGATGTTTTTTTAGGAGAATTCGGCAATTCTTCTTCTTCTTCTTCCAGTGCCCTATCCGTTTCGGACGTTGGCTATTAACATGGCAATCTTGACCTTATTGACGGCGCTTCGAAACAGCTGAACAGACGTAAGTCCGAACCATTGTCTTAAGTTATATAGCCAAGAATATATTCTTCTCCCTAGACCTCGTTTTCTACCTATCTTTTCCTGTATTAGCAGCTGCCAGAGATGTAGAATATTTATTATGCCTCATGAGGTAGCCAAGATATTCAAGCCTTCGCCCTTTAAATTGTGAGTGCAGTTTCTTCGACATTGCCTATTCGGCGCAGAATTTCTAAGTTGATGATATGTTCGGTCTACGAAATTTTCAGAATCCGGCAGTACATTCACACTTCAAAGGCTTCAATTTTTTTCATTAGTGTTTCCATCATCGTTCACGATTCTTCACCATATAGCAAAACAGAGAATACGTAACACTTGGCTAATCTAATTTTTAGACGGAGTTGACTGTATTTCAACAGATTGATCCCACTTTGCATTAACCACTGTCCCCAAGTATATATAGAATTCCAGAGGCTTGATTATTTGGTTATTTAACTTATTATCATCCACTTGGTTTTAGATATATTCAGGTGGAGACCATACTCATTGCTAACTCTTTGCACCCTTTCCACAAGATCTTGAGGTTCATTGATGTTACTGGTTAGCAAGACGGTGTCATCGGCGTATCTTATGTTGTTAATCATCTCGCCGTTTGTTTTGATGCCTTTCTTAACTCCCTTTAGTGCTTTGTTAAATATTTCCTCGGAGTATAGGTTAAAGAGGAGGGGAGATAGGACCCAACTCTACCGTACGCCTTTTTTGATCTCAACGTTGTCAAAGTAGGATTTATCTATTCTTATGTAAGCCGATTGTCCCCAGTACAGATTTGCTATGATGTGAATATCTTTGCCATTTTAGAACGGGATGAGGTAATACACGAGCCACATAATTTTTCAAAATCGATTGTAAACAGGTTTTTAATCTTCATCAGAGTACTTGTCACCTTTCTTAAATACCGGGCTCATTCTACAGCTTTTCCATATTTTTATAACGATGATCTTACGTATAATTTAAAAAAGGCACGTAATCTGTTGTTAACTATGATAGATTTATTTACATTTTAGCGTCATCTTTAATGAAGCAATATACTATATGTTTCTAATACTATAATATTTAGCACAAATATGTAAGACATCATGATCGTTGTCCTAAACTCAGCAACAGCATTTCCTGTTTCTGGAGCGACTGAGTGGTTCCTTATTAAATTATCAGCAATTGATCATTAAAAATTTATATTGGTTTACAACGTGTATTTTTTAAGTTAGGACATTAGGGTACTTAGTATGTGTAGGTCAACGGGATGGATATTTCCGAATTGCCTCTGTAGTATGTTCTATATCTTCCTGTATTCTTCTCTTAAATTTATTTTTATTAACCATGAATTAAATTGGAGAAAGGAAGCTGCAATAAGCATATTTAAATATTTTTACTTTTTTTAGTATTAGAAATAAGTTTTTTCCCGTATTAATTTTTTTTTTAAGATATTTGTGATGTAATTTATGAGCTAACGTTATTTATTTATACCACGATTTAATAAAGCATGCCGATCGTTCATAAATTTCAAAATAAAAAGTTTTGAAGTTTATGGTGTGCTAGTTCATATTGCTAGTTTATTAAAACTATAAAATTTTAATTTAATTTTATTAACTTTTCAAATAAAAATAATAAAAAGACTGTTGCAACTTTTTGCAATTTTTCATGTTACGGCTCACTTGGTTTTACGCTGTATATTAAGGAACAAAACCTTAAAAAATTTATAACTAGTGTTGGATTAGCATGCAAATATTATATAAAGATATTATGAAAAAACTTTTCTTTAAACCAAATATGTACCGCTTTATTCGATGACCTTCTACCATTTTTCTGGCAACACCATAATGCCGTGACTGTAGAACATCTGTACTTTCTCAGCAAAAAAATGTGAGAAGTGGTTTTCACAGGCTTTTTTTGAAACTAACTTAACACCATTTAGGGAGTTCTGCAGACACCCAAAATGGTAGTTTAACAGTTCATGGTTGGAGCTATACAGCAGATGCATGAAAACTTTCCAGTCCAGCTCCCTCAATTTTTGCCGAGTTAACAAAGATTTGTGTGGTCTGGTGCCACCATCGTGGAAGACGACACCCTTTTTGTTGACTAGTTCTGGCCAATGTTTTCAATCACTTGCAACAGTCTCGTCAATTGCTAACAGTAGAGTTTGTTCGAAATCATTTGGCTAAGATGAAGCACCATTCTCACAGCATTTTGGCGTCAATCTGGGCTTTGCCATCGTTTGTGGAGCTCAATCCTTTTTCGACTACGACCTTTTTCGCACAATATTGTACGTGATTCACTTTCCATCTCTCGTAATCAACTGCTTCAGAAATGGCTCGATTTTGTTACGTTTCTGCAGAGATCGAGAACATTTTTTAGCACAAAATCATGTGACACCCAAAGATCGAGCTTCTTTTTGTACACAACATTCTCCACATAGTAATAGCTCCTTGGTGATTTCATGGTTACTTACATGCCGGTGTTACTAAATTTGTGTCGAAGCTCTATCAACTTCTTCTGACATTGATCGACCAGCGTGGAGCGTCATCGACATCTAAATATCAAACAAAATGTTACTTAAACCGAAGCAACATATTATATCCTTAAAAAAGTATTGTTTTCTAATCAAAATGTTGTAAGAAATACACGCTATACTATCGAAATAAACGTTTCAAACATACGAACGTCATTCAATAAGTAAAGAGATAATTGGTCTCAGCTTAAACCCATTCAACGAAACCGCTTCATACTTCTTGGAGTGCAAGTTAACAACCTTGTGATGAGTTTTAATCAGTTGCTCGATCATGTAATGTAAACATAACTGCACTTTCGAAAAACAACGGTCTATCTTCAGATTTTTAGTAGCAGGAGGTGTTAAGCCAAGTGAAATATATCCTAGAATGTTATTACAGTGTAGACAAAGTTGCATAAATCGTGCGAACGTTTACAAGTGGATAGATCGACTCAAAATTGCCGAACAAGAGTGTGTGACGAACAACGAAGTGGATGACCAGTCGAAGTCTCCGGTCCCTTGTTGGAATCGAGAATTGATGGACTTATTCGTGATTACAGAAGAATTACTGTTAAAATGATAGCTCAGAAGATTGGGGTAAGCGTCGGAAATGTTCACAATATTATTCAGAATCATTTACAATGCCGGCCCTCATACGGCTTACACAAGGAAAGCTTCAAGAACTGGATCGGGAGATCTTGCCTCATCCCGCATACAGCCCAGCTAGAGCTGTTTGTCTCTTTACTTATTGATTGACCCTCGTATTTGTGTTTGTCCTTAAATACGTACTACATGGGGTCACTTACTAATGCTGACTTTTAAGTAGTAGCAACATTTAAATTGTCGCGTAAACCATTACGCAGTATGTGAATAGCAACTATTGAGCCAGAATAAGAGCACCAATTGCCAAAAAGCATACAGAAGACACACAAGAACGTTTTCAGATAGAAAATTGTTGATGTTAGTAGGTATTTTTCTTCGTTCTTTTGAAAGCACTGAATTTCAAAAACAATTTGTTTCTTCAGCCAACTGTTTTATTTCAAAACTGGAAAACATCAAATTTCTTTAAAGCGTTATAAAATAAAATAAGAAACTGATAATTTTCGGCATGCTAATATTGCCCCAATTTTTTGAGACGTATATTTACAACTATTAGCGTACATGCTGAAAAGACAAAAATTTTAAGTGTCGATTATCTCGTTATTCATAGCAAAATCCCATTTATTACTATTTTTATACAGTTCCCTTTAACACAAGTTTACCGGTTAAAATATATTAAATGATTTTTATGACACCCTATATATGTATTTATGAAGCCTGATGGTTTCCCCAGTTCTCAAATAATCTCAAGATTTGCTGCTGCCAGACGAAAAATTGAGAATCCAATGCTTGCTAAAGAAGCAGGAGGATCCGAAACTACAATTTTCAAGATGGTGCAAGATTTAGGGAACAACAAAGTTTCTGCACAGTGGATACTCCAACTCCTGTTATTTCTTACGAAATGTTACAAGCAATAAGCAGAAGTCAATGTAATATTTTCGTAAAGGGTCCTTCACCTCTAAAGAAGATGGAAAGTTGATGGCGACCTTTTTTTTTGATTGCGAATAAATATTGCGTATTGAATAGATGAAAAAAGTCCACAATTAATTCATTAATTATTTTATTTTTTTTTCAAATATGTGAAGACAAGCTTCAGGTGATGAGTTAAAAGTGGCTGAAGCGCGTCCCTTTTTGCACCGGAAACTATAGAATTTTTTTAGAGAGAATAAAACAACTCCACAAACGTGAGACTAAGTGTATTAGCGTAGACCTAGTATTGTAAAAAATGAGTGAGTGTTTCTTCATTGCTAAGTACGAAACTTAAAAAAAAATGTATTAATATACTATTGAATTTACCTAATGTAACATAGTGCTGTTGATACTAATAACAAGTTTGAATTCACTCCCTGGAGTACAACGCTAAAAAAACGGTACGGGATATTTCCATTGCAGCTTTCCTAATGATCTAAATTTTAGTATAGTAAATAAAGCATTTGAAATTGCACCGTCTAGATACAGCAATATTATGATTTTATCTTCTCTGGGGCATCACTAGGAGTTTTGTCCTAGATTTTAGACCTCGAAAAACTTGTACTCTTTTTTATAAACAATTTAGGTTTTCAAAATACGTTTTTTGAGCTTAAAATGTGAATAACTCCGATTATTTAAGTCGGATCGAGGCAAAAAAAAAAACAAACTCTTCGTAATGAAATTTACAACAAATTCTCGTTAGTTTTAAGTCGTTCAAGTGCATACATAAACTACAAAATTGAAAAAAAACTGACGAAAAATTGTTTTTTTTTCATTTTATTGTACAGATCGCCTAAGCGAACCGATCGGCTTGAAACTGTCAGAAAATATACCTTTTGTTATAACAAAAATATCCTGAAATTTTGGTGTAAATATATTAAACCCATTGGGCACAATTGAATTTATTATTTAAAATTTGAATTGCCCGTCATTTTATGTCATTTGGTCCAAAATAGATCTTTTTTTTTAAAAGTTAGGTGTCGACCATAGCTTTCCAATGCCATTAAAAAAATATTTTTTTGGGGTCATCTTCACCGTTCTTTTTTACATTTATTTATTAATCAAATAGCAACAAATGCGTTTCTTCGGTCGTTATAAAAAAAATTAAAAAATTTTTATCACATCTGGTAGAGAATTGCGAAATTTTTATTAAAAAAAAAATTGTTAACGTGAAAATGACCGAAAAAAATGCATCTGTTATTATTTGTTTAATAAACAAATGTAAAAAAATGGTTAAATTATTCAAAAAAAAATTATTTTTAATGCCATCGGAGAGGTGGCGTCGAGACCTAAATTTTGAAAAAAAAAAAATTATCCAACAAATTCAATTGTGCCCACTGGGGTCAATATTTTTGTACCAAAATTTCAGAGTATTTTTGGTAAAATAAAAGGCATATTTTCTAAAAGTTTCAAGCCGATCAGTTCACTAAGTCAGCATGTACAACAAAATGAAAAAAGAAAACAGTTTTTGCCCGTTTTTTTTTAAATTTTATAGATTATGTAAGCACTCGAGCGATTTAAAATCAACAAGAATTTGCTGAAAATTTCATTACAATGAGTTTGGCTTTTTTTTTTCTCGATCCGACTTATATAACCGCAGTTATTCACATTTTAAGCTCAAAAAATACGTTTTGAATACTCAAATTGTTTATAAACAAAAAAGTTTTTCGAGGTCCAAAATTCAGGACAATACTCCTGGTGATACCCCAGAGAGGATAAGATCATAATATTGCTATATCTAAACTATGTCCATCTCGTCATTATTTTGACCTTTTTTTTACTGCACTATTTGCCATTTCATCGTCGACTATAGAGAAAACTACAAAAAAGTTCCTCACATTTTTTGCATAAATTTTCGCTTTGGAGATATATTTTATGTTCGTAGTATATTAAAAGAAATCTATGGAACTATTAAACTTTATTAAAGTACTCCAAATAAGTCTTCTGTACTAGGAAATATTCAACATTGTATCACATTTTATAAAATATTTCTTCAGAATAACATTACTTTTCCTAACGCCAACGACCATTACAGTAAAATACAAAACAAGAACAACTTGACTTTATTGCTTCTGCAGAAATTACTTTTTTACTGAGTTTGTTAAAATACACTTAAAAAACTTTTTTGCAATTTAACTTTTTTTTCGTTCTCTCTCTTATATCTTTCCAAATGTATCTCGCTGTGTACTCCTACAGAGCTAATTAATGGGTAGTTTAAAGCATAAACAGAAAATGTGGGTACAATTAAAAAAAAGTTTTTAAAAGTTTGCATTCAACAGTCTTCAATTTGTTTTAAAAAGGTAGAGAAGTTGCTGATTAAGGGATACTTTAAATTTATAATTTCAAACAGTAATGATAAAAGTTTGCTGATTATATTAAAAGCACATTTAAATTATTCTTCGTTGAATATATTTTCAAAATATTTATTTATAATTGGTAGCAATTTACAGAATGTTGTTACTAAAAGGAGAATTCATGGTAACTATAACAACTTAACGACGTTCCCAAGAAAATAAATTTTCTTACGATTATCTAAAAATTTTGAATAACATATTTATTAGTATTCTTTATAGCTCAGTCGTCAGTGGCAAAGGACACAGCGCATTTCTTATTGGAAGTGGCTCTCTATGAAATTGTCTGAAATCGATATATGATATTCTTCTCGAGCTCCTAATCAAAAGTTCCCATAGGCACAAAGTCGAAAAATGGACAGTTTTCCACATATCGGGGGTAGAAAGGCGATTTTCGGAGATCTTGTCGATAACAGCGTAGAGCCGTGAGGTTGTTTATGCGTCGTTCTCGGGAGTGTATGGGGATTTTTAGGTAGCTGATTCCAAATCTGGTATCAAAAATGACATTTGATAGTTGGCAACTGTCAAAAAACTGTCGATTCGCCATATTTCTAATAAAACGCCCATCAGAATATACATCGGAAAATATTTACGGTCGCTGATTCCAATTCCGGTGTCAAAAATGACATTCGCAACTTTTCAGTTACCACTAAAGTGTCAACTCACCTCACTTGTAACAAAATGTTCAGCAGAATATATATCAGATGGCTTTATAGTGTTCCGTACGGAACACTTATAAGATCACTTCGGTGTCTGTCTGTCTGTCTGTCACATCCGATTTTCTCCAACACTATTTGACATAGAAAGTTGAAATTTGGTAATAAGATAGGAATTGATGGCCTCATCGCAGTCATGTAGTTTTGAGAGTTAAATCGCCGAAAATCGCTGTCCCCCGCCTTATCTCAAAAAGTACTTATCAAAAAATTTTGAAAAAATGCTGGAATAGTCTCCACGGGGTACAGATTGAACGAAAATTATCACGAGTGCATTACCTTTAATAATTTATCTGGTATTTAAAAAAAAAAAAAAAAAATTTCAAGGTCAGCAGATTTCAGCAAAGATTGGAAATAAACTTTGTTGAAAACTCATTTGTGTGTTTTTTGAAATCACTGATCATTTTATACCTCTGTAAAAAATTTTTTTATTTTAAAAGCAATCAACGTACGGAACACTAATTGCGCAAGTTCAACTTGCACTTGACCGGTTTTTTTTTATGTACTTTTAGCTTTACCCGGGAACAACGACTTGGACCTAATAGATTTCTGTTCCCTTTGGAGTGTTTCTTTACTGTAAGTCCTCGTGCCTCTCATGATTAGGATGCTTGATTAGGATGAGTCCCCGCGCTTCTTACGATTAGGGTGAGTCCCATTTTATTAGAAATAAGGCGAGTTGGCAGTTTTTTGACAGCTGCCACCCGTCAAATGTCATTTTGACACCAAATTTATAATCAGCGATCGAAAAAATCCACGTATACCCCGGAGAACGATTCATACACAACCTCACGGCTTTATCCTGTTGTCGACAAGATATCCGAAAATCGTCTTTTTAGCCCCGATATCTGAAAAACTGTCCATTTTCCGACTTTGTGCCCATGGGAACTTTTGATCAGGAGCTCGAGAGGAATAACATATATCGATTTCAGATAATTTCACCGAGGGCCTTCGCATAAAAAATGTGCGGGGTCCTTCTGACGAAAAGCTCTCATTAAATATTAACAGGCTGCAAATCGGCATACAAGTAGTTTTTGGACGTAGAATACCACAAAAAAGAGTTTGCTGCTCTGAAGTGTACGCTAAGCCTACAAAATAGTCGATAGAATGAAAAATTCGGTTTTTCGCAAATATCCCCAAAAATAATAAAAAAAAATATCGAAAAATTAATAGCATGAAAAAACAGAAAATTTTACAAAAAAATAATATATAAATTATTTTTTTAGTTTTACCTTAATTAAAAAAAAATATTTAAAATAAAATGGCTGGTTTAACCACTTTAGTTGTAGTGGGAATCATACTCCCTAACCTAATTTAAAATTAAATTAACGTTTCTTTATACCGTTAAATATTTTAAAAATAGCTGTTAAGAGGTTTCTCGGGGTGCTGATTAAGAATCCGATGACAGATTTGAAAAATTCAAAATGGCGGATGCAGCATGACGGCCAGAGAGTACGTAATTCATTTAATTTCTTCGAGTAATTTAGTATTTTTGTGTTTTCAATAACCGTTTTCTTTATACCTGGATGTTTAAATGAAATATAAAAACTTTATACTTAAAGCTTTTTTTTGATCTTTCATTTCTTACCTTTAAATATATTTCTTTTATTTTAAGTTTAAGTAGTATGATTAATAATAAGCAAAAAATCCAATTATCATGAACAATTTTTTAAGAGCAAAATTACAAAAAAAGAGAGAGTTTTTTTAGGTTTTTAATGATTTGCTAATATCAAGTATACTTTTAACTGTAACTAAAAAATCCTACCTTTTTCGACCATTTTGTACTGCTTTGAACGTAAAATTGCCGGTGGCGCACTACAGCAGGCAAATTTTCATATTTTAAAACTCAATTTTTAAATAACACAGATAATGTGAGTATTTTAATTATTGAATATTGAAAGTTAAGGTATAATAATAATATACGCACAAGGATTTTTTTTTCAATACTCTAACATATTTTATTAAATATTTGTAATTTAATATGTCCGTTAAAATCATACAAACAAAAATTTCGTTTCATGTTTTACAATTTATAAAAAACAAATATAAAAAGTGTAAGTATCATCGGAAAGCTGAAAGTCTCCTCTTCAAAAAGTTATCTTTTAATTTTCTTTTTACACTGTGAAACCAAGTAATATTAATTAAACTTCTAGCGGTGCGCGTAGATTTTCAAATTAACCTGTTTCACGCTCTACACTTTTTGAATTACCTACCTAAATTTTTAGGAAATTCTCACGCTAATTAAAAATCTAGAAAAATATCTATGTACTACTTCTTTGTAAAATTTCCCGCTTTTTCACGTGGTGCCATTAGTTTTTCGATATCTTTTTTATTTTTCGAAATATTACCGAAAAAACGAATTTTTGAGTTTATTTTGGATTTTGTGGGCTTAGCGTACATCAAACTTTAGTAAACTTTTTTTATCATATTTTACGTTCAAAAAACTACCTGTGTACCAAAATGTAGCCTGTTAGCATTCAATGAGAGCTCAAAACCCCTGGCGACTAGGCTATTTATACGTAGAAAAAATTTCAATTCTTACGACCCTAAATTTGTAAAAATTTGTATTTTTAACGTACGAACCGTACCGCGACCTATGTTGAAAGGGATGTTTTATTATATAACAATGGTAATTTTGTTACGATTATTATGAAAAACTTAACACTAATTAGAAAATATAACAAATATTTTTTTGTAAAGAAAATTATAGCAAGCGATATTCGTTTTTTTATAAAAAAAAAACTTGATAAATAAAAGTTCGCGAATTGGCAACGTCGCACTGCGCAGGAAGTTTGAAATACCTTCAACGCAAGCTGATTTTAATAAATTTGTGTAGCTCACAAATATAGAAAAAATATGGGTTATCGTAAATAAAAAGTCAATATTTATAACAAATCAAATATTTATTAGTATTCAACATAAATGAATAGCATATTAATTAATATCAGAGACTTGGTTTCTTACCACTCAAATATTTACTAAATTACGTTTAGCATAGTTATCACATTTTATTTTGAACTTTGAATGAAGGAAGCCCTTCCCTTTTGAAATCACTCAATTTTTCCACATCTAAAAGACTTCTGCAGCCAGTGCATTTCAGATTTTTAGCTAACTTTTTCAATAAAACTTTCCTGTTCTCATGAGGAACAAATCTACCATTCTTTAATCGCGAAGTCATTATTTAAGCACTATTAAAAAAGTAACCTCGAAAAATACTCTAAAAAATTAAAACCTAACATGAACAACTCGTGTCTCTATCAGAGTAAGAATATAACGTTGCCAGATCCGAAAAACGACTGGAATTATTTTTGTATTTCTGCACATATGGGATGGGGCGAAAGAGCGCACTGCGCCTCAGCTATTTCTTATTGTACGCATGATAGTTCACATAGGTGGGATCTTTCCGTAAGTTGAGCACGACTGCTCCTTGAGAATGTCCTTAAGTATATTTGAAGAACAGATAAAAATCGTTAAAGAGTATAAATATCTGCCATTATTACTAGACACTAAATTAACTTGAAACAAACGATTTATTAAAAAACCTCAGTAGAGCAAATATGTTTCTTATGAGATATGGGAGGTTGTTCAGAAAAACCAAAGATAGATCAGTGGTTACATACGGAGAGATGGCCGCACAAACAAACCCCCAAACGATTTTCAGTTAGTGTAAACTCTCACAAGATTAGTGTAAAAATGTCATGAGATCTTGTCTATTTGTTTGCGAGTTACAGCTATTCTGAGATGGCAACAGATCTGGCCTAGTACACTGACGAATCAAAAACTGCGAGCCGTGACATATATGCAGAAAAGCCCAAATGGAGCATTAGCCTTTCACTAGGGACAAGTACAATAATATTCTAGGCAAAAATTTACTCAATACAAGCATATGTTCATGAGAGTATTAGACGAGACTACCGCAACCAAAAAATATATATTCTTTTAGACAGTCAAGCCACTCTCAAGATAGATCAGACTTTGGATGGCCATCCCTAAAATTGAAGAAGAAATGAACTACTGTGAGTTCCAGGACAATTAAAAATAGCAGAAAATTAAAAAGAAGGTGAATTAGCAAGATTCGGAGCTACTAAACTATAATGGCTACAGAACTGGCATTTGATCTACCAAAATGTAGTGAAATCGACAATTAGTCACACCAGCAACCTCTAAATCGTTGGCTTACACCATCTGATCAAAGACATGCCAGGAACTTCATTCGCGACCATGCGAGGAAACTAACAAATGACATCCTATTTTTAACAAGAACGCAGATCAGATTAATGCGGCGTGGAACTCGTTTGAAAATTCTGATCTCGCCTCTCTGGTCTATTTGCCAGACTTCTTCTTTATAAGCCACTGCTTCTCTACTGCAGGAGATAGGCCCCTTCAAATTTCTTCCAATTGTCTCTATCCTGTGGAAGATGGAGCCATCTAAAACCTGATATCATCAGTTCATCTTTTCATTGGTCTTCCCAAACTTCGTCTGCTCTCCTAAGGTCTACATTTAAGCAATTTTTGTTATCCATCTACCATCATTCTTGTTCACTGATATCTGTAATTCTTGTTATTCATCTGATATCCTTACTTTTAGTGTGTTCTCGCAAACTAACACCTAACATCTCTCCTTCTATGGCCCGTCGAGTACGTCGGAGTCGACAAAAACTATTTTTTGTATTTGTCATGGTTTCCAGCCCAACGTACATTGAAACTTAAGGTATAATAATGATATATGCACAAAGATTTTTGTTGAATACTATATTTTATTAAATATTTGTAATTTACTGTATGCTCGTTAAAATCATGCCAACAAACATTTCGTTTTAAGTTTTACAAATTATAAAGCAACAAAAATAAAAACTGTTACTACCATCGGAAAGCTAAAAGTCTCCTCTTCAAAAAACTTTTTTAAATTTTCATTTACACTCTGAAAACAAGTAACAACCTGTATTGCGCGCTACACTTTTTTATTACCTATCCGAATTTTTAAAAAATTCTCGCCCTAATAAAAAAATCTGGCAAAAGATCTATATACTATTTTTTTTTTTTTTTAGTTTTTCAATATCTTTTTTATTTTTCGAGATATTACCGAAAAAACTCATTTTGATTTTATTTTGGATTTCGTGGGCTTAGCGTACATTAAACTTTAGCAAGCTTTTTTTATCGTATCCTACGTCCAAAAAACCACCAAATGTGGCCTGTTAACATTTAATGCGAGCTCAAAACCCCTGGCGACTAGACTATAATGGGATAATGAACATTTGTAATTAAAGACAAACACCATTTTACAACAACGGACACAAAAGAGCCAGAATTTGGCGGAATTAACAACTCTAATCAAAACGGAAAAGTATTCGTGTTAAATTCTGGTTGCTAAAAACACCTCCCTGCAGTCTTTTGTTTACGGCGTTGTTAAGTGATGGACTCCTTAATTTGAACCAGCGGTAGTAAAGAAATATGTTTTTAAGTATCTTATCATGCTACCACGAAATCTCCGCCATTTTATAATATATTTCTCACCAAATATTTAAAACTGCTTTTAATGCGTATAGTTTAGGATAAAATAACCTAGCATTTCTCAACCTGTGGCGCTAGCCTCACTAGGGGGGACGTGATTACACTATTGGGAGGACCCGAACGTATCGAAAAGAAATTATTATTAAAAACATTCATTAAAAACATTTAATATAATTTATTGAAAGGAAAACAAAACAAAATACATTCTGATATAATAAAAAATAAAATACACATTTCCACTGATATAATACACCTATAAATAGGATTGTATTAGTACTGCACAATGTATTTGCCTAATAATTAACATATCAATACTAAATTAAAAACAAGTTTAATAAGTATTAGTAACTCCCTTGGGCTTGTTTTACAGAACAAAGATTTTCGAAGGATGGTTTAATATTAGAAATAGACACTCTGAGTTCTTTTTCTATATTTAGTCGAGATCTATATTTTTTTCAAAGCAGCTACCGCAGAAAATCCGTTTCGTAAAGGTAGGATGTTGAAAATGGTAATAGTATACGAAATGCTCTTGTTTTCAGTGCAGAAAACTCATCATTCACCCCTGCCTGAAATTCAAAGAGTAATTTATTATTAAATTGCCTTTTGATTTCGCCAGTTGTCGTCAGTAAGAAAATACTTTTCAAAATTCTTTGTCAACATGGCTAGATGATTTTTATTGGTTACTAAAACGTCTTTCACATGTTGTTCTTTAGCCTTGTATGTTTTAATACATTCACCCACATTCGCAAACATTTCTAGGTTTTTTTGCTTTACATTTTGCACTCCACAATTCCAATTTTCTACAAAAAGCATTAATTTTATCACTTGTATCGAATATATGTGTATTTGTTCCTGGGAGTTGAAGATTTAAGGTATTTAGTTTCTCAAATATATCGACCAAGTAGCTCAATTTCATCACCAATAAACTATCTCAAAACATCTCGGCTCCGGTTGGTTTTCCTCTTCTAGAAAAATGGCGATTTCATTTCTTAATTCATAAACACGCTGCAAACATTTCCCACGTGATAACTATCTTGCCTAGTAAACGCTGAATGTTCGGCACCCATGTCTTTACAAAGTGTGGAAAAAAAATGCTAGATTTTAGGGGTCTTATTTTAATATAATTTACTACGGTTACAACTGTAGTGAACACAATATTCAGAGCGGGACTCATTTCTTTGGAAGCTTCTCTGTGGATCATACCATGTGCCGACACACACATAGTGGTGTTTTTGTTTCACAAGTGCTTGTACACTTTGAAATCTTCCAGACACTGAAAGAGCACAATCGGTACATAATCCGACACAATTTTTCTATTACATATTTACATCGTTTATAAAATCATTTAAGGTAGCAAATAATGCAAGTGATGTTGCTTTGAGTTTTATTGGTTTGCAGAAAAATAGTTCTTCTACTGCTGACATATCATCACAAAATCGAACATAGGCAATGAAATGAGCATCTTTATTACTATCTCTTGCCTCATCAAGCTGAATTGAAAACAATTTGTCACGCAACTTCCCGAAAAGCTAATGCTGTACATCATCAGCTATATCACCAATTCGACGGGCAACAATACATCTGATATAGATATGGATAGCAATTGTTTGGCAAAATTATCTCCAAACATAGTTTCTACAAATCTCAATTGCTGCTGGAAAAACGAGCTCTTCACAAATGGTGTGAGACTTTTTACATCTGGCTATTTTATATGAAACATTGTAAGAGGCAAGTAAAGCTTTTTCATTCACAGACAAAGTTTTTTTAAAAAATAATTTCTGCTTTACATTTGATTTTAATTTTAATTCGAAGAATTTTGGTGGTTTGTTAAGGTACTCACTATGAAGCGTTTTTGAAATGTCGTTTAAGTTTATTTGGTTTCATGCTGTTTGCTGCCAAGATTTTTGAGCAAATAACACACAGGAGCCTTTCTTCTTCATTTATTTCACTACTGGTAAACCCTAAATTTAAGTAATCTTGAGAATATTTTCTTGATTTTATTTTCGGAACCACGCTCGTATCTGCACTTGTTGATGCTCACTATCGTCTAATGCTCGCTTACGCCCACTTAAAAATTTATCCATATTTTGTATAAATTTACTGCCGTGAATACTTACTACCTTGAATTTTAATTAACACGTAAATTACAACATACACATTCACGATAAATCCGATAGCAGTAGAAGGATCAACTCGACTGAGACGGCTGTAATTGAATGAGGCGCAGCATTTATATACTTTTGGGCAGACTTTCCGAATACTCGAGAAAACTCGTAACTTTTCACGAAGCCGCTACCGATATGGTGGACGTGACAGACAGCAATAGAGAGGCATCGATTCTAGTTTTGTCAGCGCCGCAGATATGTGTTGCCGAATATGAATAAATTCACTTATTCTTGGTAGTTTGTAAGGTTTGTAATTAAGGTCATAGTATAGCTTTAGTATCAAAATACTGAAAATACATTATTATTGCATGCATTGTTATTGTATTGGGGGGGGGGGGGGGGTGATGAAAATTATATTTGAAATTGGGTCGCAAATACTGAAAGGTTGAGAATCGCTGAAATAACCTATACCATAAGTATGCAGCTCTCGTACACTTTTATTTTTAAGGTCATGGGGATATGGCTGTTTGTTAGAATGAATCCCAGTTTTTGAAATGCAGTCCAGCTAAGACCAATTCGCCTTGGTATTTTCGCTGTTTGATTGTCCTTGTCTAATCTACTCTTATATCCCAAGTATATATACTCTTCCACTCTCTAGACCTCGATTTTAATTATTGTGTTTCGTGGGCTTAAAATTTTTCTTTTCTTGATGTTCATCTCGAGTCTAACTTTCTGTGAAGCCTGATTAAGTGCTCTATCATGATTTTGAGTTCTTCTAGATCTTCGCTAATCAGTACTACATTATCTGCGAATCGCAAGTGATTTAAATATATGCCATCGATTTTAATTCCCTTCTCTTTTCACTCAAGACTATTGAATACATCCTGCAAGACTAGGGTAAACAACTTTGGTGAAATTATGACGTCCTGCTTAACACCGTTCTTTATCTTTAGGGATTCTGTTTTTCGATCTACATCTAAATTGACCGTCGCATTTTCATATATGAATCTTAGGAGTGCTGTATACCTTGAGTCTATTTTGCCATGAGCTAAGGACTGCAAAATTACCCAGTGGTCGAGGAAGTCGAAAGCCTTCTTATAATCAATGAACGTTAGGTGCATCTTCATATTATATTCGGTCGCTTTGTCTATTAAAAGGTTATATCTGGATATGATTGGTAGTCGTCGAACTTATTTCTTAGACAGTTTGTGACAATTTTGATAAGAAGCTTGTACAAATACGATAACAAGCTGATTGGGCAATAATTCTCAAGGTTTTCATGATCGTCTTTCTTGAATAAAAGTATGACCTCACTGTTGTGCCCATGTGTAGGTTGTTCTTGTTCTTCAATACATTTGTTGAGTAATATCCGTATCGCTTCAAAAAGTTCATTTCCTTCCATTTTTAAAACTTCAGTTGTTATTTTATCTTCACCTGGAGATTTCTTATTCTTCATCTGTTTTAAAACAGTTTCCAATTCACTTCGGCTTATCTCAGGAATTTCTTCCGAGCCAACATTAAGAATATGTTTTTGCCGCTGATTTGGATTTGATATAGTCGAGAAATAGAGTTTTGTGTAGAATTTTTTATCTCATCTGTTGTTTCTTTCCTGTCAGTTATTATTTTACCTGTTTTATCTCGTAATTTTATTATTTTAATTCTATCTTGTGACATCTTGGATTTCAATACTTTCATATTTTTGTTTTCTTCGGTGGTATTAATTATTAAATTTGTATTGTATTTTTTAAAGTGTTTCCTCGTTTCTTTCTTTATGGCTTTGTTCAATGATTCATACTCATATGTACCTCTTTCTTTAGATTTTCTCTCTTTTATGAGTTTAATTGTTTCGGGAGAGAATTTGTTCACTTTTGGTAGGATATTTTCTTGATTGTTTCTTCGATACTGGATATAATTTTCTGTAAGTTGGTTTATTTCGATGTTTTTTAAACTCTCTATTGGTTGGAGTTTACTTACATCAGGCTATAAGCGTCCCAATCAAATTATACCATAACATATATTTTAGTAGGTATAGCGTTTTTGCTTTGACTTTTTTCATTGTATATTTTTCCTAACGTCATCAACTTACAATATAAATCCACTGTACTACTACTATTTCTTTTTGTTAGGTTACAGGGAAGATTTAACTTAGAAAGAGGAAGCAAAAAATTAATTCTTTTCGATCATTAAAAGAAAAACCCGATCTACACCTACTTATTAATGACCATGTCCCTTTTTCTGGTCAAGTGTTTCTGATTGCCCGTTAAGACAGTTACGATCCACTTATTGTAATTTCTTATAGAGCATTAGCAAAATGTCGTAGCCAAAGCAAAAACCCTTATTTTCGCTTGCTGATTCTCCGTTTTCAGTTAATATATTGCCCTAATTATTACTTAAATTTGTTAATTGGTTTCTAGTCAAGAAATAAGGGATACTATTGTGTTTTTAGTGTTTCTATACAGAATATTATGAAAAGAGAATGATGTATTTAAACATGTGACTATTAGGATTAGTAACATACTTTATTGATATTATAAGTTTATCATCCACTAACCGATATTTAATTCATGTTTTAGGGTTTTTAGTTCACGAAAAACATAGTTTCCCATTTTCATCTGCCTATTTGACATTACAATTCTCGAATGAAGTAAGAAATCGGTTTCAAATTTAATATACATATAATACTTAAAACGAGAAAAGAACCTTTAATTTTTGATATCATTATAAAAGAAGAAAGTGAAAAAGGAAGATAAATTTTGTGTGGTTTCTATAGTATAATGAGAAATTTTCCTCGTTTTTGGTTAATATATTAAAACTTTTAAATAATAACCGGTCAAGTGCAAGTTGAACTTGCACAATTAGTGTTCCGTACGTTGATTGCTTTTAAAATAAAAAATATTGTAACGGAAGTATAAAATGATCAATGACTTCACAAAACACACCCCAAATGAGTTTTCAACAAAGTTTATTTCCAATCTTTACTGAAAATTGATGACCTTGAAATTTCTGTTTTTTTATATACCAGATAAATTATTATAAGTAATGCACTCGTGATAATTTTCGTTTAATCTATACCCCGTGTAGAACATTCCAAAATTTTTTAATAAGTACTTTTCGAGATAAGGCGGGTGGACAGCCATTTTTTGCGATTTTTTAAAAATAATACAAAGAAAAGTGCGCGCAAGTATTACATTATATATATATATATATATATATATATATTACTCGTGTTTTCACAAGCTTTCATTTGACACCACACTCGATTACCTAGTAAAAAAATTTTTTTTCACTTCCGATTTCACCCCCCAAAACTAACCCCTTAAGTCAAAATTTATCTTTCAAAACCTGGCTCTATGAGGCCATCAATTCCTATATTATTACCAAATTTCAACTTTCTATGACAAATAGTTTAGGAGAAAATCTGGTTTGACAGACAGACAGACGGACAGACAGGCACCGAAGTGATCTTATAAGTGTTCCGTACGGAACACTAAAAAGTTATCAAACTAGTACTACATATTTTTAAAATGTTATAGCGAGAATGTTTTATTTTCTGATTCCCACCAAAATTGACAGTTGTGTATTGTCTGGCAAATCATCATAAAAAGATACACAATTAGAAAGCGTACAGAAATTGTTAAAATTTGGTTTAAAAAATAACAAACCTATTGGGGCTATGTCTGCTAAATTCATGAACAACATAGCAACAAGTTAGTCGAATATAGCAACAAGTCTGATAGTTCGTGGAGAAATATTAAAATTTATTTGTGATAATATCTCAGAGCAATCTATAAGAGATCTATAAACCTTAAATAAAAATTGAACTAATATAGGGTGTTTTTTTTTATAGAGGTATAGAACTTTGAAATGGAATAAAACAAAGATGAATTTTTTAAATTGACATGAAATTTACTTTATTCGAAAGATAATCTTCTGGCATTATAATTTAAATAGGACTTCTAGCATATGACCGCCACGGCTGGCTCGGACGTAGTCTAATCTGGAGGTCCAATTTTCGATGACTTTTTCCAAAATTTGTGGCCGTTTATCGGCAATAACGCGGCGAATGTTGTCCTCTAAGTGGTCAATCGTTTCGGGCTTATCGGCGTAGACTAGCGACTTCACATATCCCCACAGAAAATAGTCTAGCGGCGTTAAATCGCACGATCTTGGAGGCCAATTCACGGGTCCGAAACGTGAAACTATGCGGTTACCAAACGTTTCCTTCAATAAATCAATTGTGGCACGAGCTGTGTGACATGTTGCGCCGTCTTGTTGAAACCACAGCTCCTGCACATCATGGTTGTTCAATTGATGAACGAAAAAGTCAGTAATCATGGCTCTATAGCGGTCACCATTGACTGTAACGTTCTGACCAGCATCGTTTTGAAAGAAGTACGGACCAATGATTCCACCAGCCCATAAAGCACACCAAACAGTCAGTTTTTCTGGATGTAACGGTGTCTCCACATACACTTGAGGATTATCATCACTCCAAATACGGCAGTTTTGTTTATTGACGTATCCATTCAAACAAAAGTGAGCTTCATCGCTAAACAAAATTCGCTTATGAAAATCGGGATCAACGGCAATCTTGTTTTGGGCCCATTCACCGAATCTACGCTTTGCTAGGTGATCGTGTGGCTTCAATTGTTGCACGAGTTGGATTTTGTAAGCACGCAAACCAGGATCTTTCCGCAAAATCTTCCATAAAGTGGATGGCCACATATCCAATTCCTGTGCACGATGGCGGATAGACTGATTCGGGTCTTCCTCTACGCTACACTCTACAGCAGCAATGACTTCTTCTGTACGCACTGTACGACGTCTCTGTGGATGCGTATTATCATTTAGAGTAAACGTGGTGCGAAAACGTTCCATAGTTAATCGAATTAATTGCTCTGATGGACGATTATGTTGACCGTAAAATGGACGTAGTGCGTGATACGTATTTCGAACAGAACCATGATTTTCAAAATAAATTTGCACAATTTGGAAGCGTTGTTCAGGCGTCAGTCTATTCATGTTGAAATGCCAAACCAAACTAAACATAAATCACTTGACAGCTGACAAAATGGCCGCCAGTTAAAAAAGTGTTGCCAACTTAAAGTTTTATACCTCTATAAAAAACACCCTTTATATATCGTCTACGATTAAATAAAGACGGTATTTAAAATCTACGCAGAAGAATGCCTTGTTCCAGACCTCTGGGAGGATGTACCCCGTCAATCTTAAATGCAAGAAATTTAACAAACTTTCGTTGGATATTTTTCAATTGAGTAATATATTTATTAAAGATGGGACTCCATACAACCACACCAAATTCCAGCTTAGACCTCACAAAGCTAGATAATGTATGTTAGAGTTTGATTATTTGAAAAATCACCCAATTGTTCTTAGTATAAATCCGAACATTCTCTTTACATTGCCACAGTTACTATTAATATGTAAAAAAAAAAGTTTGAGGTTAAGAATGACTCCAAGATTTTTAAAAGTGTCGCAGTTCTTAATTGGTATACATCCTATGTGATAATTAAGGTTAATGGTATCCAATTTATTTGTAAATATCAGAGTTAACATTTAGAGGTAACTTGTTGGTGGTACACCAACTAGCCAGAACATTAAGATCACTCTGAATAGACCAACAATCATTTGTCCCTGAATTTCTTTGGATATTTTTAGATCGTCAGTAAATAGAACATTAGTAGCAATATTATTATTATGTCACTGATTAAAATATAGGGGGGTAAGGTTACCACCTGAGGAACACCGCTAGTGACTTTAAATTTACCAAATTTATGGCCACGGATTTCAATATATCGTAAGCGATTTCTCAGATATGACACTTAAAAAACATTATCAGATTCACAGTAAATCCTTTCTGAGACAATTTTTGCATCAACACAGAATGACTTTCTTTGTCAAAGGTCTTTAAAAAGTCTGTGTAAACAACAATCCACTTCTTTACGATTATCTAAGGTCAGCTCAACGTATTGGGTAGGATAGGTTAGATTACTCACTATATTGCAATTACTAAAAAACCGTGTTATTTAGGGAAGATTAAGTGTTTAATTTGATTAAATAAACATTTATTTGTCAACATTTCAAAAACATTCTCAAATGAAGATAATATAGACACAGGCCTATAATTCGATATTTCACTTGACTCTCCGCTTTTGAAGACTAGGGTAATCCTTAACAGCTAAGTTAAAAAGAAAGGATAGTGGTATAAGCAATGCAGCAACAATGTCGATGAAAACTAAGCAAGGCACTTGATCGGGGCCACAAGTCAATTTGTTTTTAGACCATATTAACGCCCTTATAATTAGTTCCTTAGGTACACATTCAAGGACGACAGAAGAACTGTCATTGTCAAATTGATGCTGACAGGTAAAATTAGTTGGCATAACGTACACAGTACCAAAAAAAGTGTCAAGTGCATTTACAATACTTTTAAGATCAGAGTACCCAGAATTATCCTCCATAAATATTTCAGGTAGCGAATTTCTTGCTTTTTTGAGAATTAATAAAAGACCACAATGTTCTTGGTTCATCTGAAAGAAAAGTTCCTTGTATTATTGTCCCTTGTCCCGATACTGTTGAGATGAATTTTATTAATTTCTTCAAATTTCTATGCTTTCGTTTGATGAGGCAGTTTATTTCTGATGTGAAGACAATATTGTAGTAGAGGCAATTAAACAAGGACAACAAATTATCAAATCTCCTTAAAGGTTATTTAATAAATGCCTCCTGGAGGGAATAACTCCATCGCAATGGAAAAATACAACTATCGTCATCATGCATCAAAAAGGAGATACTTCAGACCTTACAAACTATCGACCTATTAGCCTCCTAAGCCATGTATACAAGTTATTCACGAAAATACCAAACGTCTAGCAAATAAATTCGAGTTTTTCCTTTCAAAAGAGCAGGCAGCTTTCAGCTCGGGATATGGAACAAATCACCATCTGCTTACAGTTAAAATCCTCATTCAAAAAAGTATAGAATATAATAAGCCTCTTGTGCATATATTTTTGGACTTCGAAAAGGCTTTTGATTCTGTAAATCAGCAGAGAGTTTTGGAAGCGCTTGCTAAGTGTCGTATTGATCATCGATATTCCAGTGTAATTAAATACATATATGAAAATGCCAGCTTTGCGCTCGGAATATGGAACAAACGACCATCTGCTTACAGTTAAAATCATCATTAAAAAATATATAGAATATAATAAGCCTCCTGTGCTCATATTTGTGGACCTCGAAAATGCTTTTGATTCTGCAAATCAGCAGAGACTTTTGGAAGCGCTTGCTGAGTGTTGTATTGATCATTGATGTTCCAATGTAATTAAATATATATATGAAAATACCACCGCTCATGTTAAAACACAAACTAATCAATCCACCAGCAAATTTCATATCGAAAGAGGAGTGCGGCAGGGTGATATGCTCTTATCCAAGCTTTTCGTAACATTTCTACAAAGTATTCTAAAATCAATAAACTGGGAAAGAATGGGACTTAACATTAACGGTGTCTCCTGGAAGTAATAACTCCATCGCAATGGATTAATGCAACTATTGTCATCATGCATAAAAAACGAGATACTTCAGACCTTACAAGCTATCGACCCATTAGCCTCCTGAGCCATGTGTACAAGTTATTCACGAAAATACTTACCAAACGTCAAGCAAATAAATTAGAGTTTTTCCTTTTAAAACAACAGGCAGATTTCCGCTTGGGGTATGGAACAAACGACCATCTGCTTACAGTTAAAATCCTAATTGAAAAATGTATAGAACATAGTAAGTCTCTTGCACTCATATTTGTGGACTTCGAAAAGACTTTTGATTCTGTAAATCAGCAGAGACTTTTGGAAGCGCTTGCTGAGTGTCGTATTAATCATTGATATTCCAATGTAATTAAATACATATATGAAAATACCACCGCTCATGTTAAAACACAAACTAATCAATCCACCAGCAAATTTCGTATCGAAAGAGGAGTGCGGCAAGGTGATAGGCTCTCTCCTAAGCTGTTCGTAACACTTCTAGAAAGTATTCTACAATCCATATACTGGGACCGAAAGGGGCTTAACATAGACAGTGAAGTTAAATCACCTCTGTTTCGCCGACGACATTGAAGCATAAACTATGCTGCACATGCTGCAGGAAGCTTCAGGAAAGGTTGGTCTAAAAATCAATCAATCCAGGACCCCGTTTATGAGAAATCTTGTATTAGGTGACACTATAAAACTGAATAGCGTAGAGATAGAAAGAGTGCACCAATATAAATATCTGGGATATAAAATCAGCATAGGACGAGAGAGCCAAACCATGAAATTCAGCGGAGAATAGGTCTCTCCTGGGCTGCATATAACAAACTGGCCTAAGTAATCAAATCTAACCTTCCTATGTGTTTAAAAAGAAAAGTATTTGACAAATGCATACTCGCCGTTCTTAGGTACGGAGACGATACTCTCACAATGACGAAGAAAAACATCAACAACATATGAACGATGGAGAGGTCAATGTTAGGGGTTACTCTTAGAGATCACATCTCAAAACACATTACCAGAAAGAGAACGGGGGTACAAGACGCACTCAAATTCATTCAACCTCTTAAATGGAACTGGGCTGAGCATGTTGCTAGCTTCAAGGGTGGACGCTGGACAAAGAGAATTATAGAATGGCGACCAAGATCTGAAGCCTATCGGTGTAGAGGTAGACCACCAAGTCGGTGGACTGATGATTTGAAAAGAGTGGCTGGAAATTGGGTACAAGCAGCCCAAAACAGAAAAAAGTGGCAAGAATTGAGGGAGGCTTTCGTCCAACAGTGAACAGTATAGGCTGATAATGATGAAACAATATTGGGTACATTATTTTACAAATAATAGATTTGGAATGACAAGCATCAAGTACTCGTAAAACCGTACGCATGCTTATTGGCATTACAAAGTATGTATATATATATATATATATATATATATATATATATATATATATATATATATATATATATATATATATATATATGGATTTTTGCAACATAAGAGGTTTAAACTCGAACATAAATTCAGTGCACCAACACCTGCAATCAAATAAACCTCATGTACTCGTTCTCTGTGAAACCAAGGTCAGTTCATCGACCAGCACAGTTAACTATCTTTATCCTCGGTACGACTTCTATTCCCGATTTAGGGTAACTTTGGAATCTGTCTTTTTGTCAGAAGCGACCTCTCTTGCCAACGAGAAGAGGCTCTGAAGTGTTATGTGGTTAAAAATAACGACTCAACCAACCACAAGGTTCATCTGTATCCTGTATCGACCACCAAGCGATACTAACTTTAGAGCACTTTTCGCTTCTCTTGCAGACACCATCGATCATTTACAAATTAATTATCCAAATGCCGAAATTGCCATCCTGGGCGACTTTAATGTCCACAACATCAACTGGCTTAAATATTCAAATACTACCGATGAACAAGGTCGTGAAGCCGAATCATTTTCAATCAGTTGTGGCTTAACTCAGCTTATTGACGAACCAACACGGATCCCTGATCGAGACGGGGAATTCGCCAGTCTTCTTGATCTATCTTTAACCACCAATCCGGAGATTTACACGGTCAGCGTAAATCCGCCATTAGATTCTTCCGACCATAAACTATTATCGACATCGAGTATCCTACCAATCAGTGACAGAGAGGCGCCTAAACGCGCAGAGATGTCACTACAAATCTGCTAAATGGGAAGATCTCATGGAATATTTTGGAACTTTCCCTTGGTTATACGTTCGTTTTCGATCTGATGACCCATCTGACTGCGCCAAGGAGGTTTCTGATGTGATTTTGGCCGGTATGGAGGCTTACATCCCTTTTTCGAATAAATGCTCTTCCAACGGCAAGCCTTGGTTTGACCGAAAATGCAAAGAAGCTGTTGCTTCTAAACATCTTGCATACCGACATTGGCGTGAAAATCCTAACACCATAAATCGTAACACCTTTGTTCGTGCCGGGAACAGGTGCAAAGAAATTATCGACCAAATCAAGGAGCCACACAATCAACGGATTAGAACCAAACTTCTCGCTTGTCCCAAGAATTCCAGGTCCTTTTGGTCAGTCGCTAAGGCAGTTAGTCAAAATTTCACCAAATCCACCATACCACCACTCACACGGTCAGATAATTCTATTGCAACGACACCTGTTGAGGAAGCGAACTTGTTAGCTGAACTCTTTGCTTCACATTCTACTGTCGATTTCCAAGGAAAAACACCACCTAATATTCCTATAGTGCAGTCAAGGATGCCCGATATTGTCTTCAGGCAGCGTATCATAAAACGTATTTTGATGAAGCTAGACACCAAAAAGGCTTCTGTGCGCTGAGGGCCAAGTTCTCAAAAACTAACAACACCAGTTTTCTGTAGACTTCTCAACCTATCTTACAGAAGGGGAATATTTTCCTTCCTGCTGGAAATGTGCCACAGTTCAGCCAATACCTAAAAAAGGCAAGAAGACCTTGCCAAATAACTACCGACCAATCGCACTGCTTTCAATAATATCGAAAGTCATGTAAAAGGCTGTTAATCAGCATCTTCTAAAATATCTTGAAGGATTCAACATTATTAGCGATCACCAATATGGCTTTCGTAAAAATAGATCAACAGGAGATCTTCTGACTTATGTAACACATGTTTGGAACAACGCAATTGAACACTTAGGAGAATCTCGAGCGGTTGCTCTTGACATATCCAAGGCATTCGACCGTGTTTGGCACGATGGGCTGTTGGCTAAGCTACGTTCTTATGGTATGTCTGAAAAGTTCTGTTTGTGGCTCTCATGTTTCCTCAGAGAGCGTTTTTTGCGAGTGGCAGTCGACGGATTTCTTTCTAACACCTTCACTATCAACGCCGGTGTACCCCAAGGCTCCATACTGTCTCCTACTCTCTTTCTCATTTATATTAACGATCTGCTGGAAAAGACCGAGAATCCAATCTACAGCTTTGCAGATGACAGTACACTTATCTCTTCATTCACTTTAAACGCTCGGACATCGGCTACTCAGACGAATATCCGCAGACAGCAGGAAGTCATTCAACTTAACAAAGACCTGGAAGAAATTCTATCTTGGGTGACACTAACCAAGTGGAATTTAACGCTACAAAAACCCAGGCGGCAGTTTTTTCTAAAAAAGTTAACGTTGCTGAACCCGACATAGTTATGTCGGGGCACTCCATTTCTCTAACATCGTCACTCAACTTGTTGGGCGTTATTTTGGGAGCAAATATGTCCTGGCATGAACATGTTGCAGGCATAGCAAGGAGAGCTTCTCAGAAGTTGGGAATATATTATTTCGAACCAGAAAGCTTTATACTTCACAACAACTGTTAATTCTTTACAAAGCTCAAATTCGACCAACTATGGAATACTGCTCCCATGTTTGGGGCTCCGCTTGAGCCTATTCTACAAGTATTTTCATGGAAAGTGTTCGAAGGATGTGGCCCGTTTAATTCCTCCCAGAGCGGTGCATGTTAGAAGAACACGTCACGCTAATACTTCACATCCGTATGAGGTTCAGCTTGTTACTCCTCGTACAACTTTTTCAAGCAGTCATTTATATGGAGAACATCATCCCTTTGGAATAGTTTGCCCAGGACTGTGTTTCCCACCGTGTACAATTTACAGCGATTTAAGAACAAAGTGAATCGCTTTCTCCGCACAAGTGTCGCTCCTATAGCACTTTAGGGACTTCCCTATAGCACGTGTGCTAGACCCATAAAAATATATATATATATATATATATATATATATATATATATATATATATATATATATATATATATATAAAAGACCAATCCAAACATATTTGCATTATCTTATAATTTTTCCGTATCATTCCCTACTTCCTAATGTCAAAAGCGTTTTGTTCTCAACCTCAGATTTTCAACTGACAGGCAGAAAATAAAACATATATTTTTAAGAAATAAAAATCAAAATATCCGGCATGGAAACACGACGTAAGGTAAACAGGAAGGTTGGCTATTCTAAAAATGTATATCTTCCTGTTGCTGGAATTATTCCGCTTTCAGGTATTTGGTGCATTATAAAGTATAAACTAAAATCTTGGACATATTTTATGGAAATTGTACGGATACAATAGGGATAAAAGCAAAATGTGCATCGACTCGTGAAAATATGAATATAAATGACGGTTATTTACTCCAAAAATAAATTCAGATTGCCCAAAATTAAAGTGTATCTTTTAGGCAGTGAGATTCTGTGACTAGCAGTATTATATCTGCCACTTTCTACTATAGAAATCTGTTCTAAAGACGCTGATACATACAAAAGCTACTCTATGTCATGGACAACACTTAGGCAGTTTCGAGGTTTTTTACATATTTTATTATTCTAACTTGCAAACCATAACATGGCTTTAGATTAGATAAAGGGACAAATCAATAGAAAGATGTCTGCAAAACTCAAAGCTTAGCTCTCTGTCACACGCGACAATATGGATTTTAATATCATCCGAGAATCCATGGAAATTAAAAAAAAAATGACACCTTAAACGAAATGTATGACGCCCTCATTAATTATCTTTTCTATATGAAAATGAGTAATAATACAAGATATCAACACATTAACAATCAGTAGCCTACTAAACAACGCCAGTACCATCCATTTTAACCTGGAAAGTATGGAACCGACATCCTTTAGTTCAGATAACATATAAGTAACATGCACAACTCGCACACTCTGACTTTATAGTCTGTTGATCAGTCTGGACTCAGCATTATCTCCGTTTAAATAGTTTGTAGCGTTACCGCTGAACATCCAGTAGTGACATTAGCCCTCTCTTTTTACAGTTACTGCTAAAGTTTTAAGAGCGATATTACTACCCTATTCCCTTATAGTGACACAGGGTACGAATTCCTACTTTCTCTACGTGCTTTGCTTTTGAGTTAAATGTTTTGGCGCTTCACACCTGATGACGCTGATGTTTGTTGGTTACTGGCACTTTTAAGTGTACTATTTATATTTCAACTGGTGCTACCTTTGAGAACCCTTAAGAAGCTTCGGAGTTTTTTGAGTATTTTATTATTCTCGCTTGCAAAACACAATATGAATTTAGATTTGGTAAAGGTTGCCCGGACAGTTTGACTGTTCTCATATCTCAGACAGACTGCCAATTTTCTAAGAAGGAAGCTACCTAACTAAACAAAGGATATAAAAAGAACTACGCTACAGCAAAAATAGACAAACTGAGATTTCGCCAAAATTGGACATATTCCTCCTTACAAAATATTTTTAACAGAAAGAAATCGGAAACATTTTGGCATCAGGCTGTCCTGAATTTCTGGTTATTCAAATATCCATGTCAACGAAAAAGCTAGATCAGTTGGCTCATATTTGCAAAGTATCTATAGAATGTGAATTGGACAATAGCAACTTTTTCCTTTTTATTCAAGATAATATTCAAAGTCAGTGGAATGTACAACAGAAAAAGTCTACCTACAAAAATGGCTACTTTATATAGAACTGGTTAATGAGAAGAGCTAATTTATTGATGTAACACTAGAATAAGAGATATGGATCACTGTCTAATCATTTAAAAGCTATATCACAAAATTCTAAAATGAACATAAAATAAAAATAATTTTAAGCTTTCTGAATTATAGCTTAATTTTTCTTCTTTATTCTTGATTGGGAGCGAAAAGCGTTACATTCCTATTTTGCTAGCCTTTCTTCGTAAATCAAATTAAATGGCTACTAATGAAAAAGTATTAATGTATTTTACGATCTAGTGTTATGACGTTAGTTAGATCCCGTTTAATAATAAGCAGCAGGAGGAGCCAACCTGCAAACTTCGTATTTCTGTGAAGACAATACTTTTCTTTGTAATTATTATTTCCATAAATTTTTTAGCCAATTTCTGTCTAAACAACCTGTTAATTTGTTGTAATTAATTGCAGTCAAAGTGACAAAAATATTTCAAATTATGAATTAATCTGGTATACATACACAAATAAATTTGTTTGACGTATCAAAGAAAACTAAGGTTAATATTCCCCGTACGAACGTAGAATATGACTTATCCTAACATATCATCAGAAATCGACCGCTCTTATCAAAACCAAGCTATTTTAAGTGCAATTCTTCTGAACTTGGGTTTCGTAAAAGGTTTGTTATTAAGATTTTTAACATTTAAGAAATTTTTCGAATTTTTTGGATATTTTGGAAAATAATGAGAATGAAATTTTGAAAAGTGGATTATTGGGAATTATGATTTAAATCTTAAACTCATTTTTTCTTCATTTCCGTGGACGTCGTTACAAATATATACTCAGGCGATATAAAATTAAAAATGTATGAAAGTGACTTGCTACTCGATTTTTAACATTTTTTATAAAAATCTCGAAAACTTCATCTACAACGCAATATTACCATAAATAATCGAAAAAACGTTAAGCTTCATCTCTATGATAATGACTACTAGGAGAACAATCAATATCATTTCAAAACATATCTAGCCAGATTCACTAAGAGGATCTAAAATTTAGACCTAGTCTAGTTGTCATGGGGATTCTAATTATTTTTAACACTGTTAAATTCTATACGGAAGCGTCAGCAGAGAATCATTTTAGAAAAAAATATCAAATAAAAATCATAATATAAGTTCTAGGATTAGAAAATTATAGTTTTAAGATTTTTTAAATAATTTATGTTTTTTTTTTCGTTTTACCCATAAATTGTGCCCTAGCCAGTTTTCACCACTAATTAATGATTCGGGCAAATAAAGTTTATTATCTCAATCTCAAAGGCCAATCTTTACCGGTCATTTTTGAGCATAGGCCTCCCACATAGCATTCCAACGATCTGTTCTGTGTTTCTCTCGATCCATTTTATTCTGCAGTCAGTTTTTGGTCATTTGTCCAACGGGTTGGGCTCTCCTTCGTTTGCCAAAGTATGATCTCCAGTATAAAATAGTATTGTTTCATCATATGTCTACACCTTACTGTATATCCAGTATAATTTTTCTTCAGCCTTGTAATGATTTCGACAACATTACTTATCTCTGCAGAGTTCATCTAATCCAATATTTTCCTTTTTTATCTCTTATCTCTTCAAGAGATATGTCCATCATCTGTCTCTCAGAAGCTCTGTGGTCCGGCAACTTCGTTCTGTTCAAACTCATCCGTCGGATTTTAAAATAATAATTCACACAACTTGGGTACAAATGTTTTTTTTATAGCGTATCTAATACATTTGATTCTCCTAATATGAAGTTGGGTAAACAGAAAGTAACAAGAAAAAGCTTGAATAGCTGATATTGTATATATATATATATATATATATATATATATATATATATATATATATATATATATATATATATATATATATACATATGTTTCCTCAGAGAGCGTTCTTTACGAGTGACAGTCGACGGATTTCTTTTCACTATCAACGCCGGTATGCCCCAAGGCTCCATACTGTCTCCTACTCTTTTTCTCTTTCACATTGACGGAGAAGAGACGGGAATCCAATCTACAGCTTTGCAGATGACAGTACGCTTATCTCTTCATTCATTTTGAACGTTCGGACATCGGCTACGCAGACAGCAGGGGGTCGTTCAACTGAACAAAGACCTGGAGGAAATTCTATCTTGGGGTGACAGTAACCAAGTGGAATTTAACGCTACAAAAACCCAGCCGGCAGTTTTTTCTAAAAGAGTTAACATAATTATGTCGGGGCAATCCATTCCTCTAACATCGTCACTCAATTTGTTGGGCCTTATTTTTGGAAGCAAATATGTCCTGGCATGAACAAGGAAAGCCTCACAAAAGTTGGGAATATTGTTTGGAACCAGAGAGCTTTACACTCCACAACAACTGTTAATTCTTTACAAAGCTCAAATTCGACTAATTATGGAATATTGTTCCCATGTTTGGGGCTCTGCGCTCAAACATACACTGCATTTGTTGGATATGTGTATATATATATATATATATATATATATATATATATATATATATATATATATATATATATATATATATACATATCGGTTTCCAACGTCCTCTGACCTCCAATCTCTATCTCTTTCAGTCGTTCCATAGATCTTTCAGGTTACCTTCCTCAATTTCCCTGTCAATCTCCCCTCTCAAACTTAATCTCAGTCTTCCTCGCTGTTCCCTGCCTTCTAGTTACCATTTTAGTATTTGTTTTGGGATTCGATCTTCGTCCATTCTTAGAATGTGCCCAAACCATATAAGTTGTTTGGTTAGAATGTCGTCTGTAATACTATGTTTGAGTCCCATGATTTTTTTAATACTTGGTGACTCTTCCTTTTCTGGATATTCCTGGTGCTCTTCTCCAGAAGTCCATTTCCGTTGCTCTCAGCGTGGCTAATGCTATTTCATTCAGAGCCCATACTTCACAGGTATACAATGTGATACTTCCACTATGGTTTCATATATTCTCTTTTTGTTGGTTTTATTTATAAATTTATCCCATAGAATGTTATTTAGCAATTTAATGGCATTTCTTCCTGCGGTATTTCTCTCTCTAATTGCCTAGTCCATCCTCCAAAATTTTTACACCCAGATACTTGTCGTCGCCACAGTGTTTTATCGTAGTTCGATCGTCCAGTGTAAGATCTTTTTGTTTCCCTCCAAAATTTATTTCAAATTTAAATTCCATATCCTTATTATTTGATTTGAGATTAAACCAATCCTACTGTTCCCACTGCAGGCCAGGTAAGCTTCATTCTCCTATATATTTTCGTAACGGTTGTCCCTTTTCAATTGTACTTATGTAAGATCTTTATACATGACTTTGGTCCATTCTTGCCTACTTTCTCATTTAATTCTCTCAGCATTTTCTGTAGGTTTTCCGAATTACCGCATGATAACCACATTATTAGCAAACTTTAGATTATGCAGTCTCTTGCCGTTTATTAGAAAACCTTTGTTTTACCATTCTAGATATTTAATTATCTCCTACAAGGCTGAATTAACTTATTCTAGCCAACGAGTGTTTCCGTGTCTGAATCTTCTAATAATTTTAATTCTTTATTTATTACTTTTTGTATAATCTGATCGCTGATGTCGCCATAAGTATACTTTATTATTTGTATATATTTGTGATCAATACCTGCGTTAAAGTATGAGAATTTCTTGAAATTAAACCCAGTGCTAACGATAGAAAATTAAGTGAAAATAAATTGACATATTAAATATTTACTAATTAAATTAAACTACTTGACTTTGGTAATTCTTATAAAAAAATACACAATATGCGAAGTAAATATTACATAGTACATTCCTTCGTAACTTTTTAAATTTACCATATTATTTTTGCTACAGTTTAGCACTTTAAAAAGCAAGAAAATATTTTTTATGTATATAGGTTTTACTTCATAACTTATTTTATACTGACAGCAATGTTAAATGTTATGAAGTCAAACCTGTTTACCAAACACAAACGATGTTGATGGATTCCTCTTTTTATAAAAAACGTTATTTTAAAATGACTGTTTAATATACTTTACCCTCAGCGAATAGTGGTTCGCAGTATTTTTAATGTCAGTAAAGATTTTTAGTATATATATATATATATATATATATATATATATATATATATATATATATATATATATATATATATATATATATATATATATATATATATATATATATATATATATATATATATATATATATATATATATATATATATATATATATATATATATATATATATATATATATATATATATATATGTGAAAAATTGAAAAGCCCTGGGTGAGAACAATATTGTAATAGAGGCAATTAAACAAGAAGGACAACAAATTATCAAAGTTGTGAAAATGTTATTTAACAAATGCCTCCTGGAAAGAGTAACTCCATCGCAATGGAATAATGCAACTATTTTCATCTTACATAAAAAAAAGGAGATATTTCAGACTTTACAAGCTATCGGCCCATTAGCCTCCTCAGTCCTATATATAAACTATTCACTAAATAATTACCAACAACTAACTTACTAACAAATAAATTTGATTTTTTCTTTCAAAATAGCAGGCAGCTTTCCGCACAGAGTATGGAACAAACGACCATCTGCTTACAGTTAAGGTCGTCATCGAAAAATGCATAGATTATAATAAGCCTCTTATGATCATATTCGTGGACTTCGTCAAGGCTTTTGATTCTGTAAACCATCAGAGACTCTTGGAAGCGCTTGCTAAATGTCGTATTGATCATCGATACTTCAGTGTAATTAAATACATATACGAAAATGCCACCTCTAATGTCAAAACACAAACTAACCAATCCACCAGCAAATTTCAAATCGAAAGAGGAGTGCGCCAGCGTGATACGGTCTTTCCCAAGTTTTTCGTAAAACTTCTAGAAACTATGCTACAATCAATAAACTGGGAAAAATGGTGCTTAACATTGACTGTGAAAAATTAAATCATATGCAGCCGAAACTTGGAGACTAAGACAAACTGACAGAAAAAGAGTTGAAAGTTTCGAGATGTGGCTGAACATCTGTACAGAGCACCAAACTAACGTGTCGGTATTAGAGAAGATGAACATGAAAACTAGGTTACTCAAATGCGTAAACCAAGCCTACCTCACATTTTTTGGTTCCATCGTCAGAAAAAGATAGATCATGGAAAAAAAAAAACTGGTAATCGAAGAAAAAGTCAACGACAGAAGATCAAGAGGCAGATCTTCTACAAGATGGATAGACGAACTGCAGCCCCTTGTTGGAAAGACTCTACATGCAGCGGTCCAAATGGAACTAGACCAAGAGATCTGGAAGGAACAAATGCAAAGAACCAGCTCATGATAGCCACCTGTCTGTCAGGGACAATAGGATAGAGGAGGAGAAACCAAACTGTCACAAAAACCAATCGCCATTAAACTTCATTAAAACACTTAAATATATTTTAATTTACCAATTTGCAATATTTCAAGAAAAAAACATTTATGAAGAACGACAAGAATACTCATTTGACATTATTAATTCTGACTGGTGAATAGTTCAATATAAATTCAGAGTGTGTGAGTTGTGCATGCTACTTATAAGCTGTGTGACTCGGAGGCTGAAGAGTAGATTGGTCGATGTTATGCTTTCTGGGCTAAAATGAATGATCTCGATGTTGTTGGGTAAACTGCTGTTGTTGATGCGTTAGTGTAATATTACTCATTTCCATCCAGAGTTGCTATTGAGGACATCATCTCTTTTGTTTAAGGTATCCTTTATCTCAATTTCGATAACTTCTCGGTTGATTTTAAAATCTATATTATGACATCTAATCCTAGTTTTTCAGCTTTATTTTGCGTTCTGTATTTCTGAGTGGATCCTAGTGTTCTATGTGGTTTGTTGTCTAATGTGATATGTTATTCCTTTCGGATAGATGTGGCAAGTAGTGTATTGTATCCGATTTGTTTGAGTGTTTCTATTGCACTAATTATATTATCTTGCCTATTAGTGTCGGTAAGGCAGAAAGTTCTTGAAATCAGTGTATTGGCTATTTCTCGTAATTGTGTTAGGCGGTGATGATGAACTGGTATAAAAAATACCTGCTAGCGAATTGAATTTGAGTTTTTGGCGTGAAGAATTGAAGTAATCTAAGAATTGGTAAAGTTCATTGATTTTAAAGCATCATACATGTATGACGAATATGTAATCGAGATTTTTTGATTTCAGGGCAGCTTTGTTTAACGCCTTTCATTTAAACTAGGTCATGAGGACGTTGACCATGGTAGACGACAGATAGAAATCTCTATCTGATGTCATTCGAGTACTAGAAACACAACTTGCCCTCTACTAAAGACCGGGCTATGAAATAATAAGCCATCAATTGATGGAAGAAATTTTTAGCAAGGAAAAAAATTGCTAAAATAACTCTTAAGCGACTCCCGATGAATGATATTCTGCGATAGGAAATAAAATAATTCGTATATGTAGCGCCGCTGTCGTATATTGTGGCTGCACTTTTGTTAAAAATATCTCTCTCAATTTTCAGCTTGTAACTGCACGACCCTTGGTAGCCGTCAAGCATGCTTTTAATATTAAGTTCGCATCAACGAGAAACAAAACTTTATTCTTGACTGTTTTTAAGATACATTGAACCACTGTACGCTTTCGATAACATAATTTTCTTTTATATTTCTACCTTGTTTCCATTTCGCAATAACGTTGAGATAAATAATATTAAATACTTTTACTTTCATGAACGAAGCGCGATTTTTAAGTAAGTACCTTTTGAAATATGGCTGCTGGACGGTTTCAGTCGCCATACCTGCATCAATTGGCTAGCTACAGACGCTATTCCGAAAGAATTCTTTCGAGTTAACGTTTGTTTGTGTGTGTTTAAAATGCCTTAGACCATTGAAAATCCCGCAGATTGTGAAATACGTATTGTACTTAGTTTCTTAAACGCAAGAGACATGAAAGCGGGAGAATTTTTTTCGGCAGATTATTGAAGTGTATGTCAAAAACGCTATGAGTAATAGAATGGTAAAAAAAATTGCTTAATGCATGAACGTAGAAACGTGTGTTTCTGGAGATGTTTTATTCCATTCAAAAATAATTCCTTTGCGCCTCAAGGAACGACGCTGCAGCGGCTTTCAACTCAGCTGAGGAAGATTTTTGACTCCTGAGTTTTTTTCTCAGATGTTTGAATGAAAAGAAATGGTAGGGCGCTAAATCAGTGCCACAGGGTCAATGATGTAACTTGATGAATTCGCAGCTTTAAGTAATTTTAAAAGTTGTAATTACTGCCGCTTGAACCCTTTCAATGATGTGGTGTCACTCTTCTTTTATCAGAAAATGAAGTCGAACGAAGAGAAAGAAGTCACAGACTGCAAATCAAATGTATACTACTAGTAATCCAACACATAAACATGATTTTTGTCCAATAACCTTGTTTCATTCTAATACTGTTCCCCAAAAAAATAACACTAGAGCAGATGTCAACTCATCATCCGAAGGAACTTTTCTCCCCCTGAGGACTCGCTTGAGATGTTTGAACAAAAAAAGTCGCAGAGCGCTAAATTAAGACTTAAGCGTGGATGTCGCAGCTTGGCGAATTCATAGCTTTCGCTAATAACTGGCACGGTGGGAGTCTTGAGGACCCGGTAATTGTCATGTAAGGGTTTGGTTCGTAATGAGTTCAGATGTTTCCGACTGCCCTTCCGTAAACTCCTTCCTTAATAGTAAAGTAAAAGCATAATTTATTCGCAGTCCTAAGGAATGATCGTCATCAATTTTCGATAACTCAAGTTTTCAGTGGTGGAGGTGGAGAGCCTTTATGAAAGTATTGCATCGATTTATCGCTTGTAACTCACGTAATTTTTTAAAGCGGCTAAATGTTCGCATCAGACATCGAAACTAAAAATGGAACAAAGCCTATCGGAGAACGTTTCTATCAAGAAAGGAGTAAGACAGGTATGTATTTTGTCTCTGCTTCTCTTCACCCTCTATTCGGAGGCTATTTTCAAAGAAGCTCTAGCCCCGATAACAACGGGAATGAAAGTAAATGCGATCGTTATTAACAACCTAAGATATGCAGACGACACCGTTACTGTGGCTGATAATTTACCCGATCTGCAGAACATAATGGATTTCATAATTCGTAGGGGTGAGTAATTTGGACTACATCTATATTTTTCCGCACACGTGTCACTCCTGTAGCGCTTTAGGGGCTTCCCTCAGTAAGTGTACTAGACCTATAAAAAAAAAACAAAGACCAAGACCGTATTTTCAAAATCGCACGTTGAGGCGAATCTTATTGCTAATGGACAGAAAATTCAGCAGGTTTTGTCTTTTAAATACCCAGGAACAGTAATTAATAACCAGTGTAATTCAAAAATAGAAATTAGATCGAAAGTCGAGCAGGCCCGTGGTACCTTTATGAACATGAAAAATGTTTTCACTATATCCGCTATGTTTTTCGGTACTCGTGTATAGATGTGAAGGCTGGACTCTTGATCCCAGTACAGAGAAACGACTCGAAACTTTCGAAATGTATGTTTATAGAAGGATTCTAAGGAGATCATGGGGAGCAAATTCAAAAACTCCTGTTGGCTATAAAGAAAAGAAAAATTAATTATATCGGTCATGTAATGAGGGGAGCAAGATATGACTTGACGAGACTGGTTATCGAAGGTAAAATATAAGGGAGAATATCAGTTGAAAGGCGTCAAAATTCCTAGTTAAAGAACATCCGAAGATGTTTTAATTGTTCATCAATAGATATTTTTAGAGCTGCAGTTTCCAGGACTGTTAGCCAACCTTCATCAGGGGACGGAGAATTAAAAAGAAATGCTCTCCAGAAATTTAATTCGCCGACAGTTTCTGACCTGGTCTTTGAAGTTTGGATATCCATCATGCAGAAACTTTTTTCATCCCTAAAAAATGGAATCTTCATTCGTCGATCTGATAGTTGCAATTCCTCAACAAGCCTGAATGTATCCTCCAACGAGTATTCCTGATCTCAATCAGGCTCTCTGCCTTATTCAAAATGTTTGGACCAAAATTTGCCTCTTTAATGAGAAACTTTATTACTTCTCGATGTTTCCACTTATTGATTTTTTGGTAGCGATAAATAGTGAAAATTGCAGAAAGCAACGAACTCGTACAGAATTGAGTCAAAGTTCTGAAAACAGCAACAGTAATTCAACAATTAAGCAAATTGTTGTTTGACATCCTCTTCATGCCCAGGTAATGTTGGAGATTTATTGTCAAGTTCTATGAATTTCGGGAAAGGTCATGTACTCTTATATAAAAGAGATGTTTTTCATGCAATTTTGCTCGCATCAGATTGTTTTAATTGTTTATTTTTCGTAATTTCAAGCTCGTTAATGCAACCAGAAGAAAGACACTTAATTTAATCATTTAAATAAACAGGCTTGAATGATTCATGGCCGACTACTCTTAATCACATTTCGACACATTTCGGCTTACTGAAACAAGGCCAAAAACAAAGAAATAATGAAAACAAGAGACGCTCGGCTTGCTTCCCGGATGCAACCGTTTGGCGGCAAACTGCGAACTAGTTTATCAAAGCTAGCTGCGCTCTAGGGGCGCTTCATTTGTTTTATAAACTGTGATAAATGGCGTGGCTGCGTTGAGAAGTGTGGGTGTAGATTGGCGGCGGGTGAAACGCTTTTGTCTTTTGATCGGAAGATGATGATTATTTTAAAATTTATTATTTTTGAATATTGTTAGAGTTATTTATCGTCATGTCAGAGATAAATTTTTGTTTGAGCTGTAAGTAATACTTTACATTCATCACAGGAACAATACGTAGAAATAATGTGTTTAGTCTAGTCAGTCCACCCCTCCAGGTGTATACGCCCATTATGATCAAGTCGCCCATTACATGTAGCATCAAAATATATAAGTATTGACCATATAGGCCAATAAGTCCTTGGAGCTTACATGTAGCATCAAAATATATAAGTATTGACCATATAGGCCAATAAGTCCGTGGAGCTTAAAGGAGGATTAAACTATACGAGGGCTATGGGTTCTTCACTTAGTTTTTTACTAGCAGACATTTTTATGTCAGAACTGGAATATAATTTTTTAAAAACTCAACACTCAAAAAATATTCTCTTTTGGTTTAGATACCACATCTTAGTATATTTCTATGGAAATAATATTGTACTAAATTCTACTTTAAATTGTCCAAATAATATACACCCAACATAAAATTTACATTGGAATAGAAAACAGATAATAAAATAAATTTCTTAGATGTTACAATTTCAAAGAAGGGAAATAGATTAGAATTCGAATTTTCCGTAAACAAACCTTTTCAGATGTCACCATCCCAACTGACTCAATACATCCCAATTCCCATAAACTGGCAGCTTATAGATCTATGATCCATAGAGCCTTTAATATCCCTCTTAGTAAAAATAATTTTAAAAAAGAACTAGACACAATTGAAAATATAGCACTCAATAACGGCTTCCGACCTAAAATAATTAATACTCTAATACGCCGTAAACAAAAGCAAATGACTCTCAGCTTAATTTACCTCGTAAAAGAATACCACGAAAGAGAAACATTCATACCCCTGACATATTTTGGTCCCATTTTGGATAAAGCATAAAAAACAAGAATAGTCTTAAAACCCGCTCAAAAATTATCCAATATATTTTTCACTGCCAAAGATAAAACTAATAAACGCAATAAATTAGGAGTTTATAAACTTAATTGTTAAAAGTGCAATAGCTGTGACGTAGGCCAAACGGGATGGAATTTTAAAATAAGACTCGCAGAACATAATGCATCTTATAGGTTAAATGACCGGTCAAGTGCAAGTTAAACTTGCGCAATTAGTGTTCCGTACGTTGATTGCTTTTAAAATAAAAAATGTTGTAATGGAAGTATAAAATGATCAGTAACTTCACAAAACACATCCCAAAATGAGTTTTCAACAAAGTTTGTTTCCAATCTTTACTGAAAATTGATGACCTTGAAATTTATGTTTTTTATTATACCAGATAAATTATTAAAAGTTAATGCGTTCGTGATAATTTTCGTTCAATCTACACCCCGTGGAGAATATTCCAGAATTTTTTCAAAATTTTTTGATAAGTACTTTTCGAGATAAGGCGGGTGGACAGAGATTTTTCCCATTTTTTTAAAAATAATACAAAGAATAGTGCGCGCAAGTATTACATTATATATATATTTTTTACTCGTGTTTTCTCAAGCTCTCATTTGACACCACACTCGATTACCTAGTAAAAATTTTTTTTTTCACTTCCGATTTCACCCCCTAAAACTAACCTCTTAAGTCAAAATTTAACTTTCAAAACTACACGGCTCTGATGAGGCCATCAATTCCTATATTATTACCAAATTTCAACTTTCTATGACATATAGTTTCGGAGAAAATCAGGTGTGACAGACAGATGGATAGACAGATAGACAGACAGACACCGAAGTCATCTTTTAAGTGTTCCGTACGGAACACTAAAAATGAAAAATCACACTTTACTAAGCATTTTTTAGAAACATGTAATCCATTTCTCAATATTAATTGTTTATCAGTACTCCATGCCACACCTAAAGGGTCAAAACTTAATTTCCTAGAATCTATAGAAATTTACAGACATTCAAAGAACCATATTATAAATTTACTAAATAGTCAGGTAGACGTCCGAAATTCCATCCTTTACCAACTTTTATAGCACCTAATATACCTACATTTTTTTCATTATATGAACATAAATACCAAAAATCTGTTTCAGTCTTAATTAAGCGTTTGAGAATGTAGTTGTACTACGAAATCGCGATAACGCATTTGTAAATTCTTTGCAAAAAATATATTTAGTGTCAGTTAACAAAGTAATTAAGTAATTTTATTGTTAAAATGTACTGTCACAAATTAACGGACCAATCAATCAACTCTTTATACGAGGGCCGCCTTTTAAGTTTTTACAAACGAACACTAGATGGCGCTCTCGAGATGTGACATTAACATTGTTGTAAAATTTGACATTTGTTATTGTTAAAACAGTGGCAGCTCAGAAATTGGCCTAGTAGTTTGTTTACAGTGAGCATTTGAAAAAACAGTTTTGTAAACAAATGGAAATTTCACGTGAAGGTTTTCGTTGGATGAATTTTTACGTGTCAATTCGTGTAAGGAAATATTCAAAAAATTCGACCGAAGACATACGGAATCCGAATACAACATTGTAACAGGAGACGAAACTTGGATATATTCGTACGAACCTGAAACTAAGTAACAATCGACTGTTTGGATGTCCCAAGATGAACCGAATCCATTAAAAATGGTTCGTTTGCGAAGCACTTTCAAGAAAATCATCGCTTGTTTCTTAGGTTATACTGGATGTGCTGCAACCATTGCTTTAAAGGATGGAAGAACAGTTAATGCTGAATGGTATACAACAATTTCATTGCCAGAAATCATCGATGAAATCCGAAAAAACAAAAAAAAAAACCGAAAACGTTCATTCTTCATCACGACAATGCCAGCTCTCACACAGTACGTCAAATAATTGATTATTTGACAGAGAAAAACATCGAATTAATGTCTCATTGCCCGTATTCACCTGACTTATTGCCTAGTGACTTCTTTTTGTTCCCGAATGTCAAGAAAATGCGTGGACAGTGATTTACATCACCTCAAGAAGATGTTTAATCCTTCCAAAACCATGTTTTTGAGGCACCAACAAACCAACAAAAATTTTCTTTTCTTTGATTGTTTTTGTAAAAACTTAAAAGGTAGCCCTCGTATAGTATAAAACAGAAACTAAAAGTTTAACACATACATGGAAACAACAATATTAAATCGATATGTGATCCCTCGGTTGATTCACTAGCAATAAAGATGCAGAGGATAGTTATCGTCGATTCTCTCAGATTGCTCAGGCAGATGAATTTGGTCGATGGTCCCAAACCGAAAGGATGTGAGGCGTGATCATCATTCGCGGACTACACCGCGGAGGCACAGGAGTTGTCGCCAGTTTGTATAATATTGAGATATAGATATTATTAAAAAATATATATTTACGTACATATACATACACAAAGGAAAATATTTAAAAAACCGGTCAAGTGCAAGTTGAACTTGCGCAATTAGTATTCCGTACGTTGATTGCTTTTAAAAGAAAAAATGTTTGTAACGGAAGTATAAAATGATCAGTGACTTCACAAAACACACCCCAAATGAGTTTTCAACAAAGTTTATTTCCAATCTTTACTGAAAATTGATGACCTTGAAATTTCTGTTTTTTTATGTACCAGATAAATTATTACAGGTAATGCACTCGTGATAATTTTCGTTCAATCTACACCCCGTGGAGAATATTTCAGAATTTTTTCAAAATTTTTTGATAAGTACTTTTCGAGATAAGGCGGGTGGACAGCGATTTTTCGCAATTTTTTAAAAATAATACAAAGAAAAGTGCGCGCAAGTATTATATTATATATATATTTTTTACTCGTGTTTTCACAAGCTTTCATTTGACACCACACTCGATTACCTAGTAAAAAAATTTTTTTTTCACTTCCGATTTCACCCCCCAAAACTAACCCCTTAAGTCAAAATTTAACTTTCAAAACTACATGGCTCTATATTATTACCAAATTTCAACTTTCTATGACAAATAGTTTCGGAGAAAATCTGGTGACGGACAGACAGACACCGAAGTGATCTTATAAGTGTTCCGTACGGAACACTAAAAAGGAGGTTAAAAATCAACTTTACAAAGATTCTGGTTTAACCTCCTTAGAGAATTAAGGTATGTAATTCTCTTACTATCTTGCCCGTTACCATTACACCCGTTATGCCCAAAAAGTAAAAATAGATAATTTTTTTTTCTCATAAAATTTTCATGATTTTTGGAAATTCTTGGGTACAGCTTGGAAATCGATTTAACTACTTTGAAACAGTGCCAACATAATGTAAACTAGTTTTCTCAGCCTAATATTGAGCGCAAGGCCACTTTTCTTCTATTTCGGCTCACTATTTCTTAAATATCTCAACTTTTGTTCATTGTTATGCGACAAAAAAATTTATTTTACTCGTCATAAAATTGCCTAAAAAACTACGTAGATTGCATTAAAAAATATTAAGTACATAACCTAAAAAAAGTATTTACTACGGCAAACTGAAAAAGAGCTTTTTACGGTTTTATTCGATATTACGACTTCAAATTATAGGAAAATATAGCTTTCATATTAGCAAAAAAGTACGCTAAATTTTATTACGAAATATTAAGAAGCTTGATCATCATCCGCATTTTAGTTCAAATCTTATTATGGATTTTTCTTGTGGACGAAAGGTCACAGGAAACTTTTTTCAAAAAAATTTGCGAAATTGTATGCTCTTCAAGACGGTTAGAAGGAAAAATAAAGAGTATACAAAAAACTATTTTATTTTTCAATTTTTTCGTTAGGAAAAATTCTTTTTTTTATTGCTGTTGCTCTAGAAAAGGTCTGGTTCACTCTCTTTATTTCTATTAAATATTTTATCTTAAATATAACATGAAAGTGATTTTACTACTGATAATACTACCCATTTTACGATAAAATTATGATTTAGATAACAGAAACTCGTGGGGAATAAATCGCGAATTGTGTTTACGGAGAACTTAAACTTTTCAACGTCCTCGCGTGTCTCACCATCACGTCAAAGTCACTTAAAACAATTGTGAGCAGTAGGAGATAAACATTCACCACCATGCCAATTCACAGTTACTAAATTTATATCAAGAAATGACATCTAGTATCGAAGTAACAATTGAGAAAATGTCCTACCAGGAGCAGAAAGTGAACAAATTCTCTATAGAAATAATGAAACGCATAGAAGAGAGAAAATCTTAAGAAAAAGGTTCACATAAGCATGAAACATTGAAAAAAACCATGAAGAAATAAACAAGGAAAGACGTTAGAAATTTCAAAACAAACTTAATAATTAACAACATTGAAGAAAACAAAAACCGTTCAAGTGCAAGTTGAACTTGAGTAATTAGTGTTCCGTACGTTGAATGTTTTTAAAATAGAAATTTTTGTTTGTGAAGGTATAAAATGATCAGTGACTTCACAAAACACACCCAAAATGAGTTTTCAACAAAGTTTGTTTCCGTTCTTTACTGAAAATTGATGAGCTTGAAATTTTTGTTTTTGTTATATACCATATAAATTATTAAAGGTAATGCACTCGTAATAATTGTTGATCAATCTATACCCTGTAGAGAATATTCCAGAATTTTTTCAAAATTTTTTGTACAGTACTTTTCGAGATAAGGGGGGACAGCGATTTTTTTGCGATTTTTTAAAAATAATACAAAGAAAAGAGTGTGTAAGCATTATATATATTTTTGAACTCGTGTTTTTACAAGCTTTCATTTGACACCCCACTCGATGACCCAGTAAAAAAAATTGTTTCACTTAAGATTTCGCCCCCCAAAACTAATCCCTTAAGTCAAAATTTAACTTTCAAAACTACACGGCTCTGATAAGGCCATCAGTTCCTATATTAGTACGGAATTTCAACTTTCAATGTCAAATAGTTTCGGAGAAAATCGGGTGTAACAGACGGACGGACAGACACCGAAGTGATTTTGTAGTGTTCTGTACGGAACACTAAAAATATGAAAGTATTGAAATCCAAGATGTCACAAGAGAACTAAAATAATAAAATTACGAGATAGAACAGGTAAAATAATAACTGACAGGAAGGAAATAACGGATAAAATAACAGAATTCTACACAAAACTCTATTTCTCGACTATATCAAATCCAAATCAGCAGCCAAAACATATTCGTAACGTTAGCTCGGAAGAAATTCCTGACATAAGCCGAAAACTGCTTTAAAACGGATGAAGAATTAGTTATCTCCAGGTGAAGATAAAATACCAACTAAAATATTGAAAATGGAAGGAAATGAACTTGATGCGATACGGATGTTACTCAACATTGAAGAAGAAAGAATACCTGTACATTGACAAAACAGTGAGGTTTTACTTTTATTCAAGAAAGGCGAAAATTTTGAGAACTATAGCCCCATCAGCTTGTTATTGTATTTGTACAAGCTTCTTACTAAAATTGTCAAAAACCAAGTAAGTTCGATGACTACCAACCAGTCGAACAGGCGAGCTATCGCAAGGAATTTTGAATAACAGATCATATCCAGACTATATTAAGCTGCACCTAGCTTCCATCGATTATAAGAAGGCTTTCAACTCTCTGGAATATTGAGCAATTATGTAATCCTTAGCTCTTGCCAGAATAGACTCAAAATGTACCGAACTCCTAAAATTCATTTATGAAAATGCGACATTAACCGGTAAATTAGATGAAGATCGAAAAACAGAACCCATAAAGATCAAGACAGGTGTTAGGCAGGGCGACACAATTTTACCAAAATTGTTTAACCTGGTCTTGGCGGATGTATTTAAAAGTCTTGAGTGGGAAGAGAAGGGAACTCAAATCGATGACATCTATTTACATTTACACTTACGATTCGCAGATGATGTAGTTTTGATTAGTGAAGATCTAGAAGAACACAAAATCAAAATCAAGCTTCACAGAAACACACAAATTGCACTCGAGATGAACATCAAGAAAACAAAACTTCTAAGCCCAAAAGAGTATATATATATATATATATATATATATATATATATATATATATATATATATATATATATATATATATATATATATATATATATATACACTTGGAACATAAAATTAGGTTGGATTAGGACAAACAGCGGAAATATCAAGACGAACTGGTTCAGCTGGACTGCATTTTAAAAAACTGAGATTCATTCTAAAAAACAGACATATCCCTATGGCCTTAAAAAGAAAAGTGTACAAGAGCTGCATATTTCCAGTAAGTACGTATAAGCTGAAAACCATGACCCTTACGAGAAATAGTCTTTGTCGACTCCAACATACTCAACTGGCTATGGAAAGACAGTTGTTAGGTGTTAGTTTACGAGAACACATTAAAAGCGAGGATACAAGACGAACAACAAGAATTACAGATATCAGTTGAAGAGTGGCAAAATTAAATTGGCATGGCGGAGCATGTTGCTAGAACGAACTTAAATTGAGACCTTGAGAGAGCAGACGAAGTATCGGAAGACCAATGAAAAGATGGACTGCACAGGATAGATATAATTTTCAAGAAATCTGAATAGGCCTATCTCCTGCAGTGGAGAAGCAGTGGTTTATAAAGAAGAAGAAGAAGAAACTTACAACTAAACTGAACAAACGATACAATATTTTCTATTATTTCTATTCTCTCAATAATTAATTTGTTGTTTGTTTCTTTGTTCCTTCCTTGGCTAATTCAGAATTGAGCTATATAATCTATTTACTGAGTTTAATCAGTTAACACCTGTCTCTCTATAGCAAGTCATTCAAGCCGTCTTTTGTAGCAGCTTAAATATTTTTATTGCATCTATAGCGAAGCTCTCAATTTTTCTATTTCATTTAATTAGTTCACACAACTACACGAGTTTCTTATTTGGAAAACGTGTTGGCACCCCGCCTATGTTATCCCGCACAACTTTTCAACAGCAGTTGTTCCAGTATTGTCCCAGCGTGCTTTTATAATATTATTTGGAAAATGACACGCTCTGAATTGTGGTTGAATAAAGAATAAGTGAAAAACAACATATTTCACGGAGACCGACGCACAGTCGGCCGTTAAAAATAACTCGTTTAATAAAAATATGAATTTTAAACTTTGGGGGAAAAGTTTGGTAAAAAGTTATTAAAAATTTATTTGAAATTTTAAGAGTTTGAAGTTTAATTATGTTTATTAGGCGGATGCTGTTTTTATCATAATGTAAATGACCGACAAATTAATCTAGAACAAACCCTCAATTATATATATATATATATATATATATATATATATATATATATATATATATATATATACCACTTCTATTCCCGATTTAGGCGTAACTTTGGAATCTGTCTTTTTGTCAGAAGCGACCTCTCTTGCCAACGAGAAGAAGCTCTGGAGCCCCCAAACTTTGATGTTATGTGGTTAAAAATAACGACTCAACAAACCACAAGGTTCATCTGTATCCTGTATCGACCACCAAGTGATACCAATTTTCGAACACTTTTCGCTTCTCTTGCAGACACCATCGATCATTTACAAAGTAACTATCCAAGTATCGAAATTGCCATCCTGGGCGACTTTAATGTCCACAATATCAACTGGCTCAAATATTCAAATACTACCGACGAACAAGGTCGCGAAGCTGAATCATTCTCAATCAGTTATGGCTTAACTCAGCTTATTGACGAACCAACACGGATCCCTGATCGAGACGGGGAGTTCGCCAGTCTTCTTGATCTGTTTTTAACCACCAATCCGGAGATTTACACGGTCACCGTAAATCCGCCGTTAGGTTCTTTCGACCATAAAACTGCTTTCGACATCGAGTATCCTGCCAATCAGTGACAGAGAGGCGCCTAGGCCGCGCAAGATTTGGCACTACAAATCTGCTAAATGGGAAGATCTCATGGAATACTTTCGAACTTTCCCTTGGATGGACGTTTGTTTTCGATCCGATAACCCATCTGACTGCGCCAAGGAGGTCTCCGATGTTATTTTGGCTGGTATGGAAGCTTACATCCCTTTTTCGAAGAAATGCTCCTCCAACGGCAAGCCTTGGTTCGACCGAAAATGCAAAGAAGCTGTTGCTTCTAAACATATTGCCTACCGACAATGGCGTGAAAATCCTAACACCTTAAATCGAAACATCTTTGTTCATGCCCGGAACAGATGCAAGGGAATTATCGACGAAACCAAGGAGGCACACAATCAACGAATCAGAAACAAACTTCTCGCTTGTCCCAACAATTCCAGGTCCTTTTGGGCAGTCGCTAAGGTAGTTAGTCAAAATTTTACCAAATCGACCATACCACCACTCACACGACCAGATAATTCCATTGCAACCACACCTGTTGAGAGAGCGAACTTGTTGGCTGAACTCTTTGCTTCACATTTTACTGTCGATTTCCAAGGAAAAACACCACCTACTATTCCCATATTGCAGTCAAGGATGCCCGATGTTGTCTTCAGACAGCGCATCATAAAGCGTATTTTAATGAAGCTAGACACCAAGAAGGCTTCTGGCGCTGACGGAATACCTGCCATAGTTCTCAAAAAACTGTGCAAGGGAACTAACACCAGTTTTCTGTAGACTTTTTAACCTATCCTACAGAAAGGGAATATTTCCATCCTGCTGGAAATGTGCCACGGTTCAGCCGATACCTAAAAAAGGTAAGAAGACCTTGCCAAATAACTACCGACCAGTTGCACTGCTTTCAATAATATCGAAAGTCATGGAAAAGGTTATCAATGAGCATCTTCTAAAATATCTTGAACGATTCAATATTATTAGCGATCACCAATATGGTTTTCGTAAACATAGATCAACAGGAGATCTTCTGACCTATGTAACACATGTTTGGAACAACGCAATTGAACACTTTGGAGAATCTCGAGCGGTTGCTCTTGACATATCCAAGGCATTCGACCGTGTTTGGCACGATGGACTGTTGGCTAAGTTGCGCTCTTATGGTATGTCTGAAAGATTCTGTTTGTGGCTCTCATGTTTCCTCAGAGAGCGTTCTTTACGAGTGGCGGTCGACGGTTTTCTTTCTAACACCCTCACTATCAACGCCGGTGTGCCCCATGGCTCCATACTGTCTCCTACTCTCTTTCTCATTTACATTAACGATCTGCTGGAAAAGACCGGGAATCCAATCTATAGCTTTGCAGATGACAGTACGCTTGTCTCTTCATTCACCTTGAACGCTCGGACATCGGCTGCTCAGGCGAATATCCGCAGACAGCAGGAGGTCGTTCAACTTAACAAAGACCTGGAAGAAATTCTATCTTGGGGTGGACAGTAACCAAGTGGAATTTAACGCTACAAAAACCCAAGCGGCAGTTTTTTCTAAAAAAGTTAACGTTGCTGAACCCGACATAGTTATGTCCGGGGCACTCCATTCCCCTAGCATCGTCGCTCAATTTGTTGGGCGTTAGTTTGGGAGCAAATATGTCTTGGCATGAACATGTTGCAGGCATAGCAAGGAGAGCTTCTCAAAAATTGGGAATATTATTTAGAACCAGAAAGCTTTACACCCCACAGCAACTGTTAATTCTTTACAAAGCCCAAATTCGACCAACTATGGAATACTGCTCCCACGTTTGGGGCTCCGCTCCCAAACATACACTGCATTTGTTGGATTCTGTTCAGAGAAGAGCGGTCCGTCTGGTTGGGGACCCGGAATTGACCGGCGGCCTTGATTCGCTAGAACATCGAAGAAAACGGTTGGCGACTTGAGTCTGTTCTACAAGTATTTTAATGGAAAGTGTTCGAAGGATGTAGCCCGCTTAATTCCTCCCAAAGCGGTGCATGTTAGAAATACACGTCGCGCTGGTGCTTCGCATCCGTATGAGGTTCAGCATGTTACTCCGCGTACGACGCTTTTCAAGCAATCTTTTATATGGAGAACGTCATCCCTTTGGAATAATTTGCCCAGCGCTGTGTTTCCCACCGAGTACAATTTACAGCGATTCAAGAACAACGTGAATCGCTTTTTCCGCACTCGTGCCGCTCCTGGAGCGCTTTAAAGGACTTCCCTGCAGCACGTGTGCTAGACCAATAAAAAATATATATATATATATATATATATATATATATATATATATATATATATATACAAAAATACTAGAGATCCGCCACAGGGATCCATCCTTGGACCCTTACTGTACAGGGTGAGTCAACGAGAGAGTAAAGTTCATTATCTCTTTTGTTTCGGGAATGACAACAAAATTTTAAATACAATAGTTTTAGGGACTGTGAAGGTGCACGGTTTAAAATTATTTTCGAGTATACAGGGTACTTCAAAAAAGTGTGGTCGATTTAATAACATATGTTTTTTTTTTAAATGGAGCATCATTTTCTAATTTATTTTTAAAATCTGCGTAAAATTTTATAACCTTTTGATTAATAATGTTGTATACCTAAACCTAACAGTTTTTCTAATATTTCAATTTTATTAAAAAAATAATATTTTCAGTTTTGTAAAAAAAAAAATGCCAGTATAGCCATTGTTTCTAAAAGTGAAATGCTCATAATTGGTACGAGCGTTCTATAGAGATGAAAAAAAAAGATATATGTAAAGAAATTTGAGTTGGATGATACAAAATAAATTTATGCATTTCGACTATTTTAAATTGAAAAATCTCAAATTTTTTAAATGGCATACCCTGTAGATTATTATTTTTTTTTCTGATAGATTTTACAAAACCCTCCAACTTTTATTAAGGATCTCATATACCTACTTCTAATAGCTTTCGATTTATTTTGTATTTTTCAATTTTTACCCTTCTTTTTAAAACACTTACGCTATAACATCATAGTTGCCAAGACGAAACAAAAATATAGGCATTGTCAAATTTTGACATGTCTATTAAGCAAGTAAAGATAGTTTAATTTGTTGTAGTAAGTGACGTATAAAGGTAGTAGTTATGGATTTTCCTAAAAATGAATTAATTGATATGGTTTATATACTGGGCGAGGCGGAAAAAATTGTCTTTTGGCAGTAAGGTTTTACGAAGCGAAGTACCCTAATAGACGTATACCATCTAAAAAATCTTTTCAGTGCTTAATGGAACGGTTTGATGGTAGGGGTAGCGTCGAGTATACGAAACGGAAAGAAGTAAACCAGAATGCTACCAATGAGGAAAAAGAAATGGAGATTTTACTTCATGTTAAAGATAATCCCCAGGTCAGCAGCCGTCAACTAGCTGACTTATCTGACATATCACAATCTACGGCTAATCGCACCACAAGAAAATACAAGTATCATCCCTTTCATATAGAACTACACCAAGAACTTTAAGACCGTGATTTTGAACGACGAGTACATTTTTCTACCATCATGAATGGAGCAATAGAGGCCGATCCAAATTTTTTTATCAAAAATGGTGTTTTCTGATGAAGCTAGTTTTCGCAGTAATGGAGCAGTTAACAGCCATAACATGCATTATTATTCAACAGTTTCGGTCCGGAAAGTTCAAAACCAAAACCATTGGTCGCTTAATGTATGGTGTGGAATATTAAGTTTTCGAATTATTGGTCCAAATTTGTTTGGCGAACCGCTTAACGGGCTCAGATAATTAAATTTTTTGCAAATCGAATTACCCCAGCTTCTTCAAGAAGTTGACAACTTTGAAAGGGAACAAATGTAGATTCAACAAGATGGAGCCCCTGCTTATTACCACCGGAAAGTTCAAGAATTTTTAGACGAACGTTACCCATATAAATGGATCGGTAGGGACGGATTCATTCAATGGCCCCCTCGATCATGTGACTTAACACCTTTAGACTTCTTTTTGTGGAGCTACATTAAAGATCAAGTTTATGTGAATCCCCCTACAACACCAGTAGATATGGAAAATAGGATAAGAGATGTGTGCAGGACAATAACGTCCCTTATGTTAAGAAAAGTGGAGGAAAATATAGTAAAATGACTAAACATGTGTATTCAAGTAGACGGACATATTTTTGAACATTCATTACGTCACAATAATTATTCATTAGATAAGTTAAACTATATTAAAATTATTATTAACTATTTGTTTATGTTTTCACAATAGCGTAAGTGTATTAAAAACAAGGGTAAAAACGGAAAAATTCAAAATAAATCGAAAACTGTTAGGAATAGGTATATGACATACTTGGAGGGTTTTGTAAAATATATCAGAAAAAATAATAATATACAGGGTGTGCCGTTTAAAAAATTTGAGATTTTTCAATTTAAAAGAGTCGAATGTATAAACTTATTTTGAATACCTTATGGCATCTAACTCAAATTTCTTTGCATATATCTTTTTTTTTCATCTATATAGATTGCTCGCTACAATTATGAGTATTCCACCTTCAGAAACAATGGCGCTACTAGCAATTTTTTACAAAACTGAAAACTAGTATATTAAAAAAAAAAACGAAATATTAGAAAAACTACTCGGTTTAGGTACATAACATTATTAATAAAAAATTATAAAATTTTACGCAGAATTTAAAAATAAATTAGAAAATAAGATGTTCCATTTAAAAAAACATATGTTGTATCGGCCACACTTTTTTGAAGTACCTGTATACTCAAAAATAATTTTAAACTGTGCACCTTATTATTCCCTAAAACTATTGTATTTAACATTTTTTCATCATTCCCTAAACAAATGAGGTAATGAATTTTACTTTATCCTTGACTCACCTGTATATATTATCTTCGTTTATATTCATACAAAAAAATAAAGATCTGTTTCAAAATGCCGTTCACAGTGACACTTATATAACCAGACATAAGGCGAACATAGTGCTTGAGAAATATGATTTTAGTTACGTACAAAAAAATGTACAGAAATCATAAATATTTATAACAGTTTTCCGTTAACAGTTCAAAATCTATATATATATATATATATATATATATATATATATATATATATATATATATATATATATATATGTATATATATATATATATATATATATATATATATATATATATATAATATATATATATATATATGCAGAACACGAATGGATGCAAAAAGCAAAGCCTATTGGAGGCCACTTCGGTAGGCTTACATCCGACTGTGGATGGAATAAGCTAATGATGATGATGATGATGATGATGATATATACATATATATATATATATATATATATATATATATATATATATATATATATATATATATATATTGTTTAATATTTGCTAAAGCAAAAAAAATTATAAAGAATTATTTGATGAGTCGAGCATTTTACACATTGGATCAATTTTTCAATGCTACTGATAGGAATTAGATTCGATAAGAAATATTCATTGTTGTTTGTTTGTTGTGATATTGGGAAGGATAACTTTGGGAGCTTGGTTGTAGTTTTAGTTTTATTGTAATTTTGGTTTTTTTCTTAACTCTACTTTCATAATACAGCAGAACCCCGGTTATCCGAGGTAACGTGGGGGGGCACCCTCCTCGGATAACTGAAAACTCGGATAATCCGGATTTGTCTTTTATCCATTCAAAAAATAAACATCAATACTTTAAACCGATGTATTAACGTTTTTAACATAAATAGGTATATACATTATAAAACAGTGAAATAGGTATCTATGCGCTTCTGTCTTATATTGCATCTTCTTTTTCTCGCTGCAATGTTTTTTCCATCTATTAAGAAGAAGCAGATCCGCTGGGGTTGCCTCTGGTTGTTGTTCGATATACCTCAAAGCTTTTTCCAAAGAAGCAAAATCTTTTGATGAGAGATCTTAGTGGGATCCACCGCCGCTTCGTCATCGTCATCGTCATCGATTTTTTTTCGGTTTCCTGAAAGGCATTCGTTATTTCTTCAATACTCATTTTTCTTCTAAATCATCTGCTGTAATCCATTCAATAACATCTTCTCTTGTCAGATTTTCGCAGAATTTTTGCATTAGTTCAAACAAACTTTTTTCTTTTTCTTCTATCTCGCTGTCAAAATTTGAAAAGGACATTTCTCCATGGCTTCTCAATTTCAAAGCTAATTCATTTAATGGAATATCATCTTCACTGTCATTATAGACCTCAAAATCAATAATTTTTTACCAATATTTTTGAATAGTGGTAGTACGCACAGAATCCCAAGCTTGACTTACCCAGTAAATAACATTTTTCAGTGTAACCTTTCTCATCCCATTGATAATATCCTCTTTTTCTGTGTATTCTAACAGATGTTCAAGATATAAACGCCTATAATTTTTTTTAATGTTTTCGAGGATGCCTTGATCCATTGGTTGCATTATGCTGGTTACATTTGGAGGAAAAAATTTTACAACACTTTCGCCCACATGAAGTCCTTCTCCAGGGTGAGAGTGGGCATTATCCATTATCAAAATTGCTTTAATGGGAAGACGGTTTCTGTTCAAAAATTTAGTCACAGATGGCACGAACTCTTCTTCAAACCAGTTAGTAAGTAAGGTCGCATCCATCCACGAGCTCTCCTGACTTTTGTAATAGACTGGTAGGGCTTTGGGTGAGATGTCTTTTAAAGCTCTTGGACCTGCAGACTTGCCAATCACCATCAGTGGGATTTTGTGCTTGCGAGATGCGTTGGAACATACCATTGTAGTTAATCTTTCCTTACTTCGTTTGTGCCCAGGAGCTGATTTTTCCTGTCGAGATGCCAATGTTTTTGATGAAAGCATTTTATAATTCAGACCAATTTCGTCACAGTTGTAAATTTGATCACATGTGTATCCACAATCTCCGATTTGCTTTTTAAAGTTCTGCTTAAACTTCTTAATTGATGACACATCAGCAGAAAGTTTTTCACCACATACAGTCAGTTGTCGTACACCGTACTGTTTTTTTTTTTCCAGCGGTCGAGCCATGCCAGAACTAGCGGTAAACTGATCTATCTCTGGGAATTGCCTACTAATCATTATTGCTTTCTGTTGTAAAATTGGACCTGACAGAGGCACACCTTTTGATCTCTCTTGGTTAAACCACATGAATAAAGCTTCGTTAACCTTTTCATAGTCGCCGGTTTTCATTGATTTTCCTCTTCCTTATATTTTTGTGCGGTTTCTTTTCCAATCTCCAACTGTTACCTCACCTACTCCATAATCTCGTGCAACAAGTTTAATTGTCTCTCCTGCTTCAATTCTTCTGATGGCTTTTAATTTTTTCTTCAATAGGAACCACGATTCTTTTACGCTTGTTTGGTCCATTATAATACGACAAACAAAAATTCAAACAAAGCAGTTCGTATTAATTACACTTAACTACCAGAACTCAAACCAAATAAATTATGTGAGTATTCTCGTACTTCTCCGTAGTAAACGCTATACCGCACTGCATTCACGCAAATTTACATGCTGAAAGAGTCCAAAACGTAAATAGGGGAACCCCTCACACGGGCCAGGGGGATTCCCCGAAGGCTCCAACGATTTTTAATGGAAATATGTACATACATATTTTAGAAGCTCGGTTAATACGCAGCATAGACGCGCGTACCTCGGATAATCAGATTCTTAGATTGGCTCGGTTAATCCGGAGCTCGGATAATCGCGACTCGGTTAATCGGGGTTCTACTGTACTTCTAATACTTCTCTGTTTGTTTAATTTTATATTGTATTTAATTTTAACAATGTTTAATAGTGCGAAATACTTATTGTGAGTGTATATTGTTGCTGGGAACGAAAATTAAGTATCTAAATATATATATATATATATATATATATATATATACATATATATATATATATATATATATATATATATATATATATATATATATATATATATATATATATATATATATATATATATATATATATATATATATATATATATATATATATATATATATATATATATATATATATATATATATATATATATATATATATATATAGATAGACAGAGTGTTGGCGAGTTTTAGTATGGTCCAAATTGTTTCTAAATGTTTAGCTACTGAGTCCAGACGATATTCTGATGATTATTCAAAAGGTATTTTAATTGTGGGTCCTAATTAAAGATAATGTTTTTTACGGTATGGAGGATTGGGGTTTTTGCGACGTTAAGAAATGGTCAAAATGGACCAGAATTATCCATTTTTGTATTATGTAAGTATTTTGAACGATTTCTAAGAGTTTCTGTATAGCCAAGTCCTGAACAAAATGTAATGGAATGAGTAATTCCATATTCCCAGCTATATGGGGGAAATTTTGGTTCTCAAGGGTTCTGGTGATCTTTAGTAGGA
>CM032455.1:150790769-150875769 GCA_019049505.1 Pachyrhynchus sulphureomaculatus | reverse complement strand
AGAAGAAGGCAACTGCCGTTGTTGTGGCGATAATTATTATTAGACGTAACTTATAGAAGACTGGTTGCAATGTAACATATGTAAGTTTTGGGTCCACGAAAATTGTACGGAGTTCGAAGACATGTGTTCTATCTGCGGTAATATAAAAAAGAAAGAGCTAAGACGCAAAAGAAGAGGCAAAAAGAGTAATGGCCATCCGCCGAATCCTATGACCATCATTCCCGGCCACTCAGGGGGAGATGACCAACCGTGATTTTTTTTAATTGATTAATATTTCTATATTAAGTTAATTAAGAGACTGATTATTATTACGTTTTGTTTAGAAGAATAATTGAAGTTTTTTTTTTTAAAATGAGCAATTAAAAAATATGAGCGTTTTAATCATCATGAGGTCCAAGTAATGAGCATTCAAAAAAACTATGGTCAACTAACCTGAACTACCCCGGACTGATATATCTACGTAGAAAAAGCAATTTAAGAAAAATATAGATAAATAGAGCCCCTCGATAATAAGACGAAACATTTAAAGAGGTCGCTAACATTTAACGCCGCCCCTATCTGTCTAACGGTGAAATAAAACCTACTTACCGATACTTATTTTAATATTGCAACTATTTTATTGCATGACTCTAAATAAGTAACCAATAACCTTTTTCTTATCAAGAATTAAAAATTTCTTAGTAAACACTACATTAAACACAATACATATAACTTTAAATTTTAACTCTCTGTTTTTGTTTCATTTTATCGAGATTCTTCTCTCCTCTCTTATTGACTCAAAAGCATGCTGAAAATCTACGAAAACTGCAGATTTTGTTATTATAACAGACTGTTTGCAGTTATTTTACACTGAAGGTTTGCTCCATCACCGAGCGCATTGATGTTACCCTAGGACAGGCTCCGTGTATTTCTGTAACCTATCACGAATGGCTGTGGAAGGAATTTTGTACGTAGTGTTCACTCTCATAGCATTGATTTATTTTGCCATATATTCCTTCTCTCCTTTTAACTAATACTACCACTATTCGATTTTTGTTGGTACTTTTTCCATCCTTCAATCGGGTTACATCATCTTTCATTTCTGCTTTTGTCAGTAACATCCTTAGTCCTTAAAATCGATTTTTCTGATGTTTATTCCTTCGTTTTCTTTCATATTTAAAATTTCTTTAAAATATTACCTCTATACTTCCAGTATTTCTCCATTATCTCCTATTAGTCTTCCTTACCGTTACAAACTATTATTTTTCTCGTATTTCTCTCTGCTGATACTCTGAATTTCTTGATAAGTTCTTTTCATCTTTCTATATATACTTTATATTTTTCTTTTTAGTTCCATATAATTTTCGATATCCTCTTCTTTTTTGATCTGCAACACATTTTTCCTTGTGTTTTTTTCTATATTCTGGACATCCAGCATTGCATCAGCAGACTTTGTTTCTAACCTTTTTCTTTTTTATAGCATTTTTCGCTGTTTTTTCAGACTTTCCTATGATTTGTCTATATGCTTCACTGTATGACAGTCGCGGCTCCCCCTTCTCATACAATAACAATGCATGCAGTAATAATGTATTTTCAGTATTTTGATGCTAAAGCTACACTATGAATTAATTACAAACCTTGCAAACTAACAAGAAAAAGTAAATTTATTCATATTTGGCAACACATATCTGCTGCGTTGACAAAACTAGAATCGATGCCCCTCTATTGCTCTGTCACGTCCACCATATCGGTAGCTGCTTCGCGAGAAGTTCCGAGTTGTCTCGAACATTCGGAAAGTCTGCCCAAAAGTGTATAAATGCTGCACCTTTACAGCCCGTCTCAGTCAAGTTGATCCTTCTACTGCTATGGGATTTATCGTGAATGTGTATGTTGTAATTTACGGGTTAATTGAAATTCAAGGTATTAAGTATTCGGGGCACTACATTTATACAGAATCGTGGATACATTTTTAAGTGGGCGTAAGCGAGCATTAGACGATAGTGAAGCATCAACAAGTGCTCAGACGAGCGTGGTTCCGAAAATAAAATCAAGAAAATATTCTCAAGAATACTTAAATTTAGGGTTTACCAGTACTGAAGTAAATAAAGAAGAAAGACCCCTGTGTGTTATTTGCTCAAAAATCTTGGCAGCAGATAGCATGAAACCAAATAAACTTAAACGACATTTGGAAACGTTTCATAGTGAGTACCTTAACAAATCCCGGGAATTCTTCGAATTAAAATTAAAATCATAAGTAAAGCAGAAAACATTTTTTAAAAAAAACTTTGTCTGGGAATGAAAAAGTTTTACTTGCCTCTTACAAAGTTTCATATAAAATAGCCAGATGTAGAAAGCCTCACACCATTGGTGAAGAACTTGTTTTGCCAGCAGCAATTAAGATTGTAGATAATTTTTCTAAACAATTGCTGTCCATACCTATACCAAATGATACTGTTGCCGTCAAATTGGTGATATACCTGAAGATGTACAGCATCAGCTTTTCGGGAAGTTGCGTGACAAATTGTTTTCAATTCAGCTTGATGAGACAACAGATAGCAATAAAGATGCTTATTCCATTGCCTATGTTCGATTTTGTGATGGTACGTCAGCAGTAAAAGAACTATTTTTCTTTAAACCAATAGAACTTAAAGCAACATCACTTGCAGTATTTGCTATCTTAAATGATTTTATAAACGAGGCAAATATGGAGTTGAAAAATTGCGTCGGAATATGTACTGATGGTGCTCATTCAATATCTGGAAGATTTCAAAGTGTACAAGCAATTGTGAAACAAAAATCTCCACTGTGTGTGTGGACACATTTTATGATCCACAGAGAAGCTCTGGCTTCCAAAAAAATGAGTCCTGCTCTGAAGATTGTGCTCACTACAATTGTAACCGGAGTAAATTATATTAAAATGAGACCCCTAAATAGAATTTTTTCTGCACTTTGTAAAGACATGGGTGCTGAACATTCAGCGTTACTATTTTATTGCGAGGCAAGATGATTATCACGTGGAAAATGTTTGCAACGTGTTTAGGAATTAAGAAATGAAATTGCCATTTTTCTAGAAGAGGAAAACCGACCGGAAGCCGAGAAGTTTCGAGATAGTTTACTTGTGATGAAATTGAGCTACTTGGTCGATATATTCGAGAAACTAAATACCTTAAATCTTCAACTTCAAGGAACAAATACACATATATTCGATACAAGTGATAAAATTAATGCTTTTTGTAGAAAATGGAAATAATTGAATTTAATTGGAAATAATAATTTCTTTTCGATACTGGCGCGCCCCACAGGTTGAGAAACGCTGCTGTATGATCATCGTGATTGTTTTCATGTATATCATTTAAATTCTTTTGATACTAATATTACTATAAAATACAATAACCCTTACTATTACTCTAGTATCTTATTATCCATAATAAGTATTACAACAGCGATAAAATATAAAAATTTACTTAATCTCCATCAAAGCTGTCAATTTAAGCACAGTTAAACAACCGTTCTTTGAACTTGCACTGTAACAATGGTATTCATTTTTTGTTATAGTAGCCGGAATTTTATCGTAATAATAAAATCAAACAGTTCTACCGAAACCTCCTTCAATGTTTTTAACTAAGTTTAAAAAAACATACTTTACATCAGGGGTGCTCAAATTTGAACTGCTGGCGATCTACCTCAATATTGTGATCGACTCTGAGAGGCTGCAAGTAAGTGTGATGCAGGATTGTCGTCTAGGTAGGGTGTATCGTGGCATAGATATTAGTTTTCCGCACAATATGCATTCTTTTAGTCAAGGTAAGTGTAGGTCTGCTCTAAAATGTCAATGAAAAAACTCATAATTATTCAAAATTGCGAGTTTATTGGTTCTTACAAAACAAACGAGTTCTAGTGTCTAAACTTAACTAAAGAATGACTTTGGATGTTGAAGCGTGGCACTGCATGTCCTCAGCATACTTTTCATAAGATGGTACGTAATTACCGAGTGCTAATCACAAGCATGATGATATATGTTCGTTAGTTAGTCCATTGCGATATTTTGACTTAATTATCTTCATTTCAGAAAATGCAGACTCGCACAAGTAAGTTGACCCAAACATTGCCGTCAGTTGAAGGGCGATTTGCCTTAGATTCTGATATTTATCTTCAGATATAAAACACCAGAATTTTGTATCAGATACTGTGGCTTTGAGATGTATATCTGATATAATCTGCACTAACTCATTTTCAACAGAACATGAGTCCATGTTAAACTCACTTGCTATTTCAGTAGCTAATTCCTCAATGTTTTTACACAAAAAAGGAAAACGATATTTGCCAATTTACTGAAATCATAAAAACGTATTTCGAATTGGCCCAAAATATTTGATAATTCTGCCTCATAAATATCATAATTCAACTGAGGAATCCTTGCTTTCAAAGACGGAAATTTTTTCCGATCCTTTCTTTTCAGTTGATCTATCATAAGTTGCAATTTACTTTTGAATGCGTTTATTGCGCTAAATGCATTGTGATGTCTGTCAAAAATGCCAAATCGGTCAGCCATTTTCCGTTTTTCAGCATCTGAGTGTCATCACCTCTTTCGTCCAGAAAAGCTGTTATTTCGGGCAATAATTCTTGAAACCTTTCTAGGAATTTTCCTCGACTCAACCACCTGACGTCCGTGTGAAGAACTAAATCAGTGTGTTCAGCTGACTCACTATCTTCCAACTGCAATTTAAAAAGCCGTCGTTGCAAGCTACGTGCACGGATAGAATTCATAATTTTTATTGCAATGCCCATAATCTCCTCCATGTTTAGAACTTTTGAACACAAAACTTGTTGATGTATAATGCAATGGAAGGAGAAAAAATGAAGGGAAATCATCATTAGCTCGACACAATGCCACAAAACCGTTTTCGTTTCCAGTCATTGCTGGTGCTCCATCGGTTGTAATGCACACTAGTTTATATATTGGTAGCTTGTAGTTTGTTACAAAATTGAAGAAAACGTTTTATATATCTTCGCCACGGGTCTTTCCTTTCAGAGGAATCATTTTCAAAAACTCTTCCTTAGCCGACATGTCATTAAATACCATTTGAATAAAAATACACAGCTGGGCAGTGTCTGTCATATCGGTGGATTCGTCGAACTGTAAAGAAAAGTATGTACATTCCATGATATCATGTTTTAGTTTATCTACCATGTCCTGACTCATGACTTCAACACGCCTTGTGACAGTCGGACGAGATAACTGAAATTCTCTAATAGCAGACATAATCTCTGTTTTATTTTTAAAATCTCCAAATAAAGTCTCACCCGCTTCAATAAATGCTTCCTTCGCAACCAATCCATCATCAAATGGTTTCTTGTGTTTCGCCAATATATGAGATATTTTAAATGACGCGATCGTTGCAGCTTTTGATTGTTTGGCTGGTCTTGTGAACATGGTTTGTTCTTTTTTCAAACAAGTTATCAAATCACGTACTTTTTTCGTTTTCTTAATTCACTCTGTGACGGAAAATCCTTTTCATAGTTTTTATGAACCGTTTTATGATGCCTCTCTAAGTTCCCACGCTTATGTATTGCAACTGACGCACGGCAAATGAGACAAATGCACTTATCCTTTATCATACAAAAGAAAAATTCTTCCTCCCAATCGTTATTAAAATGATAAGTTTTACTTTTCTTCGCCGCACTCATTTTGGACTATTTATTAATAAACTTTGTATCGATGTATCGCCTTCAAGTTACAACTCAGACTGACTTCTGTTCCTGCAGGCGCAACATTTATATCGGCGCAAACGAAGTCTCGAATGTTCCCGTCAAACACGCTGCCCGAAGTTTCTAGAAAAATCGACGGGAATCAAAAACGCGGCTTTTCTTTCACAAGTACTGCGCGTTCCTTTGATAAAGCCGCCTTTTGCCGCTAGCAGGGGGTTATTACGATAAAAGAAAGTGATGAGGGGGTTATTCTGGCCTAATTGTGGATCGAATACATTTTAGTAGTTTATTCATTACATTTTGTTTTAGTTACATAAAACAAAATCTGTGAATAGTTCTATATCGGAATTTTTTTTCTCGAGATCGACTCAAAAAGCACTCGCGATCGACCGTTTGAGCACCCCTGCTTTACATATTAAAATCATTCTAGATTTAGGCAAGTTAGGAATATCTTCCGAAGGTTCCAAACCTCATTAAAATAAGCGTGGTTTGCCAAACCCTTAATCTTGATAGCTTAAAACAATTCACCCATTTGGAGGACAAACCTTTAAAAATACGTTTTTCGAGGCAGTAAATTTTCCCATATAAAATTACTACGCGAAATTAGCGAGCAAATGCGAGATTTTCTTTTTTTTGATTTTAAATTAAATCTTGAAATTATATTTAGTATGGAACGGTGAGAAAAGCGTTCTGGCGTTGCGCGTTTAGACGGATTAATTAAATAATATTTATTGTAAAAAACTAAAAACTGTAGACCATTGCTTGATTAATTTAAAATTTTAAAATTAGATATCGATTGCTTTACAGGCATATTGACCGATCACCAAATTATGATATATTTATTTAACGGGCAAATATTTTATTGTAGAAATTATAACTAGTGCAGCAAACAAAAGCATCTGAAATTGAGTTTAGATACAACAGTATTATAATTTTATTATCTCTGGGGTATCCCCAGGAGTTTTAAACCTCGAAAAACTTGTGCCCTTTTGTTTATAAACAATTTAAGTTTTCAAAACGCGAGCTTAAAATGCGAATACTCCGGTTATATCATATAAGTCGGATCGAGAAAACAAACTAAACTCTTCGTAAATTTCCAACAATTCTCCGTTTGTTTTAAGTCGCTCAAATGTGTAAATAACCTACAAAATTGAAAAAACCAAAAAAAAAATTTTTTTTCATTTTATTATACAGGCCGACTAAGTGAACCGATCGGCTTGAAACTTACAGAAAATATACCTTTTGTTATAGCAAAAATACCCTGAAATTTTAGTTCAAGAATATTCAACCCAGTAGGCACAATTGAATTTTGAATTGTTGTGGCTGTTACTTGATGGAAATTCATAACGAATGTAATGAAAGACTAATATTGTCAAATTTCCACTTTATTTAGTTTCACTGAAACTGTATGACACGTTTCGCTATACTATAGCTTCTTCTGATACAAAATGATATTTGAGTATTAGTGTTGTTACATTTTTATAAATACCCTAAGGTAGATAGGTAATAAAATTAATACTATATGCTAATGAATATTGCTGGGAAATCCATTCTGAATATTAATTGTATAAACTGAGTAAAGGGGAGTTACCATGGGCCAGACAGGTATCTTTTTGTTCGTTTAAAAATGATGTCTGAATTTTTAATTCTATTTATTTCTAAATTTTCTAATAGGTTTAATTTTACGCCTTTGTTTTGTATGTGTAGAATTTTAAATTTATCGTCAAAAAGATGATTTGATTCTGTTAAATGATTACTGTACGCTGAGTCAGTTTTGTTTTTTAAATAGCTTCTTTTATGTTCTAAAATCCGAGTTTCGAATGAGCGACCTGTCTGACATAGTATTAATTTTATTACCTATCTACCTTGGGGTATTTATAAAAATGTAACAACACTAATACTCAAATATCAGTTTGTATCAGAAGAAGCTATAGTATAGCGAAACGCGTCATACAGTTTCAGTGAAACTAAATAAAGTGGAAATTTGACAATATTAGTCTTTCATTACATACAATTGAATTTGTTATTTAAAATTTAAATTGTCTACCAGTTTATGCCATTTGATCCAAAATGGATCTTTTTTTTTCAAAATTTAGATCTTGACGCCAGCTTTTCGATGCTTTTTGTGGAGTCATTTTAACCATTTTTTTTACATTTGTTTATTAATCCATTATGAAAAAAAAAAATTAAGAAATTTGTATCACATCTGGTAGAGAATGGCAAGACCTTTATTTAAAAAAAAAATCATTATCGTTAACAATTTTTTTTTCAATATGTTAATTGTTGTTATTTGACTAATAAACAAATGTAAAAAAAGGCTAAAATGACTCCAAAAAAAATTTCTTTATTGGCAATTTTATATAATAAATTCAGTTGTGTCCACTAGGTTCAATATTTTTGTACCAAAATTTCAGGTTATTTTTACTATAACAAAGGAACATTTTCTAAAAGTTTCAAGCTGATCAATTCTGGAATCTAGAGAATACGGTGGATGAGGAGGCAATTCGAACTTCAATTCATGCAATTTTGCCATCGTAACCATTGATTTGTGACACGGTGTATTGTCTTGATGAAAGAGCACTTTTTTCTTGGTCATTTGGATACGTTTCTTTGCGATTTCTGCCTTCAAAACGTACCAATAACTTTATGATTATTGATGATTTTTCCCCTCTCAGTATAGTTGACGAAAATTATTCCAAACGCATCCCAAAATACATAGGCCAAAACCTTCCCAGCTCACTGTTGTGTCTATAGTCGCTTCGAGTGGCTTTCACTGCCTGCTGTCCACTCAGCTCACTGCCGATTTGATTCCGGTGTGTAGTAGTGAATCAATGTTTCATCCATGGTCAGATATCGCATGAAAAAAATCCTTTTCGTTGCGCTTAAACAGGTCCAAACAGCTTTAAGAATCATCAACACGTTCTTGTTTTTGGTCCACTGTGAAGAAACGCGGTACCCATTTGGAACAGAGCTTTTTCATGCCCAAATGTTCACGCAAAATATTATCAACACGTTCTTTTGATATCTTTAGGGTGTCAGCTATCTCACGCAATTCACTTTACAGTCATCCAAAACAATTTTGTGGATTTTTTAATGTTTTCCGGTGTAACCACCTCATTTGGGCATCCAGAGCGTTCAGCATCATTTGTATCTGTACGACCGCGTTTAAATAAGGCATACCAGTAAATGATGAGTGACTTTCCAGGGGCAGAGTCCCCATAACACTTATCAAGCCATTGCTTTGCTTGAACGGCATTTTTTCCCATCAAAAAAAACAATGTTTAATCAACACACGAAATTCGATTTTTTCTTTTGGGCAATTATTTTGAAAATATCAAAAGTAGCGTGACCAAAACCACTGTAACTTATAAACTAATTGTCGAAATGTCATGAAATTTTGACATGTATCATTTGAAGGTTGGTACTTCCTAAAAATCATATGGATTTTTTGAAAAAGGCGACATGTATGTGTCAGACCAAAAACTTTTCAGCCTTCGTGTTATATTGCCTTGTAGCGTGTTCACAGTACCATGATGATAGTTGTTTAAATGCATCTCCTATTATAAAAATAAGTGGTGTAGAAAAAAATAATTTTTAATTTTATTATAGACCAAATAAATATTTTTCTGTAATCTTTTTAGTGTTCCGTACGGAACACTTATAAGATCACTTCGATGTGTGTCTGTCTGTCTGTCTGTCTGTCTGTCTGTCTGTCTGTCACACCCGATTTTCTCCGAAACTATTTGACATAGAAAGTTGAAATTTGGTAGTAATATAGGAATTGATGGCCTCATTAGAGCCATGTAGTTTTGAGAGTTAAATTTTGACTTAAGGGGTTAGTTTTGGGGGTGAAATCGGAAGTGAAAAAAAAAAATTTTTTTACTAGGTCATCGAGTGTGGTGTCAAATGAAAGCTTGTGAAAACACGAGTAAAAAATGTAATATATAATGTATATATATGTAATATATAATGTATATATAATGTAATACTTGCGCGCACTTTTCTTTGTATTATTTTTAAAAAATCGCGAAAAATCGCTGTCCCGGGCCTTATTTCGAAAAGTACTTATCAAAAAATTTTGTAAAAAATTCCGGAATATTCTCCACGGGGTGTAGATTGAACGAAAATTATCACGAGTGCATTACCTTTAATAATTTTTCTGGTATTTAAAAAAAACAAAAAAATTTCAAGGTCATCAGATTTCAGTAAAGATTGGAAACAAACTTTGTTGAAAACTCATTTGGGCTGTGTTTTGTGAAGTCACTGATCATTTTATACATCTGTAACAAAAATTTTTATTTTAAAAGCAATCAACGTACGGAACACTAATTGCGCAAGTTCAACTTGCACTTGACCGGTTATTTTTATTAAAATTAATGTTTTTTTACTATTAATTTTCAATATGATTTCTTTAGAAATATACTCGGAACATAATCTCTACATAAATCTACTTTATGAAGCCTACATTGTATTAGATTATATACATTTTTATTTTATTTATTTATTTTATTATTAAATATAAAGCAACATATTTTAATGGACAAACTTTTTAATATACCTTATGATGATGAAAGTAATAAGATACCGAAAATTTTTAAATTTAGCCGCTTGAGGCACTCCACTATATAGTATTGATTCATCGTCAAGAACACAAGATTTTAAATTACAATTGAACATTTATTGGATAGAACAGAGCAGCTTGGAGATAATAAATATAGAATAAGACCCATATCAATTCAAATCATCAAGAATGATTCAAAGAATTCGTAAATATGTGACAGCTACTCGCGATACGTCGGGATAAATGATGATAGAAGCGGTAACCATCAACAGAGAAATAAGTTAAACAATTTTTAAAGAAGATTTAGGCAAAATTGAAATGAGGATCATAAGTCATTGAGAGTACAAATTTACAGGAAAATTTTACAAGCCACTAAAAACAATTCAAATTTCTTGAAATCAATTGTTTTTGATGAATAGATGCAGTGTTTTTAATATAACCTACAAACAAAGTGGCAACGTGTTGAATGGGAGTCAAAATAATCATCATAAGCAAGAAAAAGTAAAAAGTTCAATCCAAAACCAAAATAATGCTGATTATTTTTTACGATAGCAAAGGTGTTGTTCATCATGAATTTGTTCTTACTGGACGAACTATTAACCAAGTGTTATTTTAAAATAAATAAACTGGGAAAAATGGGTCATAACATTGATGGTGAAAAGTTAAATCACCTTTTTTTTGCAGACGACATTGTCTTAATAGCAGAAAATATGCAAGAAGCACAAACTATGGTGTGTAGATGCTTCAAGAAGCTTCAGGAAAGGTTAGTTTAAGATCCAATCTGTCCAAGATTCAGTTTACGACAAATCTTGTATTAAACGACATTATAAAATGAATAACATGGAGATCAAGCAAGTACACCTAGAACATGAAATCAGCATAGGACGAGACAACCAATTACATGGAATTAATCGGAGAATAGGTTTCTCCTGGACGGCATATGGCAAACAGGGCTATATATTTAAATCTAATATGTCCGATGTATTTAAAAAGAAAAATTTTTGACAGATATGTACTAGCCGTTCTTACGTACGGAGCCGATACTCTCACACTGACGAAAATTATCAACAAAATATGTGTCTTGCAAAGCTAAATGGAGAGGTCAATGTTAGGGGTTACTCTTAGAGATCACATCCAAATCATATTATCAGGAAAAGATCGGGGGTACAAGACGCAGTAAAATTCACTCTGCATCTTAAATGGAACTAGGCTGGACATGTTGCTAGGTTTAAGGATGGGCGATGGACAAAAAAAAATTATAGAGTGGCGACCAAGATACGAAGCCTATCGAAGTAGAAGAAGACCCACAAGTCGGTCGACTGATGATTTGAAGAAAGTAGCTTGAAATTGGGTACAAGTGGCTCAGAACAGAAAAAGATGGCGAGACTTGAGGGAGGCTTTTGTCCAGAAGTGGACAGTATGAGTTGATGATGATGATTATTTGGAAATACTGAAATGTTTGCTGAGTAGAATTTGTAGTGTTCGGTCTGAATATATTGTTCATCTGATTGGAGACTCAGAACTCACCAGCAACCTGAATTCCTTGGAACATTAAAGAACGATTGGCGACGTGAGCCTATTCTACAAGTATTTTCACGGAAAATATTCGATGAATGTAGCCAGCTTAATTCCTCCCAAAGCAGTACATGCTTGGAATACACATCGCGCAGATACTTATTAGCGTAGGAATTTCATTTTGTCACTCCTCGTATAACACTTTTTAAACAGTCTTGCTTAGGACTGTGTCCCTCCGAATACAACTTACAGCAACTGAAGATCAACGTGAATCGCTCTTTCTGCATACGTGTCGCTTCTGATAAGCGTTGGAGAAACCTGAACTATCCACTCTATTTACCTGATTTAATACTGTGTGACTTTTCACTGACAGAAATCGTTCAACAGGACTTTACACGTAATTTGTAAGCAATTCCATCGATTGAAGTAGTAAATTTATTCGAATTACTATTAAATCGTTGTCAAAGGTGAACCAAATTATAAGGAGAATATATTAAATAAAAAATAATAATAAAAAAATAGTTTCATTTAGTCAAATTCACTGTCAGCGGTTTCGTTGTCGTGCCTTTTCACATCATTTTCAACGCTATTAGGCTTACTGCTCCAGACCAGTAATATTCTCAACTGTTTCTCCTGAAAAAATGCTTTGGATACTGCCAAAAAAAAAATTTGTTTTGTAATTACTTCTTTGTGCTGGCCAGCATTGTGTGCCATTAAGCCCAATTTTACTTATCGATTGTATGAATAAAATATAATTTGAGAAAGTTTATTTAACTTTTTAAAAACAAATTTGCAAAATTGAATATATAATAATAAGTAAAAAGGACAACAAAGAAGAACAAAGAATTTATATTGCTAAAATAATAATAAAAGAGACTTAATTTGGAAGAGTTTTATCCAATTGGATAGAAAACTTGAAAAGAAAACAAAAAATTGAACAAGAACAAAAAAAAGTCTAAATATAAATTAGCATTATAAAAATAGGGCGTATGTATGTATGTTTCAAAGAAGAGCTGTTCGTCTGATTGGAGACCCGGAACTGACCGGCGGCCTTGATTCGCTGGAACATCGAAGAACGGTTGGCGACTTGAGTCTGTTCTACAAATATTTTCATGAATAGTGTTCGAAGGATGTAGCCCGCTTAATTCCTCCCAGAGCGGTGCATGTTAGAGATACGCGTCGCGCTAATACTTCACATCCGTATGAGGTTCAGGTTGTTACTCCGCGTACAACGCTTTTCAAGCAGTCTTTTATATGGAGAACATCATTCCTCTGGAATAATTTGCCCAGCGCTGCTGTTCAGTTTGGCTTCTGATAAATGAGGAAATTCACCATCTATAGGCAAGGCTTTTACAAATTGTTTCATTAAGCCTAACTTGATGTGTAGTGGTGGTAGAAAAACCTTTTTTGGGTCTACTAAAGTTTTACGCAAAATGTTCTCGCCATGTGTTAAAGTTTTTCTTACAGGCCATTGTTTTTTGGGGCCAATGTTGATCCCTTGCTCTGCTGTTCCACTCATATATAAAACATGGAAACTTTGTAAATCGCTTTTGTTGACCAAGGATCATAGAGACAACTTTTAAATCTCCACATAGCATCCAATCGTGAGCTGGATAGTTAAATTTCCGTAAAATCATGTTAAGATTTTCGTAAGTTTCCTTCATATGGACTGAATGAGCAACAAGCAGTGAAGCATAAGTATTTCCGTTGTTTAACAGAACACCTTTTAAACTAGTTTTTGATGAGCCTATAAAAAGCCTCCACTCTTCCTTCTTGGACTCAATGCCAAATTCGTTCATTGGACTTCCAATATCATGGCAGTAAACCAAATTCTCTTCTTGCTTGAAAAACTGAGTAAATTGTTGATCTCTTATTCTATAATGGTGAATAAATGTTCCAGATTTCAATAAATATTTTTCTTTCAGCCTAGAACCAAGCAATTCTGCTTTTTCCTTAGTCAAACCCAAATCTCTCAATAAATCATTTAACTCAGCTTGTGTAAACCACAGAAACACTAGAGAAAATTGAAACTCATCATCAACCGGTCGACTTTCATTAAATTAGGGACTGGACTGTAAAACGTCAACAATAGACTGAGGTGGCTCAGGGACAGGAAGTCCCAGTCCATATCCTACCGGCCGATTAGCTGAAGTAAAGTTAGGATAGGCAATTACTTTCTTATTTTTATATCTATATCTAGAAAGATCAACGCTGCAAAAATAACAATCATTTGAATGACTTTCTTGCTCTCTCTATACCATGGATACTGCAAATCTTCTTCTCTTTCTTATACCATTTCCTAAAATCCTCGACACAGACATAACATACTTTGTGAGGAGCCCAACATTTTTCTTGATTACCGATTTCTACAGCAAAATATGCAAAGTATACTTTTTGTACAAAGTACAAGTTTTTTAACTACAAACTCACCAAATATATAACAAAAAATGTTGGGAGAGTTTTTACAACCACGATTAGCCATACTTTGAGTATGAATTAAAGCACATGGGTTAAACACTGCAATGCGAGGTTATATTAACTGGAAGAAAACAAACAGCTGTGACATTTATCGGAACTGCCAACCTAATAACATTTGATTTTACTGCCAACCTTATAAAATTCTGATTTTATTACCAACCTAATAACATTCGAATGGTAAAAAAAAATAAGCTTTTCACATTTTGAATATTAAAATGTGAAAAATTGGTGGGTGATACAACTTTTTAGTGTTCCGTACGGAACTTCGGTATCTATCTGTCTGTCTGTCTGTCACACCCGATTTTCTCCGAAACTATTTGACATAGAAAGCTGAAATTTGGTACTAATATAGGAATTGATGGCCTCATTAGAGCCGTGTAGTTTTGAAAGTTGAATTTTGACTTAAGGGGTTAGTTTTGAGGGGTGAAATCGGAAGTGAAAAAAAAATTTTTTTTACTAGGTCATCGAGTGTGGTGTCAAATAAAAGCTTGTGAAAACACGAGTAAATATATATATATATATATATATATATATATATATATATATATATATATATATATATATATATATATATATATATATATATATATATGTATATATATATATATATATATATATATATATATATATATATATAATGTAATATTTGCGCACACTTTTCCTTGTATTATTTTTAAAAAAATCACGAAAGATCGCTGTCCCCCTGCCTTATCTCGAAAAGTACTGACCAAAAAATTTTGAAAAAATTCTGGAATATTCTCCACGGGGTATAGATTGAACGAAAATTATCACGAGTGCATTACCTTTAATAATTTATCTGGTATAAAAAAAAAAAAAAATTTGAAGGTCATCAGTTTTCAGTAAAGATTGGAAACAAACTTTGTTGAAAACTGATTTGGGGTGTGTTTTGTGAAGTCACTGATCATTTTATACCACCGTACCAAAATTTTTTATTTTAAAAGCAATTAACGTACGGAACATTAATTGCGCAAGTTTAACTTGCACTTGACCAGTTATTTATTATTATTTTTGGACTCAGCACACGAAAAAACATAGGAATCAGGTAAAATTATTTAAAAAATGTTTTCATCGTTGGCCTGTATAATTGAGGGCTCTCTAGACAATTTTGAACGAAAAATCAGATTCCTGGTCCACAGTGCGGGGATAGCCAGCCGTTTCGTTTTGCGGCGACGTTTTGTTCCACGTGTTTATTTTTATTAGTGATACCTATATTCTTTGTGACTGTATTCTCACCGAGTACGACTCACACCTATTCAGTGTTAACTGCTACTGTGGCAATTTAGAAATATCCCTTGCAATGCTGACCCATAAAAGAAAACAACAAAAAGAAAACGTAAGAAGTTTTATTCAAATACGCGGAATGCTCGAAAACTTTAAATCAAGAACAATTTACCCAAAAGGAGTGAAAAAGAAAAACGGTGCAAGAAAATGAACGTCAAAGACGTTTCTAAAGGAATTTGCACACATTGTACCGATAACTTTTTCTGATTGTGCTCATGCTTGAACGGAACGTGAATGTTTTAGACAACTTTTAAACATTTCTAATTTTATCCGTGTCGTATAACTAGAAAACTTTTATATTGATCTGATTAAAGTGAACATACTATATGTGCATAGCGTAGTTTCTTTAGGTTTTTAAGTTCCAGGGGCGCAGGAATTTTAATTTTTTAATCGAACGGGTACGTTACACTACAAAAGTAATGTATAGGGTAAGTCAACAATAGAGTAAAGTTCATTATCTCATTTGTTTCGGGAATGACGAAAAAATATTAAAAACAATAGTTTTAGGAAATGTTAAGGTGCACAGTTTAAAATTATTTTTAAGTATACAGGGTACTTCAAAAAAGTGTGGCCGATATAAGATAGGTTTTTTTTAATGGAACATCCTATTTTCTAATTTATTTTAAAATTCTGCGTAAAATTTTATAACTTTTTTATTAATAATGTTATATACCTAAACCTAGTAGTTTTTCTAATATTTCATTTTTTTTTTTAAAAAAAATACTAGTTTTCAGTTTTGTAAAAAAAATTGCCAGTAGTGGCATTGTTTCTGAAGGTGGAATACTCATAATTAGTACGAGCGTTCTATAGAGATGAAAAAAAGATATATGTAAAAAAATTTGAGTTAAATGCTACAGGGTGTTCAGAATAAATTTATACATTTCGACTATTTCAAATTAAAAAATCTCAAATTTTTTAAATGGCACACCCTGTATATTATTTTTTCTTATAGATTTTACAAAACCCTCCAATTTTTAATAAGTATGTCATATACCTATTTCTAATAGTTTTCGATTTACTTTGAATTTGAAAATATGCCCGTCTGCTTGAATACACATTTTAGTCGTTTTATTATATTTTCCTTCACTTTCCTAGCATAAGGGGAGTTCTTGTCCTGCACGCATCCCGTATCCTATTTTCCATATCTACTAGTGTTGTAGTGGGATTCACATAAACACGATGTTTAATGTGGCCCCACAAAAAGAAGGGCTAAGTCACATGATCGAGGGGGCCACTGAATGAATCCATCCCTACCGATCCATTTTTGTGGATAACGATCTTTTAAAAATTCCCGAACTTGCCGGTGGTAATGAGCAGGAGCTCCGTCTTGTTGAATCCACATTTGTTCCCTTTCAAAGTTATCAAGTTTTTCAAGCAACTGAGGTAATTTGTTTTGCAAAAAAATTAGATATCTAGGCCCGTGAAGAGGTTCTCCTAAAAAATATGGACCAATAATTCGAAAATTTAATATTCCACACCATTCATTAAGTGACCAATGGTTTTGGTTTTGAACTTCGCAGACCCAAAATAGATTAACTGTTGAATAATAATGCATGTTATGGCTGTTAACTGTTCCATTACTGCGAAAAGCAGCTTCATCAGAAAACATTATTTTGGATAAAAAATTTGGATCGGCTCCATTCATGGTGGTACAAAAGTTTACTCGTCGCTCAAAATCACGGTCTTGAAGTTCTTGGTGTAGTTTCATATGAAAGGGATGATACTTATATTTTCTTGTGGTGAAATTAGCCGTAGTTTGGGATGTATCAAATAAGTCAGCTAGTTGACGGCTGCTGAACTGGGGATTATCTTCAACTTGAAGTAAAATCTCCATTTCTTTTTCCTCATTGGTAGCATTCTGGTTTACTACTTTCCGTTTCAGATATTCAACGCTACCACTACCATCAAACCGTTCCATTAAGCACTGAAAAGATTTTCTAGATGGTATACGTCTATTAGAGTACATCGCTCCGTAAAACCTTACTGCCAAAAGACAGTTTTTTCCCGCCTCGCCCATTATATAAACCATATCAATTAATTCATTTTTAGGAAAATCCATAACTATTACCTTTATACGTCACTTACTACAACAAATTAAACTATTTTTACTTGCTTAATAGACATGTCAAAATTTGACAATGCCTATATTTTTTGTTTTGTCTTGGCAACTATGATGTTATAGCGTAAGTGTATTAAAAACAAGGGTAAAAATTGAAAAATTCAGAATAAATCGAAAACTATTAGAAGTAGGTATATGACATACTTAATAAAAGTTGGAGGGTTTTGTAAAACCTATCAGAAAAAATAATAATATACAGTGTGTGCCATTTAAAAAATTTGAGATTTGTCAATATAAAATAGTCGAAATGCATACATTTTTTTTAACACCCTGTAGCATCTAACTCAAATTTCTTTACATATATTTTTTTTCATCTCTATAGAACGCTCTTATCAATTATGAGTATTCCACCTTCAGAAACAATAGCCCTAATGGTAATTTTTTACAAAACTGAAAACTAGTATTTTTAAAAAAAATACTGAAATATTAGAAAAACTACTAAGTTTAAATATATAACATCATTAATAAAAAAGTTATAAAAATTTTACGCAGAATTTAAATATAAATTAGAAAATAGGATGTTCAATTTAAAAAAAAAAAAAAACATATCAGCCACACTTTTTTGAGGTACCCTGTATACTCAAAAATAAATTTAAACTGTGCCCCTTAACATCCCCTAAAACTATTGTATTTAACATTTTTTTCGTCATTCCCGAAACAAATGAGATAATGAACTTTACTCTATCGTTGACTCACCCTGTACAGTCTGTCAAGTAAGAACGTGGCAACGATAATTCATTTTTGGTAGATGCGATTCTAGCGATTCAACAAAAAAAATCAGTTGAAGGAACCTTTGTTTATGACGCATTTTAGTAAAAGTATCAGTCGATTCCGAATTTTCTTCGAAATCACGTCTATAAAATCCAAAATGAGTCACTTGTTTGGGCGTCGGTTAGAGCAGTCTTTCTTTGTTCCCATCCAAAGGAGCCTAAAAATGACACATTCCGCGGCAGCTAAATATATTAAAAAGTAGGTATCGTTTGTGGAGAAGTGAGTAAATCATTTTAATCAGACGAAAAATGTCGATGACTTGCCAAAATGTGGCTCGGTAGGCGAAGTCACTCCGAAAGTGGAAAAAAAACCGATTGTATCTTTGTTTCCATGGGACCCGAAATTGACGCTGCGTCAAGGAGCGGTAAAATTAAGAAAATTGGGTTTAAATGTGTTCCATGAGACCATTCGACAACACCTTCGTGCTCATGATGTCAACTTCTGACGCTTGTTGAAGAGACCACATCGTGAAGTGGCTCGCTTAGGCCCACGATAAGATACTAGAGTGGAACTCACAATCGCCGGACGCCAACCCTATTGAAAATATTTGGCCCCTTATAAAAAGAAAGTCCAGAAGAAAGACTCTGAGGACTTTGACTCAGTTATCTCGCAAGATTCGAAAAATTTGCAGAGCATGCAGAAAATCTCGTCGACAGCATGCCTCGAAGATACCATGCTATTATTGATACAGGAGGTGATTGGATAACTTACTAAGGTAATTGCGCCGTTGTTAGCACACCAATACATTGATGGCAAAGAATGTTCTCGAAACACATTTTTTCAAGAATACGAGCTGTTACTTCTTACTTAACTTGTATTTCAAGTGTATGTTTGCAGTAGTATGTATGTATGTTTTCTATTCTCTTGTGGAGCCTAAATCCTTTAATGATTTTTAGTCAATATATTTACAAAATTCATCATAGTTAGTCATAATTTCTGAGAATTACTATTTTATTGTTCAATTTCTAGAACACGTTTTACAGAAAATGGAAGATAGAATTTTAAATATTTCTCAAAGATAGTTTGAAAAATAACAATTATACAGATTTCTCTTTCATTTACAAAGTCATTTTTACTTGCATCTCAGCATATTAGTAGAGATTTTGAAACTATATGCACAAGGACATGAGCTAATCCTTTATGATTGCTAAGCTTAAATGCTTATGCTTACACACTAACAGAGATGGTATTATTACTAATTGTGATTTTAATATTAAACTTGTCGAGGTTGATAAAGAATTTGATATTTCGGTTGACATAACTCTACGAACTGAGTATAATACATCGTTTTCATTACAAAATTCGTACTTTAAGCTCAACTTTTATATAGATGAAAAAATATCATCATTGGTAATATTAAGCTAATGTTAATTGACCGAATGAGAAACCGCCAGACCGGTGAGATCGAAGAATGAAGATCGCGGTACTTACTTAAGAAGCCGGACTATCCAGAAGTACAGTTTTCAATATTGTGTAAGAAGATTTGGAAATGAAAAACATTTCTACATGACAAAACCGGAAAGTCTTTATGCTAGAGCAAAAACTGGCCACAAAAGAAAAAGTTTCCGCGAATTGTCGCGGGTATCAAAATTTGGGTTAAATTGCGATCCTTCCACGAAACAAGAAGTGATGCAATGTTCATAAGGCCTTTCCACCTACAATAACGCAAATTTCGTCATCTTCTAAAAAATTATTTACCTCTCTTTGTACTTTCCAAGTAGTACAGTAAAAAAAGCATTTAAAATTGCACAATCTAGATATAGTAATATTATGATTTTATCCTCTATGGGGTATCACCAGGAATATTGTCCTGAATTTTGGACCTCGAAAAACTTGTACTCTTTTGTTTAAAAACGATTTTTCAAAACAGGTTTTTTTGAGCTCAAAATATGAATAATGAATGGTTATATAAGGTGAATCGAGACAAAAAGAAGCTAAACTCTTCATAATGAAATTTCTAACAAATCCTCTTTGGTTTTAAGTCGCTTAAGTGCGTACATAACCTACGAAATTTAAAAAACTGGCAAAAAATTGTTTTTTTTTTCATTTATATATACAGATCGACTAAGTGAACTAATCGGCTTGAAACTTTCAAAAAATATGCCTTTTGTTATAACAAAATTACCGTGAAACTTTGGTACAAAAATATCGAACACAGTGGGCACAATTAAATTTATTATTTAAAATTTGAATTTCCCGCCATTTTATGCCATTTGGTCAAAAATGGATCTTAAAAAAAAAAAAATAGGTTTCAAGCCGATCGGTTCACTTAGTCGACCTGGACAATAAAATGAAAAAAAGTTTTCTGTTTTTTCAATTTTTTAAGTTATGTACGCACCTGAGCGACTTAAAACCAACGAGGATTTGTTGGAAATTTCATTACAAAGAGTTTGGTTTTTTTTGTCTCGATCAGACTTACAATCAGTCAAAAAAGTCTCCATACACCACCTGCTTTCTATACTATTTTTCTGTTATGATTAACTAATTAATTGGCACTATGAGAAAACATGTTTAAATTAATATTTGAAACTTAACCAACGAGGATTAGTTTTAAAAACAACTACGGAACATTCTATTTAGAAGTTACATCATTGTTATAAAAATGTAAACAAAATTAATGTCAAAAAAGTCTCCATACACTTAACAATTACCAATAATAGTTTGACGGAGTTTAACAAAAAATAACAACTTCATTTAAACTAATATTTAATGGCACCGCCATTGGCCTTGATAATCTCCTGTAACCTTTTTGTCATGCTTGCAACCAGCTTTCTAGTAACTTCTGCTGGCATGTTCTCTCCCATTCGTTCAATATTATGTTTTTTAATTTTTTTTTTCTATTTGAAGCATTATGTTTGCGAACGCGCCACTTATGATCCTACAATAAATGCTCAATGGGGTTAACATCAGGTGATTGCGGAGGTGTATGAAGCTGCTGTCACACATTATGGATCATCCATTCTTGCTCCAAATTTGCCGTATATTTCGGATCATCGTCCTGTTGCTTTTTTCGAGTGGGCACTTTCTCTTAAATTATCTCTCAAAATGTTCTGATAAACATGCTGATCCATGGTACCATTAATGAAATGTAAATTTCCAACCCCTCTAGCCGACATGCATCCCCAAAGCAGAACATTGCCACCCCCTTGTCTCACCGTGGACGTTTTTCATATCGAATGCGGTATTCTTCTTTCTCCAAACTTTAGTTCTGCCATCAGACCCAAAAGGGTTAATTTTAGTTTTATCACTAAAGATTATGGATTCCTAAAATTCAGGAGGTTTAGTAACGTATTCCCTAGCAAAACATAACCGCTTTTTGCGGTTAGCTTCCGAAATTAACGGCTTCTTCCTGGCTGTGCATCCCTTATAGCCTGCCCTGTGAAAAAAGTTTCTCACTGTTTGTGAACAAACATTTTTCGAAAATATTTCCCGTACTTCTTTTAACTTTGGTGCACTTTTTTTGGAATCTATAATTACTTGTCTAACAATACTGGCCTCTTCACGTGGAGTCAATTTCTTGGCACGACCGGAGCGTGGTCGAATCTTATTGGAATCCGTTGATTTATACTGGTTTACAATGTACTGAACAGTAGCATGCGACTTTTTAACAATTTTTCCTATATTTCTATATGATTTTCCACAAATCAATTATAATCTTATGAACTTAAAATGGAATTTCACAATTTTTCTCGCTCATTTTGAATACTAATTTGAAAACCCACTTCAAAATGATTAGCAACAAGTGACAGATTATAAAGTATGGCCGAAAATTATTCATTTGTTTTCAGTTTAGCGAGCAATAGATAGGTTGATAAACTTCGGCTGATGATAACATGTTTTTTTCAATGTAGTTCTTGAGTATATGGAGACTTTTTTGACATTAATTTTGTTTACATTTTTATAACAATGATGTAACTTCTGAATAAAATGTTCCGTAGTTTTTTTTAATACTAATCCTCCTTGGTTAAGTTTCAAATATTAATTTAAACATGTTTTCTCATAGTTTCAATTAATTAGTTAAACATAACAGAAAAATAGCACAGAAAGCAGGTGGTGTATGGAGACTTTTTGGAATAACTGTATATTACCGGAATTATTCACATTTTAAGCTCAAAAAACTTAAACTGTTTATAAACAAAAGAGTGTTACCCCAGAGACGATAAAATCATAATATTGCTACCTATCTCATCATTATTTTGACCTTTTTTACTGCACTAAAGCTAAAGGAAATTATTGTACTCTTTAAAAAATTAAAGATTTTTGCATTTCTTTATGTTCTAGAGTTTCTTAATCACGAGAAACATAATCACTCATTTCCGTCAGTGTCTATCTGTTTATTCGTCTGTCGGTGTGTTGGTCCGTTGGTGCGTCGGTATGTTGGCATGATAACTTTCTAACGAAATGAGACATCGATTTCAAACTTTGTACATAAATAACTTCTAACAAAAAAATGAAGCCTATAATTTATGAACGACATTGCTTCAGGCCAAGGGCAATGAAAGGTACGGATTTAATAAATTTTATAAGGTGGACGGAAGTTCCTCGTGATTCTTTATGAATAATACACAAACTTGATGCATAAATACTTAGAGTCAAACTTATAGGAGGCGAAAGCTATGGGGAAGGAAATTAGAGGAGGTTGCTTCCTATATATATAGTGTTATATATCCTGTTCTGGGTTTTTGCAGTCTATGAATCTAAAAATTAGGTTATTTTTTAATGCTTTCAAGTCTAACCCAAAAAAGGGCTGAAGAGAGCAAGGATAGTTTAATATCGTAAAATTTTAATAGCATTTTGAGATATTCACAGGTTTTTTGATTGATTTCTTTTTAGTTTTATTTCTTGTTACTGCTGATTTTCTGAAAAAAGTGTGTTTTGTAAGATGTTGAGAGATATGATTATAATATAACTTTAAGAATTTGGCCTATCTTTTCGTGGAAAAGATTAAAATTCATGTCCGCGTAATTTTCTCAAAATTTGGCAACATCAATTCAAAGCAGTATTCCTGACTATTTTAAAGCAGTTCCCAGAAATTTAAATTTCAGTAACCTAAGCTTGCCTAAGATGAAAGAATATTTTCTGCGGCTCTTATTTAAATTCAAAATTCTCTTTATTTTAAAAGTATGCCAGCATACATAAAATAGTGTCCACAATTAAGACTGAAACTACTTTTTCTTATGGGTCTAGCACACGTGCTGCAGGGAAGTCCCTAAAGCGCTCCAGGAGCGGCACGAGTGCGGAAAAAAAAAAAAAAGCGATTCACGTTGTTCTTGAATCGCTGTAAATTGTACTCGGTGGGAAACACAGCGCTGGGCAAATTATTCCAAAGGGATGACGTTCTCCATATAAAAGATTGCTTGAAAAAGCGTTGTACGCGGAGTAACAAGCTGAACCTCATACGGATGCGAAGCACCAGCGCGACGTGTATTTCTAACATGCACCGCTTTGGGAGGAATTAAGCGGGCTACATCCTTCGAACACTTTCCATGAAAATACTTGTAGAACAGACTCAAGTCGCCAACCGTTCTTCGATGTTCCAGCGAATCAAGGCCGCCGGTCAATTCCGGGTCCCCAATCAGACGGACCGCTCTTCTCTGAACAGAATCCAACAAATGCAGTGTATGTTTGGGAGCGCAGCCCCAAACGTGGGAGCAGTATTCCATAGTTGGTCGAATTTGGGCTTTAGGGGAATGGAGTGCCCCGACATAACTATGTCGGGTTCAGCAACGTTAACTTTTTTAGAAAAAAAACTGCCGCTTGGGTTTTTGTAGCGTTAAATTCCACTTGGTTACTGTCACCCCAAGATAGAATTTCTTCCAGGTCTTTGTTAAGTTGAACGACCTCCTGCTGTCTGCGGATATTCGCCTGAGCAGCCGATGTCCGAGCGTTCAAGGTGAATGAAGAGACAAGCGTACTGTCATCTGCAAAGCTATAGACTGGATTCCCGGTCTTTTCCAGCAGATCGTTAATGTAAATGAGAAAGAGAGTAGGAGACAGTATGGAGCCCTGGGGCACACCGGCGTTGATAGTGAGGGTGTTAGAAAGAAATCCGTCGACCACCACTCGTAAAGAACGCTCTCTGAGGAAACATGAGAGCCACAAACAGAACCTTTCAGACATACCATAAGAGCGTAACTTAGCCAACAGTCCATCGTGCCAAACACGGTCGAATGCCTTGGATATGTCAAGAGCAACCGCTCGAGATTCTCCAAAGTGTTCAATTGCGTTGTTCCAAACATGTGTTACATAAGTCAGAAGATCTCCTGTTGATCTATGTTTACGAAAACCATACTGGTGATCGCTAATAATATTGAATCGTTCAAGATATTTTAGAAGATGCTCATTGATAACCTTTTCCATGACTTTCGATATTATTGAAAGCAGTGCAACTGGTCGGTAGTTATTTGGCAAGGTCTTCTTACCTTTTTTAGGTATCGGCTGAACCGTGGCACATTTCCAGCAGGACGGAAATATTCCCTTTCTGTAGGATAGGTTAAAAGGTTGTAACGTGTGAAAAAATGTTGCCCCAAGCTTGGGCGTAATTTTTGTAGCTTCTTCTCTTGCTATTTTTTTTTTTTTGCTCCATTTAGACTGCGTCTTTTTGTAACATTTTTAAATACTGGACGCCCCAAGCTTGAGCACAATTTTCTTGCAGCCCCGCTTTAATTTCTGATAATGAATTGAGTGAAACCTGATATTAAAAGAACTAAAGAAATTAAAGAAACACTAGCTCAGTTTTCCTTGGTAGAGAAATATGGGTAAGAGATAGTTTTTTATACGTCTTTCTGGAAATTATTTTCTATTTTTTTTTTTTAAGAAACCTCAGTTGTACGACTTTTTGTTTTTTTAAGGGCACCACTCATTTTAAAATAGAAAGGATTTAACTTCAGCTAAGAAAATGAAAAAAAACTGAAGTGTTTTATGGATATTACTAAAAGGAATTAGTCTAGTACAACTGATCCTGAAAAGGAAAATAAATATTCAGTGATACACTTAGCTTTAATCAAAAAGAAAATTTATTCATGTTTTTTTTAAAAATAATAAAAGTTCTAACCTTTGCAGTTTACCAAAAATTCTAGCCTAAACAGTAGTTGTTACTTTAAAATTTTATATTCTTATAAATCCCCGAAGGCGAGGTATCGTGCCTTACACTTCACTTTTTTGTCTGTGTTACATTGTAGTCAATGCACTCTCCGGGATAAGTCTATATAAGGGATTTGGTTGACTTACAGTGTTTCATTCCTGTCTGTGATGGACTTTGACCGATTTCACTTTTTTTTTTTTTAACACTTAGAAAGCTCACTACAGCTTTTATTGTCGAAACTTAGCGACTCTGGTGAAGATTAGCCTACTTCGGCTAGACGGTACTGCCTGGTTGCGCTAGATGGAAACGACGACCGACATGGTCGGCAGCTAGATCAAAACCGCTCACTGGTCTGCGGCTCGATGGAACTCCCCTGCCTGGCGACTTCGATGGAAAAAGTCCTGCCGGCTGGTTCTCGGACGTTTAAATAATCGTGCGACCTTTGCCGGTCATATCACGTCGCTCCAATCTGAACTCCGGGTCAAACATTTGACCAATCGTGGCCTGGCGAAAGATTCGGTCCGAAAGCCCGCACAATAAACTATATAGTATATACCATATGTCCTAAAACTTCTGTTTAATATACCGGTCGATATTTTAAAATAAAAATAAATACAATTTGAAATGGACAGTAACATTGCATAGTCTTAAAATCCAGGAAAAAATGAATGTTACATTTACCCCCTTCCAAAAAGAAATAGACTACACTAGTCTATTAAACTAAGGCTACTGATGAAAAGGTACAAAGTGGTACACTATCACTTAATACTAAGGTCAGAACTTAAAACAAAATTACAAACTTCGGTCCTTACTACTAGACTTAATTCTATTAAGCACTAATATTAAGTACAATGAAAACCAAATGAAAATTTTTGCAAGTACACAAGAATCTTATAACTAGACTTAACTTAATTAAACACTAAGGTTAAGTACATCAAAAAGCAAATAAAAATCTTGCATGAACATAGGAAATACCTTTCCAAAATAACAATCGCGGTCTTCTTATATAAAAGAATCAGCTCTGTTATTGTTACCAAAACAAAAAAAAATATAACTTTGTCTAGACTCTTGTCTAAATCAAAAAAAGTGAACTGAAATAAAATATGAACACCCCCCTTAAAATCTTTTAAGGATTGTCTGAAAATTTTTTTATCTCAGCAAAAGAAATTTATAAAAATTCTTAAATAAAGAAGAAAAAATAAAAAAATGATTCTAGTGCAAACACTTACACTAAAAAGAAAAAGTCTTGTCAGACCATTTAGCACAAGGCCAAAAAAAAAAATAATATCTGGATAAATATCCAGACAAACGCTCAGGAAAAATCGCTATCCATGCTCTAGCTCATCGCTAAGAAAACATTCTAAATCTAGTATCACTACTAGTCGCACTCGGAAAATAATCGCATTCTATAACGCAATGTCGACGTCCTAAGACATCCAGACATGCTAAAATCGCTAGGGAAAACGCTCTGGTTGATCGCCAGATAATCGCACTCTATAACGCAATGTCGACGTCCTAAGACATCCAGACATGCTAAAATCGCCAGGGAAAACGCTCTGGTTGATCGCCAGAAAAAGCTCGGCTCCTCGCCAAGAAAACACTCTGTAAATAGTCCTCGACTACACAAAGTCTGCGTTCTAAAAGAACAAACTCGCCATGATCATAGTGAGCAGCTATAAAAGCTAACTAAATCACTATAAGTGCAGTGAATAGCTACAAAAGCTAAAATTCACTCTTAACACAGTGAATAGCTATAAAAGCTAAAATTCACCAAACTGAATGATCCTGCTTCAAAAAGCAATGTTCACAAAGAACAGAATGATTAGTCTGCGCACAACTAACATTCAAGGAAACATTCCCAACATAACTATATGAGACGGCAAGTCTCGAAATAGGACCTCCCTAAAGTCATAATCCTATATAGGAATCCATAAGCAAAACGACTCAAAATCTTGCATTTTGAGCACATGCCCTCAGGCAACCAACATACACCGAAATATATACAGAAATATGTACAGTAATATATACAGAAATATATACAGGAGTTCAAGTCCCAAACCTTTGGTTATGACAACTCCATACTGAGCTTGGTGAAAGCTCTTAGCAAAAGCTAATCAAATCTTCGGCACATCGCACCAAAGTGACAAATCTGCCTAGAAACATGAGCCAAAAAAAAAAAACGCTCTCCGTCATTCTTCAGGGTGGCTACACAGAGAAATAAAACTTAACCAGCATTGCGCCTCTTCAAGTTGCATGAAGAACCCTCGTGTACTGGTCTCGCCCTAGAACAACAACGAAAAACATTCAATCCATCCCACATAACAGGAGACAAACACTTCACCACGATATACTGAAAGGTGGAGAAAAAAAAAATACAGAATTGGTGACCCTGGAGTCCACCAACAAAAGGGAGTAGATTATAGCATCCACTAAACTAAAACGGTGTCTACCACACCACCATAAGTCAAAAAAAATTAATCAATAGGGTGTTCCGAAATACACTACTGCCAACAGCCTGTCACCACTAATAGGCTAATTGGAGCTGAGGTCGACTACAGTAGTTAGGCTCTCCTTTGGTTCAAATAGAAATAACCATTGGGTAACAAAACCTTTAAAGGTCCCAAAGGTCAAACGTTCACCCCCCATAGACTACCCTTCCAATCAGTCTGTTCCCAGGAAGACTAACTTCCTGCCAAACGTCGTAACGGCATCTGTTAGCACCCGGTGCATCACAGCCTGTAAAAACAAATAACTCATGGGATACAACCTAAAAGGTTTACAAGGTTGACTTAACCAAGCTTCTAACGAAATTTTTAAAAAAACGAAAATGAGCTTAAAAAGCTACATGAAGCAAAAATTTCTCAAATTTTTGGTGGCAACGCAACAAAACTTTTGAAGACGACAAGAGCTTTTCCAGCTTAATCAGAAACAAGAAGAAAACATCGTTGACAGCTAAAATATTCGATCATGGTGTTAATCGTCTCCCTAGACAATAGCCTCTAGAAGAAACTGCTACAGGTATCAGGCATAACCGTTTTCTGTCAGCCCAAACTTCTAGGTTACCTCTTGGAAATCTAAAAATTCGGTTAGGAATCTTCCTTCACTGCGCTTAGCCTCTCTTGACAAGGTTCTCATCTCGGTATCAGATTTTGATCATTTCTTTGTGAAACGACTGTCTTACTCTGCTCTCATCTCCTGTAAATGATCAGCCTTTAGTTCTCCTGCAGAACTTCAATTTTCTATCCATCTGATAGTAAACCGAAAAAACTCAACATACGCCTATGAGTCCATGCAAAAAAAATTTTAAAAAAATTAGTGACTCAAAGGTAACGTTTAAACGGCTCTGGAAAAAAAATCGAAAATACCCTCAGTTTGTCAATGCAGAAGAAGATCTAAACCAAAATAATCCAAGTCTTAGACTTACTGGATAAACCAAAATCAATTTACTCTTAATTGCACCCAAAATATACCATTAAGGTAATAAAAATACACCCACTCGGGTAACAAACTTTGAAATTGCTCCTAAAAATTTTGACTCTACATCACCCTACACGAGCTACATCTTGCGCTTGTCCTAACTCAAGATCACCTTGGATTGCCTCTAATCAAAATTTCGCTTCCAAGTGTCAAGAACCGGATATTATTTGGGGTCATAAGCAAATCAAATCCCGCGACCACCGACATACCAGTCTTATGATATATCCTGAGTGTGACTCTTTCGCAAGCTCGCAACAGCTGAGTCGATGCTAAACATCACCCACAATCGACCTAAGTTTGGGATATGGCCAATACCCAAAACCTTAGCAAAAAACAATAAAAGTAAGCTATTCTCTGCTCAACTTTTATAACAGTCAAAAAAAAACGAGGTCGTCACCTCTACAGAGCAACATCAAAAAAATTTAAGCAATTAAGATATTGTAAATATAAACTATTCTTCTTCTGACAAACTTTCATTAGGGTTAGGTTCATTGAATGGTTTTAAGTCTTTAATATGCCATCGTCCTACTTTAGTCCCATCTAAATTAACTAAACCATAAACTAAATCTGAAATTTTTTCTCTAATCACGCAATGCACATACTTAGGTACCAACTTAGATGTGAATTTATCTGCTGCACTGGAAAGAATTTTATTTTTTCGCCAAACGTGATCACCTATATTAAAGGCAAAATCCCTTTTCCTAAGATTGTAAGACTTACAGTTCCGTTCATAAGCCTTATGTATCCTACTACGCACGTCGGTGAAAATATCTTTTAAACCCTTTAAATTTTCGGCGTACTCACCCCTGTTACCCGGAATTATTTCGCTGTCAATATTGACATCCAAATCTAAATTTTTATAATACGATCCAGATAGAGGTATATGTCTGCCGTAAACTAAGAAAGACGGTGTGAACCCTGTTACTTCGTGTCTTGCCGTATTTATCGCTTGTTGGATTTTGGAAATATTGTCATCCCAAGTGTCATGTGAATCCACGTAACTTCTTAAAGCGGTCCCGACTGTTCGGTTATTACGTTCCACAAAATTACATTGGGGAGAGTACACGGGATTAAAACGGATGTTAAAACCATATGTTTCACTTAAGCTCTTAAAACTCCTAGAGGTAAACTGAGTACCGTTATCGCATATCAAGAGCGATGGAACACCGTGGATTAGAAAGACATTATTTTCCAAAATTCTCTCTATATATCCAGCCTTAGAGCTTTTCAAAGGAAATAGCATGGTATACTTTGTAAACCAGCAAGAAACCACGAGAAGCCATTTATTTCCCTTTTTTGAACGTGGAAATGGGCCTACTAGATCAGCTGCTATGACTTGAAAAGGGTAATTAACCGTTTTCTCTTTTCCCATCAGTCCCATAGGTAGTGCATTTGGAGATTTCTGTGCTCCACATACTTCACAAGTCCTCACAAACTTTACGATGTCAAAACGCATTTTTTGGCCAATAATACTGTTCCTGAACCCTGTGAAGAGTTTTATAAAAGCCAAAATGACCAGAAGTAGGAGGAGTGTGACACATGTCTATAACTTCCTCTCTCTGTGGTTTAGGAACTAGTATTTTCCACTCGGGTACATTAACTTTTAAAGGCAACTGGTTTGGGATAAAATTTGTACACGAAATCATTTTCCACCTTCCACTGCGGAAAATTTTGGGGAAATTCTTTAATTTGCTGCCGTAAATTGTCGTACCATGGATCAATGCGATCTACATCAACTGTATCAATTCTTACGCCAAACTGTGCATTAAGACTGTTTTCGTCCGCTGTATTATCTGGGATTCTTGACAAAGCGTCAGGAATAACATTGTGGACTCCTTTTCTATGAATTAAAGTAAACGTGTGTTGTCTCAGCCTAATCGCCCAACGCGCTAGTTTGCCACTAGGGTTTTTAATAGAATTAAGCCACAATAAGCTATAATGATCTGTTATGACCGTGAAAGGAACACCTTCTATGTAGGGTCGAAACTTTTCGATGTTAAAGAGTACTGCTAAACATTCTTTTTCAACAACCGAATAGTTACGTTCAGCCTTTGATAAAGTTCTACTGGCATACGCTATCATCCTTTCCTCACCATTGATTTTCTGTGTTAGGACGCCCCCTAAACCAGTATTAGAAGCATCACTAGAAATATAAAACTGTTGGGAAAAGTCTGGTTGGGATAAAATGGGAGCTGAAACCAATAGCTCTTTAATCTTTATAAAAGATTCTTCGGCTGCCTTTGTCCAATCTATCGATTGTCCTTTTTTTCGTCCTTTCAAAAGATCATTAATAGGCGACAACAGGGTAGAAAAATTCTCGATAAAACGTCTGTACCATGAACACATTCCTACGAAGCGCTTAACTTCTGTAGTATTAGTAGGTCTTGCATAATTAACCATGCTTGCTACCTTATCCGGATCGGTACGCAAGGAATTTGAGCCTACAATATAGCCTAAAAAACTTTAGAGAAGTTTTGAAAAACTCACATTTGCTCAAATTTATCGTCAGTCCGGCCTCTTTCAATTTATCTTTTACTTCCTTAAGTAAGCGAATATGCGATTCGAAGTCTTCCGATGTTACTAAAATATCATCGAGATAGGTAAAAATATGTGGCTCATATTTCGGACCAAATATGGCGTCCACTAAACGTTGCTGAGTTTGAGCAGCGTTCTTAAGACCAAACGGCATAGTGACGAACTGAAATAGACCTCGGCCTACTACTGCAAAAGCGGTCTTTTCTTTAGAGGATTTGTCTAAAGGAATTTGCCAGAAAGCCTTTCTAAGGTCTATCGAAGATACATACTTAGCATTCCTGAGTGATGTCAAAATTCTGTCGATGTTCGGTAATGGGTAGTTATCAAATTTGCTGACCTCGTTGAGCTTTCTTCCGTCAAAGCATAGACGATACTGTCCATCGGCCTTTTTCACCAATAAGATTGGAGAACACCAAGGACTGTTTGATTCTTCAATCACTCCGAGTTTCAACATTTCGTCTAACTCTTTATTTAATACTTTTGACATATAAGGAGACATGGCGAAGGGCCTTGTCTTTACAGGACTGGCATCAGCCGTATCTATAGACATCTTGATTTTATTCGTTCGGCCTAACCTATCTTTACTACTTATTTCATTGAAAGAGCTTATTACTTTTTCTGCTTTTAGGCGTTCCGTCCGCGAGAGATCATCTAGGGTACATAGACGCGAGAAAAGGTTTTCAAAAGAACTTTCTGAATAACAATTTTTAAAGCTTGTTTGAGAATTGTCTTCTAGGGACTGGGGATACCACGAATTATCTTTAAAATTTACTAAAATTCCGAATTTTTGTGCAAAATCACATCCTAAAACCAAAGTATGTGATAGAGAAGGTACTACTAGAGCAGAGATTACTAAACAATGACCATTGCAGACTAGCGGCAACTCAACCGTACCTAAAACTTTTAGGCGGCTGCCATCTGCAGTGGTAACACTTCTATTCTTGACATGGCATATTTTTATACTTAAACGACTTAAAATTTTAATACCATTCTGACCTACAACGGAGGCATTTGCACCAGAGTCAAATAAAGCCGAAAAATGGACACCTAATAGATTTATCTTGATATGCGGTCTGTTATCTAAATATTTATGCACGAATAGAGGAGACATGTGACCATTTGGAGAAGCAGGAGTTTTAACTTGAGAAGGAGAATTTTTATTAGACTTAAAAAAATCAGAAACTTTTTGTAACCATTTAGTCCAATCTGATCTACTGGGATATTTTTGTTCGTCCGTGTTTCTAGAACGTTTTGGATTAGGGGCTTTACTGCGAACATGAGCTTGTGACTTAGCCGAATGATTAGAGGCTTTTTTGTTGGACTTCGGATATCCGCCTCGGTAATATACCGTCCTTACTCGTTTTTTGTACATTTGGGGCATGATGTTAGTCTCACACCTGTTGTTCCACATTTGAAACAAAATACCCTCTTTGGTGCTGTACAATTTTGGTAAGTGTGATTCGGGCCTGTGCAATTCCAACACGTGAAAATTGCCTTAGGTGAAACCGGCTTGTCGTTCACTTTGGCTGCAGTCTCGCTAATTTTAGAGTCATTATTTTTTCCTTTACCCGTTTTCTGGTTACTCCTAGGGTTCCGATTTACATTCCCAACTTTATTTGTCGAGACTCCACTTCGGCCATTTGGATTATACCTTACTTGATGTATATTAGTTTCGCTTTTTGGTCTGCTCTTTTCTAACAAATAATCGGACTCTTCAAGTTTTCTACATAACCCGGCGAGTTCGGCTACCGAATTTATATCTAGTAGAGCTAACCGATTGACGAAACTAGGCAGAATATTCCTACGTATAAATTTAACTTTGGTACATTCCAAAGGCTTGGTGGACAACCTACAGAATAAAGATTCCATGTGGGCAATAAAAATCACAGTGGACTCATCCTTCTTTTGTCGCCTCTTCTTTATTTCTGACCACAATTCTTCATCATCATCACAGTGCAAGAAGTCCTTCTTTAGCCTATCTACCAAGGAATGCCAGTCGTTGACACTTGATTTTATGCTCCTAAACCAAATGAAGGCATCGCCAGTGAAAAATTCAACAGCAGAGCTGAAAAGTTCATCTTCCGATACTTTCCTAGCTTGTGCTATTTCAGTCAGCCGCTCCAAAAAAGGATAGAGTCTCTTTGAGTCTCCATTAAATTTCAATTGCCATTCGCTGACAGGAATATTTCTGGCTGCGCAATTCACGATTGGAGCTGGTACGTTTATGACTGGGGTTGTAATAGGCAGCTGTGGTAACTCATGACCAGGAGCTATCTTTTCGGCAAGGTTTGCTTCCATGAGTACACACGTAGCTATTGTTTCTTGAACATATTTGGAAAATTTCGACGCTTCCTCTTCGTCATCCGGCATGGGAATTCTTTGTACGCGACCCGCTACATGCGATAAGCGTGATTTAACCCGGAGTACAAGTGAATCATTTGGATCGCCGTCATAACTATCGATTAAGTTTTGGATAGAATTTAAACTCTTTTCGATACCAGCCGTTTCTTCTTTAAAAGACAGGGTGTCATCCCCTATTTTTATCGTTTTTTTTTTTTTCTTTTTGTTTTCCGGGCTCATTAATTTCTTTACTTAAGATCCTCGTTAGAATCTTTCTTTTATCCGCGACCGGACGTTCTGAGAAAGTACGACGGATTTTCAGTTCATAGTCTAATTCATATTCTAGTAGGTGATTGACTTTAAAATTGAAGGCTTCCATGATAAATGAATACTATTAAATTTAAAAGAATTGTTAAAAAATCGTAAAAATATTTCTCCTGTGCTCCCAATAGTCAAAAAAAATAACAAAATCTGTAAAGGCACTTAAAAATATGTAAACTTCTTTACCAAACTTAAAAAAAATCTTCAACAATTTCAAAAAAAATTTCTAAGTATTGCCTCGTATTAAAATCCTTTTATTAAGATATCTTAAGAATTTCCTATAAAAAAATCTCTAAATATCGTTTCGTATATCCGCGAAGTATTTTTAATATTCATGCAAAACCTCGGTGAGAAAAAACAATAGTTTTTTGTTCGGTTATCCGTAAAATAAATCTATCACTAAAAATTAAAATAAACCAGCACATCTGCTAATCTGAAAGATAAAGTTAGCTTCTAAGAAAAAACAGGGATCTCTTATCTTAGAGTCAACAACAAAATTCAAATATCTATATCAGACAAATTGAAATAAAAAATTCTACCAAATTTCCTGCTTTTGTCTTATTGCTATAGTGTAGCTTCGTTTAATAAATATTGTGTAATAAAAATATCTGCAAAGTTAGAGCTTTTATTTTGTTCGAAAGCTAGTACACTGAACCCTTTTAAAAATTAAATTCCAAAAGCCCCGCGTTGACAGCGCTATTTTGTATCGTGTGAAAAAAATGTTGCCCCAAGCTTGGGCGTAATTTTTGTAGCTTCTTCTCTTGCTATTTTTTTTTTTGCTCCATTTAGACTGCGTCTTTTGTAACATTTTTAAATACTGGACGCCCCAAGCTTGAGCACAATTTTCTTGCAGCCCCGCTTTAATTTCTGATAATGAATTGAGTGAAACCTGATATTAAAAGAACTAAAGAAATTAAAGAAACACTAGCTCAGTTTTCCTTGGTAGAGAAATATGGGTAAGAGATAGTTTTTTTATACGTCTTTCTGGAAATTATTTTCTATTTTTTTTTTTTAAGAAACCTCAGTTGTACGACTTTTTGTTTTTTTTAAGGGCACCACTCATTTTAAAATAGAAAGGATTTAACTTCAGCTAAGAAAATGAAAAAAAAACTGAAGTGTTTTATGGATATTACTAAAAGGAATTAGTCTAGTACAACTGATCCTGAAAAGGAAAATAAATATTCAGTGATACACTTAGCTTTAATCAAAAAGAAAATTTATTCATGTTTTTTTTAAAAATAATAAAAGTTCTAACCTTTGCAGTTTACCAAAAATTCTAGCCTAAACAGTAGTTGTTACTTTAAAATTTTATATTCTTATAAATCCCCGAAGGCGAGGTATCGTGCCTTACACTTCACTTTTTTGTCTGTGTTACATTGTAGTCAATGCACTCTCCGGGATAAGTCTATATAAGGGATTTGGTTGACTTACAGTGTTTCATTCCTGTCTGTGATGGACTTTGACCGATTTCACTTTTTTTTTTTTTTAACACTTAGAAAGCTCACTACAGCTTTTATTGTCGAAACTTAGCGACTCTGGTGAAGATTAGCCTACTTCGGCTAGACGGTACTGCCTGGTTGCGCTAGATGGAAACGACGACCGACATGGTCGGCAGCTAGATCAAAACCGCTCACTGGTCTGCGGCTCGATGGAACTCCCCTGCCTGGCGACTTCGATGGAAAAAGTCCTGCCGGCTGGTTCTCGGACGTTTAAATAATCGTGCGACCTTTGCCGGTCATATCACGTCGCTCCAATCTGAACTCCGGGTCAAACATTTGACCAATCGTGGCCTGGCGAAAGATTCGGTCCGAAAGCCCGCACAATAAACTATATAGTATATACCATATGTCCTAAAACTTCTGTTTAATATACCGGTCGATATTTTAAAATAAAAATAAATACAATTTGAAATGGACAGTAACATTGCATAGTCTTAAAATCCAGGAAAAAATGAATGTTACAAGGTCTACAGAAAACTGGTGTTAGTTCCCTTGCACAGTTTTTGAGAACTATGGCAGGTATTCCGTCAGTGCCAGAAGCCTTCTTGGTGTCTAGCTTCATTAGAATACGCTTTATGATGCGCTGTCTGAAGACAACATCGGGCATCCTTGACTGCAATATGGGAATAGTAGGTGGTGTTTTTCCTTGGAAATCGACAATAGAATGTGAAGCAAAGAGTTCAGCCAACAAGTTCGCTCTCTCAACAGGTGTGGTTGCAATGGAATTATCTGGCCGTGTGAGTGGTGGTATGGTGGATTTGGTAAAGCTTTGACTAACTGCCTTAACAGGATTAAACATTATCAAAGTATCTATAGAATTCTTCAATATTATATGACTCTATTTTCAATAAAAATATAAAGATTTTCTTTTTGAGTATTTTGAGATTTGCAATTTATATATTTATATTTAATATCATTTGGTAAAGTATTATATAACTTTATACATTGATAATATGCACCCTTCTCTGTCATAGTCAATCGGGGTTTTGGGTAAGTATAGTTCATTGTTCTTGTAGCATATACAGTTTGTGACTCATATCTTTCAAATAGAGACCTATTTTTAAACAGGAATAGTATACATTCCTGTATGTAAACAGCAGTAGCAGTAAGTAGTTTATTTTGTGTAAACTTTTCTCTACATGATTCACTACGGTTTAAATGGAGTATAACTCGTAAAGCTCTTTTTTGACACACAAAAAAACCCTGTTAGCATCTCTACAATTTCCATAAATGATAATTCCATACCTTAAATGGGACTCAAAGTTTGCATGATACAATATTTTCTTGATGTCAAAAGGAATATACCTCCCCAAGACTCTAAGACTATAACATATTCTGTTTAATTTAGTCACAATATGGTTGACGTGACATTCCCGGGATAAAGTAATATCTAAAAATATGTCCAAAAACTTAACTTCAGCAATTAAACTAATATTGTTGCCATTTAAGTTTAAGCTAGTTGGTTCTTCTAGACGTAACCTGCTTGTTTTAAATATCATAATGTTAGTTTTTATGTTATTCATGACTAGCCTTATTAAATATAGGTATTACGATCTAGATCTACTAATTTTTGGTTTGATACATCGAGGATTGTATTTATTTGACAATATCGCTGCGCTATTATGCTCTTTTTTTAACAATTTTTTTAACCTGCTATTTATACGTTGTTTTTCTGTATTATTTTGGAAAAAATTAAAAGATGAAAGACAGATTGGTACTTTTTCCCGTAAAAAATTCTGTAAACTACTGTTCATTTTACCGTTTGCATAGCCTGAGGACATATTTTTATTTTTTTTTTAATGTTTCCTTCGCAAGAGAAAAATTCAAAATTTGGCTCACATCAATCTGTGAAGCTTATAGTTTACTGAGGTTAAAATTCTAATAATAATAATAATACCAAAATTAGAAGAAATTTATATGAATTTTTAAAATTGTCTTTGAAACCATCTTTCATTCATTATTTTTTGAATATACCCTTAGTAGAATTAGTAGCAACACAAATTGATGGGAGGAACAATCTCAGTTTTTTTTATGCTTAGGAAATATCCTCAACGAATATACATTTTTTTTATCTTCCCAGCCTCCAAGCGGTAAAGTCCCCTTAATATGAAAATGTTTATCTCGAATATTTACTTAAAATAATTCCTATGTAAGTAAGTTCTTATACTGGTTTATTCAATTTTCTTTTTCTCTTCCATTTGGCAGATAAGCTCTGAAAGTACTTAATTAACGTGTAGTCAAAGTGCTATTTGCCTAATTTCTTTTTAAATTTCGCGTTAATGGGAATATTTCCCTGATTTTTTGAACTGTTTCATTTTAAGTCATAATCTGTAAATAACCCCCTGCACGATCAGAGTGTCGCGATATGTGTGATGTACCTCGAGACTGGGATAATGCTGCGGTTGTCCTGCTCTTCAAAAAAGAGGATAAGTATAAATTAACCAGCTATAGACCAATCAGCCTACGATCCGTAATGTAAAAGTTATTTATGAAAATAATAACTGCGAGACTCACAAGGAAATTTTACGCTTAACAACCAAAAGAACAAACCGGATTTAGAAAAGGCTTTAGTACACTGGACCATCTTCAAGTATTAAGAACCTTAATAGAAAAGTCAAACGAGTATAATTTTAAGATTTAGGTGGTCTTTGTGGATTACGAGAAAGCGTTCGACTCCTCTGAAATACTCTAAGTAACAGCAAATACTCGCAGATTATTCAACATTTCAGACAGTATTCAAAGAAAACACCAATAAGAAATAAAAATAGGGGTACGTCAAGGGAACACCATCTCGCTGAGATTATTTACATTGGCGCTAGAAGATCTTTTCAAATAACTTCCATGGACAAGTAAGGGTATCAATATAGGCGAAGAGCAACTCAATCATTTGCGATTCGCGGTTGATATTGTATTAACAATAAAAAAAAATTGGAAGAATGCTGAATGAACTTAGTAACAAGTCCAGAGAGATTGGTCTGAAGATAAACATCGCCAAAAACATGTTTATGATAAATGACGACTGTGATAAAGAAGCAGTACTGAACATTGAAAACGCGAAAATCACAAGAACAAATCCATACGTATATCTTGGATAAAAAATAGTAATATCCAAAGATTACTTGAAATCGGATTTATCAAGGAGAGTATCATTAGCTCGGCCGGCGTTTGGCGGATTGCGGAACATCTTCCTTTCCAATGTCCCAAATACACTAAAAGCGAATATATTTGATCAATGCGTGTTGCCAGTATTGACATACGGAACTAAAATGTCTGCTTTGAATCAAGAAATTATAAATCGCCTACAAGTAGCTCAACGAGCGATGGAAAGGAGGATGTTGAGAATATCGTTGCGGGGGACAGGCTGACTAATGAAGAATTTTGAGGAAGGTCCAAGATAACTGATGTAGCTGAAGGAGTAAGCAGATTGAAGTGGAACTGGGCGGGTCATATCGCAAGATTCTCCGATAATCAATGTATCCTTTTAAAAGTTTCCTGCTATTACGGTTGTTTGTAATTGCTCCACTAGCCTAGCTAACGAGCTCTAATTTGGAGCTGGTATATCCTACTTTATTGTTTCATAGATGGCTGGCCTGGATTTGTTATTCTTTTGGGGATTCGGGGGATTTCGATAGGGGCAAAGAACGATCTTGGGGCGATAAACCATCATAAGTCATTTCTATATATTTTTCACATATCTTCAATATTTACTTTGTTTATAGTATACGAGGCTGGTTTGGAAAGTCCGTGCAAAGTCCGAGAGATGGCACCACCGGCGCGTATCGAGGTCATGTTTAGTTAGTAGCATCTCTTGAATGAACGCACACCAAGTTTCAGCCATATTGGTCTATTTCTTTGTGTTTGGCATTCGTGTGAATCAAGGAAGTCGAGTGATTTTCAAGAAATGGACGAAAAAGAATTTCGTGTGGTGATTAAACATTACTTTATGAAAGGCAAAACGCCTCAGGAGACTAAAGAGAAGCTTGACTCTGCACCTTCGATTAGAACAGTTTATAAGTGGTTTCAAAATTTTCGGACTGGCCATATGGGCACAAGTGACGCTGAACGTTCTGGACGGCTTGTGGAGGTTACGACTCCAGAAATCATTGATCAAATCCATGATATGGTGATGGATGACAGAAGAGTTTAAGATGCATGAGATTGCTAGTGCTGTGGGCATCTCGACTGAACGGGTACATAATATTTTGCATAAACATTTGGACATGAGAAAGCTATCCGCAAGATGGGTGCCGCGATTACTCACGCTTGACCAAAAACGGAATCGTGTGAAGTGTTGCAAGGATGGTTTGCAGCTGTTCCAGAAGAATCCGGAGGACTTTAAGCGTCGTTTCGTCACTGTGGATGAAACATGGATACATTACTATACCCCTGAGACCAAACAACAATCTAAACAATGGGTTACCAAGAGGGAATCTGCACCAAAAAAGGCGAAGACCATTCCTTCGGCCGGAAAGGTTATGGCGACTGTCTTTTGGGATTCGCAAGGGATAATCCTCATCGACTATCTGGAAAAGGGTAAAACTATTACAGGTGAATATTATTCATCGTTATTGGACCGTTTGAAAACCGAGCTGCAAGAAAAACGCCTTTTCCATCACGACAACGCACCAGCACACACCTCAGCAGTTGTGGTTGCAATGGAAATAGGATTCCAACTCGTTTCACATCCCCCCTATTCTCCAGACTTGGCTCCCTCGGACTACTATTTGTTCCCCAATTTGAAGAAATGGCTGGCGGGACAAAGATTTTATTCAAACGAGGAGGTGATTGCAGACACTAATGGATATTTTGCGGACTTGGACAAATACTATTATTCGGAAGGGATCAACAAACTAGAACATCGTTGGACGAAGTGTATAAGCCTAAAAGGAGACTTTGTCGAAAAATAAAAAAGGTTTACCCCAAACACATAAGTAGTTTTTATTTTTGCACGGACTTTTCAAACCAGCCTCGTATAGGGGTCTCTCAAAAACCAACTTATTCTTTCCGAGGGCTGATAGATTAGCTCATAACTCACCAGAATTTGTAATTATGACCTTAGTGAAAAATCGTTGGATTTCGATATATTGATACTTTTATGAATTTTTAGAAAATCTACACAGACTAGTGAGTGCCACAACTACAAATTTTCTTATTCTAAGATTCTAATTATTGTTACGTAATCCTGAATAACCCTGCTGTTGATCCTAATTCAAACTAATTGTGCTAAGCATGTGGGAAAAAAACATTTTTGCAAGTATCAAGAGAAAAAATATTTTAATTAGCTAACCTTGATCCCTAAATCAAACGGTTTTTTACTAAGGTTATATTTACACATTCTGGTGCGTTATGACCTGGCCTATTAGCCCTCGAAGAGAATACGTTGGTTTTTAAGACACCCTATATATATATATATATATATATATATATATATATATATATATATATATATATATATATATATATATATATATATGGAATGAAAAAAGAGTAGAGGGCGCCCACAAACTCAATGGCCTGACAACATCAAAAGACTAGTGGGATACAACTGGATAAACGAGCTCCAAAACCGAAGAAGATGGACGTACTTAGGGGAGGCTTATGTCCAATGATGGACAGTATAGCTGATGATAATGACGATGACGACGATCAGAGTTTAGCCCCCATAAAAGGAAAAAGGGATCCAAAACTGTTATCAGGCTCGAAAGAAAAGTAAAATTGGAATTATTTCTTTTTTTTCTCATACTGTTACCTAACAAACATGTGCTATACATGACGTTTTAATAATAAAATCTTTTTTAAAAAGTATTGATTTTTGTTACGTATTTAAAAAGAAAATAGCTTTAATGTTTTTTTTTTTTAATTCAATATGAGCATCTGATGATGCAATGTAAAAGTTATAATGTAGCGATGAGCGATAAAACCTAAATTTAACAAATTGAATCGTAGTACTCAAAATAATCAGAGCCAATCCCCCGAAAGCAAATAAAATGTAAAATATAAAATCCGAATGATTTAAAACATTTTTCATCCGAAAGTTCAGAGGTGAAACATTGGAAAATAAATTTACGAATCCGAGTAACGAAGTAATAATTATTTTCAAAGGCAGCTTTTAGGGAGATTAAGACAATTTAGTATTAAATTGAAAACAAAAATAAGCTCAACAGTCCTTTATTCAGCAAGTTTTGAAAGGAAATTAATAAATTACCGGGCCAAGTGACAAGAAAAATGTTCTTGAAAATTTAGCCTTGTTTGCTAGTCAGATATTTTTGCATTAGATTTCAATTCAATAAAGATGAAAACCGACCTGCTTGATGGTAGTGACGTAACTTCCTTTAAATATCAAAATTAACATTTTCCAAAAAAAAAATCTCCAAAAACCTACTTGTTTATTAAAATTTAGAAAATTCCTTTATCAGTTTTACATATAAGTGTAATATTAGGACAGCAAATAGTAACTTTTAATATTTAAGACTGTAGTTATTTTTTACATTTCGAAAAACAGGAAAATTTTAGACCACAAAAAAAGGAATTTTTATATCTTAAATTCAAGTTCTCTCAAACATTTATATATTCCTTACCCAGGCTAAATTAGTTAGGTCCCTAACATGTATATATCTTAAGATCCAATATGTATATTATGTTTCTATAACCAAATCGCTGTATAACAGTAATAGCGAAAGCTACCTATTTAGCCAATAAAAATAACAGTAATACATTTCTGTTCAAGGTTGTATTATCTTCTTAGGCATTACAGCTCCTCGTTTTAACATCTGTAAATTACACGAACAGAGACAAAAGGACAACTTATGCTCAAATGTGCTTAAAATACTTTTTATGGAAAACAAGAAATAATCGCAAAAATACTACTAACGTGCCGACACTGCCAAAATGCATTCTTTTTGAAAGTTTTCAACCATATAAGACAAATTGCTTTCCTTTCCGACTAGTAAATTATTTATTTTACAAGAGGAAGAGGAAGACGATGAATAAATAAAATATAAATGTGTTTGGGTGTCAGACATTAAAAGGGCCCTTTTTCAAATAAATTTTCCTGCGATTATTTCCAGAATTTAATTTCACGAATAATAGTAATCTGTATTTTGGTAACCCTACAAAAAAAAACTTGTAAATTTGTCCCAAATAACTTTCTAATTTTGCAATATTTCTGGTGGAAAATTGATAAATGGGAAAAATCCTTCTTGTAAATTACACTAGTCTTTCTTCTTCTTCTTTTGTCGATCCGTTATCGGATATTGGCGATCATCTTGGCTATTAGGACTTTGCTTACAGTTGCCCAGAATAGTCCCGTTGTTGTTCGAAAGAATCCTGTTCGCCGGATTTTCAGTCACGAAACTCGTCTCCTGCCTGGTCCTCTTGTTCCATCTACTTTGTCCTACAGTACCATATCTTTCCTCGTTTCTCATGATGTGGTCCAGATATTCGAGTTTTCTTCTCTTATTTGTATTAAGAATTTCCAGGTTTTGTTCAAAAGTTCTAGCTCTCTCTGGTAGTATGCTCTGTCCAAGATATTCTATTCATGGGCCTGTAGAGCCATATCTTAAATGCTTCTAACCTTTTCAAGATGCCCTAGTTACAGTCCAAGACTCCGCCCCATACAAAAGCACCGGAACAACATTGGAGAAGTCTTATTTTGATTTGAGATCATGACTTGTGAACAGTATGGCCAGTTTTACGTAGGCTGCTCTCACTTTTTCTAATCTGCATCGAATGTCCAGTGAGTAGTCCCACTCTTCGTTTACTGTGGTACCCACGTAGCCAAAAGTATTGATTCTATCAATCTTTCGGTTGTCAATATAGAGTTGTCCTTATGGTGTAGAATTTTTGCTGATGATCATGTGTTTAGTCTTTTTTGTATTTATATCTATTCCGTATTCTCGACTGGCATGTGTTACTCGGTCCATCAGCATTTGTAGGTCCTGTGAGTTGTTTGCGAATATTATGATGTCATCAGCAAATCTTATGGTGTTAATTTTTCTTCCATTAATGTTTATTCCTGCTGATATATTGACTGTTTGCTCCCAGCAGAGCTTCTTTATGATGCGCAGATCCTTGTCATTTATTCCTTTTATTATGTCTATAAGTTTATGATGTTGGACTCTGTCGAATACTTTCTAGTAGTCTATAGAGCACGCGTGTACAACTGACATCTCTACATCTTTGAAACAGAATCTGTGTACTGAATAGCGCCTCACGGATGCTTGTAGCCCTCCTAAATACAAACTGAGTGTTATCCCATGTGTTCTTCACTCTATAAGGCTTATTATTCTAAAGTCACTGCAGGAAATCTTTGATTACAAAATTTGTCATCTGAATGAAAATCGCTATGTTCTCTTGACACACTTCTAAGCGAGCGCTTAAAGTATTGACTATTGTTCAGCGTGTCGTTTCGAAGATCACTTTCACGCAACGAGGACTGCTACTGTATGCGTTAGTTTTGAGATATAGTTATTGTAAAGCAATAGAAAATAGACAGAAGTCCATATTTCAGCAGTTTACTAGCTGTTCTCTTGTTCGTCAAATCCATCCTGAGACGCGTTTCGCCGTATCACGGCTCGTCAGTCAGGCTAGGATTGACAAGGAGGATCCCTCGAAAGGCGCTACCTGCTTTTAAGCGTTGACTATGTCATCCACTCGGTCAACTGGAAAGCTGCTGTGTCAGCTTTCGATGGAGTAATAGGTATGCGTACTTAATACAATTAGTTGTTTCCTACCGTCGTACTTTTGAGATATCTTTACAGAAAGAAATCTATGTCAAAATTTCTAACAAAATATTTCTTAAATAAATATTTAGTTATTTATTTAAGGGAGTTGGAAGCACTAATACGGCCCTGGTCTTAAGATTTTTAAATATTAGCCCTTTGGTAAATATACGGCTTACATGTTATTCAAAAAATGTTTTAATTTTTGACGTTTTTATTCAAATCCTTAAATAATAAGAAAGCTAAACTGAGTAATATCTTCATAGATCACCAGATTTTCCATCATTATTTCCGTATTAATGTCATTGTGTTTTTTTTTCTTATTATCAGAATTTAAATAGTAAACGGTTTTTTCTATCACTTAATTCAGAAATACCTCAGTTTTAGTCTCTGTTGAAGTTAAATAAATACATAAAAGGTCAATAATGGATGTGCCAACATTAACAGAAAGTTAATTAAATTTGTTTCTAGAGACTCTAGTCGTCGATCAATATTCAGACTACTTATCTCGAAGGTGTTAGCCGGTTTCAAATTTGTATTTAAAGAGGGCATCTCAGTACTTGAAGAAAATCAATACTTAAAGACAGTACTTTCATGACACTAACGGCTTAAATAACCAAGTCAATTCGAAAAGAGGAGGTTTCACATATCGAAATTGCGCTAATTGATATAGACTGAGTTCAATATAATTTTACAAGTCAATTAGTTTTGGGCTCTACTGGAGAATATTCGATAATAGGAAATTGTTTTAAGAGTCTGCTTTTGGGGGATATTCAAGATGGTACTATGGCTGTCGGGGAAGTTTCAAGACGTGTTTTCATCTGTGTCATATTGATGAATTTAACACTATTTGTCATTAATGTTCTATCTTTTCTAATTGTTGGCGGTGTAAGTGATGTAATTTTAACTTTCTTTTCTTACGTGCTTTCCTGCTTTAAAATTTGTTAATAATTTGGAAGGGTTTTTCTAAAAGTTTCATTCTTCTTTTCATTAATATTTTGTCAATAGCTAACGAAGTATCCGCATTTCCAGTAAAAAAAGTTCTTTTTTGATTTTGGGTAGTTAGGTAACATAAGAAAGAAAACAAATGAGAAACCTAGCTTCTTGTGCTTGAATGCCTCTCCTGGTCCAAATTAAAAGAAAGACCATTTTATTTTTGCTCATTTTACAAGAAGAAGTTTCTAATTGTATGTCTAAATATTATTAAAACTTAAGTCAATATTTGTAAGCATAATCAATAAATATTAAACCCCGATTATATTAAGTAAATAATAATCTTAACTTAACAAAGACCTGAAAGAAATCCTATCTTGGGGTGACAATAACCAAGTGGAATTTAACGCTAAAAAAGTTAACGTTGCTGAACCCGACATAGTCATGTTGGGCGTCAATTTGGGAGCAAATATGCCGTGGCATGAACATGTTGCGGGCATAGCAAGGAGAGCTTCTCAAAAGTTGGGAATATTATTTCGAACCAGAAAGCTTTACACTTCACAACAACTGTTAATTCTTTTACAAAGCTCAAATTGGACCAACTATGGGATACTGCTCCCATGTTTGGGGCTTCGCTCCCTGACACACACTGCATTTGTTGGATTCTGTTCACAGAAGGGCTGTTCGTCTGATTGGAGACCCGGAACTGACCGGCTGCCTTGATTCGCTGGAACATCGAAGAACAGTTGGCGACTTGAGCCTGTTCTACAAGTATTTTCATGGAAAGTGTTCGAAGAATGTAACCCGCTTAATTCCTCCCAGAGCGGTGCATATTAGAAATACACTTCGCGCTATTGCTTCACATCCGTATGAGGTTCAGCTTGTTACTTCCACTCACAATGCTTTTTCAAGCAGTCTTTTAGATGGAGAACATCATCCCATTTGCCCAGAGCTGTGCTTCCCACCAACTACAATTCACCTCAATTCAAGAATAACGTGAATCGCTTTTTCCGCACACATGCTGCTCCTGGAGCGCTTTAGGGACTTCCCTGTAGCACGTGTGCTAAACCCATAATAAAAGTCTTAAATTAAATGATCGATTAAAACATATATAGAGTCAGGCTAAAAAGAAGATTGCGCTACTGTATTTACTCACAAATCCATTAGGATCAAATCGGGGCTACGTGAAAATTTCTTAAATGACTTGCGAAGAAGTGATTGAAATGTGTGATACCATCCTGTCATGCTGAAAGCAAATTTTCTGGCTATAACCACCAATTTTTGGAACGGGGTTGTGAAGAAATTTTTAAATACTTCCATATATTTCTTCAAATTAACAGTTGCTCTACAATCTCTGTACTCCTTAAAGAAGTTCGAACCGATTATTCTACCAACTCTTGGTTACGTCAAGCTTACTTAATCGTTTGCATATTGAGAGGTCGAAATTCTGGCAAACCGACAAAACTAGTGCACTCTATATTTACATTGATCCTTCAAATACTTGGTTGCCCTGTTCCAGCCAGTTTCTTTTCTGAGTACTCATGTACTCAAAAAGGTTTCTTTCCCACCTCAAGTACAATATGTGTACCACATTTGCAATTTTGTTAAATTCAAATAGTTTCGTTCGGGTGTTACCGGTACAAGCAACAGGTAGGCAAAAATTAGAAACTATTTCATATTGAAAAGCAAAAATTCTGCATTACTTTCGTTAGCAAGGATTAATTGACCGAAATATATGTATTGTTCCACAGTGGAGACGCAAATATATTTATTTAAAATTTGCATATTAATCGCAGGTAGTGATAACTTGTTTTACACGCTATTTTTAACATATCACTTTCAGAATAAAAACAATTTAACTCTGCTAAAATATAACAAATAACACAAGTCTGCAAAAAAAAAAAAAAAAATTGAGAGCTGTTTTGGTTTTTTGCGTAATTCTTATGTTTTTGGGTGTACTGAATCCGAAAATGACTTTCATTTTGTCATAGAACGTCACGTTTTCTGACAATGTAGGTATCTATGTTAAACAAGTTATCATCTTAAAATAAAAGATAAAAGACTAAAAAATTTTTTTTTAAAATTTATAATTGCGTAACAAAACTTTTTTTTTTATCTAAAATACATTCATTAGTCAGCACTAAACACATTTCTTTTTTCCAGTGAGACTCCTTTTGGTACATTTTCGCTTGTAGGAAGCATCTGGAAGGTCTCTCTGAAGCGTCCAACAGTAGTCTGCCATCATTGAGACGCTCCATCTTCCCTGTCGAGTAGTCGAGGTGGGAATGAAGAAAATGTACTTTTAAACTCATTAGGCAACCTAAAGCTTGAAATGCTTTTAACATTCTTTTGACGATTTGTTTGTAGTTAGGGTCTTTGTTATTGCCTAAAAATTTCTCTATGACCTCTTTAAAGGCAATCCACCCTTCTCTTTGAGGATCCGTCATGGTTGTGATGAATTGTGGATCAGCCATAAGCCGTCTAATATCTGGTCCAACGAAAACACCTTCCTTCAACTTTGCCTCCGAGAGGCCTGGAAACTTTGATATTAAGTATTTGAAGCAATTTTCATCTCTTGAAAGTGACTTTACAAATTGCTTCATCAATTCCAGCTTTATGTGAAGCGGTGGTAGAAGAACTTTATGAGGAGGCACCAAAGTTTCATGCAGAACGTTCTTTTCGTCAACTTTAAGCTCCCTCGGAGGACAACACTTTTTGGTCCAGTGATTTGCTCGGTCTCTACTATCCCATAGACACAAAAAGCAAGGGAATTTGGTAAACCCAGATTGTTGTCCGAGTAACATGCCCAAGATTTTTAAATCACCGCACACTTGCCAACCGTGGTCTTTATATTTTAATTTGCAAAGAACCAATTCCAAGTTCTTGTAGGTTTCCTTGAGGTGTACGGAATGACCGACAGGAATGGAAGCATAGAAACCGCCATTGTGAAGCAGAACTGCTTTAATGCTTCTTTTTGAAGAATCTATGAAAATACGCCACTGTGCTGGGTCGTATGAGATCTTAAATGTATCCATCAAACCTTCAATATTGGTACAATAAACCAACTCGTCCTCTTGGGCAAAGTAGGAAGTAAACTGCTTCTCACGATATCTAAACCAGGAGGAAGACACTCCCGGCAAAAGTAAGTTCCTGCTTTTGAGCCTTGATCCAAGCAACTCAGCAGCGTTTTTGGGAAGATTCAAGTCTCTTACCAAATCATTTAGCTCGCCCTGGGAAAACAATTTCGGACTGCTGTCATCTTCAAATTGAAAACTTGTCATCGGGTTCAGGTACAGCACCATCTTCGTCAGAACTTGGAATCTCTTCCAAGGTAGCAGGGGCCTTGGGCACTGGTATTTCTGTCCCATGAGGGATGGGACGAATAGCTGATTGTAGATTGGGGTATGAAATGGACTGCTTCCATTTTGAATTATACTCTTTCACGCTACACGAACAAAAGTAACAATCATCACTATGGTTCTTTTGCTCGCGTCATACCATAGGAATCGCATATCGGAAAGCTTTTTTCTTGCCCTTAAACCAATTTCGAAGGTCTTCAACACATCGTTTGCAGACTTTATGAGGTGCCCAAACTTTATCCTGATCTCCAAGTTTTAAGCCAAAATACGTGAAGTATACTTTTTTTACAAAGTCCGTAATATTAAGTTGTTGCTTTAATACCATATATTTGCCACAAATATAATAGAAACTGTCAGACGAATTCACACACTTCCACACAGATGACATTGCACTATATTGAACCAAGATCTATAAAACAATGACGAGTTAACACGTAATTGTACCGCGCCACTTTCTACACTATCGGAGCGCGCACGTTCTGGTTACAACGTTTATGTTTGTTAATTTAGCTCACACAGGGCGTTCTTTATTTAGAAAGTAATGATAGTTATGGCCTGTATACATTTAAAAACAGTAATCAAAATAAAATTGTACCTATTTATTTATGACTTCAAGTTAGCCCAAAAAAAAACCTTTTTTGTAATAAAATTTTGCAAAATAACCTGACGTTCTGGAATTTTTTGAGTATTTTTTTACTTTTCGGAACACCTAAATATATAGAAATCAGTTGAAAACATCCAGACAGCATTTTTGTTGCAGACCTGTGTAATCTGACAATTAAAATTACGTTAATATCCGAAGACTTTCAAAGACATTTACGTAATACTCAAAACAAAAATCTTGTAGTTAAACTCTATACCGCATGCACCAACCAAAAAATTTCCGTCCAGTTTTATTTTCCAACATTCTAAGCTTAAAACATGGCTCTGTTCCAGTTTTTACAAAAACAATTATTTTTATTACGAAAATTACGTTCTCTTGTAACGAGTTCAGCACAGTTTGTGTTATTTTTCCCTTTCCTGAGACAAACTCGAGCGTAAAGAGAAACCCCAGTGTCATAAAAAATAAACACATAAAAAATATCTTTCAAGCCAGTTTGAACTAACGGGATAATAGATTAACAAACAATCTATAAGTAAGTATGTAAGTATTATGGGCTAATCCAAGCAGAAGCGGATATAGGACTCTTCCTGAGGGAAGGACGGAGGAAGCGTAAATATTCCAATAGCAAGTTTATAATTTCACAAAAAAAAAAACTGAAATTTATATGAATTATTATGAATTATAAAAATATCTTTAATGAAGAGCCACTGTTAATTTTTTGGTGAATTTATTTCCATTTTCTTCCATTAGAAAAATACAGAAAAAGTCTTTTAAAATATTAAAAATATTAACGATTTCTATTCCTATATCAGGAATATCTTCTTTCTCTTAGGATACCTTATCTTCTGTATGTGCGTGTGCGCGTCCGTTCTCCATTCTGCTGTTCTCCGTTCTGCCGTTCTCTGTTCTGCCATTCTCCATTCTGTCGTTCTTCGTCCGTTCTGTTGTTCTCCATTCGGGCGTTCTCCCTTCTGCTGTTCTCCATTCTATCGTTGTCCGTTCTGTCGTTCTCCATTCTGCCGTTCTCTGTTCTGTAGTTCTCCGTTCTGTCGTTCTCCGTTCTGTTGTTCTCCGTTTTGTCGTTCTCCGTTCTGTCGTTCCCCGTTATATCGTTCCCCGTTATATCGTTCCCCGTTCTTCATTCTCGTTCTGTCGTTCCCAATTCTGCCGTTCTTCGTTCGGTCGTCCCCTGTTCCATCGTTTTCCGTTCCGTAGTTCTCCGTTCCGTCATCCTCCGTTCCGTCGTCCTCCGTTCCGTCGTTCTTCGTTCCGTCGTCCGCCGTTCCATCGTTCTCCGTTCGTTTTTCTCCGTTCTGTCGTTCTCCGTTCTGTCGTTCTCTGTTATGCCGTTCTTCATACTGGCGTTCTCCGTGCGCGCGTGCGCGTGTGTAAGTATACTAAAAACATTATAAGATGTTGAATGATGTTAGCGGCGCAAATTGAATGGTCAACGTAATTCTTTGCGTAGTTACTTAAAACATTTTATTTGTGCCATCCTGTAGATCCTCTCGGCTTAGTTTACTTCTAAAGACTTAAAAACTAAAAGCCAAATTTGAAATTTAATGTCGTTAAATTGCTCTTTTCTAAATGTAATTTTTAAATGAGCAGTACCAAACGTCACTTGTCATTTGCAGCTGAATAACGAAGCAAATATTCCTCTAATCCGGGAGGCTTCAGTTTTCAATAACTGAAATTTGCTTCTAAATTAGAGAGGTTTCATGATAAAAAGCATTTTGACCCGTGAAATTTCGGGCGCTAATCAAATATTTTTGTATTCCATACTGACGAGGTGATGTGCAGGCGGTTAACAATTTGAAAATCAAAATTAGGGAAATGAAACAAGCGGCAGCATTAAATACTAACAAGTTACATAGACTGCAAATATTTAAACACATTATTTTAGTGATCTATTCGAAACCAAATGACAATAGTAAAAACTATATTCACAAATAAATAAAAAAAATCCCGCCAAATGCAAGTCAGACTTGCGCAATTAGTGTTCAGTACGGTGATTGCTTTTAAAATAAAATAAAATCCTTTCCTAGGCTAAGTTAATTAGGTCCCTGACATGTACATATCTTAAGATCCAATATATATTTTCACGTTTTTTCTTAATCAATAACACAAATATGCAAAAAAAATCTGTGTCTTTTAAGTGAGACACGTGTTTTCTTAAGTATTTTTTTATACTGAATCCAAAAAAATCATAAAGAAAGTCATCCACCGTGAAATTTTTTTCAGAAAACACACTTAACATAAAGTTGCCAGAAAATTATTAAATTGAAAAAATACATTTTAATAAATATATAAAATAATAAACCAAATTAAAATTATGGAATAAAACTCTTTCTTCGGACATCTTTAACTGTTCTGAATCTACATTTATGATAAAAACTTAAAAATAAAGAGTGTCCCAAAATTTAAGCAAGTAATTTTGATAGAAAACACAGGTTTTTAATTAAAAATTGTAATTTTTTTTATTGATTCATAAAGTATATAGTATAGGATTCTGTATGGAATAACATATCGGGTAAATGGCCTGCCTCCACGCTTGCTTGCTTTTCAAGCAGTCTTTTATATAGAGAACATCATCCCTTTGGAATAATTTGCCCAGGGTTGTTTCCCACCAAGTATAATTTACAACGATTCAAGAACAATGTGAATCGCTTTTTCCGCACACATGCCGCTCTTGAAGCGCTTTAGGGACTTCCCTGTAGCACGTGTGCTAGACCCATAAAAAAAAAACGGCTTTGCCGGCACATATGCATTCTTTTGTCGAAATTTTCCATGACCGTTTTGCATAAATGTAGCTAAATTTCGTTAATACAGTGCTTAATTTCCTCCTTCAAGTCGTGCGTGGTCGTGGGCTTGTTGGCATAAATTTTAGACTTTAAAAAACCCCAAAGAAAAAAGTCCAACGGCGTTAAATCGCATGATCTGGGCGGCCAATTCTGATCACCAAAACGGGATATTACACGACCAGGAAATGACTTACGCAGTAATTGAATTGTTTCTCGGGCTGTATGGCATGTGGCACCGTCTTGTTGGAACCACATATCGTCCACATCCATATCTTGCAATTTAGGCACGATGATGCCTCCAGCCCAAAATCCGCACCAAACAGTGAAGCGTTGTGGATGCATTTGTTTCGCAACAGTCACATGTGGATTGTCTGAACCCTAAATGCGACAATTTTGTCGATTAACGAAGCCATCAAAATGGACAGGAGTCTCAACGCTGAAGATGATTTTCTTCTAAAAATCAGTATCCACTTGTTGTTGTTCCATAATCCATTCAATGAACTTTCTTCGTTATGCGTGGTCAGTAGGCAATTGAACTTTGTAAGCATGAAGATGCAAATCTTTCGTGAGAATACGCTGTAGAGAGCTTCTCGAAATGTCCAATTCTTGACCACGGTGCCCAATTGATGTTCCTGGAGTCTCAGCAACACTCTCACGAACTGCTTCAATGTTTTGTGTCGAACGACTTGTTGAAGGACGGCCAGAGCGTTTAGGATCACTAATTGATCCAGTCTTCCTGAATTTTTCAATTAATCTCTTCACAGTTGATGAGGTTAAATCACTGTTCCGACGACATTTTGAAAATTCCGAACTGTAGCTGCCAAACTTCCATTATTTTTAAAATATTGTTCAACAATGAAAACACGTTTTCTTTCGTGTAGCGCTCCATTTTTAATAACTCTGAACTGTCAACTATCACGCTGTGTTTTTTGTTTTGTTGGCAACACTTTACCATACAAATGGCGCCAAATTCAAATCTTGCGTGAATTTTGGGACACCCTTTATTAGTGTTCACGTTGAACAAAAAACACGCATTTACCACCTTTAACTAAGCTACGTAGCAAAATGCTGTTAAAAATAAATGTGTGCAACCGCTAAATTAAAAAATTGTTTTTAATATTTATTAATATTAAACAAAACTATTATTTCATTACATTTATTTACTTAAAAAAGCACTTTAGCAGCCACATAGCACTCTTTTAAGTGTTAAAAGGGAATTTTTTGTTGAAACTGAACATAAAACTTTATTTTTTGATGTCAAGTCAGGATTAGAAGCTTCAAAAAACACTGGAAGTAATTGTTTTGTTCAATATTAATATAAATTAAAAACAATTTTTTAATTTAACGGTTGCGCATATTTATTAAAGGTGGTGTATGCATGTTTTTTGATAAAAATAAACACTAAAACCTAATATTTTTAACTTTTATGATAAATGTTGATTTAGAGCATTTAAAGACGTCTGAAATAATAGTTTTGTTCCATAATTTTAATGATTACATAATTTTACATTATTTATTAAAATGTTTTTTTTTTTTCAATTTGATAGTTTTCTAGCAACTTTAAATGTGTTTTCTGAAAAAAATCTCAAGGTGGATGTTTTTTTTTAGATTTTTTTGGATTCAGCATAAAAAAATACTTAAGAAAACATGTGTCTCACTTAAAAGACAAAGATTTTTTTGTATATCTGTGTAATGTATAATAATTATTGCACCTTAGCTTCCTAACAGCAACTAAATCAATCTAGCTCAATTTAGAATCTAGTAATATAAGTGTACAACAAATATTTACTATCTAAATATTTATATAATTATAAACAAATAAAATAAAATAAAATAAAATAAAATTATTTTGTATCGGTTCAGGAGCGGCGCACATCTCAGTAGCAGTAATGTATTGAAAAACAAAAACCTCCACTATATGGTTAAGGCACATAGTTTTTTTTTTGAAACCACATCAATTATCAAACATAATGCACTCGTGATAATTTTTGCCCAATCTACACTTTATGGAGAATATTCTAGGATTTTTTCAAAATTTTTTGATCAGTACTTTTGGAGATAGGGTGGGGGAGAGCAATTTTTAAAAATAATCATCATATCATTTATATTTTTAAAATCGTGCCTTCAAAAGCTTTCATTTAACACCCCACTCGATGACCTGGTAATTTTTTTTTCATTTCCGATTTCATCTCCCAAAACTAACCTCTTAGTTAAAATTTAAATGTTAAAACTACACGGCTCTCATTGGGCCATCAATTCCTTTATTTGTGCCAAATTGCAACTTTATATATCGAATAGTTTCATAGAAAATCAGGTGTGACAGACAGAGAGACGGACACCGAAGTGATCCCATAAGTGTTTCGTACGGAACACTAAAAATAACAATTCATTATTGCACAGTTTCATAAAATCGTTGTTCTTGATAAACATATTATATAAAAAGAACCTCGATTTTTGAAATAGTGTTCCAGATTTATAAGTACAAATTATGCCCTGTAGGAAAGGCGAAAAAAAGTGGCGTATGTGAGAAAATAGTTCTTGAGTCGCTACGAGTTGTGCTGATGGGCATTTTATTCGAAAGGGATAAATCCATATAAAGGAGTTCTTGAAACGTGCGATACGAGAAGTGACTGAGCTGAACCTTATACGGACCACGTTGGAGAAAATTCGTAATCATTTTCGTCCTTAATAACATAAGTTTTGGTGGTATTTTCTAAATTAATTTTGTCTTCAACAGTGACATGTAAACTCTCAATAGTTTTATTGTTTCCAACATTTTTCTTGCAACCTAGTTCAAGTAGTGTACGTGTTGAAATTTAAATTATCGTTCCAAATGATGAAAGGTACCAGTTAGTTCCGGATATTCAATCTGGCAAATAGTCATTTCCTGGATAGATGTAGCAAATACAGAATAAGTTTGGAAAGGGAATCGAAATATTTGAGCCGCACCGTTAAATTTAAGGTGACAAAAATGCTGTAAAATATAGTGCACTCTAGTTGGCGTATACTATTCAAGATGACTAGTTAACAAAAGTTAAATTTTTTACGAAATTCTTCTGTCTGTGCTTTATAGCGTTAAATTCTTTCTTTTTAGTGTTCCGTACGGATCACTTATAAGATTACTTCGGTGTCTGTCTGTCCGTTCGTCTGTCTGTCTGTCACACCCGATTTTCTGAAAATCGGAAGTGAAAAAAACATTTTTTTACTAGTTATCGAGTGTGGTGTCAAATGAAAGCTTGTGAAAACACGAGGAAAAAATATATATATAATGTAATACTTGCGCACACTTTTCTTTGTATTATTTTGAAAAAATCGCGAAAAATCTTTGTCCCCCTCTCGAAAAGTACTGATCAAAAAATTTTGAAAAAACTCTGGAATATTCTCCATGGGGTGTAGATTGAACGAAAATTATCACGACTGCATTATCTTTAATAATTTATCTGGTATATAAAAAAAAACAAAAATTTCAAGGTCATCAGTTTTCAGTAAGGACTGGAAACAAACTTTGTTGAAAACTCATTTGGGGTGTGTTTTGTGAAGTTACTGATCATTTCATACCTCCGCACAGTGTGTCGACTAGTACAAGTTAGCTGGACAAAATTATTTTTTCACTTATTTCAATTGTTTATGTATATTCTAGGCATATTAAGTTATTTTAAGAAAAAATTCATCGCGTTGGATTTTTTATGGGCGTGGCTAATTTTTTTCCCCTAAATTAGTCAGCTACGCAGACATATTTAACGATAACTCGGGAACAACTTGTCAGATTTTTATAAATAAAACATTAAAAAATGCGTAACAAAATTTTATTAAAGTTGATTGAATATTATTTTATTCTATCTTTTATCGTTTTGGAGTTATTTAGAAATTAATGGAGAGAAAAAAAAAAATTTTCGTGTAAAATTCATTATTTTTTTCGGTAAAAAAGCGCAATAACAAAAGAAAAACAAAATATTATACATTTTTCTGACAGCTGCGTATCTGGAAAATAAAATAAGGTATTAATCATGAAAATCGGTTAATAAATGTGGGTTTTATTCACAATTTACCGCAGGTACTCAATATCGATAAAATTTGTGTAATACAGCCACCCTTGCATATCGCGGTAGGATTGCATCAGCTTAGCAGGTAGATAACGGAACTAAAGGGCAAGGGTATTTTGTATGGTTATTAGAATTAAAAATTATAATACAGTGTCTTTCATTTAGCTGCATTTCGCTTACCTGTATTTTTTGTCCAGCTGCACAAAACATTGTATAACAAAACAAAATATTCTGCGTATGTGCACGAATTTTTCTACAAACTTGAATGTGCAACTAAATGAAAGACACTGTATTATTATTTTTAATAATAACCAGATGAAAAATCATTTATTGCATTTGTCAATTAAAAATAAAACAATTAATCCATATTACTTAGTTTTATTGACACAAAAAGGATAAACTCAAATAATACCTGCCTTTCAGGTAGGTAACTTGTGCATTATACATACATAAGTAGTTGGTATTTTAAAATGTTTTTGATTTTTTTAAGGTACATATTTCTTGCTGTTCGGTTCAAAAAAAAAATTGTTTTGAAAATTCCAGTCAAAAATTGATTTTGTTTAATTTTAAAATAAATGTTATAAATGCTCTGTAATAAATTTAGCATAATGACACTGACTGTAATTATATGTAAAATAAAAATACTCATTTATTGATAAAGAAAAATTTACAAGTCAAGGTTTACATGCTTAGTACAAGCACTACATAACTAAAAATAGTAGCTGAACCTAATCATCATCAGAGTCTTCTGATAAGTCGTTTACTGTATAATCGTCATCATTTTGTGGCATTGTGCGACAATATGATGACGATTCCAATGTTGACTCTTCTATGCTAGGGCTTACAATTAACTTTAATACATCTGTACATATTTTTTCCGGCTTTTTTTTGGGAATCTCTCGAAGGCTATTGATCAAAGGATCAGATGTTATAATTAACATGCACAGTAAGTCTCTATTCGTGGCAACACGCGAGCACTTGCGGGTGTTGTACTCCCTAAATCTGCGGCAATCTTTGTTCCGTGCTTCTTGAGCCTCTTCGGAAAGCTGCCCAATTGGAAGCAATGCCGCTTTGATGACTTCTGTGCTGTGAATTAATATTTTATGCACAGTAGCAGGCATACAGTACCACGAATAGAGACTAAGATAATGTTTTCTGGTTTCAAGACAAAATTTTTTGAATTCAACTAAGTTTATCTCGAATCCAGAAGACAATGTTCTCAAAATAACATCAAACTTTTTTATAATTGTAACATCCAACCCTGTGATCTGAGCACTCATCTCAGCATTGTTAAAAAAGCGACGGGCTGTATTTCCATCATTTGAATAACCAAATCCTGGCTTTGGTTTATCTACAATGAGTCCCATCTCGTTCTTAAATTTCAATTTAATTTCCTCGGAACGAACCTTGATATCTGCTTTGTCTTCGTTGCTTCTAGCCTGCCATTTCTTAATATTCAACTTGTAACTGATATGTAAAAGACATTCGAAGCAACGAATCCAAGTATGAAGTGTAGATAAACCAAAGCCAAAATGTTCTTGATTGCTGTTAAACATCGCGGGGTCATCGTTCATAGTCTTGGGGTGGCGCCACAGATGAAACACTTTTGGGATGAACTAGTTTCCGTTAAGGCGTTACACACCTTTCCGTCTGTCATTGTCAGCAAAAGTTCGTGTTTTACAGAGATTTGAGAATCACCAAAGTTGACAAGTGTTTGGAAGAAGAGCATTAACTTCTTCCAACATTCTATTTGTCTCCACTAACATGAAGTCGTTCATTTCTTTGGCAAATATAAATTTGATTGGGCGACAATACAAAGTTGATGAAGGCCGAGGATTTTGCCAAATAATTTTGGACCCATCATATAACTTAAGGGGAACTAAAGAAAATGCGAAAAGAAACTCGTCCGTATCTTCAGTGTTCTCAAATCTCTGTTTGTATGTGCTGTGCCCAGAACTTCCATCACATCCCCATTTACTAACAAGTGTAAACGATGAACTTGTTGGGAGCACACTGCTGATAACTTCATTCTGTGCTAATACTAGACGTTTCACTGTTTTATTTAATAAGGCTTGCAAATTTATTTTAGCACGAGTTTCTGTTATAGCAATGTGCTCCTCTGCAGGGTAACAGGCCTGTTTGAACTTTTTTAAACTAAAATATGACGGAAACACATTATGCCCCGCCTTCATGGACCACTTCCTAGTTTGTTTGTAAGAATGCGTTGTTGACTTAGAATCTATATAGTAAGCTAAGGCTTCGTCACTACTTAATTGCCTAGGATTAACGGAACTGGTATTTTTAGACTTAATAATATTATCTGGGCCCTCACTAATGTCTCTAATCATATTGGCAATTTTCCTTTGCCCTGCTGAACGCACAGCAATTTCGGCAGCAGTCACCAATTCACTGACACTTCGGGATTCTACGAGATCCACGACGCGACGTTTCTTCGTCTTAAACGACGATTCCTCGAAATATTTGCGAGGTCTTCCTGCAGGAGTCACATTCTCACTTGATGTTGAAGGTTGTGGCACAAAAGAACTCGCAGTAAACTGTATGTCTGCTTCACCCAACCAATTCTTATTTTTAATTAAAAAACGCTCCTTCGACTTTCCTGAAGCCAACCATTTGGCACCAAACTTATTAGACAAGTTGGATATCTTCAACTTTATTTCTTTTTGGCTGCTTTCAGTAATGTCACCAAAGTGAAATTTTGAAGAAAAAAAGTCATATACACGCGAGTTTTTTTCATTCTTCGTGTGTTTCAACCACTCCTCAAAAAAGGCTACCCTTGAAATAGAGTAAACATGTTCTGGAAAAAAAGAAAAAAAAAAAAACATGTTGTACTGAAGTGTGCTAAACAATATGTGTATTTTTACGAAAAATAAAGTTATTTCTGTGTAATATCTAAAAACTAGCCCGGATAGAGGTGAATGTCTGTATATTCTGAACTTTCAAAGTTTTTTTTTAAAAAAAATACGCTAAAATATATAAGCTATTTAAAAAAAATACTAAAAATTCAAATTAATACATTCTGATTAAAAAAAATACATTAAAAAATAGTACTTACCCTCAGTATTAATATTCATCACAAAAACTTTCACAATATTACAATATGTCACTATAAGATGTGCACGAAAGTGTCGCTAAATTGCAACTGATTGATTGAAAGAGCTGCATTAAACTCATTACCTGATTTCTGACGCTTATGACTCGCCACTTGCAAATTTGATAAACAACCTTTTCTCGGAATTCGGGGTTTGGTGGTGTTGTTTACGTTTTGCAAATAAGATTTCTTGGAAATCATAACATGAATTTTGTCCACCTACGACATACTGTGCTTCGTAATAAAAATTTTTATTATAAAAGCGATCAACGTACGGAACACAGTTCTACTTGCACTTGACCGGTAATTTTTCGTATCATTGCCCCAAGACAGAATTACTTCGAGGTAAATTTAAAATTTGTAGGATATTATTTTTTAATAATATATAAAACTGCGAAAATTGATTATACGTATTGGCACAATACATATCCCTTCTATTTATTATTACTATATAAAATAACAGATTTAATAATAAAAACTGGACAAGTGCAAGTAGGACTTGGGCAATTAGTGGTTTGTACGGTGATTGTTTTTAAAATTAAAAAAAAATCATTACCTAGGCTGAGTTAATTAGGCATGTTAATATCTTAAGATCCAATATGTATTTTTAAGTTTTTTCTTAGTCAATAATGTATAACAGTTATAACATCTTAGCTGCCCAATGCCAGTAAATCAATCTAGCATCTAGTAATAAACGGGTAAAACAAATATGTACTACCTAAATATTTGTTTAATTATAAACAAATAAGATTAAATATACTCTAACGTATATTAACAAAATCTCCACCATATTGTCAAGTCACATAGTTTTCAAAGCTTTGTTATACTTATTTACTCTTTATGAAGAATATTCCAGAATTTTTTCAAAATTTTTGAATGAGTACTTTTCGGGATCGAGGAGACAGGCATATTCGGCAATTTTTTTAAAATAATGCCAAGAAGATCGTGCGCAAGTATTACATCATATATATTTTTGAACTCGTGTTTTTACAAGCTTTTTTGACACCCTATTCGATGAGCTGGTAATTCCTTTTTTCACTTCGATTTCACTCCAACCAAAGGACCCCGCTTATGGAAAGTGGCCCTCGGTAAAATTGTCTGAAATCGATGTTATTCCTCTCAAGCTCCTGATCAAAAGTTCCCATGGAGACAACGTCGAAAAATGGACAGTTTTTCAGATATCCGAGGTAGAAAGACGATTTCCGGAGATCTTGTCGACAACAGCATAGAGCGTGAGGTTGTTTATGCGCCGTTCTCCGGGGTATACGGAGGTTTTTTCGGTCGCTTATTCCAAATCTGGTGTCAAAAATGACATCTGACAGTTGGCAACTGTCTAAAAGCTGTCCACGCGTCTTATTTCTAATAAAATGAGACTCAACCTAATCAAGCACTCCAATCGTGAGAGGCACGGGGACGCATAAACTACCACATGGCTCTACGCTGTTGTCGACAATATCTCCGAAAATCGTCTTTCTACCTCTGATATCTGAAAAACTGTCCATTTTCCGACTTTGTGCCTATAGGAACGTTGGATCAGAAGCTCGAGAGGAATAACATATATCGATTTCAGATAATTTCACTGACGGCCATTTCCCATAAAAAATGTGCGGAGTCCTTTAAACTTTCAAAACTACACAATTCTTATATTTGTGCCAAATTTTAACTTTCTAAGTCGAATAGCTTCGGAAAAAATCGGATGTCACAGACGGACAAGCGGACACCGAAGTGATCCCAAGTGTTCCATATGGAACTTATAATAAACGAAAAATCGGGTGTTTTTTAGGTTACTGAATTTTAAAGTAAATTGATTATTAACGAATACTAAATTTTTTTTTTCTGGTAAGCTATTTGTTTCTATTATAAGTATTTCTTTTATTTAAATGTAATATTTTATTTAAAAAATAATCATAAGTGATCACAAGTGTAATGAATATGGAAGAAATAATAAAGTAATTAAATTCGGGTTTTTTTAGGTTACTGAATTTTAAAGTAAATTGATTATTAACGAATACTAAATTTTTTTTTTCTGGTAAGCTATTTGTTTCTATTATAAGTATTTCTTTTATTTAAATGTAATATTTTATTTAAAAAATAATCATAATTAAACAGAAATAATGAAAAGGAAGAAATAATAATAGTAATTACAATTTGGTAACAATGAAAAATATAATTTTCAGATTCCTCGTTTGCAAAAACCCTGAAAAGATCATATAACTCTATCTATTGGAGGCAACCCATCTAATACCCCCCTCCCACTTATTTAACCCTTTACGAGTGGAGTATTAATGCTTAAAATGTGCTTATTATATCAACCAAAAGCCACGAGAAATTTTCATATACGATTAAATTGTATAAATTGTATCTATTGCCATCCATTTCATCCCCCCTTCCAGAAATCGCCTAAAAACTATAAAGTTTTTCTTTAACTTCAAATAAAATATGGGAAATTTATATCTTATGTCGTTTCAGAGTTATCGGCCGACAGACATGCAGACAAATCAACATAAATTGAAAAATATATTTCGTATGATGATCTTAAGGACCGTGAGAGCGAGTTCAAAAACTCAAAAAACGACCGTTTTTTGCCGGAAAAAGCGGGTCCAGCTTCGTCCTCCGGTATTGGCGGCGTCTGCTTTTTGCAGGTTACCTCTTATTTTATCAAGAACAAACGAATTTTATTGATTTTATATGGATAAATAACAGTCCATTTTTGGATCGACGTATTTTGGGCCCTACAGCGGCAGAGTCTGCCGTTTGAGACGCTCGTCTTTTTTAGTGTCAACAAATGTTATGGTATTTGATTCAAGTGGTTAAGCGACAATCTATTTTTAGTTGTAGAATTTTGGCCCTTATCTGGGAGTTTCAGGGCACTAGGGCCGTAAAATCAACGTGAAAGATTTTAATTCGATTCGTCCGATAGAATGAACAACTAGGCAGTCGCACAGTGTGTCGCGTAGAACATGCTAGGTGGACAAAATTCATGTTATGATTTCCAGGAAATCTTATTTGCAAAACGTAAACAACACCACCAAACCACGAATTCCGAGAAAAGGTTGTTTATCAAATTTGCAAGTGGCGAGTCATAAGCGTCAGAAGTCAGGTAATGAGTTTAATGCAGCTCTTTCAATCAATCAGTTGCAATTTAGCGACACTTTCGTGCACATCTTATAGTGGCATATTGTAATATTGTGAAAGTTTTTGTGATGAATATTAATACTGAAGGTAAGTACTATTTTTTAATGTATTTTTTTTAATTAGAATCTATTAATTTGAATTTTTAGTATTTTTTTTAAATAGCCTATAGATATTAGCGCGTTTTTTTTTTTAAAAAAAAAACTTTGAAAGTTCAGAATATACAGACATTCACCTCTATCCGGGCTAGTTTTTAGGTATTACACAGAAATAACTTTATTCTTCGTAAAAATACACATATTGTTTAGCACACTTCAGTACAACATGTTTTTTTTTTCTTTTTTTCCAGAACACGTTTACTCTATTTCAAGGGTAGCCTTTTTTGAGGAGTGGTTGAAACACACGAAGAATGAAAAAAAACTCGCGTGTATATGACTTTCTCTCTTCAAAATTTCACTTTGGTGACATTACTGAAAGCAGCCAAAAAGAAATAAAGTTGAAGATATCCAACTTGTCTAATAAGTTTGGTGCCAAATGGTTGGCTTCAGGAAAGTCGAAGGAGCGTTTTTTAATTAAAAATAAGAATTGGTTGGATGAAGCAGACATACAGTTTACTGCGAGTTCTTTTGCGCCACAACCTTCAACATCAAGTGAGAATGTGACTCCTGCAGGAAGACCTCGCAAAGATTTCGAGGAATCGTCGTTTAAGACGAAGAAACATCGCGTCGTGGATCTCGTAGAATCCCGAAGTGTCAGTGAATTGGTGACTGCTGCCGAAATTGCTGTGCGTTCAGCAGGGCAAAGGAAAATTGCCAATGTGATTAGAGACATTAGTGAGAGCCCAGATAATATTATTAAGTCTAAAAATACCAGTTCCGTTAATCCTAGGCAATTAAGTAGTGACGAAGCCTTAGCTTACTATATAGATTCTAAGTCAACAACGCATTCTTACAAACAAACTAGGAAGTGGTCCATGAAGGCGGGGCATAATGTGTTTCCGTCATATTTTAGTTTAAAAAAGACCAAACAGGCCTGTTACCCTGCAGAGGAGCACATTGCTATAACAGAAACTCGTGCTGAAATAAATTTGCAAGCCTTATTAAACAAAACAGTGGAACGTCTAGTATTAGCACAGAATGAAGTTATCAGCAGTGTGCTCCCCAACAAGTTCATCGTTTACACTTGTTAGTAAATGGGGATGTGATGGAAGTTCTGGGCACAGCACATACGAGTGATTTGAGAACACTGAATATACGGACGAGTTTCTTTTCGCATTTTCTTTAGTTCCCCTTAAGTTATATGATGGGTCCAAAATTATTTGGCAAAATCCTCGGCCTTCATCAACTTTGTATTGTCGCCCAATCAAATTTATATTTGCCAAAGAAACGAACGACTTCACGTTAGTGGAGACAAATAGATTGTGGGAAGAAGTTAATGCTCTTCGTCCAACACTTATCAACTTTGGTGATTCTCAAATCTCTGTAAAACACGAACTTTTGCTGACAATGACAGACGGAAAGGTGTGTAACGCCTTAACGGAAACTAGTTCATCCCAAAAGTGTTTCATCTGTAGCGCCACCCCCAAGACGATGAACGATGACCCCGCGATGTTTAACAGCAATCAAGAACATTTTGGCTTTGGTTTATCTACACTTCATGCTTGGATTCGTTGCTTCGAATGTCTTTTACATATGAGTTACAAGTTGAATATTAAGAAATGGCAGGCTAGAAGCAACGAAGACAAAGCAGATATCAAGGTTCGTTCCGAGGAAATCAAATTGAAATTTAAGAACGAGATGGGACTCATTGTAGATAAACCAAAGCCAGGATTTGGTTCTTCAAATGATGGAAATACAGCCCGTCGCTTTTTTAAGAATGCTGAGATGAGTACTCAGATCACAGGGTTGGATGTTACAATTATAAAAAAGTTTGATGTTATTTTGAGAACATTGTCTTCTGGATTCGAGATAAACTTAGTTGAATTCAAAAAATTTTGTCTTGAAACCAGAAAACATTATCTTAGTCTCTATTCGTGGTACTGTATGCCTGCTACTGTGCATAAAATATTAATTCACAGCACAGAAGTCATCAAAGCGGCATTACCTCCAATTGGGCAGCTTTCCGAAAGGCTCAAGAAGCACGGAACAAAGATTGCCGCAGATTTAGGGAGTACAACACCCGCAAGTGCTCGCGTGTTGCCACGAATAGAGACTTACTGTGCATGTTAATTATAACATCTGATCCTTTGATCAATAGCCTTCGAGAGATTCCCAAAAAAAAGCCGGAAAAAATATGTACAGATGTATTAAAGTTAATTGTAAGCCCTAGCATAGAAGAGTCAAGATTGGAATCGTCATCATATTGTCGCACAATGCCACAAAATGATGACGATTATACAGTAAACGACTCATCAGAAGACTCTGATGATGATTATTAGGTTCAGCTACTATTTTTAGTTATGTAGTGCTTGTACTAAGCATGTAAACCTTGACTTGTAAATTTTTCTTTATCCATATGAGTATTTTTATTTTACATGTAATTACAGTCAGTGTCATTATGCTAAATTTATTACAGAGCATTTATAACATTTATTTTAAAATTAAACAAAAACAATTTTTGACTGGAATTTTCAAAAACAATTTTTTTTTGAACCGAACTGCAAGAAATATGTACCTTAAAAAAATCAAAAACATTTTAAAATACCAACTACTTACGTATGTATAAGGCACAAGTTACCTATCTGAAAGGCAGGTATTATTTGAGTTTATCCTTTTTGTGTCAATAAAACTAAGTAATATGGATTAATTGTTTTATTTTTAATTGACAAATGCAATAAATGATTTTTCATCTGGTTATTATTAAAAATAATAATACAGTGTCTTTCATTTATTTGCATATTCAAGTTTGTAGAAAAATTCGTGCACATATGCAGAATATTTTGTTTTTGTTATACAATGTTTTGTGCAGCTGGACAAAAAATACAGGTAAGCGAAATGCAGCTAAATGAAAGACACTGTATTATAATTTTTAATTCTAATAACCATACAAAATACCCTTGCCCTTTAGTTCCGTTATCTACCTGCTAAGCTGATGCAATCCTACCGCGATATGCAAGGGTGGCTGTATTACACAAATTTTATCGATATTGAGTACCTGCGGTAAATTGTGAATAAAACCCACATTTATTAACCGATTTTCATGATTAATACCTTATTTTATTTTCCAGATACGCAGCTGTCAGAAAAATGTATAATATTTTGTTTTTCTTTTGTTATTGCGCTTTTTTACCGAAAAAAATAATGAATTTTACACGAAAAAAAATTTTTTTTCTCCATTAATTTCTAAATAACTCCAAAACGATAAAAGATAGAATAAAATAATATTCAATCAACTTTAATAAAATTTTGTTACGCATTTTTTAATGTTTTATTTATAAAAATCTGACAAGTTGTTCCCGAGTTATCGTTAAATATGTCTGCGTAGCTGACTAATTTAGGGGAAAAAATTAGCCACGCCCATAAAAAAAACCAACGCGATGAATTTTTTCTTAAAATAACTTATTATGCCTAGAATATACATAAACAATTGAAATAAGTGAAGAAATAATTTTGTCCAGCTAACTTGTATTAGTCGACACACTGTGAGTCGGTTAGTCAACAGGTGAAATCATTTGAAACTTTTCATATTGATCAATTGTGTTGTTCCAAAAATATATGACATAAGGAGGCCCATTTTTGATTATTCTCTACGAAAGGCGTATTGACGGTCGCAACAATATTAAATCTTTTCAGATACTTGAAAAAATATTGATTGATGGCCCTTTTCATCTTAGACCCCTGACTTGCTAATTTTAGGCTTGAACTAACATCACGTTTTTCTTCTAAACGGAATTCAATAAACGTACTTTTTCCGCTCTCTTTTCCTTTAATTTCACCGATAAAATTTTTAAAAGTTCTCAGTGAAAATCTTCCAGTTTGCCAAATTATTGATTTTCCTCCAATAGAAGGAAACTCACCGTTTTAGAAATAAATTAACGGGTATTCGGGAGCCTTTATTCGTATTGCCGAATAATTAGACCTTTTTAGGTTATTGAACATTTAACGTAGGGCTTAAATTAATTTTTATGTGGCAATTATTTTTATGGAGTGCACGAGGAGGTAATAAATTTAAAATTGAAAAATGTTTGCCCTGTTCTAAAACTTTTGGTAATTAAAAACAAATAATTAAAATGTGTAGCAAGTAAAAAATTAGGTTCGTCTTTTGAGGAAGTTTCGCGTTGGGAAAGTAATTCAAAAGTGAAATGGGCTCTTCGAAATTTTTTTAAGTTAGGTGGTTTTTTTTAATGTTAATTTTCGAAGTTTCCGTTTCTTTATCCCTATAGATCAATATCTGTTTGTATACTTTTTCTTTACTCTCTTATAGGCGAAATTTATTTTTAATAAATTAAATATCCCATGAAGAAAATGCAGCCCATTAAAAATCTCAACTTAGTCAAAAAGAAACGTGTCAAAATAATGCAAAGCTTGATAATTTATTAGATATATTCAATAACATTTTTGCCTACAGGGCTGTTTTTTTTAAGCTATCGACCTATTTATGAAAATGATGTCATATAGAGAAAATTGCTAAATTGTCCTTTTGCACAATTTCGTGGCATTTTGTTTTTACGTTTTTTTTTATCTCAAAGAAACGAGTGAAATAATTGGTAACATCGCCCAGTGATAAAGTTTCTTTTCATAGAGAGAAATGGATCAAAAGGTATTTGTGAAATAATGTCCGTACCGTAAGACAATGACGGCCCATTTTAATTTTAAGTAAAATCTTGGTCTATGAGGCCTAGTGTGGATTTGTTGCTGTCACATCGAAATCAATGCATATATACGGGGTGGAATTAAAAGTTTTGGGAGATACAAGGTAAATAACAATTTTTATATTTATTTCTCAATATAATAGTTAGAGGTTTGCTTTAAATCCGACGAAGCATCTGACGATGATAAGGAGGTTTCCGATGTTATTTTTGCTGATATGGAAGCTTATATTCCTTTTTCTAGGAAATGCCCTTTCAATGACAAAACTTCGATCGAAAATGCAAAAAAGCAGCTGCTTCTAAACATTTTACTTACAGACAATAGCGTGAAAGTCCTAACAAGATACATCGTAACTTTTTTGTTCGTACCCGGAACAGATGCAAAAAAATTATTGAAGAGATCAAAGAGGCACATCATCAAAGAATTAAAAACAAACTTCTTGCTTCTCCCAAGAATTCCAGGTCCTTTTGGTCACTCGCCAGAGAAGAATTTTAGAATTAAGAAAATAATTAGATGTTCAATTTGGTGATAAAAAAATTTCAAAAACAGTATATGTAAAGCAGGTGATTGTTTACTAGATGAAAAACATGATTTATAAATTGCGAAAATTAGTAAAATATCACATTAGGCTAGTATGACCGAAGATAGTGGTAAAACCTTTAATATTCAGCTTCCCCTCAGCCAACTATATATATATATATATATATATATATATATATATATATATATATATATATATATATATATATATATATATATATATATAAGGAAAAAAAATATTTCGCACTGTGCATAATATTAATTTACAGCACAGAAGACCTCTTGATTAAACGTCTTCCCGAAAGTCAATTTTTGAGGTTAGGAAACAAAAAAATCACTTGAACCCAGTCTGGGGAATAAAGTGGGGAACTATTTCAAAGTCCAGCTGATGCACTTTTCTCATTACAACGGCCAATATATGCTCATACGCTTGGTCTAGGTGAAAGAGCACCTTTTTGCCTGCTAATCTTGGCCGCTTCTGCTTCACCTCACTATACAAATGGTTCAATAATGTTGTGTAATAATGGCCAGTCATTGTTTTATTCTTTTCCAATTAGTCAATCTTGACGATACCCTCTGAACCTCAAAAATGATTTGCCACCATTTATTCCACCGAAAAAAACTGTTTTCGTTTTTTTTTTCGTGCACTTTCAAATTCGCTAACCCACTGTTTTGACTGCCGTTTTGTTTCCAGGGTATAACAGTGGAACCACGTTTCGTTTACGGTAACAGAATGACGCCGAAAGTCCGTCAGATTACTCTACAACTTTTTCAAATACGATTTTGAAATGTTCTTCCTCGTATGCTTATTTTCCTTCTGAAGTCAACAAACGCTGCACCCATCACGCAGTCAACTTTTTCAACAACAACGAGTACATATCTTCTTCTTCGGCTTCTTGTATCCATAGTCAAATAAACGCCTCCCTAACTGCTGCCATTGTTCTTTAGCGTGTGTTCTCCTCATCCAGTCATGCCCAATTAATTTTTTGTCATCTGATGACTTAGTTTCTGGTCTTTCCGTACATCTTTTATTTGCTCTATTCTAGAATTTTTCGAGTCCATCGGTTGTCCTTTATCCTTTCAATATACCAAGTTCCACTTTATTGTACACACTCTTTCTGTTAAATCTGTTACCATGGATCTCCGTCTTATTTCTGTGGTTGGTATGCGATCATTAAGTTTAACGTTTAGAATTCTTCTCTCCATGGCTCGTTAGGTCACTTGTAGTCTATAGATCATATTTTATTTAGTGCCCATGTTTCTGTTTCATAGGTAAGGACTGGTGGCTTTAAGCGTGTTAGCCACATCGGATTTAAATATTCCGTTTAGTCTACCAAACACTGACATAGACATGGATACTCTTTTTTTGCAGATCTGCTGTCATGTTAAATATATATATATATATATATATATATATATATATATATATATATATATATATATATATATATATATATATATATGTTTCACATCAACCGGGACCAAGCTCTGCCCAAAATTGCAGGAGTCGGAAAATAATGTTTAACAGCTGAAATTATTCAGAATACAAAGCACTTTCGAATGCTGAGGGGCAAAACATAATCACTCAAAATGGCGGATCCAATATGGCAGCTATAACTACTGTATGCGTCGAAAAAGGTGATTAAAGCTATAAAAACAACTATAAAATATTCAAAAAAGCATGGACATTGGGATTTATAAATTTTACCTATCCGCCTTCGTGCGTTTGTATCACTATTGAGATCAAAATGGCGAACCCCAAAATAGATCAGGTATCTGATTCTCATAGAACTTATTATATTAGGTGTTTTTGAGGCCCATAAAGTGCAATTATAAACTTATATTTTTAAAATATGTTTAACTTTTGTATGGTAAGACTTCATCTCCTAAAAAAGCTGACCCAATATGGCGGCTGCAAGTGAGGTAAGCGTTAACCCTTTTTTAGGTTGGAGATTCTTAGTAATTCTGATATGAAATTGTTTGTAGTTGAAAGGTTGCCGATTGTTACTAAACACTAAAGTCAGATTTTAAAAATTCAACATGTCGAATCCAATATGGCCAATATGACCAAATTAAAAATTCTGAAATAAAAAAAAAATATAGTCATATTCTGCATCAAATTTGCAATAAAAAAGATCTCTAGTAATTTGTCACTAAAATGCATAGATTCCGAGAAAAAAATTCCTGAAGTATCTGTAATTTTATATTTTGGGTACTGATGGTCCATATTTATAAATATGTTTTCGAAAAAAGCTCTTCGTGTTTAACAGGGTTGAGACTATCTTTAAATGCAATTTTACAGCCCACATTACTTTTTTTTTCAATTGTTTCTATTTATTTCTTTTTTTTAAAACTTTTTTTTAATTTAATTCTATTTAGAGGATTACACGACCCTGAGATTTTGAAAAAATCATTTTTTTTTACTTAGATTTATTAATTATACCTTTATATATTTTTTAAGAGTTCAGCCATGCCAATATTCCGGTTATTACCTGAATTATAGTAATTTGAAATGAACGTCAGTTATAAGAAGCTGACGCCATATTTTTTTCTTTCGCATTGTTCTCGAAACTACTTTTTTTTAACTGATGGAGAACATGTCGTGAGAAATTCCTAATCGATTATAATGAAATTTACGCTATATCCTCCTTATACCATTATCCACGAACTAGCATACGCTTTTTTCGATTTGATGCCCCATTCATTTTTATAATAATAAATAAAAATACAGAGAACTATGGTAATAAAATGAAATTATAAAAACTAAAAATAAATAAAAATAATTGAAAAAAAAAGTAATCTGGGCTTTAAAATTACAGTTAAGCGCAGAGAGCTTTGTTCGAAAACATGTTTATACACATGGATCTTCAATACTCAAAATAAGAAATTATAGATAGTTTAAGAATTTTTTTCTCGGAAGCTATTCTTCTCTCCATGGCTCGTTAGGTCACTTGTACTATATAATTACTAGTGACCTCTTTTATTGAAAATTTCATGCGGAATACGTCTATATTTTGTTTCAAAATTTTTAATTTTCTAGGTCGACGTCTGCCATATTGGATCCGACATCTTGAATTTTTAAAATCTGGCTTTAGATTCGTGATCAGTAACCATCGGCAGCCTTTCAACTACAAACAATTTTATATCAGAAATACTCAAAAGCTCACTTGCAGCCGCCATATTGGATCAGCCTTTTTAGGAGATGAGGTCTTACCACTCAAAAGTTAAACATACTTTAAAAATATAAGTTCATAATCGCACTTTATAGGCCTCAAGAACACGTAATATATCAAATTCTACGTGAATCAGAGATCAGATGAATTTTGAGGTTCGCCATGTTATATCCGCCTTTTTAAATTTCTCAATAGTGATGTAAACGCACGAAGATAGATAGGTAAAATTTCTAAATAGCAATCTGACTGCTTTTTCGAATCTTTTATAGCTGTTTTTTTTTATAGTTTTAATAATTTTTTTCAACGCATACCTTATTTGTAACCTCCATATTGGACCCGCCATTTTGAGTGATCACGTTTTGCCACTTAACATTCGAAAGTGTTTTGTATTCCCAATAATTTTAGCCATTAAACATTATTTTTCGTCTCCTACAATTTTGGGCAGACCTTTGTCCCACTTGACGTGAAACGTCCCATATATAACACGTAGGCTGAAAAGTTTTTGATCTGGCACATAGATGTCGCCTTTTTCAAAAAATCTATATGATTTTTAGGCAGTACCAACCTTCAAACGATACGTGTCAAAATTTTTATGACATTTCGACAATTAGTTTACAAGCTACAGTGGTTTTAGTGACGCTACTTTTGATATTTTCAAAACGATGGAAAAATGGAAAGCAATGGTTTGACAGTGTTACGGGGACTCTGCTCTTGCTCCTGCTCCAGAGACAAATGATGCCGAACGCTCGGGACGCCTAAATGAGGTGGTTACACCGGAAAATATCAAAAAAATCCACAAAATTGTTTTGGATGACCGTAAAGTGAAATTGTGTGAGATAGCTAACAACCTAAAGATATCAAAAGAACGTGTTGGTCATATTTTACATGAACATTTGGGCATGAGAAAGCTCTGTTCGAAATGGGTTTGGCGTTGACGTTTGCTCACAGTGGACTAAAAACAACAACTTGTTGATTCTGAGAGCTGTTTGGACCTGTTTAAGCTCAATAAAAAGGACAATGGATGAAACATGGATCCACCACTACACACCGGAATCACATCGGCAGTTAGCTGAGTGAACAGCAGCCGAGAGAGCTCAAACGACCAACGACACGACAGTCGACTGGGAAGGTTTTGGCCTTTGTATTTTATGATGCGCATAGAATAATTTTCATCGACTATGCTGAGAAGAGAAAAACGATCAATAACGAATATTATATAAAGTTATTGGTGAGTTTGAAGGCAGAAATCGCAAAGAAACACACAAGTCAATGGTTACAATGGCAAAATTACATGAATTGAAGTTCAAATTGCTCCCTCATCCACCGGATTTGGCCTCCAACGATTATTATCTACTCGCAGACCTCAAAAAAATATTCACGGGGAAGAGATTTGGCTCCAGAAGATATCGCGAAAACTGGGCCTATTTTGAAGGCAAAGACAAATCTTTCTACAAGAAAGGTATAGAAATGTTAGAAAAGCGTTGGACTGATTGTTTCGCTCTTGACGGAGACTATGTTGATGACTAGACTCGAATTTTGAAAAAAATGTGTTTTTAGTAGCTAGACCAAAAACTGTTCAAACCTACACAAGCTTAGCTTGTACAAATATAATAATTTATTTGACCGGTATAGCTGACAAATACAGCACAATGCATCGTATTATTTATTCGATAACGACATCCACGAAATTTATCTCGACGTTTCAACTTCCAGTTTAAAATGACACAATATAATACTAACTGAACTGACTGGGCTTCTATTGAGTTATTTCCTAATAGAGGTGTCACAATATACACTGAATGTAGCGTTGACGTTTATTCTTTGGCTCAATGATTCCCGAAGAATTCATTATTAAGGAAAAAATTATTTGGCCGTCTATATTTAGAACTTTGGGTAGGTGGCAGGGTCGTATCATTAAACAAATATATATTTTTAATTGAGAGATAATCTATTTATTCGTTTTTTAGCTAACAAATACGCTCTGAGAATTGGCAGATGATCGCCATAAAGCAGTATTTTAACTGATGTGACAATAAATAACATTATAGCACTTATTAAACTTATGGTTTGAGTTAACTTATTAAGTAATTTCTTTTTAATTACATTTGGCATTTCATAAACTCTTCTTATCAAAAGAAGAAAACCAGCGAAGTGCAAGTCAGACTTGCGCAATTAGTGTTCCGTACGTTGATTGCTTTTAAAATAAAAATTTTTGTTACGGAGGTATAAAATGATCAATGACTTCACAAAATACCCCAAATGAGTTTTTAACAAAGTTTGTTTACGATCTTTGCTGAAAACTGATGACCTTGAAATTATTTTTATATACCAGATAAATTATTAAACTCTCATGACTCACTGAAGATAATGTTTGTTTAGTCTACACCGTGTCGAGAATATTCCAGAATTTTTTCCAATTCTGGAATCAGTATTTTTGAAATAAGGGGAGGACAGCGATTTTTTTGCAATTTTTCAAAAAAAAATACAAAGAAGAGTGTGTGCAAGTTTCACGAACTTTCATTTGACACCCCACTCGATGACCTGGTAAAATAATTTTTTTTTCACTTCCTATTTCACCTCCCAAAACTAAACCTTTAAGTCAAAATTTAACTTTTAAAACCATGTAACTCTGATGAGGCCATCAATTCCTATATTAGTGCCAAATTTCGACTTTCTATGTCAAATAGTTTCGGAGAAAATCGGGTGTGAGAGACAGACTGACAGACAGACGGACAGACACCTAAGTGATCTTATAAATGTTCCGTACAGAACACTAAAAACGAGAATATATATATATATATATATATATATATATATATATATATATATATATATATATATATATATATATATATATATATGACTGCTCCACCTAAAATAGTAGACGAGTTCATTTTAGACACTAGATGTCGCTCTTCTATTGTCAAAATTAATATCTGTTTTATTATAACTTTGGATCAGGGGGTATACATTACATCATATTCTAAATTCTCTAAATGCTCTATCAACTTTATCGGTGGTGTCACCAAAACAGAAGTGTCATGAGCAAATTGAGTTAATTTAGTTACTGCTAAATGATATTAAAGGTCATTGACATAAATAATAAAACTGTAACATATTACTTCCAACGAATGCACAGTGTTTCTATTATATATATATATATATATATATATATATATATATATATATATATATATATATATATATTTTTTTTTTTTTTTTTTTTTTTTTTTTTTTTTTGAGTGTAAGGTTCTTTGATCTTGGTATATATATATATATATATATATATATATATATATATATATATATATATATATATATATATATATATATTTTATATTTTTACGTGTTCTTGGAATTAGATCATTAAAACTATTCTTGGATCTGTTATATATTTATTGACGTTTCGACCTTCGGAAGAGGTCTTCTTCAAAATTTGCTCTAAAAGATTACATTAGAAGAATTAAATATAGATGAGTATTAATCAGTTTGTTGTGTATTTCGGGGTTAAAATATTTGCATCTTTTCGTAGTTTTTAATTTAATACACTTAACTGTATACATTAATGAGGGCCTTACCTTAGAAAGTAGTTCATTTTGTGGGGTGTTAAAGTTAAAACACTGTTAAAATCACATTTTTACTTTCTACAAACAAACCACTTAACTTGAGGGACTTTATATGACTGGTAGGTAGATACGGTTTAAGTTATGTACATCTGTTTTTTTTTCGTTTATTGCAGTGGGCGTCAACCGAATATGTATGGATTCGAGTATTTCTCTTTTTTTTGTATTTATTTCGGTGTTGATAAATTTGATGTTTTGGAAATCAAAGGTATGACTTTTATTTATTTCATGATTCGTAAGGGCTGTACTGTTTTTTTTTGTCGTATTTATGGCCATTGATTCTATTTTTTACATATTGGCTTGTTTGCCCGACGTATATTCCTTCGCAGTTATTACATTTGATTCCGTAGACTGTTACTTTTTTTTATTTGTGGTTTTGGTTTTAAGCCTGTTTAGTGATTTTTGTAGTTTTCAAAAAGTTTTTTGAGTGGTTGGGATAGTCCATTTATAAACGGTAAAGCAATATATATTTTATAGTTGTTGTTGGTTGGTTTTTTACTTATTATGGTATTGTAAAAGTTACGTATTCGTTGTTTGAAGATTTTGTTTATAAGGTACATCGGATATTTATTAAGTGTTAATGCTTCTTTAGCTTTGATTATTGCACTCTCTCTGTGTGTTAGAAAGCTTGATTGCTCTATCTGCTAGATCTATGATTACAGATTTTTTTTGTGAATTCGGGTGGTGTGATTCATAATTAAGGTATCTAGAAGACAATGTATTTTTAGTGTACCATTCAGTTTTTATATTTTCATTATTGTGGTGTAAAGTTACATCTAAGAAATTTATCTTATTGTTGTCTTCTGGTTCGAATGTGAATTGTAAATTTTTTTGTGGTATCCGTTGAATTTTTGTAGGATATAATTAATTTGGTTTTTAGGTATAGCGGTCAAACAATTATCAACGTATCTGTAAAAAAAAGGAATGTTGAAGTTTAATTTTGGTATGACATCAGTCTTCCATTACTAATTGTGCAATCACGCTGGAAATAGATGCTCCCATTGCACACCCATCTATTTGTTCGTAAATTTTATTTTCGTATTGGAAATACATCGATTTTAGAATAAGTTCTGTTGCGTAAATAAATTCACTCATAGGGATGTCGGTGAATAGTTTATTTTTATCTCAGTTTTTCTTAATGGTTTCAACGGCTAATGCTATGGGTATACTGGTATATAGTGATATGACGTCCAGTAATATTAAGATATAATTATTTGGAAGTTTTAGGTTTTTAAGTTTATCTTTAAATTGGAAAGAATCTTTAATGTAGTGGTCATTTTTATATAAGATTTTGTGTAAGATATCTTTTAAGTGTTTGGAAAGTGAAGCAAATGGGTATTGGATACATGATACAATGGGTCGTAATTGAACGTTTTCTTTATGGAGTTTAGGAAGACCGTATATTTTTGGAGGAACTGCATTTCGAATTTTCAATGATTTTGCAGTGTTAGGATTAAATGATAAAAAACCTATAAACCAATTAAATTAGACCCAACAAATATATACCAAAAAAAATAACAATAAACTAATTGATCGATGGGAACAAAAACAATATATATCTCCTAACACTGCAAAATCACTGAAAATTCGAAATGCAGTTCCTCCAAAAATACGCTCTTCCTAAACTCCATAAAGCAAACGTTCCATTACGACCCATTGTATCATGTATCCAATACCCATTTGCTTCACTTTCCAAACACTTGAAAGATATCTTACACAAAATCTTATATAAAAGTGACCACTACATTAAAGATTCTTTCCAATTTAAAGATAAACTTAAAAACATAAAACTTCCAAATAATTATATCTTAATATCACTGGACGTCATATCACTATATACCAGTATACCCATAGCATTAGCCGTTAAAACCATTAAGAAAAACTGGTATAAAAAATTAAATAATTCACCGACATCCCTATAAGTGAATTTATTAACGCAACAGAACTTATTCTAAAATCGATGTATTTCTAACACGAAAATAAAATTTACGAATAAATAGATGGGTGCGCAATGGGAGCATCTATTTCCAGCGTGATTGCACAATTAGTAATGGAAGACTTACAAACTGATGTCATACCGAAATTAAACTTAAACATTCCATGTTTTATTTTGATTGTTTGATTATGAATCACACCCTACCCGATATTCACAAAAAAATCTGTAATCATAGGTCTAGTCTTAGATGTAACTTTAGAAAATATAAAAACCGCACTCAAGCTTTCTGACACACCACCCGAATTCACACAGTGACTCAAGCTTTCTGACACAGAATTCAGTGAGAGTGCAATAACCAAAGCTAAAGAAGCATTAACACTTAATAAATATCCGATGTACCTTATAAACAAAATCTTCAAACAACGAATACATAACTTTTACAATACCATAATAAGTAAAAAACCAACCAACAACAACCATAAAACATATATTGCTTTACCGTTGATAAATGGACTATCCCAACCACTCAAAAAACTTTTTGAAAACTACAAAAAAACAGGCTTAAAGCCAAAACTCCAAATAATAAAAAAAAGTAACATAGTCTACGAAATCAAATGTAATAACTGCGAAGGAATATACGTTGGGCAAACAAACCAATATCTAAAAAATAGAATCAAAGGCCATAAATACGACAAAAAAAACAGTACAACCCTTACGAATCATGAAATAAATAAAAGTCATACCTTTCATTTCAAAAACATCAAAATTACCAACACCGAAATAAATACAAAAAAAAAAGAAATACTCGAATCCATACATATTCGGTTGACGCCCACTGCAATAAACAAAAAAACAGATGTAAATAACCTAAACCGTATCTACCTACCAGTCATATAAAGTCCCTCAAATTAAGTGGTTTGTTTGTAGAAAGTAAAAATGTGTTTTTAACAGTGTTTTAAACTTAACATCCCCACAAAATGAACTACTTTAATCCTCATTAATATATACAGTTAAGTGTATTAAATTAAAAACTACGAAAAGATACAAATATTTTAACCCCGAAATACACAACAAACTGATTAATACTTATCTATATTTAATTCTTCTAATGTAATCTTTAGAGCAAATTTTGAAGAAGACGTCTTCCGAAGGTCGAAACGTCAATAAATATATAACAGATCCAAGAAGAGTTTTAATGATCTAATTCCAAGAACACGTAAAATATAAATATATATATATATATATATATATATATATATATATATATATATATATATATATATATATATATATATATATATATATATATATATATATATATATATATATATATATATATATATATATATATATATATATATATATATATATATATATATATATATATATATATATATATATATATATATATATATATATATATTTATGTATATATATAGCTTAGAATATATAAGTCGTGATTATAAATCTGTTAAATTTAAAACAACTAGCGATGTTCCTCAAGGTAGTAACCTTGCTCCTCTACTATTTTAAATTTTTATTAAAGGTATAAGTTATAATATTTCTAGTTATGTTTTACTATTTGCTGACTGTCTTAAAATGTTTTTAAAAATTCAATGAGTTAAATGACTATGATTTCATTCAGAGTGACTTTAATGTCCTAGATAATTGGTGCAGTACCAACAAGTTAATTCTAAATGTGAACAAATGCTTCAGTATGATTTTTACAAATAAACTGGATTCCATTAACTTTAATTATCATCTAAGGGGTATATCAATTCAGAGTGGTGACACTTTTAAAGATTCTGGAGTAATTTTTGACCACAAACTTTCTTTTTAGTACCTAATAGTACTGCAATGCAACGAGAATGCTCGGGTTTATACTACCAATTTCGGGTGATCTGACAAATATTAAAAAACAAAAACCACTTTTAGCTTCATGAGACCTAAGCTGGAATTTAATGTGGTTGTATGGAATCCCATTTTTCATAAATATATTACTCAAATGAAAGATATCCAACGAAAGTTTGTTAAATTTCTTACATTCAAGAATAATGAGGTATATCCTCCCAGAGATCTTAAACAGGGCATTCCTTTGCATAAATTTCAAATACTGACTTTGTTTAATCGTAAAAATATATGTTAGTTTAATTTTTATTAATATGTATGTAGATATTATCTTAAATAAACTTTATGTTCGTTCACGAACTACCAGACTTGCTCCTATGTTCTACTTGTCTACACTTCCTACAAATCTATTAATTAAAACAACAATATATCAATCTATAGCTATCTTTAATAAAACCTACAATAACATTGACCTGTGCGGCCTCTCTTCATCTCACTTTATCCACTCCTTAAGAGGTAAATTACTGCAAAATTTGTAAATAAGTTTGCTGTTACTCTACTAAATAATTGAGTATATATATATATATATATATATATATATATATATATATATATATATATATATATATATATATATATCTTTAGGCTGGCAAACCCTTGTGTAAAGAGTACTTCTTCTTATAACTAGCGAGAAAATGGGCCCTGAAGGTTTATCTTTTTTCGTCATCTACACCAATGATTATATCCATTACACACATCAAAAACAGTTGGGGCAAGTTTTGTTAATAACCTGGATTATTGCAACATTCCTACACTTAAAATTAACACTGATACTGAAAAAGGATACTATTTCTAGAGTTCAGATTTTAAGAAAACCTACACACTACACTAACAAAAATAACCAGCAACAATTTTCTATTTTAAGCTGAAATGTTTGGCACTAATAATTATTACATATTCATCAAAAAGATTGTTTAAGTTTTATTGCAGTTTAAAGCAGTGTTAAACGATACAAAATAAAATTTTTTGAACTGCGATATAAAATGACCGTTCTCGTTCTCTTCCACATGCTATTCGGCAATTGAAACTTTAGTTCCTACTTAATCGTTGGTAACCACATGTTGCGCGACGATTTTTGCATTCATCTAAATGTTTCTACTAATTTGAAGTCAATTTTAGGTAGTTTAGTTAGTGGTCACTAGCAATTCTGTGCGTTCGTTTTCTTAATACTTTGACGAGAACAATCATTTAATCAGTTTTAACAATGTGCTACGGCGGGTGGTTTGATACAGTGTTTTGAACCACAATATTTTTTTAACTTTAGAAGTGCAATATCTAGTGTTTGTTAGTGAGAAACAGTTTGTTGTAAAAGTATAATATTTAATGGTTAAAGGGTTTTCTTCTCAGTAAGAGGAACAAATTGAAATTTTGTTATGAGCGAGCCTATCAGCCCTCCAAGGAAGTACGTTGGTTTTTAAGACCCTTCTATATAGATATATATATATATATATATATATATATATATATATATATATATATATATATATATATATATATATATATATATATATACATATATACATATACATATATATATATATATATATATATATATATATATATATATATATATATATATATATATACATATATATATATATATATATATATATATATATATATATATATATATAGATACATACATAGATATATATATATATATATATATATATATATATAGATACATACATAGATATATATATATATATATATATATATATATATATATATATATATATATATATATATACATATATATATATACATATATATATATACATATATATATACATATATATATATACATATATATATATACATATATTCATATACATATATATATATATATATATATATATATATATATATATATATATATATATATATATATATATATATAGATACATACATATATATATATATATATATATATATATATATATATATATATATATATATATATATATAGATACATACATATATATATATATATATATATATATATATATATATATATATATATATATATATATATATATATATTATATATATATATATATAAATATATATATATATATATATATATATATATATACACATATATATATACACGTATATATATACATATATATATATATATATATATATATATATATATATATATATATATATATATATATATATATATATATACAGTAGAACCCCGGTTATCAGAAGTAACGTGGGGGGCACCCTCTCAGATAACTGAAAACTCGGATAATCCAAATTTGTTTTTTATTCATTCAAAAAATAAACACCAATACTTTAAACCGATGTATTAACGTTTTTAACGTATAAATAGGAACATACATTATAAAACAGTGAAATAGGTATCTATGCGCTTCTGTTTCATATTGCATCTTCTTTTTCTCGCTGCAATGTTTCTCTATCTATTAAGAAGAAGCAAATTCGCTAGAGTTGCCTCTGGTTGTTGTTCGATATACCTCAAAGCTTTTTCCAATGAAGCAAAACCTTCTTGATGAGAGATCTTAGTGGAAGATTGTTCATCCACCGCCGCTTCGTCATCGTCATCGTCATCTGATTTTTCGGTTTCCTGAAACGCATTCGTTATTTCTTCAATACTCATTTCTTCTTCTAAATCATCTACTCTAATCAATTCAACAACATCTTCTCTTGTCACATTTTTGCAACTTTTTAATTTTTGCATTAATTCAAATGAACTTTTTTCTTTTTCTTCTATCTCGCTGTCAAAATTTGAACAGGACATTTCTCCATGGCGTCTTAATTTCAAAGCTAATTCATTTAATGGAGTATCATCTTCACTGTCATTATAGTCCTCAAAATCAATAACTTTTTACCAAGATTTTTGAATAGTGGTAGTACGCACAGAATCCCAAGCTTGACTTACCCAGTAAATAACATTTTTCAGTGTAACCTTTCTCATCCCATTGATAATATCCTCCTTTTCTGTGTATTCTAACAGATGTTCAAGATATAAACGCCTATATTTTTTTTTAATGTTTTCGAGGATGCCTTGATCAATTGGTTGCATTATGCTGGTTACATTTGGAGGAAAAAAATTTACAATTTCGCCCACATGAAGTCCTTCTCCAGGGTGAGAGGGGGCATTATCCATTAACAAAATTGCTTTATTAGGAAGACAGTTTCTGTTCAAAAATTTAGTCACAGATAGCACGAACTCTTCTTCAAACCAGTTAGTAAATAAAGTCGCATCCATCCATGCGCTCTTCTGACTTTTGTAATAGACTGGTAGGGCTTTGAGTGAGATGTCTTTTAAAGCTCTTGGACGTGCAGACTTGCCAATCACCATCAGTGGGATTTTGTGCTTGCCAGATGCATTGGAACATACCATCTTTCCTTACTGCGTTTGTGCCCAGGAGCTGATTTTTCCTGTCGAGATGCCAATGTTTTTGATGGAAGCATTTTATAATTCAGACCAGTTTCGTCAGAGTTGTAAATTTGATCACATGTGTATCCACAATCTTCGATTTGCTTTTTAAAGTTCTACTTAAACTTCTCAATTGATGACACATCAGCAGAAAGTTTTTCACCACATACAGTCAGTTGTCGTAGACCGTACCGTTTTTTGCAGAGGTCAAGCCATCCAGAACTGGCGGTAAACTGATCTATCTCTGAGAATTGCCTATTAATCATTTTTGCTTTCTGTTGTAAAATTGGACCTGACAGAGGCACACCTTTTGATCTCTGTTGGTTAAACCACATGAATAAATCTTCGTTAACCTTTCATAGTCGCCAGTTCTCATTGATTTTCTTCCTGAGGGCGAGGAGGCTTGATTTATACACCACTCTTCTATTTTTGTGCGGTTTCTTTTCCAATCTCCAGCTGTTACCTCACCTACTCCATAATCTCGTGCAACAACTTTAATTCTCTCCTGCTTCAATTCTTCTAATGGCTTTTAATTTTTCTTCAATAGGAACGACGATTCATTTACGCTTGTTTTGCTCCATTATAATAGGACAAACAAAAATTCAAACAAAGCAGTTCGTATTAATTACATTTAACTACCAGAACTCTAACTAAATAAATTATGTGAGTATACTCGTACTTCTCCGTTGTAAACGCTATAACGCACTGCATTCACGCAAATTTACATGCCGAAATAGTCCAAAAACATAAATAGGGGAAACCCCTCACACGGGCCAGGGAGATTCCCCGAATGCCCCGACGATTTTAAATGGAAATATGTACATATATATTTTAGAAGCTCGGTTAATACGCAGCATAGACGCGCGTACCTCGGATAATCAGGTTCTTAGATTGGCTCGGTTAATCCGGAGCTCGGATAATCGCGACTCGGTTAATCGGAGTTCTACTATATTTAATTTACAAAAGAGACACGCATATTTATTTAAAAAATTCTAGTTACAGCTCTAGAATTTAATTTAAACTAAAGCTGTCCTAAAACAGTTAAATGAAAAAGCTTCATTCCGCGTAATCTCTCTATACTTTAACCAGATTAACTTTTTCTATGTTTGTTTTTGTTGGTTTTCGCCAAGCATAATTACGTAGTTTTATCGATAAAAATAATCAGTTTAAAAGTACGAGAGTAAAAAAGGGAAGCGGAAACTTTTTATTTCTGTTAAACTAAATGTAAATAAACCGAGAGTAAAAGTTTGTATTTTGGAGCGAAATTGAATTTTATTTTCGCGTTTTTGTAAGCACTAACCTGAACCAACTCTGAACAATTTACTTATTTTAACCGATTCTAAAAAAGGAGTTTCTCAATTCAATACATATGGATGTAACGTTATTTAAGTACCGTAATATTTATGTATGGCATGTTAGTATTTTTTGAATACTACTGTAACATGTAATTCTAAACGCATTCTCAAAATGTACGTTCTCGATATTTTAACAAACTTTTGGACTTTAAAACTTTAGAAAATTCAAATGTCCCTCCAAATGACAAAAGACAATCGGCACTGCAAAGTAGTTTTTTAGGTTTTAAGTGACGCAGGATCCATCTACACATTTTCTTCTTTTTTTGTTAATTTAGTAATAAAGGAACATCTCATATATCGTTCACTTTCTGCCTGTCACTATGTATGTATATATACATATATATATATATATATATATATATATATATATATATATATATATATATATATATATATATATATATACACTCCTGGACAAAATTAACGCAACAATATATTAAATCATACAAATCTCTATAATGAATTAATTTTAATAATTTTTTATGAACACTGGTTACACTAAAAGTTAGAAAAAACTTATTCGGATACCTTAAAAGTGAATTAGCTACCAAATTTCTCTATAAGATTAGAATTAAAATTATTCTTAAGACCTAATAACAAAATCGTTGAAATTATGTAATAATGAAAAAAATAAACTGGGACACTAGTAGCAATATTAATGGTGTAACTTGGACATTAGTAGCGTGTGTTGCCTCCTTTACTTCGGATGACAGCGTTTATGCGCCCAGGCATGCTTCTAATTAAATTTTGGATGAATGTTGAGGAATTTGCTCCCATTCTGTGATAACTGCATTTTCAAGTTCCCTCAGGTTTCTAGGTGCAGGTATATGACGTTTCACATTTTTCTTAAGTATGGGATATACATGTTCTATCGGATTCAGATCCGGGCTTTTTGGTGGCCATTGCATAATCGGTATATCAACTTGATTAAGATAATCGAATACCTCCCTAGCCACGTGAGGTCGAGCGTTGTCTTGCATAAACAGGAAATTGGGCCCTACAAAATGACCGAAAGGCATCACATGTTCTATTACAATATTCTCAAGATAGTAGTCAGCATTCATGGATCTCGTACGGACAGGAACTAACTCTGTGCGAGCATCAAAACAGATGCCACCCCAGAACATAACAGAGCCACCGCCGAATGGAATCCTTGCAGAGATATTGCAAGGAGCAAACCTCTCTCCTGGTCTTCGCCATACTCGCTCACGACCATCTGGATGTTTTAAACTAACCCTAGTTTCATCTGTGAAGAAAACTTGTTTCCAGTCATCCACAGACCTGTTTTTGTGATTTCGAGCAAAACGTAACCTGGCAACTCTGTTCTCTCTAGTAAGCAAGGGCGCAGTGGCTGGTCTCCTACTGTTTAATCCAGCTTCATTTAACCGTCTTCTAACTGTTTTAGAAGAAATTGTGACATTGTGAGCAGCTTCGAGTTCGTTTCTTATTATAGAACTAGTGACAGTCCTGTTTCTTAAAGCATATTGTCTTATAAAACGTTCATCTAGGTCGCTAGTGCATCGTTTTCGCCCTTGCCCTAGCCTTCTAGAATAAGTTCCTACTTCATTCAAGCGTCTTACCATACGACTTATTGTGGAACGATGTTTGCCTAACAAATTGGCAACATAACTCTGACAATATCCCTCGTCCAATAAAACTGAGGCTCGCACTACCTCGTGTTCAGTTAAATTCCTTGTTCGATTCATTTTTCTAATTCTTCGGGGTCAAAAATAAAACAGTCTACCACAAACAAGTATTACTTTGAAAAAGGGAACAATTTATAAGCTTACTTTTAAAGAAAATCTATTGCATTATTACAGAAAATTGTTTATCTTCTAAAAAAAATTCTTTAAAACT
>CM032455.1:150780769-150788269 GCA_019049505.1 Pachyrhynchus sulphureomaculatus | reverse complement strand
TGCTCCTGAATGTCGGCCTATTTAAATGCAAAATCTATTTTTATGCCGCGCATTCTACTACCATTTCGGCACATTACACTTTACTTTATTATCCCGGACGTAAACACAAAATAAAATGGGGGATTGGTTTATGTTTTTGCTGCTTCTACCTTTATGGCAATGTATTGGTGAGTATGATTCAGCTGGCATCACAAAAGTAATTTACTCGAAATACTTCTGTCGCTTAAACTATGATAAACGTCTTCGAACATTACTGCAACTCGACAAAATTTGTTATCGCAACTAGGGTATGTGCGCCAGTGGTCGACCACCAAAACTTATGTAAAACATTTCGTTGGAAAAAGTTTTTATCGCATAATTCGTGACGACGTCGTATTCAAGTAATAGCTGAACTTCCCAGCTTTTATCCAGAATCAGTTCCAGGGCCGTTATCGACGGGTCGAGAAAGGAAGTTTAAAGAGAGATTGGACCGGTCGAGAAGAGGTGGTAAAGCTAGTTTTTAAGTACTCATGACGTACAGTCGACTCGCTTGGGATGTTCAATGAAACTACCTGTGAAACGTTAGAAAATTATTGTCTTGCCCGAAATAAAGATGTTCAAGGCAAGACGCAAGCACAGAAAATGTTAACAGAACTTGGAGTTTCATTAGTTCTTCAAATGTTGCGTGTTTTTTGACCACTGGGGTCGATTTTGTGAGTAGTTCTAGTAGTCGTTATAGGACGGTCGACTACTGAACGTCTGATGTTTTCTTTTTTTCCAATTTTCCAATTTCATCATAAAACTATGAATTTCCAGGTGTTCCATGTTGATTCCGAATATTTGATGGGCGAGGAAATCTGGGAAAAACCCACCATAAACGAACTGAGATTTTATGTATGAGAAATTTATTGCTTTATGGTCTCTGACCATAAAGCAATAAATGAATGGATTTTTCAGTTTTTTCCACTAATCTCAAGTGCAGACCACTTGGGACGCATTTTTTACTTGAAAAAAGAAGATAATAAAAATAGGAAAAGGATAGTTAAAACAGTTTTCCGCCGATGATTCTTATTTAACCCTCTGTGACTGACTGGCAATATTGCTCAACAAATTACTGGGAAACAATCACCACATTTAGATGAACCAGGTATTTAAATTTTATTATCAATTTTGAATTAATAATTCTATGGGGTTTATCCTACTTTTATTTATATATTTCTATCATTATTACAGAAAGTAATGATTTCTCCAGTGCTGATGTTCATATTCTACCCAATAATTCGATGGAGAATGCCGAGCCTGTAGAGCCTAGAACCACGCAGTAAACACACGGGTAAACTTCTTCTCTCACATCTCTTGCATTTTTCAAATGGAGATGATATACTTACAAGCTTTCAACTTGAATTTAATTTTTGACACAAGCATTTCTTCACATCTCTGCTATTCCAAACCTATTTGTGCAAATCATAAACGTAAACTTAAAAAGAAAGTGTGGTAATTTCTACCAGGATATAGATCTCAGAACAGTTTATCTCTTTCGAGTTAAAGCCGTTCATTCATACAGGATGTGCATAGCAGTTTCTTCCTCTCCACCACATAGTCTACATGTCGTGAGAATATTGTGAATACCTATTTTTTGTAAATATTTCCAGTAGCCAGTGATCAATCCCACCATTAATTTGAATTGGACTATTATTAAACAAAGGACGTTAGTTACTAGTTTCTTTGAGGGACCGCCAATTACGTCACTCGCATGTCTTTGACCTGATCTTGCAGGCCAACAATCTATCTATGGATTATCGTTTTTATCACCTATTTCGGTATACGGTTGTAATTTAATTATGTTGTTCCTGGAGAATAGTATTACCATTACTTTTGACGGAATCCCCGATAAACTTTTATCGATAGCAACACGGATAAATCATTTCTATTAATATAGATACTAATGCACACTCAAGTTTCCGATTCACCCACATTTTGGTAAATATCTGTAACTAGAATTATAATATAAAATAAATGATCTACTGCCATTTTCATTACATACGAAGGTTGTATAATAAATACCTGGCCTCGGCCAGAGATAGCGCTACTACTATTTAAAAAATTATATTTTTCATAAACCATAACCTTTCTCTAGAATCCTATTAAACTTTCAATTCGCTGACTGATTTAGTTTGTAAGTGGCAGCCATTTAAATAGAACTTTTGTGATTTTACAACAGTGGAAAAAATTGAATATCGAGCAGTGATGAGTGAAAATATCCACGATATAGCGATCAATCATCGAAGAGTACGTGAAATTGCTGAAACTGAGCGCGCATGTCAATGGAACGGGTACAGAATATTTAACAACTCATTTGGATATAACAAAGCTCTTCCGCAAGATGGGGCCACGATTGTTTACAATTGACAATAAACATGTACTCGTGTCAACTTCAAAAGAGTGTTTGGCTACGTTAAGGAGCAATCGGAATGATTTTTGGCGCCGATTCATAACTGCTGATGAATTACGGATTCAAAACAGCACACCAGAGACCAAAGAATAGTCCGAACAGTGCGTTTTCCGTGGCTAATCTGCGCCAAAGAAGGCCAAGGCGACTTAATTAGCCAATAAAGTCATGGCCACAGGGTTTTCGGATACACGCAGCACAATTCACGTCGATTACCTTGAAAAGGGCAAAACGATCCATGGAGAGTATTATGTGAAATTATTGGATCGTTTCAAATATGCTGTGAAAGAAAAACGTGCGCATTTGGAGGAGAAAAAAAAATTCTCTTTTATCAGATGATGCACGCGTGCACACTTGTGTCATCGCAGTGGCAAAATTCCATGAGTTAGCATACGAATTGCTTCCGCATCCACCAAATTCGCCAGATTTAGCCCCCAGCGATTATTTCCTATTTCTAAAACTGAAAGAATGGCTCGGCGGAACGAGCCATTCTTTCAGTTGAAACGATGAAGTTATATGGAACAAACGCCTATTTTGAAGAGTTGGAGAAATCATATTTTTTAAAGAGTTGATTGATTGGTTCGTTACTTTGTGACAGTACATTTTAACAATAAAACTACTTAATTACTTTGTTAACTGTCACTAAATATATTTGACTAAAACAGACTAAAATTTTTTGGTATTTTATGTTTATATGATGAACAGATGTGGGTCTATGATGTACTAAAACAGTTTTAACAGAACGGAATTTGCTACGTCTAATTGACTATTCAGTAAATTTATATTATGGTCCTTTGAATGTCTGTAAATTTCTATGGATTCTAAGAAATTGAGTTTTGACCCTTTAGGTGCCGTATGGAGTATTTATAAACAATTGATATTGGGAAAAGTATGACCTGTTTCTAAGAAATGTTTAGCAAAGTGTGATTTTTAATTTTTTTAGCCTATAAGAGGTATTGTGTTCTGCGAATCTCCGTCCCGTTTGGCCTACATAACAGCTATTGCACTCTTGACAATTAACTTTATAAACTCCTGATTTATTGTGTTTATTAGTTTTATCTTTGGCATTGAAAAATATATTGGAAAATTTTTGAGCGGGTTTTAAAGCTATTCTTGTTTTTTCGGCCGTGAGAACTTAGGATATTTTATCCGAGATGGGACCAAAATATGTTTTCTTTTCTCGGTATTCTTTTACGGGGTAGATTAAGCTGAAAGTGATTTATTTTCGTTTACGGCTTATTAAAGTATTAATTATTTTAGGGTGGAAGCCGTTATTGAGTGCTACATTTTTGATTGTGTCCACTTCTTTTTTTTAATTATTTTTACTAAGAAGGATATTGAAGGCTCTATGGATGATAGATCTATAGGCTGCCAGTTTATGGGAGTTAGGGTGTATTGAGTCAGCTGGGATGGTGACATCTGAAAAGGTTGGTTTGCGGAAGATTGAATTCTAGTTTATTTCCCATCTTTGAAACTGTAACATCTAAGAAATTTACTTTATTATCTGTTTCCTTTTCCAGTGTGAATTTCATGTTGGGGTGTAAATTATTTAGATAATTTAAAGTGGAATTTAGTTCAGTATCATTTCCATGGAATCATAATAACATATCGTCCACGCCAAACGGGACGGAATTTCAAAACAAGATTCGCAGAACACAATGCCTCTTATAGGCTTAAAAATGAAAAATCACACTTTGCTAAACATTTCTTAGAAACAGGCCATACTTTTCCCAATAGCAATTACAAATACTCCATACGGCACCTAAAGGGTCAAAAGTGAATTTCTTAGAATTCATAGAAATTTACAGATATTCAAAGGACCATGATATAAATTTACTGAATAGTCAGTTAGATGTAGCAAATTCCGTTCTGTCCAAACTGTTTTAGTACATAATAGGTCCACATCTGTTCATCATATAAACATAAAATACCAAAAATCTGTTTTAGTCTTAGTTAAGCGTTTGACAATGTAGTTGTACTACGAAATCGCGATAACGCAATTGTAAAATCTTTACAAATACAGTTACATACAATACATAGTGACAGTTAACAAAGTAATTAAGTAGTTTTATTGTCATATTTTTTAGTTGGGATACAAAAGGAGACTTTGTTGAAAAATAAAAAAAATTTTACACATAAAGATGTTTTTTTTCTTGTCAAGGCCAGGTATTGATCATACAACCTTCGTAAGAGGTTTTAATGCTTTTAACAAGAAGATTCTTTCAAATTATTTTACCTATATTTTCGTTATCCATCACCGGACCAGGTGAAATATCTTCGCTAAAAGACAACTGAATGAATATTGGATTTGTCATTCTATAGTTATACCCGGATATACACAGACAGTCGTATTTTATGTATATACCAGGTGTACAAATATGAAATGCGGATTTCAGACAACAGATGGTGCACCAATGCAGTTTGTGCTATAATGATTTGATACTGCGCCATTTTTTTGTGTCATCAACAAATGTCAGACGCGCACGAGTGATAAATTGGAAAAGTGTGTGCATAGTGTTGTGTTGTGTTCAATATGTCGAAATTTAAATCGAACAAAGAGCATTCGCGGACAGCATTAATTAATTTTTTGTTTTCATTTGAAGAAAACTGCTGTTGAATCATACTTCTTACTTCGAGAAGCTTATGGTGAACATGCTTCATCGCAAGATACGTGTAAACGATGGTTTCGACGTTTCAAAAGTGGTGACTTCGATGTTGCAGACAAGGAACGTGGAAAACCGCCAAAAAAATACGAAGATGTGGAATTGCAAGCATTGTTGGACGAAGATGATTCGCAAACACAAAAACAACTCGCCAAACAAGTGGGCGTTAGTCAACAAGCTGTTTCCAATCGGCTACGAGAGATGGGAAAGATTCAGAAGACCGGTAGATGGGTACCACATGAGTTGAACGACAGGTAAATGGAAAAGCGCAAAAACACGTGTGACATTTTGCTCGCTCGGTACAAAAGGAAGTCGTTTTTGCATCGTATAGTTACAGGGGATGAAAAGTGGATTTATTTTGAGAATCCCAAGCGCAAAAAATCATGAGTAGGCCCAGGCGCACTATCCACATCGACCACAAGACCGAATCGCTTTGGCAGAAAGACAATGCTCTGAGTTTGGTGGAACCAGAGGGGCGTGGTGGATTATGAGCTGTTAAAACCTGGGGAAACGGTTAATACTAAACGTTGCCAACAACAATTGACCGATTTGAACCATTCGTTGTTTGAAAAAAGGCCAAAATACCGAAAGAGGCAACACAAAGTCATTTTTCTTCATGACAATGCTCCATCACATTCGGCAAAACTAGTTCGCGACACGTTGGAAGCACTCAGCTGGGAAGTTCTACCCCATGCGGCTTACTCACCAGACTTGGCTCCTTCCGATTACCACTTGTTTGCATGATGATGGGTCACGTACTTGATGAGTAGCGCTTTGGTTCGTACGAAGATTTGAAAAAAATATCTCGATGAATGGTTTGCAGCAAAAGGGGAAGATTTTACTGGAGTGGTATTCACAAATTACCCGAAAGATGGGAAAAATGTATAACAAGCGATAGAGCATACTTTGAATAAAGCACTTTTTATCATTCTTCCGAATTTAACACGTTTTTTTAGAAAAAAAATCCGCATTTCATACTTGTACACCTGGTATAGAGAAGTAATAAATAAAATCTTATTTTTTAAATTCCGCTTTAAAAACAGATTAGTTTGAAATCAAACTTCTATTTTATTAAAATCATCTGTTTAATTTCAGTTCTCTCTGAACGTGACTCCGAACATTTTTAAAATATACTTTTTTCTTCGTTTTAATTTACAGCGAATTCCTAAAATCAACAGAAGATAGGGCCAAACTTGTAAAATTAAATTTTTAACCCGGAGCTTTTTCGACAAAATTTATTTCGTTTCTTCCAAGAAAAAAAAAAGAAACATTTTCGCCATAATAAAATACACTGATTTTATATCAGTTGTGGGATAAAGTTTGGTGAAAGTTTAAAAGTTTGTATACATTATTCACTTGATAAAAGCGAGGGGGAAAACTTTGAAAAAGTTACTGAAAAGATAAAAACTGCAACTGCTCACTGGAAAATATAAAACATTAGCGACGTGATACGATTCGAAATCGGCAGAAACAAAAATGAGGAAATAAGTTTTTAAGGAACAATACGATTCAATAAAACCGACCTTTTTTGATCCGAACATATAATGGACTATATTATGTAATCTAATATTAAAGGAATGTTTAGCTCATATAAAGAAAAATATATTCTTATGTTAACTAAACGAAAAACAAAGATTATCCTTGTTTTTAACTGGCCTCAAAAAAAACGAGGTTTTCAATTCAATATGCATATCCGTAATATTGTTTAAATTTAGTAATATTTATATATTGGGAAAATATATAAATATTACTATATTTAAACAATGTAAATATAGTAATATTTATATATTTATGGAGATGATAGAGTAACACCAATCATAAAGCATACCCACACTGAAATTCTTACACCATTAACTTATATAATAAATTTAATTTTCCAAACTGGCATAGTGACATCAATGGTGACCTCTGTACATAAAAAAGGTGATAGAACAAGCATTGGAAATTATCGACCTATAAGTTTAATCACTTGTTTTGCAAACATTCTTGAAAGGTGTGTAAAGAACAGATTTATTAAGAGGAGATTGGAGAATCTCTAGCGGTTGCTCTTGACATATCCCAGGCATTTGACCGTGTTTGGCACGATGGGCTGTTGGCTAAGCTACGCTCTTAAGGTATGTCTGAAAAGTTCGGTTTGTGGCTCTCATGTTTCCTCAGAGAGCGTTCTTTACAAGTGGCAGTCGACGGATTTCTTTCTAACACATTCCCTATCAATGCCGGTGTACCTCAAGGCTCCCTACTGTCTCCTACTCTTTTTCTCATTTACATTAACGATCTGCTGGAAAATACCGAGAATCCAATCTACAATTTTGCAGATGACAGTACGCTTATCTCTTCATTCACTTCGAACACTCGGACATCGGCTACGAATATCCGCAGACAGCAGGAAGTCATTCAACTTAACGAAGA
>CM032455.1:150768269-150775769 GCA_019049505.1 Pachyrhynchus sulphureomaculatus | reverse complement strand
CCTCTTTAACTTAGCTACGCTACTGATGGCCCATTTCTCCTGTAGGAATGGAGGACATATCTAGTAAATTTGTGAAAATAAACCTCGTTATTATTGGAAACAAATCGCTTTTACTCAAGCTAGAATTGCAGCTTCTTTATTTTACGTTCTAAATATAGAATCGTAAAATACCATCATAAACGCAACTATAAAACAATACTGGAATAGCTTTAAAATGAAATAAGTCCTTCTCACAAAGCACGACACCAAACCAAATTAAATTGACTGTTTTAAGCTCGTGAAACTTTAATTTTCCATGGATCGCGTGCAATACACAAACTATTTTTCAACTGTTCGGTTCAGTTTAGGAATCAGTTAACTCATTGAGCCAACAAAGTCTGATTGGGACAAAATGTGCGCAAACTAAAGTTTATAATTGAATTTTGTTTCTATTGTCTACTTTCTGGTTTCCAAAAACCACACGTTACATTCATTATTCATTTAGTTCTTTATTTCTGGAACGTTCTTTTAGAAGAAAATATTTTTTTTTGGCACACAAACTTAATCAAATAAATAAATTAAGGGCCTACACCTAGTCATGGAGCTAAAAAAAATACGTTTTTTTAGGAATATTTTTTAGCGAAACTATTAGTTAAATAAGTCAGGTTTTTATTTTATATAATAATCATCATCATCATCATCAAATAGCTTTTCCATTCATAGTCAGATATAAGGCTCCCCAAGTTGTCTCCAATGAGCTCTGGTGTTTGCTTCTTGCATCCAATCGTGACCCATTTTAGTAAAGGTATCGAAATGTAATAAGATGGATTCGAAATCCAAGCAAAACAAACTGGGATGGATATAGAGAAGATCTGACATCTAGTCTAACAGGTACAATTACCAGACTCAATGGCAAGTACGACTTCGAACTAGCGTCACAACGCCTGAGCAATGCCATAATCACCGCCTTTGAGGTGAATTGCCCATTGAAGAAAAAATCTCACTCGATCAAGGTCCCATGGTGGAACAAAGAGCTAGAAAAGCTTAGGTCTGAAGTGAGGTGTAACTTCAATAGGGCAAAAAGATATGGAACAAAAAATCTCTGGGAGGCGTTCAGAAGCTCTCAGAGAGAGTACAGCAAGGCTATAACAAAAGCCAAACGCAAAAGCTGGAAACTGTTTTCTGAAGGCGTAGAGAGTACCTCAGAGGCATCAAGGCTTACCAAAATATTAAGTTCAGAAGGATATTCACAGCTGGGCTGTCTTAAATGGACAGACGGCACCTACACCGAATATATAGATGATACTCTGAAGCATCACTGGACGGGAACAAAGAAAGATTGCTTCGATCCGACGCGCAAACCAGTGACTCATTTTGGATTTTATGTGATTTCGACGAAAGTTCGGAATCGACTGATACTTTTACTAAAATGCGTCGTAAACAAAGGTTCCCTCTGCCGACTTCTTATTGAATAGCTAGAATCGCATATACTAAAAATGAATTATCGTAAACATGTTCTTTCTTGACAGACTGTATATCTATTTTATTTAATTCTATTACATATACTATGCAATGAGCTCCTTTGAAAATTATTTAATGTGAGACATCGATTTCATTCTGACTCATATATCAAAGTTTACAACCGTTACAATTAAACCAACTTCTATGAGAGTTGTTATGTCAATAATATTTCAATCTTCAACCCCTCTAACTAATAAAAAAAGTATTTCTATTTCTCGAATCTTCACTCTCGAGGCAATAAAAACCGTTGACAAAAGTAATTCTTACGAGATTATAGCGGAAACTTCATAACAAACTAGGGCCAAAATAAAGTTAACAAACTGGAGATTGAAACGGACAATTTCATTTTTGGCAAAGTGGCAAGCCGCAAACTAAAAGCAGAGCCGTAATAGAGTAGTTTAGACCAAGTAGAATAGTACATATCCCATGTACATTCTATCTATCCTCCTCCAATTCAATACCAACGTGAATTGTTAGTGCCGCATCACGATTTAAACAAGACTCTGCATATTTACATTAAAACTCGATCACACATCTAACCCGCCCTAAAAATTGGTTAACTGCTTCAACTGCTAACGAATCGGTCAAATATATAGTGTCGTCACATTTCCAAAATTTAAAAACTTTTTTGGTTTACTGGCTTTCTTAATGTCCTTAAAAATCTAAACTAATTAAGTGCATAGTTTTAACTAATAGAGAAGAGAGTAAATAACGTCTTATTTATAACTAACAGTTGAGTATTTTCCAACTCTTTGCAGTGCTAAATTATATATAACCACATAGAATTATTGAAATTAATAAAGATAAGGGGTAACACCAGTAAGTGTCTAAGGCAGATTTTACTACAAGGCAACAGGCAACCACAACGTAAAGCAAGGTAACTTTTTGCTTAAAGCAGGGTTGCAATTTACTCCACTATTTACTACTTGCCCTTACCACACTCATTGCAATTTATGTAGATCCGGATTTGGTGGGAAGCGATTTCATGAATTAGTGGTTTGTCTCCCCTTGAGTATAAAATGTTTTTGAATTTAGAGGTTTTTCTGCAGCGAGCGTGCTTGCTTATAAAAAAAATCGCAATTTAGCTGCTCATTTTTGATAAACGATATCAAGCAAAGGTATATTAAGTCTACTCTTTGCAATCTACAGTGGATGGTATTACATGGTCATGTTATAATCTGTTTCTAATCCGATCTCCTTTTTTCGGGATGGTTTTTTAAATGTTTCTTCTAGTCTAACACAATTTAGCACTTCCAAATATTTTTTCATCATTCTTCTCTCACCTACTCTATCTTATTATTATCAGTTTCTGAAAAATATCCCATCTGCAAAGAGTAGGGCCCTTCTTTTTTTTGATCTCTGGCTTTTTCGTTACCGGTATCATCAATTTTTTTGTCAATTATGTCAATAGCCTTGAATTAAACTCAAATTACTATTTGTTACCAAATTTCACGCTAAAAATGACTAGAACTATGATTATTATTTAAATAAGGACTACTTGGATCACCTGCTATCGTTTTTCGTTCAATGTAAACCAATAAATATTATGAAACAGTCCCCCATCGCGTGTGTCTGCCTGTACCCGATTTTTTCAGTAACTACTCAACAGATTTTATTTTGGTTTTCACTAATGGATAAAGTGTTTTACGAGAAAGGTTTAGATCTAAAATTCGTAGGATATTTTCTCTAAATTAACCGACCTATGTTGATGAATTTTAGATGTAGTCGAAAAATAATCAATAGTCGAAAAGATATTCTCGCGTACGCGTAAATAGTTAAAGATATGGGAAAACAATGTAAGGCAATATTGTTCGCCTAAAATAATTCTACAAAAAATTCCACGACAGCATATATCTGTCTACAAAGGTTAATCTAAATTATCGAAGTCGATAATCGAGATATTAAAAATAGACGTGTTAAAATACTTCAACTAAACAGAGTAATTTGGGTAGGAACACATAATCCTTCTTAAATTAGATACGTTCTTTGTATAGTGCATGTGTGCATGATAAAAACTGTCTTTAAATTGTCACATTTGGATGATTAGTTTAGATTTTACAAGGGCGTTTCTGAATTCGCGCCGCCCACAAATTCATTTTAAAAGTAGTGGCTCCTGTAATATTGGTAATTGGTAATTTAAATTCAACAAAATTATGATGTTCTAGTGCGAAAAAGAGAGTTAGCTTCTTTCAACTGAAGGATCTTCATTTATGAAATGTAACTCCAACTGTTCGGCTAGGTCTATGCCTTTACCTACGCTTTTTAGAGTAAAATGTTTAACTTCTTCGTTTTCATTTGTGCTTGATGACTTTGCCACCAAATCTACTTCATCAGTTTCTTCTTCCCCCAGTAATTCATGGATATCCTCGACATTCAAATCGTCAAAACCTGCCCTTCCTACCTAATTCCCAAACCGTGTTAAAGCGAAATCGTGCTATACGGGGGTTACTTTATATATATATATATATATATATATATATATATATATATATATATATATATATATATATATATATATATATATATATACTTTTCTCTTCATTGATTTATGAATGGTAAAAAATTTTTTTCGTAAATCATAATGATTACTGGGATTATTTAAGAACATTAAACAATAAAGAACTATTGTGGATCTTTTAAAACTCTTTCATAAGATACTAACAACCCTTTTAATTATTTGTTGGAAAACTCTTGTTTAAGTTGTTTTAGCCTAAGGTAGTTTTTTTTTTGGTGCTTTCGCTTGAAATGGTAGCAAATAAAGTCGGCCGGCAAAAGTTTTTTCATATCTTATCTCAGAGCTGGGTTAATCATGATGAAAAATAATTTATTTTTATACTAATGCCTTTTTTTCTAATGGTAGTATGAGAAGATAAAATGGATATTTATAAGTCATTAATGTATTAACAACTAACAGAAGATTTAGAGCTACAAAATCAAATACGGGTCCAGAACCAGCGTTTGGTATATCAGAACATGAACAGGAAAAGCAACAAATTGCCAGATGAGGGGCTTGGGAAGAAGTTATTAAATTTTCCAAAAGGGACAATGTTCATGTAACCAAGATACGGGAGCACAAGAAATCAAGGGGCCGCAGTGCCCATCAGGCACAATCGCCGACCCCTTCTATGTTTATGTAACTGTTATGTCAATTGCTAGTATAATAGTGACTTCATTGGTATAACACAACTAAAGACGAAACGAAAAGAATCGTATTTTTAGAAGTTACCAAAAGTATTCTTCGTATTTGCTGAACCATCCCAAGACGCGTTTCGCTGTATCATGGTTCAGCAAATACGAAGAACACTTTTCGTAACTAAAAATACGATTCTTTCCGTTTCGTCTTTAATTGTGTTATACCAGTAAGCTCGAGAAAGGTACGTTTCTGCAATAAGTGCCAGCCGTGCTATGCCGCTCTGCTTGAATAGGCTTAGTAAGTCGCCGACAGAGTGCAGTATAAGCATCTATTTACTACAGTTTTCTAATAGTGACTTGTTGTGTTATATGTACGCTAAAGACAATAATTGAACTCTACTTAGTCATATATTCAGTATTGATCATTTAAACATATTTAACAACTTGAAAAATATAATAATAATAATAATAGTTAAAATTGCAACTTAGCATTAATAAAATACTTGAAATACTTTTTGCATTATGATGTCACACGGAAAAAAAAAATTTGCAGCACATTCCAGAAGATAAACAAGAGGTTATGACTTTAATATCTACTGAGTGGTCCTGCATCTCTCTTCCAACCGGCTGAAAAACTCCCAGTCCTTCTCACTAATGTATGTTGAATAGCGATATCAATGTAGATGCAATATTTTTAGTATTCCGTACAGAACACTTAACATGTAGGCTGAAAAGTTTTTGGTCTGACACATAGATGTCGCTCTTTTCAAAAAAATCCATATAATTTTTAGGAAGTACCAACTTTGAAACGATACGTGTCAAAATTTTATAGCAATTCGACAATTAGTTTACAAGTTACAGTGGTTTTATTGACGCTACTTTTGATATTTTTCAAAGCAATTGAAAAAATCGAATTTCGTGTGTTGATTAAACACTGTTTTTGTTGGGAAAAAAATACCGTTCAAGAAAAGCAATGGCTTGATAAGTGTTACGGGGACTCTGCCCCTGGAAAATTACTCATCATTTACTGATGCTGAATTTAAACGCGGGCGTACAAATATAAATGATGCTGAACGCTCTGGACGCCCAAATGAGGTGGTTACACCGGAAAACATCAAAAAAATCCACAAAATTGTTTTGGATGACCGTAAGGGGAAATTGCGTGAGATAGCTCGCACGCTAAAGATATCAAAAGAACGTGTTGGTCATATTTTGCATGAATATTTGGGCATAAGAAAGCTCTGTTCGAAATGGGTACCGCATTTACTCACAGTGGATGAAAAAACAACAACGTGTTGATGATTCTGAGTGCTGTTTTGACCTATTTAAGCGCAGTAAAAAGGATTTTTTTCATGCGATATGTGACAATAGATGAAACATGAATCCACCACTACACATCGGAATCAAATCCGCAGTCAGCTGAGTGGACAGCAGCCGGTAAAAGCCGCCCAAAGCGACCAAAGACAAAGCAGTCGTCTGGGAAGGTTTTGGCCTCTATATTTTGGGGATGCGCATGGGATAATTTTCATCGACTGTGCTGAGAAGGGAAAAACCATCAAAAGTGCTCTTTCATTAAAACAATAAACCGTGTCACAAATCAGTGGTTACGATGGTAAAATTGAGGCTTGAATTGCTTTCTTATCCACCGTATTCTCCCAATTTAACCCCCAGCAACTATTATCTAATCGCTAACCTTAAAAAAATGCTCACGGGAAAGAAATTTGGCTCCAATGAAGAAGTTGGGGTCGAAACTGAGGCCTATTTTGAAGGTAAAGACAAGTTTTTCTACAAGAAAGGTACAGAAAATCGTTGGACTGATTGTGTCGCTCTTGAAGGAGACTATATTGATGAATAAAGTCGAATTTTGCAAAAAAAAAGTGTTTTAAGTCACTAGACCAAAAACTTTTCAGCCTACGTGTTATAAGATCAATTCGGTGTCTGTCCGTCTATCTGTTTGTCTGTTTGTCTGTCTGTCTGTCTGTCTCTCTGTCTGTCTGTCACACCCGATTTTCTCCAAAACTATTTGACATAGAGAGTTGAAATTTGGCACTGATATACGAATTGAGGTTTTAAAAAAAAAATTGTCATAAATGGAAAGATCATATATAAGTTTTATAACAAAACTATTTTCATTTTTTTTTTTCGTTATAATTAAAAAGTTATATCAAATTGAAAATAAATTTTTAACCTATTACCGAGTACGTGCGGAAAAAAACCGAGCGCGTCTGACCTCCCAATGTTTATTTTACCTCAACATCACAGACAGCTGATACGAGTGTTTTAGTTTTCAATATTCTTGTTATTATCATCAGTGTATTGATAAATTTATTGAAAATGTCTAATCTAAAAAGTTGTCGTGCCTGTTTCGTACTACCATATTTTGTACGAATACTACAAAAACAACTCCCGAAAAAATATTTTTACATGTGCCACAAGATGTTAAACCTCGAAATCAATGGTTCCAGGCAGCACGACGTATTTATCCTAAAACAACTTCAAATTTTTTCTATTATGAAGTTCACTTCGATGTAAGTATTTTAATATAATAATAATCGTTTTTGCGTTTAAGTTAAACATAATCCATACCCTTGTCACCGTAACTTGCACGTGACGCCCTACAGATAATTTAATTATATTTAATAAAAATATTTTGTTTCTTATTTACATTTACATTATTATTTTTCAAAAACTCACATTGATGCTTTAGCACCTCGATCAGCTGAATTGAACCGAATGTCATTTTTGGGAAAATCTGTAACCACAAAAATATCCACAGCAAGTTATATTATCAGAACTGGCCTTTATGAATCCTTTGTCACACATTACTGAATTACATTAGTAACGAACAATATTTTTTTTTTACACTAA
>CM032455.1:150746811-150768169 GCA_019049505.1 Pachyrhynchus sulphureomaculatus | reverse complement strand
ACAGACACACAGACAGAGAGACGTTGCATATTATATATATATTATATTCTTTGCTACATGATATTGTTTCATATTTAATGCTTTATTCACTTTTATCGTCACTGCTTATTCCTTATGTCACCTAACGTAATAAATATATCCTGTAACCTGGCCAGAGAACATATGTATGTTTTAACAAAAAAGCACGTAAATCGGATCAGTGGTTCTCCCAGTGATAAGCGCACTAACGGACAGACAGATAGACAGAGAGACGTCGCATTTTATATAAATTATAGATATTTTTTTGCTACATGATATTGTTCCATATTTAATGGTTTAGCATGTTTAAAAAAAAGCACGTAAATCGGATAAGTGGGCTCTTCAATGATAAGCTCACAAACGGACAAACAGACAGAGATACGTTGCATTTTATATATATTATAGATGTAATAAAATATATATCTATAACCTGGTCAGAGAACATATGTATGAATTTAAAAAGTCACGTAAATCGGATAAGTGGATCTCGAGGAATAAGCGCACTAACGGACAGACAGACAGACAGAGAGACGTTGCATTTTATATATATTCTAGATAGAAGATTATAGATAACCTAGCCAGAGAACAAATGTTATGAATTAAAAAAAAACACGTAAATCGGATAAGGGGTTCTCGTGTGATAAGCGTACTAACGGACACACACACAGACAGAGAGACGGTGCATTATTATATATATTATATTCTTTGCTACATGATATTGTTTCATATTTAATGCTTTTATTCACTATTATCGTCACTGCTTATTCCTTATGTCACCTAACGTAATAAAAATATATAAAAAAAAAAAAAAAATAAAAAGAATAATAAAAAAAAAAAAATAAGAAACCTGTAACCTGGCCAGAGAACATATGTATGTTTAACAAAAAACCACGTAAATCGGATCAGTGGTTCTCCAGTGATAAGCGCACTAACGGACAGACAGACAGACAGAGAGACGTCGCATTTTATATAAATTATAGATATTTTTTGCTACATGATATTGTTCCATATTTAATGGTTTAGCATGTTTAAAAAAAAAGCACGTAAATCGGATAAGTGATTCTTCAGTGATAAGCTCACAAACGGACAAACAGACAGATATACGTTGCATTTTATATATATTATAGATGTAATAAAATATATATCTATAACCTGGTCAGAGAACATATGTATGAATTTAAAAAGTCACGTAAATCGGATAAGTGGATCTCGAGGAATAAGCGCACTAACGGACAGACAGACAGACAGAGAGACGTTGCATTTTATATATATTCTAGATAGAAGATTATAGATAACCTAGCCAGAGAACAAATGTATGAATTAAAAAAAAACACGTAAATCGGATAAGGGGTTCTCGTGTGATAAGCGTACTAACGGACACACACACAGACAGAGAGACGGTGCATATTATATATATTATATTCTTTGCTACATGATATTGTTTCATATTTAATGCTTTATTCACTATTATCGTCACTGCTTATTCCTTATGTCACCTAACGTAATAAAATATATCCTGTAACCTGGCCAGAGAACATATGTAACATATGTTTAACAAAAAAGCACGCAAATCGGATCAGTGGTTCTCCAGTGATAAGCGCACTAACGGACAGACAGACAGACAGAGAGACGTCGCATATTATAGATATCTTTTGCTACATGATATTGTTCCCATATTTAATGGTTTAGCATGTTTAAAAAAAAACACGTAAATCGGATAAGTGGTTCTTCAATGATAAGCTCACAAACGGACAAACAGACAGAGATACGTTGCATTTTATATATATTATAGATGTAATAAAATATATATCTATAACCTGGTCAGAGAACATATGTATGAATTTAAAAAATCACGTAAATCGGATAAGTGGATCTCGAGGAATAAGCGCACTAACGGACAGACAGGCAGACAGAGAGACGTTGCATTTTATATATTATAGATATAGATTAGTATTATTATTATATAACCTGGCCAAAGAATATATGTATGAATTTTAAAAAAAGACACATAAATCGAATATGTGGTTTTCGCGTGATAAACGCACTAATGGACAGACAGACAGATAGAGAGACATTGCATTGTATATATATTATAGATATTCTCTGGTACATAATATTGTTCCATATTTAATGGTTTAGGCTGTACATTGCAAGGGAACGCGCTAGCGGCAAACTTTTTTCCGACTTCATTCACTATTTTACGTCACTACTCATTCCTTATGCTACCTATCGTAATAAAGTATAGCCTATAACCTGGCCAGAGAACATATGTATGTTTTTAAAAAAAAAGTACGTAAATCGGTTAAGTGGTTCTCCAGTGATAAGCGCACTAACGGACAGACAGACAGACAGAGTGACGTTGCATTTTATATATATTATAGATATTACTTAAAACAGTTAGTTTTTATTGTTGTGTATCTGTCTCCGTAAAGCCTTAATGCTAAAAGACAATTTTTTTCCGCCTCGCCCAGTATATAAACCATGTCAATTAATTCATTTTTGGGAAAATCCATAACTACTACCTTTATACGCGATTTATTACAACAAATTAAACTATTTTTACTTGCTTAGTAGGCATGTCAAAATTTGACAATGCCTACATTTTTGTTGATGTTATAGCGTAAGTGTAACGAGGGTAAAAATTGAAAAATTCAAAATAAATCGAAAACTATTAAAAATAGGTATACTTATAAAAGTTGGAGGGTTTTGTAAAATCAATAATATACAGGGTGCGTCATTTAAAAAATTTGAGATTTTTCAATTTAAAATAGTCGAAATGTATAAAATTTATTTTGAACACCTTGTAGGATCTAACTCAAATTTCTTTACATATATCTTTTTTTTCATCTCTATAGAACGCTCGTACCAATTATGAGTATTCCACCTTCAGAAACAATGACACTACTGGCAATTTTTTACAAAACTGAAAAACTAGTATTTTTTTAAAAAAAAAAATTGACCTATTAGAAAAACTACTAGGTCTAGGTATATATCATTATTAATAAAAAAGTTATACAATTTTACGCAGAATTCAAAAATAGTTTAGAAAATAGGATGTTCCATTTAAAAAACTTATGCTATATCGGCCATACTTTTTTGAAGTACCTTGTATTCTCAAAAATATAATTTAAACTGTGCACCTTAACATTCCCTAAAACTATTGTATTTAAAATTTTTTTTGTCATTCCCGAAACAACTGAGATAATGAACTTTACCCTATCGTTGACTCACCAGGTAGGTAATTTTAATAAATATTTTAAAAAACGACTTTTTAATTCGACACCTTACCAGGAAAAGTTTATTTGTTATTAGACAAAATACTTTCGGTCTTCCTAACTATTGCCTCCTTGTTCTTTTTGATGTCATCGTTGATCACTTAATTAAATATTTTTCGTCACAAAAGTCTATTCATCGTTCTTGATTAAAAAGTTTCTAATAAGATACCGGCAAAAACAATTTTAATTATTTGTTTGGAAACTCTTATTTAAGTTGTTTTAACCTAAGGCAGTTGTCTTTCTATATTGGAAGTTAGGAAGTGGAGAAAAGTAAAAGAAAAAATCCCTGAACAAAGTTTTTGTTTGGGTTAGGGCAGAGGGAGGTACCTCTTTTAGTAAATTTAATTTGTATGAATCCGCGGGATTTGAATTCGAGAGATCAGATTCTTTTAAATGAAGCTTAAAAAAAGTTTACAATATTTTGTTTTGGTAAAATTAAATGACTAGAGGGGAACAAATTGCATTTGTGTTTGGACAAACAAGACTTGGCTGTGTCTTTTTGCTGAAACTATTAATATAAGACTTTATCCACGACAGTGCGGGGGTTCGCATTCTGTATAATAGTCGGGAAATGGTAAATGATATCTTGAAAAACAAGTTCACAAAGATGTTCAGAAGACAAATACTAAAATAAATAATTTGACATCGTAAGATAAGCTGCAACATAGTTTACTCCAATCAGGAGCTAAATGAGAAAACAACAATTCGAGAAAATAGGATGTGCGAAAACACGGGAGCGTTTGGGTAAAGGAACGAACGACTTGATACTAGATTTGGCGTTTGAAATACCGCTACCCTCTAATAGTAAAGACTCAGATGTAATGTGTAAGGGAACCAGTTATTGTGATGTTGGGTACTCTAAAGATTAATTACGTAGATTAACTAGGGGCTATTTATAACGATCAACATAACTGAACAAAAATTTCTTAACCGTTTAAACTTTGATATAAATTTTTATATAATTATGTAATCCAATGTGACAAAAATAACTTTCAAAATATCTTTTTAGTGTCTCGTCACTTTGATGTCTTTCTGTCATACCTGATTTTCTCTGAAACTATTTGACATAGAAAGTTGAAATTTGGCACTAATATAGGAAATGGTGGCCCAATCTAGTTTTCACTTAAAAGGTTAGTTAAAGGGGGTGAAATTTTTTAGCAAGTCATTGAGTGAAGTTTCAAATGAAAGCTTGTAAAAACATGAGTTCAAAAATATATATAATGTAATACTTGCGCACACTTTTCCTTATATTATTTTTAAAAAATTGCCAAAAATCGCTGCCCCCCTCTTATCTCGAAAAGTACTGATCAATAAATTTTGAAAAAATTCTGGAATATTCTCCACAGAGTGTAGATTGAACGAAAATTATCACGAGTGCGTTACCTTTAATAATTTATCTAGTATCTAAAAAAAAAATTTCAAGGTCATCAGTTTTCAACAAAGTTCGGAAACAAACTTAGTTAGTTGGGGTGTATTTTATGAAGTCATTGATCATTTCATATCTCCGTAACAAGAATGTTTATTTTAAAAGCAATCAACGTACGGAACACGAAATGCGCAAGCCCTACTTGCACGTGGTAGGTTATTTAAAGTAGTCTCGCCATTGGTACGACACACTTAACTACAAAAGGCATAGTTAATAATTTCAATCAAATAATAATTAGTAAGAAATAAACAACTTAACTTTATAAGGTTTTACTTACTCCTAATAGTATGAGCAAGACTAAATACTTAAATTCTTGGTAGACTCTTTCAAACAACAACATCGGACGACATGGTAATGGATTTACGTACATTACTAACTGATTTATACACTTTTTACAAATATTACTTATGACTGAGAAACGTATAATACACAATTATATGTAATTTAATTGCTCATATTAATTTTTTTTTTTTTTCTGTAAAAACAAATATATATGTAAAATAGCTTAGAAAACTAAGGTTTTCCTATGATGTTTTTAAGTAGTTTTATATATATTTTTTTTATAGTGCATAATAATGGCTGTACGAAGAGACATATTTAGGATGCGTTTTTCTGCCTGATTTAGTGGGAGACCAATAAATGTATAAATGTTGTAGAAATTTATCGCTGTTGTAATAAAACGTTCGTATAAGGGTTGATCTATTTAATAAGCGAAAATAAATTAATCATCCGGTATGTAACTTTCTAATGCCATTTATGAGTACTAAAATTTATTGCGTTAATTAATAAAGGACGAAAATTTCACAGTACCTACATAAAAACCAACCCCCGTTGTGTTTTCCCAACGCGGGACTTAACCACTAAAATAAAAGACCGGAAACAAAGTGAGTTTCGGAAGATTTGTCGGTCACTTTTCCTTATATTGCTTTATCTTTTATACGAATAATTGGATTGTTACGGAGCAGGTCCTAAGGGTAAATTCTAATCTTTGATTTTTCAATTTATGATATATTGAACGATTCGGAGATGTAATTTAATCGAATATGAAAGAGTTGTTTTTATCTAGATATTATTCTTTTATTAAAAAACGTTTTGTCGGTTCGTCCAGATAACTATGTAGCCCAGTCGCCAGGGGTTTTAAGCTCTCATTAACAGGCTGCATTTTGGCACACAGGAAATTTTTTGGGCGTAGAATACGATAAAAAAAAAGTTTGCTAAAATTTGTTGCCCACAAAATAAAATTAAAAATTCAGTTTTTTTCGGTAATATCTTGATAAATAAAAACGGTATCGAAACACTAATAGCACCACGTAAAAGAGCGGGAAATTGAAAGTGTATAGATTTTTTTCCAAATTTTTTTTTTATTAGCCTTAGAATAGGGGATTCAAAAAGTGTAGCGCTCCAAACAGGTTCAAGCGCACCGCTCGAAGGTTACTTGTTTTCAGGGTGTAAAAAAAAACAAAGCTTTTTGAAGAGGAGACTTTCGGCTTTCCGATGATACTAATAGTTTTTATTTTTGTTGCTTTGTAATTTGTGAAACTTAAAACGAAATTTTTGTTTGCGTGATTTTAACGGGCATACAGTAAATTACAAATCTATAATATATATAAAAATGCAACGTCTTTCTGTCTGCCCGTTAGTGCGCTACGACCCATCTCAGTTCCAGGGAGCTTATGAATCATGGAAGAAACGATGGGAGAGGTGCATAGCAAACAAGGGGGAGTACTTCCAAGAAGACAAAAATTTATAAAGTGGTAAATACTGTAATAAAGATTGTATGACGAAAGTTCGGTGTTTGGCAGACCTCGTATTAATGGAGTTGCTTCTTACATATAGTGTTATAGGCCTTTTTGGGGTTTGAGAGTCGAAAAAGTTGAAAATTAAGCTATTTGTTTATTAGTTTCAATTTTAATGGGGAAGGGATTAAAGAGGTGGAGTAGTCAACTATCGTACGGCTTTTATTTAATATATTTTAACACGTAGGCTGAAAAGTTTTTGGCCTAGTTACTTAAAACATTTTTTTTTTTTTGCAAAATTCGACTTTATTCATCAACATAGTCTCCTTTTTTTATATCTTTCTTGAAGAAAGATTTGTCTGTGCTTTCAAAATAGGCCTCAGTTTCAGCGATAACTTCTTCATTGGAGCCAAATCGCTTTTCCGCGAGCAATTTTTTTAGCTCTACGAATATATAATAGTCGCTGGGGGCCAAATCTGGAGAATACGGTGGATGAGGAAGCAATTCGAACTTTATTTCATGCAATTTTGCCGTCATAACCATTGACTTGTGACACGGTGCATTGTTTTGATGAAATAGCACTTTTTTCTTGTTCATTTGGGGTCGTTTCTTTGCGATTTCTGCCTTCAAACGCACTAATAACTTTATATAATATTCGCTGTTGATGGTTTTTCCCTTTTCAGCATAGCCTATGAAAATTATTTCATGCGCATCCCAAAATAGAGGCCAAAACCTTCCCAGCCGACTGTTGTGTCTTTGGTAGCTTCGGGCGGCTTTCACCTGTTGCTGTCCATTCAGCGGACTGTCGATTTTGATTCTGGTGTATAGTGGTGGATCCATGGTTCCTCCATTGTCACATATCCCATGAAAAAATCTTTTTTATTGCACTTAAAAAGGTCCAAACAGCGCTCAGAATCATCAACATATTGTTGTTTTTGGTCCACTGTGAGCAAACGCGATACCCTTTTCGAACAGAGCTTTCTCATGTCCAAATGTTGATGTAAAATATGACCAACCCGTTCTTCTGATATTTTAAGGTATAGGTATCAGTTATCTCACGCAATTTCACTTTACGGTCATACAAAACAATTTTGTGGATTTTTTTATGTTTTCCGGTGTAACCACCTTATTTGGGCCTCTAGAGCGTTCAGCATCATTTGTGTCTGTACGACCGCGTTTAAATTCAGCATACCAGTAAATGAGAGTCCCCGTAATACTTATCGAGACATTGCTTTTCTTGAACGGTATTATTTCCCATCAAAAACAGTGTTTAATCAGCACACGAAATTCGATTTTTTTCCATTGTTTTGAAAATATCAGAAGTAGCGTCACGAAAACCACTGTAACTTGTAAACTAATAGTGGAAATGGCATGAAATTTTGACACGTATCGTTTAAAGTTTGGTACTTCCTAAAAATTGTATGGATTTTTTCAAAAGGGCGGCATCTATGTGTCAGACCAAAAACTTTTCAGCTCAAGTGTTATTATTATGGAAATTTTTTCAGTTGGTTGTGATATTGTATAAATTTTAAACATAATTATTTATTTACTATATATAAATATGGAACGTATAAGAGGTGAGAAGGGGAGTTAGAAGGATGATTTCGTGTTTGTTGTATTATAGGTATAATTAGTTTTTGGAGTCAAGAGAACACATTATTTTTCTGCTATATTGCATTAAGGGGTTTTGTCTAACTGCAATTTTTGAAAAAATCGATTTTTTTTTTGCTTAAATGTCGTATCATAGTGCTAAAAAACATATTATAGCTTTGTTTTAGACTGAATGTTCTTTTTAAGCTTCTAGTACTTAATTTCTGAACGAAATCGTAGCGCACGAAAAGGTGTTTATTTTGCACGCAGCCGGTTGGAGTGATTTGGCTAATACTTTCTTAAATTAAGTGTAGTTGGCATCATTACGTCTTTATTAATACATTAACTACCATGCCTGTTTTGCTCCATATTCTGTTTACGCCATACAATAGCATCTAGGCAACTGGAGAGGCTGACTCGCGATGCATAATGCAAAACAACACACACACACACACACACACACAGACACACACACACACACACAGGGATCGGTACGGCGGTGTAGCTTAAACAAAAAGTTGAACGCCGTCCGTAAAGACATGTTTGCTACGTTGCGTTGTTGCATTTTTCATTTAAGATCGTCCAAGAAAGAGGCTGAGGATCAAAATTGCGGCTTGAGAGGGCTACTTTATGATCCTGGGATTACAAAATGAAGGTAAAAAATTTGCATCCCAAAATTTTTAAAATTTCATTTTGAAATTTTAAACGGGTTTTTCTCGAAACTACGTTTTTTAAATCGATCTGCAGCATAATTCCAAAAATTTACATCCAATTAACTAGAGCTTTTAATTATAGCTTTTTAATAAGATTTTCCAGGAAAGTACCCACGATTAATAGGAATAATCAACTACTTTTTTTATAAACAAATAAAGGCCGATTTTAGGACAAAAATGAATTTTTTTTTCAAACTTCCACAATTTTTTGAAAAATTGATATTGTTCAATAATCGTGTATACTTTTCTCGCAAAACTAATATATATATATATATATATATATATATATATATATATATATATATATTATATATATATAAATATATATATATATATATATATATATATATATATATATATATATATATATATATAAAATATATATATATATATATATATATATATATATATATATATATATATATATATAATAAAAAAATTTGTTTGTTTGCTCTATATGGAGAATTAAAATTATTCTACTGCCGGCCGCAGAACACCTCCAAAAACAGATGCCTCTGTTCTGCGTGTTAGTGAACCGCCATTTTGTCCAATACCATAATATAAAAAATTAATTTATATATTTTATGCATATATTAAAACCTCAAAACAGATTTTTTTTCTTGCTTGTATAGTAGAGTGTAAAAAAAATCCCAAAAAGAGCCTATTTCTCCTGCCTATTAGGTAGATGTAACCCCTTAACAGTGGTAAAGGATGAAAGGGGAATCATTAAATATTGTATAGTGTCAATACTATTATAAAAATTTTGCCTGGATTTTGGTTGGGACATGTTAAAAATTTTAGCCTGTTATTTATAGTAAAGGAGTTTTAAGTAAAAAGAATGGGTAAAGGGTTGGTAACAAGAAACGAAATTGATTATGTTCTATCAAATAACAAGAATATTGTAATCGGCACGACGGTCCTGAATACGATAAGCATTGGCAATGACCATCGGATGCTCAGAGCAAAAATAAGAATAAATCTGAGGCTGGAGACACGTAGATTGATAACGCATACAAAGATAAAGTCATCAACAGAAATAATAAAGCAAAACACAGTCGAATATCAACAAGCACTGGACAATCATATAAAACATATAAACCATCAAACAGAACTTGATGAACTAAACGCACAAATAATCAACAGCCTACTCATGACTACAAAACAAATAACCACATTGAAAAAAGACAAAGTACAAAAATTAGGTAAAGAGAGACAAAATCCCAAGAAACAGAGAAGACTATTAAGAAATTATAATACCAATGACAGATTAGAATTGGCAGAAATAGACAAAAAAATAAAGAAAAAGATTAGAGAAGACGTCAGACAATACAGGAACTTGAAAATAGAAGAAACTCTGAAAGAGGGAAAAAGTTTGAAACACTTAAACAAACTAATGAATGAAGGGAGACACCAAATAATTAAACTTGTAAATAACGATAACCAAGAGATCGTACAAATCAAGGATATAAAGGAAGCTACAGAGAAATATTATCAAAACACTATATGACACGAAAATATCGCCGCCGCCAGGGAAAGAAGAAGGAAATAGAGCGATAGTACAAGAAAAAACAAATAAAATCAGAATTAAGAGAGGAATTAAACAAGGTGACTCGATAGCCCCAAGGCTGTTCACGTTGACTCTAGAAGACCTGTTGAAATCGTTAAAGTGGGAAAATAAAGGAAATAATGGACGGTAAACGATTAAATCACTTAAGGTTCGCAAATGATGTCACTCTGATCGCCAACACAGAAGAAGAATTACAAGAAATGCTCATGGAATTAAAGAACAAGTCTCGAGAAATAGGTCTACAAATAAACTTCACCATAACCAAATATTTGAACAACGAAAGTGAAGATAACAGACAGGAACTATTAATAGAAGATGAAAGAACAGGAAAGATACATATATATATATATATATATATATATATATATATATATATATATATATATATATCAATTGGTTTTATAACGTCTTCCGTCTTCCGATGCCTAATTTCCACTCCTCCCGGTTTCTCCATCCCTCCTCCTCCAGATCTCTCTCTAGTACTTCTTTGTTGATTCCTGCTCTCCAGCTTTGGCGTGGTCTTCCTCGCTTTCTTTTTCCATGAGGGTTCCCAATTTAAAATCTTTTTAGGTAGTCGGTTTTGTGACATTCTCTGTACATGTCCGTACCATACCAACTGTTGGGTTCTGATTTCGTCCACTATATCGTGCTTTATTTCTAAAGCTCGCCTTATCGTGTCATTTGGTATGCGGTCTTTTCTGGATTTTCTGGCTGCTCGTCTTCAGAAATCCATTTCTGTAACTTTTAGTATTTTTTCTGTTCTTTCCTTTAATGGCCACACCTGGAAGCTGTAAGTTATTATACTTTTCACTATTGAGTTGTAAATTCTCTTCTTATTTTCAATGGTTATGTTTTTGTCCCATAGTATACTATTAAGCATTGCAATCGCTTTTCTTCCTTGGATATTCCTCTCGAATATTGCTTCTTCCAGTGTTCCGTCCCTAGATATTCTCGTTCCCAAATACTTATAACTGGCACAGTGTTTGATGGTGTGTCCTGTGGCCAGTTTCAAGTCCTGCTGTTGTCCTCCGACGCACATGTACTCGGTATTTTTAATATTGACTTCTAGGCCCCATTTTTCATATTCCTCCATAAGTTTTCGTGTCATGTATTCCATATTATCGACTACCTGGTCATCTGCGAATGATAGCGTGTACAATGTAGTATCGTCATTCAGTGGTAATCCCATACTGCGGCATTTCCTTTTCCAGTTCTTCAGTGCACTCTCCAAATAGATTTTAAATAGCATTGGGGATATACAGCAGCCCTGTTTGAGAACCTTTGTGACCGGGAACCCTGTTGTTTTATACCATATTTGGTTTTCACACTACTTCTTGCGTCTTGGTATAAGGATTTTACGGCTTTAATTATTTCGGTGCTTACATTACTCTGTTGTAGTGTTTCCGACAATCTCATTAGGAGCACGCTGTCGTAGGCCTTTTTTAAATCAACAAACAAGACATGGTCTTCCTGATCAAATGCGGTTTTCTTTTCTAGGATTTGTGTCAGTGAGAAGAGATGGTCTAATTGTGGATCTTCCTGCTCTAAAGCCTGCCTGTTCTTCAGCTTCTACGTCCGCGTATTCCGTTTCTATTTTATTTTTAAGTATTTTTCCGTATATTCTGCTAATAGATCCTGTAACCGTTATTCCCCTATAGTTATCGCAATTATTTTTTTTGTCTCCCTTCTGATGAATTGTTGATATGTATGATATTTTCCATTCCTCAGGTACTTCTGATGTATTAATGCATCTTTGGAATAAGTTCCTCAAAGCGCTAAATAGCTTTTCAGTTCCGTATTTTACTATCTCTCCTGGGATGTTTCCTGGTCCTGGAGCTCTACCATTTTTTAGCGTTTTACATACTTCTTTAACTTCTGATGTTGTTATCCTTATTGGGGATCCTCGTATAACTATATTTGGGTTTCCATGTTGGGTACTTTTGAACTCTGGTCTATCTTCTGTTAGCATATTTGTAAAATATTGGTTCCATTTTTCTGGTGTTATTGGTGAGAAGATTTCTCTTTTCTGTTCTGTTCTCATATTTTTAAGAAATCTCCAGCTTTCTGTGCTTTTTCTTCCTCCTATGTAAGTGTTGAGTCTTGAGCATATCTTTTCCCATTGGTTGTTCTTTTTGTCACTAATCATTTTGCGTACTCTAGCTTGGGATTCTTTGTATTTTTACTTTGTCGTTTGTGCTCTTTGAACTTAAGTATTTGTGATAGCTTTTCCTTTTTTCTTCAATTTCGTATTTAATTTCTTTTCATCCCACCAATATGGTTTTTGCTGTTTTTCCCTTTTCTCTTGGTACCCTAATGCTTCCAGTGCGGCTGCGTGTAGGCATTCCTTTATATACTTATATTCTTCTTCTATATTGACAAATCCCGTGCGTTGTATCTTTTGGTCCAGTCTACTCTTGTATAGATTTCTGATACTTTCATTTTGTAAGCTGCCTGTATTATATCTTATTGTTGTTTCACTTGTTGTGTGCTGTGTACTTGTATCTTCCAGTTTGCTTTCCCGTGTTGTTCGTGAGATTATATTTCCTTTCACGAGGTAGTGGTCGCTGCCACATGAAGCCCCTCTTTGGACTCTTACATCTAGGAAGTTTAATCTAGATCTCTGACGTATTATCATATAGTCGATAATACTTTTTAAATCTCTTGTTGTTTGTCTCCACATATATTTATGAATATCCCTGTGCTGGTAGTGTCCGTTTAATATTGTAAGGTTGTTTTTGTTCACATATATCTATAATTCTTCTTCCGTTGTCGTTAGTAACTTCTTCGAAATATTTTCCTAGCACTTTATCGTGTTCTTTCCTTCCTATTCTTTCATTTAGATCACCCAAAAGTAGGAAAGATACAAAACATTCATATATTTAGGACGAAAAAATCGAAATATCAAAAAATAATTTAAGGGCTGACTTAGAAGAGTCTCGTTAGGATAATTTACGTTCGGAAAGTTACAATCTACATTTAAATTGGACATCCCAAATACAATAAAAGCCAGAGTATTCGATGAATATGTACTGCCGATATTAACATATGGCACTGAAACGTGGACTTTAAATAAAAGTATAATAAATAAATTCCAGGTAACCTAAAGAGTAAAGGAGAGGAAAATGCTCAATATTAGACTCCAAGATCGTATTCCTAACATCGAGATTCGAAGAAGATCAAAAGTGACAGCTGTAATACAACGAATATGTACATTAAGGTGGAAATTGGGCGTTGCATATCGCAAGGATAAATGATAACAGATGGAGGTAGAATGGAGGCCTAGAAAACACAAAAGATGCAAAGGTAGACCACAGACAAGGTGGACGGACAACATAAAAAGATTAGCAGGACACGATTGGATGCCAAAAAATACAACAAAGCTCGTTGGAGACAACTTGTAGAGGCTTAAGTCCGACTATGGATGGAATAAGCTAAAGATGATGATGATGATGATGTTGATGATGAAAGGTTGGAAGGGTGAGGGGGCGCATATAATATTTCATTGTTCTAACTTTTTTATTATTCCTAATTTTATCAAAAACGACATGTGAAACGGATTGAGTTCTCGTTACAACTTAAAATTTGTTAATGTTGATTATAATGAAAGTTTTAGAAATACACACAGTTAAATTGGCTGAAACTTACTCCTACAATTTTTTTGCTTTCTTTACGTTTTAGTGTTCTTAGATCGCGAATAATATGTGTTCCTATTTCTATCCGTCTGTCTATTCGACTATCAGCTGTCGGCCCGTTGGCATCATAACACCCGAACGAAATAATATTTTATTAATTGAAATAGGGATGAAAGCTATAGTATTTGAGCGATATCGTTTCAAGGAAAGAGAATAAAAGGAGAGGGTGTTAATATATTTTATAATTTTATTCACATTATGGAAATTTACTTTTTCTTTATTTAACAAGCCATATTCCGTAATACTTTTAGAACTATGTTTGCAAGAAGATATTGGGTAAATCACTTACCGATTTTTAATATAATTCTTGGTACAAATATACTTCAGTATCTTTATATAAATAATAATATTCGTTGTTTTAACGAAATAAAAAAATAACTGTTTTCTCAAAAACGAAGAGGAGGGTTACAGTAGATTATAAAAAATAGTAAGAAGATTATCATACCCTCTTATATACTTCAATAGTAAATTCATAAAAACAAGATGACAGACTTGATATCATTTACATTTATTGTTTTTACCTTTTTTTTTATTACCTTACCTTTTATACAAATAATTGAATTGTTAGAGAGCGGCTCCTGAGAGTAAATTCTGATCTCTGACTCTTTCAACTTATGAGATACTATTGAGCCATTGGGATAGGAAATATAATTGAATATAAGGGTAGTTTTTTTTCTCTGGATATTATTCTTTTATTGAAAAAAAAATTATATATTTTATACGGTAGCGAGCTAAGATTGTCGATCTTTATAAAAAATATTATTTCTTGTTCTGAAGTAACCCAAAAAAATAATTGGTTTTTGTAGATAATAAAAAAGGTAAAAAGTAAAGATATGAAGGACCTTCGGCGATGTTTTATTTCTTTCATTCACTAATAAGAATATATCGTAGAGCAGAAACTTTCATGGCTTTAGTTAGATGAGAAATCATGCAATAAGTGAGCGGTATATATTTCTTTTTAGAGCATTGGGCAATTTTTCTATATCTCCTGTGTTTAAATCCCGCTCTTTCTCTACCCAATATTAGTGAAAAAACACTTCCTCAATTCATCTCTAGCTGTTGCTACCTGGTGCTAAGTGCTCTTTAATCACTTTGTTAGTGCCATCATACCAGAGACCGTCCCGAATTACTTTTTAGTGTTACGGGATCACTTCGGTGTCTGTCACACCCGACTTTCTACGAAATTACTTGACATAGGTAGTTACAAAGCGGTATAGTTTTGAAAGTTAAATTTTGACTTAAGGGATTAGATTGTACGGGGAAGTGAAAAAAAAGAATGTTTTTCTAAGATCGTCGAGTAGGATGTCAAACGAAAGCTTGTGAAAATACGTGTTCAAAAATATGTATGGTGTAATGCTCGCGTAAATTTTTCTTTGTATTACTTCTAAAAATGGCCCAATCAGCCCCAATCTCAAAAAGTTCTACTCAGTATATGTCACCATTATACCAAACACTTTATTTTTGCGCTCGACGCGCGTTTCGCCAACCATGTTAGCTTCATCAGGAGCCATGATTGACTAAAGCTAAACTACAAATCTACCCTATTTATACTTAGTCTAACACCTGAATTATTCACGTGGAACCAATAGCATAGGCGAGGCCATCAGTTCCGGTGAAGTAACCAGTAGAGGGGACTATAGGCTCTCTGTCTTTATTGAAACTACTTTTACATTTTATAATTTGCATACTTTCGTATGTGTTCAACAATCTCCTATCAGATACATTTTTTAATTAATCTTAGATTATTTAATGTTACAGTATGATCAGCTTCAAAGGCATGTTCGGCAATGCTAGACTTTTCTATTCTACTGTATTTTAAAAGTGCTAAATGTTCTTAAAAACGAATTTTAATTGACCTTTTAGTTTGCCAAACATGCTTTTTATCGCAATCATTACAACTAATTTCATAAATTCCACTTTTCTCACAATTAGGAATCTTACCTTTGGGATTTCCTAAGCTATTCCTTAGATTGTCTGATGACTTATAGACTAAAGTGAGGCCTACCTTATTAAATACCTTATTGAGTCCCCTGCTATATTTCTGATTATATGGCATGGAGACATACTTGGTCTTATTTTCTTCGCGTGGAGAAAAGGTATAATTCTGAATATTTAACCTGAACTTATATGCATTTGTTAACTTGTTTATTAAGTCATCGTCATAACCATTAATTTCTAGTTATATAGTAATACGATTCCTTTCATTATTGAAGTTCACTCTATTCAGGGGAAAAGTGATCAAACGATGAACCAAAAAGATGTAATGCGGCTAATTTATGGTGACCGGAACTGACGGCATCGCCTATGTCATTAGTACCGCCTGAGTAATTCAGGTGTTAGGCTAAGTATAAATAGGGTAGATTTGTAGTTTAGCTTTAGTCAATCATCGCTCCTGATGAAGCTAACAAGTGTAGTGGTGATATATGCTGAGTAGTGTCATTGTGCCAAAGATTCTACATTCCCAATATAATCGAAAAGTACTGATCAAAAAATTTTGAAAAAAAAAAAAGTTCTGGAATATTCTCCATAAAGTCTATATTGCGCGAAAATTATCACGAGTGCATTACGTTTTGATCATCTATCTGGTATTAAAAAAAAACTATGTGTCTGGGGGTTTTTCCGTGAAAAGTTCGTGAAATTAAACTGGACTAAAAGCTACAAAATATTATTCGGTGCAATCAGGAATGTACTCATATACTTGTCAGAATATTACTGCTTTAAGCATTTGTTTTTTAAAGGCAATCACGATACGAAACACTAATTGAGCAAGTCCAGCTTGTACTTGACCGTTTTTTTTCTTCTTATGTTTTTTTCATATCCACGATTTCGGTATGTTTTCTAATCCATCCTATAGACTTTTTGTTCTTAGGCGTTATATTTAGGATTGCTCTCTCCATGTGGCATTGTATGATTGCATCTTACATATTGGTTCGTTTGTCATTGCTTAGGTATCCGTCCCATACAATAGGAGCAGGATAACACATTGATTTAATATTTTTGTTTTGATTTAAATTCTTCGGTTATTATACTATACTTAAATAAAATAGTTAAAAGAGTTTGAGCGTAGAGAGCGTTGTTTATTGGCTATGTATACTATTCTCTACAAGAAGATCACCACTAAATATTCCTCCTGTAGAGGTGCATGCTAGAAATACACTTTGCGCTGACACATCACATCCGTATGCGATTCAGCTTGCCACTTCTCCTACAACCCTTTTCAAGTAGCTTTTTATATGTGTATGCCTCTATCGCCCTGGAATGATATTTCCGACCGAGACTGAGATTCAAGACCAACGTGAATAGCTTTTTTCGCACGCCTGTCGCTCCTGTAACTCTCAAGGGACTTTCCTGCCGCAAGTGTGCTATGCCTATTAAAAAAAACCGGCCAAGTGCAAGTCGGACTTGCGCAGTTAATATTCTGTAAGGGGATTGCTTTTAAAATAAAATAAAATGCTTACCTACAATTAGGTCCCTAACCTATATATATATATTTATATATATATATATATATATATATATATATATATATATATATATATATATATATATGTATATGTATATGTATATGTATATGTGTATATATATATATATATATATATATATATATATATATATATATATATATATATATAACACGTAGGCTGAAAAGTTTTTAGTATGACACATAGATGTCGCCCTTTTCAAAAAATCTATATGATTTTTAGGAAGTACTAATCTTCAGACGATATGTATCAAAATTTTATGACATTGTAGCTTATGAAAAGGTGGGTTTAATTGCGCCCCACGTACACTGCGTCATTTTTGTATGATGTGAAAAAAGTGTTCTCAGTTTGAGGCATCTTTTTTTTGTACCCTGTGAGAAGTTGTTTGTCCCACGCTTGAGCGCAATTTTGTAACCTTTGAACTTACCCGCTTTAATTTCTGATACTGAATTGAGTGAACCCTGATTTTAAAAGAACTAAAGAAATTAAACACACACTAGCTCAGTTTTCCTTGGTAGAGAGATATGGGTAAGAGATAATTTTCTTACGTCTTTTTGGAATTAATTTCTATTTTTTTTTTAAAAGGCTTTAGCTGTACCAAATTTTTGGGCACCATCCATTTTAAAATAGAAAGGATCTAACTTCAGCTAAAAAAATGGAAAAAAATGCTGAAAGGAAAGTATTGTTGGTAAACAAAAAAAAAATCAGTTTGGTACAGCCGTTCTTGCCCTGAAAAGTAGGATAGGTATTCAGTGAGACACTAGCTTTAATCAACAAAAAAAAGAATTTATTCATGTATTTTAAAATAAAAAGTTCTAACCTTACAGTTTTACAAAAAAAAATTCTAGCCTATCTAGTAGTTGTTACTTTTAAATTTTAAACTATTATAACCCCCGAAGAAGAAAAGTCGTGCTTTACACTTCACTTTTTAGTCTGTTTTGTAGTTAAGGCACTACTCCGGGATAAGTCTATTGAAGGAAGTTTTGTTGACTTACTGTTCTTATTCCTGTTTTGATGGGACTACGCCCGATTTCACACTTTTTCTTAGCAAACACTTAGAAAGCCCACTACGGCTTTTATTTAGGAAAAAAAAACTGGTACTTTTACTTAGCGGCTCTGATGAAAATTAGCCTACTTCGGCTAGATGGAAAATAGCCTCTCGGCTAGACGGTACTGCCTGGCTGCGGCTAGATGGAAAACAGCCTGGCAGCGGCTTGATGGTACTGCCTGGTTGCGGCTAGATGGAAAAAAACCACGATTCAAGCTCTGCTGAGCCTTAAATAATCGGGGGCGACTTTTGCCTGTAATATCACGACGCTCCAATCAAAACTGCGGATCAAACATTTTCACCAATCGCGGCGTAGCGAGAGGTTCGGTCAGGAACCCGCACAACACAATATATACCGAACGTCTTGGAATCTCTGTTTAATATACCGTTCGATACAAAAATAAAAATAAGTACAATTTGAAATGGAAAAATCAGTAACATTACATGGTCTTAAAATCTAGGAAAAATGAATGTTTACATTTTCACCCCCTTCCAAAAAGAAATAGACTACACTAGTCTATTAAACTTAGGCTACTTATGAAAAGGGTACAAAGTGGTACACTATCACTTAATACTACGGTCAGAACTTAAAACAAAATTACAAACTTCGGACCTTACTACTAGAATTAATCCAATTAAGCACTAATGTTAAGTACAATGAAAACCAAATGAAGATCGTTGCATGTACACAAGAATCTTATAACTAGACTTAACTTAATTAAGCACTAAGGTTGAGTACATCAAAAAGTAAATAAAAATCCTTGCATGAACATAAGAAATACCTGTTCAAAGTAACAATCGCGGTCTTCTTATATAAAAGAATCAGCTCTGTTATTGTTACCAAAACAAAAAAAAAAATTAACTTTGTCTAGACTCTTGTCTAAATCAAAAAAAAAAATGAACTGAAATAAAATATGAACACCCCCCTTAAAATATTTTAAGGATTGTCTGAAAATTTTGCTATTTCAGCAAAAGAAATTTATAAAAATTCTTAAAATAAAGAAAAATAAAAAACTGATTCTAGTGCAAACACTTACACTAAAAAGAAAAAGTCTTGTCAGACCATTTAGCACAAAGCCAAAAAAAAATATATCTGGATAAAATATCCAGACAAACGCTCGGGAAAAAAAAAAAAATCGCTATCAATGCTTTAGCTCATCGCTAAGAGAACATTCCAAATCTAGTACCACTACTAGTCGCACTCGGAAAATAATCGCACTCTATCGCGCAATGTCGACGTCCTAAGACATCTAGACATGCTAAAATCGCTAGGGGGAGCAAAACGCTCTTGTTGATCGCCAGATAATCGCACTCTATAACGCAATGTCGACGTCCTAAGACATCCAGACATGCTAAAGTCGCCAGGGAAAACGCTCTGGTTGATCGCCAGAAAACATGTCAGCTCATCGCCAACAAAACACTCTGGTATATCGCCAGAAAAAAACTCGGCTCCTCGCCAAGAAAACACTCTGGCATATCGTCAGAAAAAAGCCTCAGCTCCTCGCCAAGAAAACACTCTGTAAGTAGTCCTCGACTACACAAAGTCTGCGTTCTAAAAGAACAATCTCGCCATTAACATAGTGAGCAAGTCTATAAAAGCTAACAATATCACTATAGGCACGGTGAATAGCTCTAAAAGCTAAAATTCAACCCTAAACACAGTGAATAGCTATAAAAGCTAAAATTCACCAAACTGAATGATCCTGCTCCAAAAAGCAATGTTCACTAAGAACAGAATGATTAGTCCGCGCGCAACTAACATTCCAGGAAACAATTCCCAACATAACTATATGAGACAGCAAGTCTCGAAATAAGGACCTCCCTAAAGTCATAATCCTATATATAGGAGTCCATAAACAAAACGACTCAAAATCTCGCATTTTGATGCACATGCCCTCAGGCAACCAACATACACCCGAAATATATACAGAAATATATACAGAAATACATACAGGAGTTCAAAACCCAACTCTTGGTTATGATAACTCCATAACGGAGCTTGGTGAAAGCTCTTAGCAAAAGCTAATCAAATCTTCGGCACATCGCATCAAAGTGACAAATCTGCCCTAGAAACATGAGCCGGAAAAAACGCCCTCCGTCATTCTTCAGGGTGGCTACTCTGAGATATAAAACTTAACCAGCATTGCGCCTCTTCAAGTTGCATGAACGAACCCTCGTGTACTGGTCTCGCCCTAGAACAAACAACGAAAAACATTCAATCTATCCCACATAACAGGAGACAAACACCTCACCACGATATACTGAATGGTGGAGACATTAATAATAAAGAATTGGTGACCTGGTGTCCACCAACAAAAGGGAGTAGATTATAGCATTCCACTAAACTGAAACGGTGTCTACCACACCACCATAAGTCAAAAAAATTTATCAATAGGGTCGTTTCCGAAAGAAGGATCCGAATCACACTACTGCCAACAGCCTGTCACCACTAATGTGTTAAGGCTAATTGGAGCTGAGGTCGACTACAGTAGTTAGGCTCTCCTTTGGTTCAAATAGAAATAACCATTGGGTAACAAAACCCCCCTAAAGGTCCCAAAGGTCAAACGTTCACCCCCCATAGACTAGCCCTTCCAATCAGTCTGTTCCTCAGGGTAGACTAACTCCCTGCCAAACGTCGTAACGGCATCTGTTAGCACCGGTGCATCACAGCCTGTAAAAACAGATAACTCATGGGATACAAACCTAAAAGGTTTACTAAGGTTGACATTAACCAAGCTTCTAACGAAATTTTAAAAAACGAAAATGAGCTTAAAAAGCTACATGAAGCAAAAAAATTTCTCTATTTTTCGG
>CM032455.1:150731579-150746711 GCA_019049505.1 Pachyrhynchus sulphureomaculatus | reverse complement strand
TAGCGAGAGGTTCGGTCAGGAACCCGCACAAACACAATATATACCGAACGTCTTGGAATCTCTGTTTAATATACCGTTCGATACAAAATAAAATAAGTACAATTTGAAATGGAAAAATCAGTAACATTACATGGTCTTAAAATCTAGGAAAAATGAATGTTACATTTACCCCCTTCCAAAAAGAAATAGACTACACTAGTCTATTAAACTTAGGCTACTTATGAAAAGGGTACAAAGTGGTACACTATCACTTAATACTACGGTCAGAACTTAAAACAAATTTACAAACTTCGGACCTTACTACTAGAATTAATCCAATTAAGCACTAATGTTAAGTACAATGAAAAACCAAATGAAGATCGTTGCATGTACACAAGAATCTTATAACTAGACTTAACTTAATTAAGCACTAAGGTTGAGTACATCAAAAGTAAATAAAAATCCTTGCATGAACATAAGAATACCTGTTCAAAGTAACAATCGCGGTCTTCTTATATAAAAGAATCAGCTCTGTTATTGTTACCAAAACAAAAAAAAATTTAACTTTGTCTAGACTCTTGTCTAAATCAAAAAAAAAATGAACTGAAATAAAATATGAACACACCCCCCCCTTAAAATATTTTAAGGATTGTCTGAAAAATTTTCTATTTCAGCAAAAGAAATTTATAAAAAATTCTTAAATAAAGAAAAATAAAAAACTGATTCTAGTGCAAACACTTACACTAAAAAGAAAAAGTCTTGTCAGACCATTTAGCACAAAAGCCAAAAAAAAAATATATCTGGATAAAATATCCAGACAAACGCTCGGGAAAAAATCGCTATCAATGCTTTAGCTCATCGCTAAGAGAAACATTCCAAATCTAGTACCACTACTAGTCGCACTCGGAAAATAATCGCACTCTATCGCGCAATGTCGACGTCCTAAGACATCTAGACATGCTAAAAAATCGCTAGGGAAAAAAAACGCTCTTGTTGATCGCCAGATAATCGCACTCTATAACGCAATGTCGACGTCCTAAGACATCCAGACATGCTAAAGTCGCCAGGGAAAACGCTCTGGTTGATCGCCAGAAAAACATGTCAGCTCATCGCCAACAAAAACACTCTGGTATATCGCCAGAAAAAAAACTCGGCTCCTCGCCAAGAAAACACTCTGGCATATCGTCAGAAAAAAAGCCTCAGCTCCTCGCCAAAGGAAAACACACTCTGTAAGTAGTCCTCGACTACACCAAAGTCTGCGTTCTAAAAAGAACAATCTCGCCATTAACATAGTGAGCAGCTATAAAAGCTAACAATATCACTATAGGCACGGTGAATAGCTCTAAAAGCTAAAATTCACCCTAAACACAGTGAATAGCTATAAAAGCTAAAATTCACCAAACTGAATGATCCTGCTCCAAAAAGCAATGTTCACTAAGAACAGAATGATTAGTCCGCGCGCAACTAACATTCCAGGAAACATTCCCAACATAACTATATGAGACAGCAGTCTCGAAATAGGACCTCCCTAAAGTCATAATCCTATATATAGGAGTCCATAAACAAAAACGACTCAAAATCTCGCATTTTGAGCACATGCCCCTCAGGCAACCAACATACACCGAAATATATACAGAAAATATATACAGAAATTACATACAGGAGTTCAAATCCCAGACTCTTGGTTATGATAACTCCATACGGAGCTTGGTGAAAGCTCTTAGCAAAAGCTAATCAAATCTTCGGCACATCGCATCAAAGTGACAAATCTGCCTAGAAACATGAGCCGGAAAAAAACGCCCTCCGTCATTCTTCAGGGTGGCTACTCTGAGATATAAAAACTTAACCAGCATTGCGCCTCTTCAAGTTGCATGAAGAACCCTCGTGTAATGGTCTCGCCCTAGAACAACAACGAAAAAAAACATTCAATCTATCCCACATAACAGGAGACAAACACCTCACCCACGATATACTGAATGGTGGAGACAATAAAATACAGAATTGGTGACCCTGGTGTCCACCAACAAAAGGGAGTAGATTATAGCATCCACTAAACTGAAACGGTGTCTACCACACACCACCATAAGTCAAAAAAATTTAATCAATAGGGTGTTCCGAAACACACTACTGCCAACAGCCTGTCACCACTAATAGGCTAATTGGAGCTGAGGTCGACTACAGTAGTTAGGCTCTCCTTTGGTTCAAATAGAAATAACCATTGGGTAACAAAACCCCTAAAGGTCCCCAAAGGTCAAACGTTCACCCCCCATAGACTACCCTTCCAATCAGTCTGTTCCTCAGGTAGACTAACTCCCTGCCAAACGTCGTAACGGCATCTGTTAGCACCCGGTGCATCACAGCCTGTAAAAAAACAGATAACTCATGGGATACAACCTAAAAGGTTTACAAGGTTGACTTAACCAAGCTTCTAACGAAATTTTAAAAAAACGAAAATGAGCTTAAAAAAGCTACATGAAGCAAAAATTTCTCTATTTTTCGGTGGCAACGCAACAAAACTTTTGAAGACGACAAGAGCTTTTCCAGCTTAATCAGAAACAAGAAGAAAACATCGTTGACAGCTAAAATATTCGATCATGGTGTTTTAATCGTCTCCCTAGACAATAGCCTCTAGAAGAAAACTGCTACAGGTATCAGGCATAATAACCGTTTTCTGTCAGCCCAAACTTCTAGATTACCTCTTGGAAATCTAAAAATTCGGTTAGGAATCTTCCTTCACTGCGCTTAGCCTCTCTTGACAAGGTTCTCATCTCGGTATCAGATTTTGATCATTTCTTTGTGATGAAACGACTGTCTTACTCTGCTCTCATCTCTTGTAAATGATCAGCCTTTAGTTCTCCTGCAGGGCTTCAATTTCCTATCAATCTGATAGTAAACCGAAAAAAAACTCAACATACGCCTATGAGTCCATGCAAAAAAAATTTTAAAAAAATTAGTGACTCAAAGGTAACGTTTTAAACGGCTCTGAAAAAAATAGAAAATACCCTTAGTTTGTCAATTCAGAAGAAGATCTAAATCAAAATAATCCAAGTCTTAGACTTACAGGATAAACCAAAATCAATTTACTCTTAATTGCACCCAACATATACCATTAAGGTAATAAAAATACACCCCACTCGGGTAACAAACTTTGAAATTGCTCTTAAAAAAATTTTTGACTCTCAACATCATACCACGCGAGCTCCATCTTGCGCTTGTCCAAACTCAAGATCACTTTGGATTGCCTCTAATCAAAATTTCGCTTCCAAGTGTCAAGAACTGGATATTATTTGGGGTCATAAGCAAATCAAATCCCGCGACCACCGACATACCAGTCTTATGATATATCCTGAGTGTGACTCTTTCGCAAGCTCGCAACAGCTGAGTCGATGTTAAACATCAACTACAATCAACCTAAGTTTGGATATGATCAGTACCAAAACCTTAGCAAAAACTATAAAAGTAAGCTATCCTCAGCTCAACTTTTATAACAGTCAAAAAAAAAAAAAAAGAGGTCGTCACCTCTACAGAGCAACATCAAAAAAAAATAAAGTAAAGCAATTAAGATAATGTAAATATAAATTTATTCTTCTTCTGACAAACTTTCATTAGGGTTAGGTTCATTGAATGGTTTTAAGTCTTTAATATGCCATCGTCCTACTTTAGTCCCATCTAAATTAACTAAAACATAAACTAGATCTGAAATCTTTTCTCTTATCACGCAATGCACATACTTAGGTACCAACTTAGATGTGAATTTATCAGCTGCACTGGAAAGAATTTTATTTTTTCGCCAAACGTGATCACCTATATTAAAGGCAAAATCCCTTTTTCTAAGGTTGTAAGACTTACTGTTCCGTTCATAAGCCTTATGTATCCTACTACGCACGTCGGTGAAAATATCTTTTAAACCCTTTAAATTTTCGGCGTACGCACCCCTGTTACCCGGAATTATTTCGCTGTCAACATTGACATCCAAATCTAAGTTTTTATAATATGATCCAGATAGAGGTATATGTCTGCCGTAAACTAAGAAAGACGGTGTGAACCCTGTTACTTCGTGTCTTGCGGTATTTATCGCTTGTTGGATTTTGGAAATATTGCTATCCCAAGTGTCATGTGAATCCACGTAACTTCTTAAAGCGGTCCCGACAGTTCGGTTATTACGTTCCACAAAATTACATTGGGGAGAGTACACGGGATTAAAACGGATGTTTAAAACCATAAGTTTCACTTAAGCTCTTAAAACTTTTAGAGGTAAAACTGGGTACCGTTATCGCATATTAAGAGCGATGGAACACCGTGGATTAGAAAGACATTATTTTTCAAAATTCTCTCTATATATCCAGCTTTAGAGCTTTTCAAAGGAAATAGCATGGTATACTTTGTAAACCAGCAAGCAACCACGAGAAGCCATTTATTTCCCTTTTTTGAACGTGGGAATGGGCCTCCTACTAGATCAGCTGCTATGACTTGAAAAGGGTAATTAACCGTTTTCTCTTTTCCCATCAGTCCCATAGGTAGTGTATTTGGAGATTTCTGCGCTCCACATACTTCACAAGTCCTCACAAACTTTACGATGTCAAAACGCATTTTTGGCAATAATACTGTTCCTGAACCCTGTGAAGAGTTTTATAAAAGCCAAAATGACCAGAAGTAGGAGGAGTGTGACACATGTCTATAACTTCCTCTCTCTGTGGTTTAGGAACTAGTATTTTCCACTCGGGTACATTAACTTTTAAAGGCAACTGGTTTGGGATAAAAATTTGTACACGAAATCATTTTTCCCACCTTTCACTGCGGAAAATTTTGAGGAAATTTCTTTAATTTGCTGCCGTAAATTGTCGTACCATGGATCAATGCGATCTACATCAACTGTATCGATTCTTACGCCAAACCGTGCATTAAGACTGTTTTCGTCCGCTATATGATCTGGGATTCTTGACAAAGCGTCAGGAATAACATTGTGGACTCCTTTTCTATGAATTAAAGTAAATGTGTGTTGTCTCAGCCTAATCGCCCAACGCGCTAGTTTGCCACTAGGGTTTTTAATAGAATTAAGCCACAATAAACTATAATGATCTGTTATGACCGTGAAAGGAACACCTTCGATGTAAGGTCGAAACTTTTCGATGTTAAAGAGTACGGCTAAACATTCTTTTTCAACAACCCGAATAGTTACGTTCAGCCTTTGATAAAGTTCTACTGGCATACGCTATCACTCTTTCCTCACCATTGATTTTCTGTGTTAGGACGCCCCCTAAACCGGTATTAGAAGCATACTAGAAATATAAAACTGTTGGGAAAAGTCTGGTTGGGATAAAATTGGAGCTGAAACCAATAGCTCTTTAATCTTTATAAAAGATCTTTCTGCTGCGTTTGTCCAATCTATCGATTGTCCTTTTTTTCGTCCTTTCAAAAGATCATTAGTAGGCGACAACAAGGTAGAAAAATTCTCGATAAAACGTCTATACCATGAACACATTCCTACGAAACGCTTAACTTCCGTAGTATTAGTAGGTCTCGCATAATTAACCATGCTAGCTACTTTATCCGGATCGGTACGCAAGGAATTTGAGCCTACAATATAGCCTAAAAACTTTAGAGAAGTTTTGAAAAAAAAATCACATTTGCTCAAATTTATCGTCAGTCCGGCCTCTTTCAATTTATTTTTTACTTCTTTAGGTAAGCGTATATGCGATTCGAAGTCTTCCGATGTTACTAAAATATCATCGAGATAGGTAAAAAATATATGTGGCTCATATTTCGGACCAAATATAGCGTCCACTAAACGTTGCTGAGTTTGAGCAGCGTTCTTTAGACCAAACGGCATAGTGACGAACTGAAATAGACCTCGGCCTACTACTGCAAAAGCGGTCTTTTCCTTAGAGGATTTGTCTAAAGGAATTTGCCAGAAAGCCTTTCTAAGGTCTATCGAGGATACATACTTAGCATTCCTGAGTGATGTCAAAATTCTGTCGATGCTCGGTAATGGATAGTTATCAAATTTGCTGACCTCGTTGAGCTTTCTACCGTCAAAAGCATAGACGATATCACTCCGAGTTTCAACATTTCGTCTAACTCCTTACAAAATTCTGTCGATGTTCGGTAATGGATAGTTATCAAATTTGCTGACCTCGTTGAGCTTTCTTCCTTCGTCAAAGCATAGACGATTTCACTCCGAGTTTCAACATTTCGTCTAACTCCTTATTCAATACTTTTGACATGTTCGGAGACATGGCGAAGAGCCTTGTCTTTACAGGACTGGCATCAGCTGTATCTATAGACATGTTGATTTTATTCGTTCGGCCTAACCTATCTTTACTACTTATTTCATTGAAAGAGCTTATTACTTTTTCTGCTTTTAAGCGTTTCCGTCCGCGAGAGATCTTCTAGGGTACATAGACGCGAGAAAAGGTTTTCTAAAGAGCTTTCTGAATAACCATCTTTATAACTTGTTTGAGATTTGACTTCTAGGGACTGTGGATACCACGAATTATTTTTAAAGTTTTTACTAGAATTCCGAATTTTTGTGCAAAATCACATCCTAAAACCAAAGTATGTGATAGAGAAGGTACTACTAGAAGCAGAGATTACTAAACAATTGACCATTGCAGACTAGCGGCAACTCAACCGTACCTAAAACTTTTAGACGGCTGCTATCTGCAGTGGTAACACTTCTATTTTTGACGTGGCATATTCTTATACTTAAACGACTTAAAATTTTAATACCATTCTGACCTATAACGGAGGCATTTGCACCGGAGTCAAATAAAGCCGAAAAAAAAGAACATGGGACACCTAATAGATTTATCTCGATATGCGGTCTGTTATCTGAATATTTATGCACGAATAAAGGAGACATGTGACCATTTGGAGAAGCAGGAGTTTTAACTTGAGGAGAATTTTTATTAGACTAAAAAAAATCAGAAACTTTTTGTAACTACTTAGTCCAATCTGATCTATTGGAATATTTCTTTACTTAAGATCCTCGTTAGAATCTTTCTTTTATCCGCGACCGGATGTTCTGAGAAAGTACGACGGATTTTCAGTTCATAGTCTAATTCATTTTCCAGTAGGTGATTGACTTTAAAATTGAAAACTTCCATGATAAATTCAGATTATAAAATTTAAAAGAATCGTTTTAAAAAAAATCGTAAAAATAATTATTTCTCCTGTGCTCCCAATAGTCAAAATAAAAAATATGTTAAAGGCACTTAAAATATGTAAACTTCTTTACTAAACATTAAAAAAATCTTCGACAATTTCAAAAAAAATGCTTTCTAAGTATTTTAAGTTTTGCCTTGTATTAAAATCCTTTTACCAAATATGTTAAGAAATTTCTCAACAAAACAAAAATCTCCAAATACCGTTTCGTATCAGCAAAGTATTTTTAATATTCATGCAAAACAATTGGTGAAAAAAAACGTATAGTTTTTTGTTCGGTTAACCGCAAAATAAATCAAAACACTGTAAAAAATTAAAGTAAACCAGCACATCTGCTAATCTGAACTATAAAGCTAGCTTTTAAAGAAAAAAGTAGGAATCTCTTATCTTAGAGTCAATTAACAAAATTCAAATATCTATATCAGATAAATTGAAATAAATAAATTCTACAAATTTCCTGCTTTTGTCTTACTGCTATAGTGTAGTTTCGTTTAATAAAATATTATGAAATAAAAATATCTGCAAAGTTAGAGCTTTTATTTTGTTCGAAAGCTAGTACACTGAACCCTTTTTTTAAAAAATAAAATTCCAAAAGCCCCGCGTTGACAGCGCTATTTTGTAGCTTATTAAAAGGTGTTTAATTGCGCCCCACGTACACTGCGTCATTTTGTATGATGTGAAAAAGTGTTCTCTCAGTTTGAGGCATCTTTTTTTGTACCCTGTGAGAAGTTGTTTGTCCCACGCTTGAGCGCAATTTTGTAACCTTTGAACTTACCCGCTTTAATTTCTGATACTGAATTGAGTGAACCCTGATTTTAAAAGAACTAAAGAAATTAAACACACACTAGCTCAGTTTTCCTTGTAGACAGATATGGGTAAGAGATAATTTTCTTACGTCTTTTTGGAATTAATTTCTATTTTTTTTTTAAAAGGCTTTAGCTGTACCAAATTTTTTGGGCACCATCCATTTTAAAATAGAAAGGATCTAACTTCAGCTAAAAAAATGGAAAAAATGCTGAAGGAAAGTATTGTTGGTAAACAAAAAAAAAATCAGTTTGGTACAGCCGTTCTTGCCCTGAAAAGTATTATAGGTATTCAGTGAGACACTAGCTTTAATCAACAAAAAAAAGAGAATTTATTCATGTATTTTAAAATAAAAAGTTCTAACCTTACAGTTTTACAAAAAAAAAATTCTAGCCTATCTAGTAGTTGTTACTTTTAAATTTTAAACTATTATAACCCCCGAAGAAGAAAAAGTCGTGCTTTACACTTCACTTTTTAGTCTGTTTTGTAGTTAAGGCACTACTCCGGGATAAGTCTATGAAGGAAGTTTTGTTGTTGACTTACTGTTCTTATTCCTGTTTTGATGGACTACGCCCGATTTCACACTTTTTCTTAGCAAACACTTAGAAAGCCCACTACGGCTTTTATTTAGGAAACTGGTACTTTTACTTAGCGGCTCTGATGAAAATTAGCCTACTTCGGCTAGATGGAAAATAGCCTCTCGGCTAGACGGTACTGCCTGGCTGCGGCTAGATGGAAAACAGCCTGGCAGCGGCTTGATGGTACTGCCTGGTTGCGGCTAGATGGAAAAAAAACCACGATTCAAGCTCTGCTGAGCCTTAAATAATCGGGCGACTTTTGCCTGTAATATCACGACGCTCCAATCAAAACTGCGGATCAAACATTTCACCAATCGCGGCGTAGCGAGAGGTTCGGTCAGGAACCCGCACAACACAATATATACCGAACGTCTTGGAATCTCTGTTTAATATACCGTTCGATACAAAAATAAAAATAAGTACAATTTGAAATGGAAAAATCAGTAACATTACATGGTCTTAAAATCTAGGAAAAAATGAATGTTACAACATTTCGACGATTACTTACAAGTTACAGTGGTTTTAATGACGCTACGTTTGATATTTTCACGACAATGGAACAAATCGAATTTTGTGTGTTGATTAAACACTGTTTCTTGATGGGAAAAAATTTAAGCAAAGCAATGGCTTGATAAGTGTTACGGGGACTCTGCCCCTGGAAAATCACTCCATCATTTACTAGTATTAGGAATTTAGACGCGGTTGTACAGATTCAAATGATGCTGAACGCTCTAGATGCGTAAATGAGGTGGTTACACCGGAAAACATAAAAAAATCCACAAAATTGTTTTGGATCACCGTGAACTGAAATTGCGTGAGACAGCGGACACCTTAAAAATATTAAAAGAACGTGTTGGTCATATCTTGCATAAACATTTGGGCATGAGAAAGCTCTGTTCGAAATGGTTCCCGCGTTTGCTCACAGTAGACCAAAAACAACAACGTGTTGATGATTCTGAGCGCTGTTTGGACCTGTTTAAGCGCAAAAAAAGGATATTTTTTCATGCGATGTGTGACAATGGATGAAACATGGATCCACTACTACACACCGGAATCAAATCGGCAGTCAGCTGAGTATACAGCAGCCTGTGAAAGCCGCCTGAAGGGACCAAAGACACAACAGTCGGCTGGAAAGGTTTTGGCCTCTGTATTTTGGGATGCGCATGTAGTAATTTTCATCGACTATGCTAAGAAGGGAAAAACCATCAATAGCGAATAAAGTTGCCAGTGCGTTTGAAGGCAGAAATCCGCAAAGAAACGGCCTCAAATGAAGAAGAAAAATGTGCTCTTTCCTCAAGACAATGTACCGTGTCACCAGTCAATGGTTATGATGGCAAAATTACATGAATTTAAGTTCGAATTGTTTCCTCATCCCCCGTATTCTCCAGATTTGGCCACTAGTGAAGGTAAAGACAAATCCTTCTACAAGAAAGGTATAGAAATGTTAGAAAAGCGTTGGAGTGATTGTACCTTTCTTGAAAGAGACTATATTGATGAATAGAGTCGAATTTTGCAAAAAAAGTGTTTTAAGTAGCTAGACCAAAAACTTTTCAGCCTTACTGGAAAGTACGTGAGTATATTACTAATTGCACCGAATTCGTATTGATATTTCGTAGTTCTACGATCTGCACTTTATGGAGAATATTCCAGAATTTTTTCGAAATTTTTTGATCAGTACTTTTAGAGATATGAAGGGCGGACAGCGATTTTGGCCATTTTTTAAAAATAATATAAAGAAAAGTTTGCTCTAGTATTACATAATATATATTTTTGAACAACTATTTTCATAACCTTTCATTGGACACCACACTAGATAATCTTCATCATTCCCTCTATACAACTAACCCCTAAAATTTAACTTTCAAAATTACACGGTTTTAATTGGGTCATCGAGTCGTATATTTGTGACAAATTTCAACATTCTGTGTTAAATAGTTTCGAAGAAAATCGGAGGTGACAGACAGACAGACAGACACCGAAGTAATTCCATAAGTGTTCCGTACGGAACACCAAAAATATGTCAACGTTATAAAATTGCTAGAGCCCATTTTTGGTCCTATCTAATGCTTCTGCTTTATCTTTGCATGATTTTTTGAGACCTATGGCTAAAATCGAACAAAAATTAAAATAGAAAGAAGAGAAGTATATTTTGTACTTAATTAGACATAAAACCAAGTCGTAATTTTTTTAGGTTAAAAGGGGAAATAGGAATACATTTTTTCCTTATTTTCAAGATGTAGTGGCTCCAACAGTACTTTTAACAGATATCTATGTAAGACAATATTTTCTCTTGAGAATGGTTCAAGAATAGAAAAATAGGATTTGTAGCAATTCTAGTTGTAATACTTCTACTGCCATTTCAAGAACTGTATCCCTGATGAAACCGGTACAGGGAAAGTATCATGGTACATACAAGAGATCTACAGAGAATAATATCTCCCTTTGAGTCATACAAACATAATATACTGTCTAAATAACAATATCTTTGGATTAATTCAAATAGATACGAGGATATTCAATTTTAAGTGATCAGCGATAAACGTAAATTTTATAGAAACTGCTGTTATAACAGCAAGCCACATAAAATCCGGCATATAAAAGCCATTGCTATTGGAACAACTCACATAAACTATTACATGTAAACATAAACTTCATAGTAGTTGAACTTTTATGTTCATAAAGAAGTTGGAACAATTATACTTTTGGTAATAATGTACAAGCTACTAATAAAATATAATAGCTGTCATCGAGGAATACAAATCAAATAATATCTACTTTGAAATATTGCTGGGTCTTACGGAATTCTGTAGGAAGGACTGAGTTTTTCTGGAATGGCTGGACGATTATAAGAAATATGAAAAAGAATAGCTATTGTCGAGATATTTCACGAAATAGACTTTATAGAAGATTCAAAGTTTTATTAAAGATAATAAATAACACTAGTTTACAAAAAAATGCCTACTTATTTTTGTTCATCGAACGAAACATATATTTTTTAAATAAGCTAAGTAGGCTAGTTCATAAAGTATTTTTATTTTCCGGTAGCACGTCATAATTCTCAGATAACACCGTTTCTGTTTCTCATCTACACGCAGTAGTTGTAGTGATTTCTTTGTTGGATTCTGGAAACAACGAAATGAAGTAAATACGAAAGATTATTCTAGAATGTCGTCTAGAATGTGTAAAATTATTCCAAACCGTTTTTGCTACGTTTGTGGCGAAATTGTTCAGTTAAATCGAGACTATCCTATAACAAACTCACTACAAAACGCCTATTTATATTAATTAGGATTTCCAGTGTCCCTTCAAGATAAATACTGGCTTCCGCATGTGGTTTGTACAAACTGCAGACTGGTTTTCAACTACTGGTATTTGGTATAAATTGTTCAGTTAAATCGAGACTATCCTATAACAAACTCACTACAAAATGCCTATTTATATTATTTTGGATTTCCAGTGTCCCATCAAGATAAATACTGGCTTCCTCATGTGGTTTGTACAAACTGCAGACTGGTTTTCAACTACTGGTATTCAGGTAAAAAACAGATCTTTAAACATTGGTAAAGCAATGATCTGAAGAGAGCCAACTAATCACGCAACCGACTGTAACTTTTGCTTAATTAAAACTTTTGGTTTCAATTCGAAAAACAAAGATAAAATAGAATATGCAGATGTTCCATCAGTGTCTAAGCCTGTGCCTCATTCAAAGGATTTGCCAGTTCCTACACCACCCGGCAGAAGTGACCTAATCCGAAATGTCACAGCTACATCGAGCAGTATTCCACTGCACCAGAGTAGTAACAGGAAGCAGTTCAGCTCGGATAACTTTATGATGAGGACAGTCCACATTGGATAACTGAAACTCAACGATCTTATAAGAGACTTGCAGTTGTCTAAGTCTAAAAGTCTTGCCTCAAGGTTGCAGCAGTGGAAGTTGTTTGATCCTGACACAAGAGTTAGTTTTTATCGCTCCAGGAGTAAGACCTATGCTGTTTTTTTTTACAAAAGCAAATAAATTTTTATTATGTCAATGGAGTGTGCGAAAAAATGAAACAACCATACAACCCAGAAGAATGGCGCCTTTTTATCGATTCCTCGAAGACAAGCCTCAAAGCTGTTCTTTTGCACAACGGAAATAAAAAGCCCAATAGGTCATGCAGTGAATTCTAAAGAACCCTATGAAACTATGCCCATATTAATTAAATTGATCAAATATGAATGTCACAGTTAGTATATCTGTGGTGACCTAAAAGTCATCGGTATGCTTTTTGGTTTGCAAGGTGGCTACAAAAAATACTGTTGGTTCTTGTGCTTATGGGACTGGAGGACAAAGAACAATCACTATAAAAAGAAGTTTTGGCCTATTAGAACCGAATATGTTCCAGGTAAAATGAACAAATACATGTTTGGTTAACCCAAAAAAATATATTACCATCCATTAAGTTAGGCTTAATCAAATATTTTGTCAAAGCTTTGAATAAGACAAGGCCAGCTTTTCTGTATTTATGCAGTGAATTCACGAATCTTTTTTAGGCTAAACTAAAAGAAGGAATATTTGTAGGTCGTCAAATCAGGAAAATTTTGGATAATAAAACATTTGAGAGCCATTTAACGGACGTTGAAAAGGCTGCCTGGAATCCTTTCAAACTTGTCGTTCGAGATTTTTTAGGTAATAGAAAAAAATTACAAATTTATTGCAGAATTATGAACTAATGGGTGTGAACATGTTCCTCAAAATTTATTTTTTGCATTTCCATCTGGATTTTTTTCCGGAAAACCTTGGAAGTGTGAGTGATGAGAATGGTGAACGGTTGCATCAGGATCTAAAATTATTTGAGCAAAATTATCAAGGTTTTTTGGGACCAGAACATGCTAGGAGACTACTGCTGGTCTGTTGTAAGAGATACAGACACAAGTATTTACAAAAAAGAACTAAAACTTATCATTTTTAATTGTTTATACTTTAATGTTTTTTTTTTGTAAAATATTTCTTATTAAATATCTTGAAAAATAGTTTGATGAGCTGAATATTTTTAAATATTTTTTCTAACTTGAGGACACTTAAAATCAACAAAACATATATGTTTTATTTCATGACCAAAAACCTTGTAAACTAGTGTAATTAATAACAAATATTGGTAGGAAACTTCCACAGGTTACTGAATGTATAGGTATAATTTTTCGGGATTTCTCCTGTCTCGGTTGAAATAGTGCTGGTTACATTTCGCCCATCATCCTGTTGGCTTTTTCAGAACTCGTCCTGAACGCTGATTTCTTCAGAACCTAGCACGAAATTAACTTAATTTCGCTTCCATACTTTTTGTATATTATCTGACCAGAGTGGAAGAAGTGAGGGATTTCATAAATGATATGTTCTCAGATTGGTTAGAGGCAAAAACCAGTGTTTAGGTGATTAGGGTTGATGGGATGTTTAGATGTCTAAAAATACGGCTTGTTATTAGCGCACTACTCATCCCGTATTATTGTCTGGCATATTCAAAATTGTGCTGTAGTATAGTATGCTGAAGCAACTCTTCATTAATATATTCAGTGTTAATTTAATATCACAAAAAAATATATAATTCGATAAATCGATTTAAATAGTTAAAAACATTGACAGCACAATATACGAGTATATTTTAAAATGTTCAACGCATATAAGACGCAATCTAAATTTTTACTGTCTCAAATAAAATATTCATATAATGCAACACAAAAGAATAATTTAAATTTTCCTCACTGTTGCTTGAGCAACTAATAACGGTCTCGAAGTTTGGTCAATGAAAATATACAGGAGTGTTATTAAAAATGGCTTAATAAATTGAAATGGATGAGCCCTTAGGTGAATTAGAGACGCACTTAATACTTATTTTTAATAAATTTGAACATAATTGAAAATTTATAAAATTATGGTACTACATCATTTACATAATTACCGGCCAAGTGCAAATCGAACTTGCGCAATTAGTGTTCGTAGGCATACGTAGGCATAAAATGACAATGACTTCACAAAACACACCCCAAATGAGTTTTCAACAATGTTTGTTTCTGATTTTTGTTGAAAACTTGAACCTTGGAATTTTTTTATATATACCAGATAAATTACTAAAGGTAATGTAATCCTGATAACTTTTGTTTAATCTACACCTTGTGGAGAATATTCCAGAATTTTTTCAAAATTTTTTGAACATTACATTTCGAGATAAGTGGAGGACAGCAATCTATCACAAGTTGTGTGCAAGTATTACATTATATATATTTTTGAACTCGTGTTTTCACAAAGCTTTCATTTAACACCCTACTCGATGACCTGGTAAAAAAAAAAATTTTCACTTCCAATTTTACCCTCCAAAACTAACCCAAGTCAACCCTAAGTCAAAATTTAATTTTCAAAACTACACGTCTCGGATGGGGTTATTAATTGGGTTTTTGAATAAAAAATAATTATCGATTTTTTTACTTTATGTCAAAACTTTATCATAAATAATATTGATAATCGATGAGAAAAACTTTTTAAAATGTCTTACCATTAATTAAAAATAAAATTTAAAAAAAATTACCTGACTACGAAAGCGCTACGATTGGCTGCCATGTTTGTGACGTCATT
>CM032455.1:150690532-150731479 GCA_019049505.1 Pachyrhynchus sulphureomaculatus | reverse complement strand
AGACTCTAAGAGACTAAATCTTAGTTAAGCGTTTGAAAATGTAGTTGTACTAGTGTTTCGATATCTTTTTTTATTTTTCAAGATATTACCGAAAAAACGAATTTTTGATTTTAATTTGGGGTATCAAATTTTAGCAAACTTTTTTTTTTATCGTATTCTACATCCAAAAAACGGCCTGTGTACCAAAATGCAGCCTGTTGAGAGCTCAAAACCCCTGGCGACTGGGCTACATAGTTATCTGGACGAATCGACAAAACGTTTTTTAATAAAAGAATAATATCTAGAGAAAAACAACTCTTTCATATTCGTTTAAATTATATCTCCAAATCGTTCAATATATCATAAATTGAAAAATCAAAGATTAGAATTTACCCTTAGGACCTGCTCCGTAACAATCCAATTATTCGTATAAAAGATAAAGCAATATAAGGAAAAGTGACCGACAAATCTTCCGAAACTCACTTTGTTTCCGGTCTTTTATTTTAGTGGATAAGTCCCGCGTTGGGAAAACACAACGGGGGTTGGTTTTTATGTAGGTACTGTGAAATTTTCGCCCTTTATTAATTAACGCAATAAATTTTAGTACTCATAAATGGCATTAGAAAGTTACATACCGGATGATTCATTTATTTTCGCTTATTAAATAGATCAACCCTTATTCGAACGTTTTATTACAACAGCCATAAATTTCTACAACATTTATACATTTACTGGTCTCCCACTAAATCAGGCAGAAAAACGCATCCTAAATATATCTCTCCGTACAGCTATTATTATGCACTATAAAAAAATATATGTAAAACTACTTAAAACATCATAGGAAAAGATTAGTTTTCTAAGCAATTTTACATATATATTTGTTTTTACAGAAAAAAAATTAATTAGTATGGGCGATTAAATTACATATAATTGTGTATTATACTTTTCTCAGTCATAAGTAATATTTGTAAAAAGTATATAAATCAGTTAGTAATGTACGTAAATGCATTACTATTGATATTCACTCCGCGCCATCTCACCATGTCGTTCGATGCTGTTGTTTGAAAGAATCGACCAAGAATTTAAGTATTTAGTCTTGCTCATACTATTAGGAGTAAGTAAAACCTTATAAAGGTAAGTTTTTTATTTCTTACTAATTATTATTTGCTTGAAATTATTAACTATGCCTTTTGTAGTTAAGTGTGTCGTACCAATGGCGAGAACTACTTTAAATAACCTAACACGTGCAAGTAGGGCTTGCGCATTTCGTGTTCCGTACATTGATTGCTTTTAAAATAAACATTCTTGTTACGGAGGTATAAAATAAAATCAATGACTTCATAAAATACGTCCCAAATGAGTTTTCAACTAAGTTTGTTTCCGATCTTTGTTGAAAACTGATGAACTTGAATTTTTTTTAGATACTAGATAAATTATTAAAGGTAATGCCCTCGTGATAATTCTCGTTCAATCTACACTGTGTGGAGAATACTCCAGAATTTTTTCAAAATTTTTTGATCAGGACTTTTCGAAATAAGAAGGGGGCAGCGATTTTTGACAATTTTTTAAAAATAATATAAAGAAAAGTGTGCGCAAGTATTACATTATATATATTTTTGAACTTGTGTTTTTACAAGCTTTCATTTGACACCTCATTCGATGACTTGTTAAAAAATTTCACCCCCCTTAACTAACCTTTTAAGTCAAAACTAGATGGGACCATCAATTCCTATATTAGTGCCAAATTTCAATTTTCTATGTCAAATAGTTTCAGAGAAAATCGGGTATGACAAACAGGCGGACAGACATCGAAGTGACGGGACACTAAAAAGATATTTTAAAAGTTATTTGTCACATTGGATTACATAATTATATAAAAATTTATATCAAAGTTTAAACGGTTAAGAAATTTTTGTTCAATTATGTTGATCGTTATAAATAGCCCCTAATTAATCTATGTAATTAATCTTTACAGTACCCAACATCGCAAGAACTGGTTCCCTTACACATCACATCTGAGTCTTTACTATTAGAGGGTAGCGGTATTTCGAACGCCAAATCTAGTATCAAGTCGTTCGTTCCTTTACCCAAACGCTCCCGTGTTTTCGCACATCCTATTTTCTCGAATTGTTGTTTTCTCTTTTAGCTTCTGATTGAAGTAAACTATGTTGCGGCTTATCATACGATGTCAAATTATTTATTTTAGTATTTGTCTTCTGAACATCTTTGTGAACTTGTTTTTCGAGATATCATTTACCATTTCCCGACTATTATACAGAATGCGAAGCCTCGCACTGTCGTGGATAAAGTCTTATATTAATAGTTTCAGCAAAAAGACACAGCCAAGTCTTGTTTGTCCAAACACAAATGCAATTATGTTTCCCTCTAGTCATTTAATTTTACCAAAACAAAATATTGTGAACTTTTTTTTAAGCTTCATTTAAAAGAATCTGATCTCTCGAATTCAAATCCCGCGGATTCATACAAATTAAATTTACTAAAAGAGGTACCTCCCTCTGCCCTAACCCAAACAAAAAACTTTGTTCAGGGATTTTTCTTTTACTTTTCTCCACTTCCTAACTTCCAATATAGAAAGACAACTGCCTTAGGCTTAAAACAACTTAAATAAGAGTTTCCAAACAAATAATTAAAATTGTTTTTGCCGGTATCTTATTAGAAACTTTTTAATCAAGAACGATGAATAGACTTTTGTGATGAAAAATATTTAATTAAGTGATCAACGGTGACATCAAAAAGAACAAGGAGGCAATAGTTAGGAAGACCGAAAGTATTTTGTCTAATAACAAATAAACTTTTTCCTGGTAAGGTGTCGAATTAAAAAGTCGTTTTTTTTTTTAAAATATTTATTAAAATTACCTACCTGGTGAGTCAACGATAGGGTAAAGTTCATTATCTCAGTTGTTTCGGGAATGACAAAAAATTTTAAATACAATAGTTTTAGGGAATGTTAAGGTGCACAGTTTAAAATTATTTTTGAGAATACAAGGTACTTCAAAAAAGTATGGCCGATATAGCATATGTTTTTTTAGATGGAACATCCTATTTTCTAATTTATTTTTGAATTCTGCGTAAACTTGTATAACTTTTTTATTAATAATGTTATATACCTAGACCTAGTAGTTTTTCTAATATATCAATTTTTTTTTAAAAAATACTAGTTTTGAGTTTTGTAAAAAATTGCCAGTAGTGTCATTGTTTCTGAAGGTGGAATACTCATAATTGGTACGAGCGTTCTATAGAGATGAAAAAAAAGATATATGTAAAGAAATTTGAGTTAGATGCTACAAGGTGTTCAAAATAAATTTATACATTTCGACTATTTTAAACTGAAAAATCTCAAATTTTTTAAATGACACACCCTGTATATAATACGGTCACCGTAAATCCGCCGTTAGGTTCTTCCGACCATAAACTGCTTTCGACATCGAGTATCCTGCCAATCAGTGACAGAGAGGCGCCTAGGCCGCGCAAGATTTGGCACTACAAATCTGCTAAATGGGAAGATCTCATGGAATACTTTCGAACTTTCCCTTGGATGGACATTTGTTTTCGATCCGATAACCCATCTGACTGCGCCAGGGAGGTCTCCGATGTTATTTTGGCTGGTATGGAAGCTTACATCCCTTTTTCGAAGAAATGCTCCTCCAACGGCAAGCCTTGGTTCGACCGAAAATGCAAAGAAGCTGTTGCTTCTAAACATATTGCCTACCGACAATGGCGTGAAAATCCTAACACCGTAAACCGTAACATCTTTGTTCATGCCCGGAACTGATGCAAGGGAATTATCGACGAAAACCAAGGAGGCACACAATCAACGAATTAGAAACAAACTTCTCGCTTGTCCCAACAATTCCAGGTCCTTTTGGGCAGTCGCGAAGGCAGTTAGTCAAAATTTTACCAAATCCACCATACCACCACTCACACGGCAAGATAATTCCATTGCAACCACACCTGTTGAGAGAGCGAACTTGTTGGCTGAACTCTTTGTTTTACATTCTACTGTCACAGCTATTTGTCGGGTAGATGGCAGAGGGTGCGAATGAATGATGTTTGTTCGGCTGCTGGTAAAATTATCTCCGGAGTGCCCCAGGGTTCAATACTGGGGCCTCTTCTGTTTCTTATATATACTTTTGATATTTTCCAGACAGCTGTATATTCATCGGTTCAGTCGTATGCTGATGACACACAGTTTCTTCATTTCTTTGAACCATCGGATCCTGAGTCTGCAGCAGAAAATTTAAATCAGGATCTCATGGCTTTGTCGGGTTACTCGGATGAACATAATTTGAGGCTAAATCCAGACAAGACTCAAGTTTTATTGTTTTGCAAGGAAAATCGGCGACCAACCTTGAGCATGGCTTTGAGATTGAGGCTGGCTGATCAGGATTTGCTGTTTTCTGATTGTGCCAAGAATTTGGGTCTTCGCATTGATACACATCTCAGATTCAGGGAACATGTTAGGCTGCTCCTACAAAAAAGTTATATGAAAATGAAGGTTTTATATGCAAATCGTTTTATTCTGAATTTTAAGATGAGGAAAAAATTGTGTGAATCTTTGGTCTTGTCTTCATTTCATTATTGTAGTATTGTGTACTATCCTTGCTTGGATGCGCTTTCAAGGAGACGATTGCAGTATGTACAGAACGTCTGCTGTAGGTTTATATTCCATTTGAGAAAATATGCTCATATATCTTTAAAAATAAATGAGTTAAAATGGTTAAATTTTGCTAATACTGTGCAATTGCACTTCGTAATATTTTTAATGAGGCTCTTAGGAACTTCAGTCCTGATTTATTTAAGGGAGAAGCTAGTATCCCGAAATTTGGTACATGATAAGTATATTAGACGGCCTGATCGCTTGACTATGCCTCAGCATCGCACTGCCTTGTTTCAGCGCAGTTTTACATATAATGCAGTAAATACGTACAATACTATGAATCCAGAACTGAAAACGTGCACTATTGGCCGACTTCGTCGATTATATAGGGAAGAGCTGTTAAATAAGCAGAATTCTCAGACGTAGTTTATTTGTATTTTGATGTATCTTGTCGATTATTGATTTTACTATGTTAGTATGTAATTGTTGCTTCATTTTTGTTTGTAAGCGCGTTGTGTGTTGAAGAGGTTAGATGTAAAAGTAACCGATGGTTAAATCTCGCCTCTTCTACTACACGATGTGTGTGGGTAATATGTACTCACATCACATGTAATTAACATCTTAATAAAGACGATATTTATTTATTTATTTATTTATTTATTTCCAAGGAAAAACACCACCTACTATTCCCATATTGCAGTCAAGGATGCCCGATGTTGTCTTCAGACAGCGCATCATAAAGCGTATTTTAATGAAGCTAGATACCAAGACGGCTTCTGGTGCTGACGGAATACCTGCCATAGTTCTCAAAAACTGTGCAGGGGAACTAACACCAGTTTTCTGTAGACTTTTTAACCTATCCTACAGAAAGGGAATATTTCCGTCCTGCTGGAAATGTGCCACGGTTCAGCCGATACCTAAAAAAGGTAAGAAGACCTTGCCAAATAACTACCGACCAGTTGTACTGCTTTCAATAATATCGAAAGTCATGGAAAAGGTTATCAATGAGCATCTTCTAAAATATCTTGAACGATTCAATATTATTAGCGATCACCAATATGGTTTTCGTAAACATAGATCAACAGGAGATCTTCTGACTTATGTAACACATGTTTGGAACAACGCAATTGAACACTTTGGAGAATCTCGAGCGGTTGCTCTTACCATATCCAAGGCATTCGACCGTGTTTGGCACGATGGACTGTTGGCTAAGTTACGCTCTTATGGTATGTCTGAAAGGTTCTGTTTGTGGCTCTCATGTTTCCTCAGAGAGCGTTCTTTACGAGTGGCGGTCGACGGATTTCTTTCTAACACCCTCACTATCAACGCCGGTGTGCCCCAGGGCTCCATACTGTCTCCTACTCTCTTTCTCATTTACATTAACGATCTGCTGGAAAAGACCGGGAACCCCATCTATAGCTTTGCCGATGACCGTACGCTTGTCTCTTCATTCACCTTGAACGCTCGGACATCGGCTGCTCAGGCGAATATCCGCAGACAGCAGGAGGTCGTTCAACTTAACGAAGACCTGGAAGAAATTCTATCTTGGGGTGACAGTAACCAAGTGGAATTTAACGCTACAAAAACCCAAGCGGCAGTTTTTTCTAAAAAAGTTAACGTTGCTGAACCCGACATAGTTATGTCGGGGCACTCCATTCCCCTAGCATCGTCACTCAATTTGTTGGGCGTTAGTTTGGGAGCAAATATGTCTTGGCATGAACATGTTGCAGGCATAGCAAGGAGAGCTTCTCAAAAGTTGGGAATAGTATTTAGAACCAGAAAGCTTTACACCCCACAGCAACTATTAATTCTTTACAAAGCCCAAATTCGACCAACTATGGAATACTGCTCCCACGTTTGGGGCTCCGCTCCCAAACATACACTGCATTTGTTGGATTCTGTTCAGAGAAGAGCGGTCCGTCTGATTGGGGACCCGGAATTGACCGGCGGCCTTGATTCGCTGGAACATCGAAGAACGGTTGGCGACTTGAGTCTGTTCTACAAGTATTGTCATGGAAAGTGTTCGAAGGATGTAGCCCGCTTAATTCCTCCCAAAGCGGTGCATGTTAGAAATACACGTCGCGCTGGTGCTTCGCATCCGTATGAGGTTCAGCTTGTTACTCCGCGTACAACGCTTTTCAAGCAATCTTTTATATGGAGAACGTCATCCTTTGGAATAATTTGCCCAGCGCTGTGTTTCCCACCGAGTACAATTTACAGCGATTCAAGAACAACGTGAATCGCTTTTTTCCGCACTCGTGCCGCTCCTGGAGCGCTTTAGGGACTTCCCTGCAGCACATGAGCTAGACACATAAAAAAAAATATATATATTATTTTTTCTGATAGATTTTACAAAACCCTCCAACTTTTATTAAGTATACCTATTTTTAATAGTTTTCGATTTATTTTGAATTTTTCAATTTTTTCCCTTGTTTTTAATACACTTACGCTATAACATCAACAAAAATGTAGGCATTGCCAAATTTTGACATGCCTACTAAGCAAGTAAAAATAGTTTAATATGTTGTAGTAAATCGCCTATAAAGGTAGTAGTTATGGATTTTCCCAAAAATGAATTAATTGACATGGTTTATATACTGGGCGAGGCGGAAAAAAATGTCTTTTAGCATTAAGGCTTTACGGAGACAGATACACAACAATAAAAACTAACTGTTTTAAGTAATATATATAAATATAAATTATATACTTTAAAAGGTTAGTTTACACCATAATTAAAAGATATATTAAAAGTAAAAAATTGGTAATGTTATTTAACCAGTACTTCCATCACACAGTCAATATAATTTTTTTAAAGACATTTTATAATGATATCTCAGTTCCAGTTTCTGCTACTATCAGAAATAATAAAAAAATAATTTATTTTTAAGTTACAAGATTCAAAGAACCTTGGGAAGGAACTAAAACATGATAATATTTGAAGTTCTGCATTCTAACTGCTTACCCCATACTAATATGTTTCACTGTAAATAATTGTGCTTAAAATATTTTTATTTTATCAACTGTAAACCAGGAAAAATTCCCATAATACTTTTAAAATTTTTGAAAATTTCTCAACCCCACATCATTCACCCTAGATCCTAACCACCCTCTAAAGGATAATATTAATCAAAAACTCTTTAAGTTTTTTCCTGCTTTAAGTATTATAAATGTACTAAAATTTAAACTCAGTATTTTATTTGGAAGTCTGTCTATGAATATTTGTATGAGTAGCTGATGGAGCATTCAAAGTAATTGAAGGTCCTTTCTATCAGAAAGAGTGTAGAATACAGTGTGGAGCCTTATTTGATTACAAAGGTATTAGAAAGAAACTTGTGAACTGTCACTTGCAAAAACCACTCTCTGAGGAAACACAAGAGCCATAAACAAAACCTTTCATACCATACCATAAGAGCATAGCTTAGTCAACAATCCGTCATGCCAAATATGGTCGAATGCTTTTAATATATCAAGTATAGACGTATACCATCTAGAAAAAACTTTTCAGTGCTTAATGGAACGGTTTGATGGTAGTGGTAGCGTTGAGTATACAAAACGGAAAGTAGTAAACCAGAATGCTACCAATGAGGAAAAAGAAATGGAGATTTTACTTCATGTTGAATATAATCCCCAGGTCAGCAGCCGTCAGCTAGCTGACTTATCTGACACATCCCAATCTACGGCTAATCGCACCATGAGAAAATACAAAATATCATCCCTTTCATAATGGAAAAATAATATTTTCTGAAGAAGCTACTTTTCGTAGTAATGGAACAGCCATAACATGCATTATTATTTAACAGTTAATCTATTGCATAGTGTGGAATATTAAATTTTCGAATTATTGGTCCACATTTTTTCTGCGAACCGCTTAGCGGTCCTAGATATCTAAATTTACGAATTACCCCAGCTTCTTGAAGAAGTTGATAACTTTGAAAGGGAACGAATGTGAATTCAACAAGACGGAGCTCCTGCTCATTACCACCGGGAAGTTCGGGAATTTTTAAGCGATTGTTACCCAAAAAAATGGATCGGTAGGGATAGATTCATTCAGTGGCCCCCTCGATCATGTGACTTAACATCTTTAGACTTCTTTTTGTGGGGCTACATTAAAAATTGTGTTTATGTAAATCCTCCTACAATAACAGTAGATATGGAAAATAGGATACGGGATGCGTACAGGACGATAATGCCCTTTATGCTAAGGTAAGTGAAGGAAAATATAGTAAAACGACTAAATATGTATATTCAAGTAGACGGACATATTTTTGAACATTTATTACGTCATAGTTAATCATTAGATAAGTTAAACTATGTTAAAATTATTATTAACTATTTATGTTTTCACAAGAGCGTAAGTGTATTAAAAACAAGGGTAAAAATTGAAAAATTCGAAATAAATCAAGAACTATTAGAAATAGGTATATGACATACTTAATAAAAGTTGGAGGGTTTGCCACTTAAAAAAATTGAGATTTATCAATTTAAAATAGACGAAATGTATAAATTTATTTTGAACACCCTGTAGCAACTAACTCAAATTTCTTTACATATGTCTTTTTTTTCATCTCTATAGAACGCTCGTACCAATTATGAGTATTTCGCCTTCAGAAACAATGGCACTACTAGCAATTTTTTACAAAACTTAAAACTAGTATTTTTTTTTTTTTAAATTGAAATATTAGAAAAACTAAGTGTAGTATATAATATTATTAATAAAAAAGTTATAAAATTTTACTCAGAATTTAAAAATAAATTAGAAAATAGGATGTTCCATTTAAAAAAACATACGAGTATGTTATATCGGCCACACTTTTTTGAAATACCCTGTATACTCAAAAATAATTTTAAACTCTGCACCTTAACATTCCCTAAAACTATTGTATTTAACATTTTTTCGTCGTTCCCGAAACAAATGAGATAATGAACTTTACTCTATCGTTGACTCACCCTGTAGAGTTATCCACTACGCCAAATACTCTATCTTTCAACTGGATGCGCCTCTCGGTTGCCATGTTAACATCATCAGAAACGATTATTAACTAAATTTAAAAGTAAAAGGGCTAAAATTGTACTTTAAGGTGTTGGATACACCTCAAATTTTCAAAAATTTGATTTTTTTTTTACGAATTTGTATTCTCTATACTTCTAAGAATTATTGACAATTTTTTTTTAAGAAAATTCCATTCCATTACAAAGTTATAGCATTAAATGTGGCATCGGATTGAGTCAGTTTTTTTAATATATTTTTTAAATTACTTTTTCTCCAAAAGTAAAGAGGTTTTTCAATTTTTCTAATAGACAGAAAAAAATCAATCGGAATTAAATCGGGGCTATTTAGCAGTGGCGTACTTAGAATGGGGCAAGTATAGCACGTGCCCTGAGCGCCATTCAAAGGAGGGCGGACGATTCACAAGTTATTAAACTTAAAAATCAAAATAAACCAACAATATAATTCATATTGAAACAATCCCGCGATTCCCGCGCATATTGGGCTTTCCCGAACGAACGAGTGGGAATGAGTGGTGCGACAACGGCCACTGCGCCGGGCGGCGTAGGTAGATTGCTTAGTGCTTTCACTCGCTCGGCTATCGGTTGCAATATCTGTCCCAAATTGCGAGCGATCTTTCAGTAAGCTAACACTTATACTTTTTTGTATTTGAGGGCTACAATGGGTCAAAAAAGATTATGTGACCTAGCTTTGTTCAGTGTGTAGAGCGAGAAAAAACCGAAGAAATATATTTAGAAAATGTTATAACTACTCAGTATATATCACCACTACACCAAACACTTTATTTCTGCACTCGACGCGCGTTTCGCTAATCACGTTAGCTTCATCAGGAGCGATGATTGACTACTGACTGACAATCATCGTTCCTGATGAAGCTAACATGGTTAGCGAAACGCGCGTCGAGTGCAAAAATAAAATGTTTGGTGTAGTGGTGATATATACTAAGTAGTGTCATTGTGCCAAAGATTCCACATTCCCAACTTAGTTAAAATGTTATAAATCTATTTGCGTCGTAGAAGACAAGGAAGATGCAGTTTTAAGTTATTAAAAGTGCACTTTTAAAGACTAATTTTCGTTTTAAAATAAAAAATAAAAACGTTTTGTAAGATTTATGACTGTTTTATTTAGTGTATCTGTTTATTTTATATTTAGATAATTTACGAAGGGGCGCAACTTCAATGCTCGCCCTAGGTGCCATATCCGATTGATACGCCCCTGCAACTTGTAGACCAAATATTTGTGGAATCAATTAATTCGGAAAAATTTCTCCAATGTGTAGCAAAGATACGTTGGAAGTATGAATGTCGCTGCACTCACTGACATCAGAATCCCGTTGCCACTATAAAACTTTTGTAAAGCGGTTGTGAAGAAGTTCTCAATAATCCATTCGTATCGCTTAAAATTAGCAGTCGTCGTTATGCAACATCTAGCATTATGAAAATAATATCGGGCAGTTATATGGCAGACGAGCGGCAGTAAATAATACAGACAGAATGCAAATATATATATATATATATATATATATATATATATATATATATATATATATATATATATATATATATACATATATATATGTATGTATGTATGTATGTATACCACACCACAAAACACTCTGGCAGACATCCTGGGTAACCCTAAGGACAACAGAAAACTGGAAAACCATGGAGTTTACAGCATTCCATCCGGAGACTGCCACAAACTGTACATAGGACAAACAAATAGAAGAATCTCCGGATCCAAGAACATAAAATAAGTATCAAAAACAAACAAACAACATCAGCTTTTTTCAGCACTATCATGATACTGGTCACAACATCAATTTTGAGGGATCTAAAGAAATAGCCTCGATTTCTCATTATAAAACACGCATAGTCAGAGAAGCCTTGGAAATCGAAAAGAATGGACAGCTAAATAAATGAGATGATGCGCTGAATATCTGACACTACATGTAAGGGTCTACTAGCTAAACCAAGGAATAACCAAAACATCGAGAAGGCAACACTCATCATATCGCCGGGATCCGTAATTACCACCCAGCCGGCAGACACGGATACTCGGACGAATACTTCGGAACCCCCCACCTACAAACTGCGTAGACGCCGACCTATAAAAGACGGCGACCGCACGTCAGTTTCTCAGTTAGATTCGAGCGGCAGCAGCAGGAAAATCACAGTATCGAGCAGCAGCTGCAGCAAGAGCACTTGAAAATGCCAAATGAGATTTTGGCGAAACGTCGTGCGAATTCATTGTCAACGGATTGAAACCCGGAATATATATATATATATATATATATATATATATATATATATATATATATATATATATATATATATATATTCTAACTACTCTGAAATTAATCATTAAATTTATTTGCTTTATCCTTGATATTTTTAAGGCAAAACTGAAAACTATTTAATACTGGATGATATTCAGGTGTCAGAGCGGGCAGATTATCAAAATTAAGCATGGTTTTATTTACTATATATTCATAAATTGGAGGCGTTTTGTATCCATTTAAATTAACAGATTTAGAAGTAAATCGATACCTTTGAAAACAGGTTTATAAATTAATTCAAAACATGTAGTAATTAATAACTATTATAACTGAACGAAGTTCACATTTCGGCAGTTTATCACGGAATGCGCGTTTATCGTAAGACTCGTCAGTAGAGATCATAATGTAAAATAAATATTATAATAATTAAATAAACTACGTTTACTACACTAACTACGTAGTTAGCAAGGATGGGTTTACTTGTAACTTTTAAGGACCCAACCTTGTTATTATTTACGTCGCTTATAAACACATGATCTAACCTGTACATTTATTGAAAAGCAACAAATCTGTTCATAAATGTCCAAATACCTTCTCTTTTTGAACGTATTTTTACACTAGCAGCTTCGGAACTTGCTTATTGCGTCTTTTGGGTGTGTCTCGATAATAATTCACACAATTCCAAGAAGCCTCAAACTTTAATCCAAAATCATTGCCGCGCTTGTCTGTCCGATCGTTAACTCAGCGACTAAATACTTATCGTTATTTATTTGAACAACGCAATCATCCTAATTCATTTAAAATGAATATTTTTATTCAGCAAATAAAAATTTCCTAGTAACAAATTATTATAACCACTGGTTTGTAAGTCAATCAAAAATAAGACTTGAGAAAACTGTTAATTTTTATTAAGTAAATTACACACCTAATAGCACCTTACACCCCTAAAGGGGTAGAAAGGCATAAGGATTAAGTAAGTAAGTAAGTAAATTTTATAATACTTATTAGCGTGGTATAAATGTAATAATATCAATGTTCGTAATAACAATATTTAATACTTGATGTTACTGTTAAAAATAATGCCTTTTATGTCTTTTGTTAAATGACTAAGAATACACTGCATATTATTTTATACATTTACTCTCTAAAATTTACCAAAGGCGTACTCTTAAGTTTAGCTAACAAATATTTGCCTACAATCCTAATGATTACAGAGCTTGGCGACCTCTCGGCGCCGTCAAGAAGTTTACAAGGAAAATAATTAATTGTAGAAAGTAGTTATTTTACTGAGCTATTAGCACGTATATATCGTATATGTTTTATTGAGAATTGGTTATTGTTAAAATATGGCTTTGTATTAAACTCATATGCGTAGCTAAAAGGCAAAACAATATAGTAATATAATAATAAAAAATAGTTGGTTTACAATAAAATATATTAAACATATCAGTCTAAAAATTATATACAGCACACACTTCAAACAAAATATCCCTATTTTTTTTAATTAAGTATACTGTAATTAAAATTATATGAGATTTAACTTCCGTAACATCATTAATTAATTACTTCACTATTTTGACATATTTAACAAAAATGTTGTTTTTCAACACATTTTTCTTTGTAAATATTTTAAAACCCCCCCGCCCTCACTGATGTATTGCAATCGATGATGCCAACTGAATCTACTGGCGGAGCAATACCATTTTAAATTAGTAATAATAATAATAGTAATAATTATTGTCGAGTCAGTTTGTAAAATTTTCAACTGTTCATATTTATAAGGATATCTATAGATATATATTTAACGATTTTTACAATATATATATATATATATATATATATATATATATATATATATATATATATATATATATATATATATATGTATAGATATATATATATATATATATATATATATATATATATATATATATATATATACATATATATGTATAGATATATATATATATATATATATATATATATATATATATATATATATATATATATATATATATATATATATATATATGTATGTATATATATATATATATATGTATATATATATATATATATATATATATATATATATATATATATATATATATATATATATATATGTATATATATAGATATATATATATATATATATATATATATATATATATATATATATATATAATATATATATATATATATATATATATATATATATATATATATATATATATATATATATATATATATATATATATATATATATATATATATATATATATATATATATATATATATATATATATATATATATATATATATATATATATATATATATATATATATATATATATATATATATACATATATATATATATATATATATATATATATATATATATATATATATAATGTACCGTGTTATAAGTTTAGCCATGCGATTTATTGAAATTTTTTCATTGTGAATCCTGATAACGTTTTCCTCTTTTATATAGTGGCTTTTCTTGCTCATTTTTTTGCCCATTTTATATCTTTTTAGTCAAATTAACGTCCAGGTACACTCTTCTTATGTTCTTTGACCTACCGACTTCGAAGTTTTATGTATCTTGTTGATTTTAGAATATCTTTTCCAAGTTATGGGTCAGATTTTAACTACTTTTCGGTCAGAAATGGCCGTAAATTATTAAAAATGGTGTATTTAAAGATATTAATCTTTCAGCCTGTGTATATATACATTCGCTATAATGCCTTCTTTCTACATATATATATATATATATATATATATATATATATATATATATATATATATATATATATATATATATATATATATCAAAATCAAACAAATTAAGATCTGCCTTTTTTAAACACCAACTTCAGACAGGTCACAAAACAAATTTTAACAACCATAGAACACGATCAATCCGAGAAGCAATCGAAATCGAGAAAATAATGTGTTTGAACACAAAAAATAACGCACTAAACTTGCCCAATACGTGGAAAACGCCTCTGAAACGACGGTCAGAGGGGCGGAAACAACTACAACCAATCAGAGCCGCTATAACCCTCGGAGCAAATATAAACATCCTGCAGCAACCTAATTTCTCAGTAAGACACTGTACTTCGACAAGTCAGCATTGAAAATGCCATGTGAGACCTTGGCGAAACGACTGTAATATATATTTGTTGTTGAAAAATAGTATAATGGTGAAGCCCTTGAATTAATAAATTTAAACAAAAAAGAAACCAAATTAAAAATGTACATTTAGCAGACTAATTACACTCAAATTATAGGATAAATAACTTTATTTGAAATTATTGAAACACATATTTTTAATAACATAAATATTATAAAATAATTGTAATCGGGTTTATTTAAATTTAAGTATACATAAACTCATTTTAAATTATCCCGTAAATGTAATTAATGGTACAAAAAAGTGGCTTAATAAATTGTATTTATTAAGGTAGTAGATAGCGTAATTAGTATTACATTAGCTACGTGCACATCTCGGCTCGTTAGCAGAACTAGAATCGACAGAGAGGAGAGAAAAAACAGTGCTCTTATTGCTTTACTTACGTATCATAGGAGTAAGATATTAGTTGCGTATCTAGCTGATATTACTCTTATATTAAAGAGGATACGTACTCTCTAACAATCAACATTGGTTTATACGGCAGATAGTATAGACACGTACAAAAATCAGAATTGCTAAAATAACCGAGAGAAAAGTAGAAGATAGATATGTTTTTTAAGACTAGCTTTACTTTAGTCAAATAAACAACTTATAGAGTCAAGCTGCTGGAAACATGTTAAAAAGATAGAGCGTTTACTATTCTTATAAAAGAATATAAAAATTTTAATCCAATCGCACTGAACATCAAAATAGACTTTGTAATATTAGCGAGGGCAGTAGGAAAGGAGTAACTTTACCAATCATTTATTTTTACTTCTGTATAAAGCTACCATTTTATATTTGGCAGAAAATACAGATCAATATATAAATTATATTTTAGCTATATTAAATGTCATAGGATTTATGCAATATTGAGATATATTTGACTCGTAACCGCGATTTAAACGATTTCTCGTGAATTCAAACAATTACCATTTTCGATTATTAACCAGATACTGTGAACATATCGGATCACTTTATTAAGTGTTTAATTTATTTTTTGCAGTAAAAAATAACATTCATCAAAGTAAACAAAATAGCAAACCCTTGGGAAACATGATATAAAAGAAATAAAGATAGAAAAATAAAATTGGAGAAAAAAATCCACATCGCAATATTCAGTATTCACGTCACAGTGGGGTTAATTATATATATATATATATATATATATATATATATATATATATATATATATATATATATATATATATATATATATAAAATAATAATAATAATAATAATTTAATGTTAGCTTAGTTGCCAACCACTTTGTCGGCTTATGGCTGCTGTGTCTGGCTCCGATAGAGTATTAGGTATGCGTAATTCGACAATTCATTGTATCTTACCACTATGTTCCGTAAGTACCTGGCTAAGTACTAGAAATTCTACTGTGATATAGCAAAACGCGTCTCAAGATGGATTGATGATCGAGCGAACAGTGGGTAAACTGCTAAAATATAAGCCTGGTCTGTTTCCTGTTGTCTTACATCTAACTGTTCCGTCTTAATATTTTCCAAACCTTCCTTTGAGCGCCATACAGATTACTTTCCATCCTTTTAGTAAATGGCTCCCAATATTCTTCTTTAATTTGTTTTCTTGTTCTATTCATTAAGTTTCTTTCTGCGATATATGCGTTTTTTTTAAATATGCGAAATTTTATGCTATTCAAGATGGTTAGAAGGAAATATATAGAATATACAAAAAAACTATCTTATTTTTCAATTTTTTCGTTACGAAAAATTCAGTTTTTTTCGCTTTTGCTCTAGAAAAGGTCTGGTTCATTCTCCTTGTTTTCATTCAATATTTTATCTTAAATATAATATAAAAAAAGTAATTTTAAAAACAAATACTATCTATTTTACAATAAAATTACGATTTAGATAACTAACTGTGGGGATCCCTCGAAAAATGCGCCTCCTACAGTGTTGGTTGTGTTGCCAACCACTCTGTCAGTTTATGTCTGCTATACCAGCCTTCAATAGAGTATTAGGTATGCGTACTCGGTACAATTCATTGTTCGTTGTATACCGTACCACACATATATATATATATATATATATATATATATATATATATATATATATATATATATATATATATATATTATAATTTATTTTTATTCTACTCGTTTAGGAGATATATTTTTTCCTTTCCAAAATATGAAATTTTTAGTTTAGTGTAGTGAATTTTGTCAACAATTCATCTTTGAATAGAATTTTAGAGTTAGTATAGCTTGTAAACGAAAAACTTTGAGTATAATTGATTCCTGAAGAGTTAACAAAATTTGTTATGAAACTCCCAGTTAATCCATGGGAACCCTATATATATTTGTTTTGTTTGCCAATGGCAGAGTGCAAACGATCTTTTCATTTCATTGATTTCATCATTTCTTTAGGATCGAAATTTTCCATAGTAAAATAGAACCGCTATTTGTTAGTGTTTTGGTATAAACCATTTTTCTATAAAGATTTAATATATGAAACGATTTTCATAACACCCTATATATATATATATATATATATATATATATATATATATATATATATATATATATATATATATATATGTATATATTAAGTTGGGAATGTGGAATCTTTGGCACAATGATACTACTCAGTATATATCACCACTACACCAAACACTTTATTTTTGCACTCGACGCGCGTTTCGCTAACCATGTTAGCTTCATCAGGAGCGATGATTGACTGACTGACAGTCAATCATCGCTCCTGATGAAGCTAACATGGTTAGCGAAACGCGCGTCGAGTGCAAAAATAAAGTGTTTGGTGTAGTGGTGATATATACTGAGTAATATGTATATATATATATATATATATATATATATATATATATATATATATATATATATACATATATATATACATATATATATATATATATATATATATATAATATATATATATATATATATATATATATATATATATATATATATATATACATATATATATATATATATATATATATATATATATATATATATATATATATAAATATATATATATATATATATATATATATATATATATATATATATATATATGTATATATATATATATATATATATATATATATATACATATATATAAAGAAGGCCTTATAGCGAATGTATATATACACAGGCTGAAAGATTAATATCTTTAAATACACCATTTTTAATTTACGGCCATTTCTGACCGAAAAGTAGTTAAAATCTGACCATACCTTGGAAAAGATATTCTAAAATCAACAAGATACATAAAACTTCGAAGTCGGTAGGTCAAAGAACATAAGAAGAGTGTACCTGGACGTTAATTTGACTAAAAGATATAAAATGGGCAAAAAATGAGCAAGAAAAGCCACTGTATAAAAGAGGAAAACGTTATCAGGATTCACAATGAAAAAATTTCAATAAATCGCATGGATAAACTTATAACACGGTACATTATATATTGATTTTTGATGCTTTTTTATGGCAATTTAGAGAGTTTTTCCATCTTTTCTACAAACATTTGCATATTAAGCTGTAAAAAAAGGTTCTTAAAAAAGTAGTGTTCAGCCGTGAATAATTGTTTCCGGAGATCCAAGGAATCGAGTCTAGTAAGTGTCACTCTCAAACATACCAACAATTTACGGAAATGCTTTTTATTAAATTTTTTGCCAAAAATTAGTGTGCAAAAATTTAGGTGTATTATCGTAATGAAAAACCTAGGAACTATTTTCCCACAAATTTAGTCTTTCGCGATGACTGTCTTTGTAAAAAAGAAGATTTATGAGGCATCAAATAGTCCTATCTTGGCAGGCATCACCCTACAGCTCACTCTTAGGCCTCTTTTAAGACAATTTTTTTATGTAAGAGCTGTCCTTTTCAACTTCCAGTAACCTAACATATATCTACACTTTACCTTGCCTTCTTTTTTTATATAAATTGGAGAGTATCTAATCTAAAAATATTCAAACCGGCGTGCCCTTGAATAATGTTCCAATTAAAAAAACATCCGTATGTTATCCCTTTGTTTGTTTTGTTTTTAAGTAGAAAACATTCATGATCATCAAATAAACTTATATAGTAAATAAAGAAATGGCATGCTAGTTTCCTGAGGGACAAGAGCCATTAGGAGAAACGATTTCTCCCTGAGGACGATAGTTGGATGTTGGAAGAGCAATTCTGTTTTGTTTGTATTTGTAATTCAGCCTTATAAATAGAGTGACCCAAAAGCTTCACTGGGAATTAATAGACATACGTCAAGTTGCTTATATTAAATAAGATTATTTATAGAAAGGGACCTTTGGGAATTTCCTTGATGCTAAATTAAATTGGTGAAATATTATATACATTTATCAGTGCTAATGGTTAATTTGCAAAAAAACGGTAGTCTGCAAGGAGTAAATAATTTAAAACAACAGGATACAAAATTATTTAGAGGATGGTGTACAGGTATAAAGTTTGTTTTTATTGACTGTAACGCATAGACAACCTTGAAAAAATTAATTTATTTTTTCTCGTAAATATTTATTTAAAGTTAAAGAAAATAAGATTAAGCGGCAACGTTACATATTAGGTTGTCAAAAAAAGCGGCCAAGTGCAAGCCGGACTTGCGCAATTCGTGTTTCGAACATTGATTACTTTTCAAATAAAAATTTTTGTTACAGAAGTATAAAATAATCAATGGCTTCATAAAACACACAACCAAAATGATTTTTTCCACAAAGTTTTTTTCCTATTTTTACTAAAAACTGATGACCTTTTTGATTTTTTTTATATACCAGATAAATTATTAAAGGTAATGCACTCGTGATAATTTTCGCTCAATCTTTACTTTATGGAGAATATTCCCGAATTTTTCCGAAATTTTTTTAATTAACACTCGTAAAGATAGGGTGGGGGGACAACAATTTTTGGCCATTTTTTAAAAATAATGTAAAAAAAGTTTCAGCGAGTATTACATTATATATTTTTAAACTCGAGTTTTCGTTCAATCTACACCCTATGGAGTATTTTTACAACATTTTTCGATCAGTACTATTTGAGATAAGGGGAAGACAGCGATTTTCCGCAATTTTTTAAAAATAATACAAAGAAAACTTTGCGCAAGCATTACATTATATATATTTTTGAACTCGTGATTTTACCATAAGTGTTATTTTCGACCTGGTTCTGTCCAAAGAGAAATGACCCCGTCTAGCATTATTTCTGTCAAAGCAGCGGTCTTAATGAAGGAGTATACGAGGTACTGAGCAAGTCTTGCGGCATAATGTACCGTCCAAGGCTCGGGCATCAAGCTCGTTGGGTATGACATTTAACATAGCTGTACTGCCACGCGATGCTGTCTTTGTCTGGATAATAAAGTAAGCCAAGCCTCTTACTTACAATTTTGAAAGTATAATATTTCTAATAATGAATGTATGCTTATACTAACTTAACCTAAGCTCCTATACTAGTGATCCTATACTAACTTAACCTAGGAAATGTATTTTGTTACAAGTGATTTTCTTAATACTAAGACTTAAGACTAAGACTAAAACTACCTTAGCCGAAGACTTACTTTAACTTAGATTAGGACGTAACATTAACTTAAACTAGGACTAATTATAACTTAACCTAAATTGACAACCTTCTTGTCACAGCGGGCGAGGGGAGTCATCGTCTTCGTCCGAGAGCAGCGGGTCGGACGGTCTTGGGAACTGGCGGCTGGCGTGAGGTGGGAGTCGGAAAGCGTCCCTGATGCGTGGGTTGGGGTGCTGGGGCGCCTTCTCCAGGAACTTCAGTTCGACTTTCCTCATGTGTGCCTTTATGGTAGGCACACCGAGGTCCCTATGGAGTTGTCGGTTCCTCATGAACCATGGGGCTCCCGTGATCATCCTCAGGGTCTTGTTCTGCACTGCTTGAAGTTGAGCTCTCCTTGTTTTGGAGAGCTGGCACCAAGTGGGGCAGACGTAGGTGAGGCCTGCCTTTACTATGGTGTTGTATACCAGAAGCTTGGTCCGTGGCAGCAACTTACTGGAGCGATTCAGGATGGGAGAGAGTTTGCCCAGTAGTTGCTTCGCCTTCTTGGTGCCACGCGATGCGAAATGCATCTTACATTTATACTCACAATTCCATCTCTAGGATATTCGAGAGAAATCGGACGTTTTCGTAAACCCATGAGAAATATGACGAGGTAGGCAGTGCTGCCACATGTCGTGTAATTTCGTTATTCGTGGGGACACTTTAACGTTGTAGCAATGTATCAGATGCGAAGATAAACAAATTTAAATATATTTCATTCAACCTAAACATTTGTTGCTTCCTAATTATTTTTTTTATGGGCCCAACACACATGTTGCAAGAAACTGTACTCCCATCCATTACTAGCGAATGACGATCCCCATAAAAAAATAATTCTTGAAAAAAAAGTGACCAGACAAACTCCACATGCAACTAATTCATTATCTCTATATATGTATATACATATATATATATATATATATATATATATATATATATATATACATATGTGAATGTATACGTATATTTTCTAGATTACAGTAAAGCTTTCGACTGATGCACGAGAAATTAATAAAACTTCTACTACTGAAATCAATCAGTGGAAGTTAAAATTGGACTGGAAAAGTCCGAAAGCATAAAAGTAACCCAAGGTGTAAAACAGGGTTGCATTTTCTCACCACTTTTGTTCAATCTTTATTCTGATGTTGTGTTTAATGAGGCCATCTATAAATCTGTTGATGGAAGTACACTGAACAACATGCTGATGATACTATTCTATTAGCAAATAATATCAAAGATCTCCAGCAACTGATCAATCGAGTCGTAACAGCCAGCGAAGAAAAATCTACCATCAGAATCCCTCGAAATCAGGGACAATACCGTAGAACAGACTCCACGTTTGAATATTTGGGAACCAATATAAATGACAAGGGGGACCCAAGAAAGGAAATATATTCCCGAATTGAACAGGCCCGAATAACATACATGAATGTGAATTAATTTTTCCATCGCATAAGTTTCAGTCTCGAACTCCGAAAGAATATGATGAGAGCGTATATATTCTCCATGCTATTGTATGGCATGGTACATTTATAGACGCCTTCTTCGCATCTCCTGGATACAGAAAATAAGAAACACAGAAGTACTGGAAAGAATGAACAAAATGAAGGAATTACTAACAACCATAAAAATAAGAAAAACTCGGACATATAATGAGGGTCTCAAAGTACGAATTGTTAAGTCTAATTATTGAAGGAAAAATAAAGGGCAAACCATCGATCGGAAGACGACAGAATCCTTGATTGAAGGACATAAGAAGGTGGTTTGGATGTGCTTCGAGTGATATTTTTCGAGCAGCAGTTTCTAACGTTTGTTTAGCTTTATGAATCGCCAACCTTCGTGAGGAAACGGTGTTGTAAGCAGAAAAAATATATATATATATATATATATATATATATATATATATATATATATATATACATATATATATATATATATATATATATATATATATATATATATATATATATATATATATATATATATATAAATATGCCCTGTTTGCTAAATTTTGTAATTAATCTGAAATTCGGGCGAAGTGTTGACTATATGCCAAATTCTAATTTATTACTATTTTTAATTTCGCAAAATCATCTACTTTTAATTATTTTTTTTACCAAGAATCGCGAATACATCATCCGTACCTTTGAGAAGTACTTAAATTCTTGGTTGATTTTTAAACTTACTGATGCATAAATTGACCATAAATACGACATATTTTAGTAAATACTATCATCATCGCATCAGTTTTCGTATTTTTTTTTATATTGAAATGACACTTTTAGCCTTTTTTGTAGAGAAAAGAAAATATGTAAGATATAGCTACTATAATAGATCTTTGAGGTTAAATAATAAAACTCCAAAACTTTTACTATACACAAGTATGCTCAGAACATCGTATATAAAAGTCCGTACGATTTGTAATGGCATAGTCGGCAATAAAATGCTAGACAGAATAAAAGATATTGTGCATCTTGCTTCCACTTATACTTCAACAGATGTTGTTCCGCCTAAAATATCGATCTGATTAATGTAAGACAGCCGTCATTAACGATCTCGACTATATTATTTGGGAGTAAGAGAGATAGACTCAATTGTACGTGTCATTTATTGATTTAACGCGTACACCCATATTTAGAGATGGATTCAGGTAAATCTATATTATAAGTATTAGGAAGTATTATGATTATGAGTTTTGGACATACGGAGTTTGTCTTTTTATAATGGACTCCAAGAAGAGGAAAATAGGAGAGGATATCAAACATTCACGCCTATTTCTAATAATTGCGAGGCTTTATTGGATATAAAGATGAAGTTATAGCATATTTCTATCAAAAGTTATTTACATAAATTATTACAGTTCTAAAATAATACAGTCAGAATTATATACTACTTTAGGTGAAAGTTTCAGAATGATTATTTAATATAATATTTTCAATGTAATAAGTGAATTAAAGCTAACCTAAATATTGCAGGTGCAAATTTAACAATAGAAAATTGATATAGGTAAAGTCCCTAAAATAACAGGTAGGTAAATATGTTCGTATGATATAATTTGCCAAGAAGTAGGTACCTGCGTTTTGGCAACATATTTTTTTTGAATAATAAATGTACAAATTATACATACATATATATATATATATATATATATATATATATATATATATATATATATATAGTATATATATATATATATATATATATATATCCCATTACGACTGTTGTTAACACCTTGTTGATAATTCAAGTGCATCAGGCAAAACAATATTACCTAATTAGAAAAAAATCTACAAATAACTTTTTGTACCTTTATAATGAAAAATTGATACATTTGGCTCTATGTAAATATTGTTAATTCCCTAACCTCAAAATTGGAAACACTAAAAGCTTATTTTTAACTGGCTCGTAAAAAACTCCACAAAATGATTATTTAAAAACCGCAAAAATTAAACCATTTTGCTGAAATTTCCGCTACATTTTCTATTTTATTCCTGCTAGTTTAAAATGATTGCTCAATGACAATAAATTTCCTTTACGACCACATTTTAGTAGGTAGTTATTTTTAGTCGCCAAATCAAAATTGAATTATAAAATTAAATTAATAATTAGAATTGTAATAATAACCGTATATTTTGTAACAAGTGCTAAAAATGGCACTTGTTACATCACTGTGACAATTAGCTGAACCAAGTGTGAAAAATGTGTTCCATACATACTTTATAAAAATGTACGAAGGTATATTGATAGTTTTTAGGCTAGAATGAGAGAATCTTAAAAACAATAATCGCTTGTTAGTATTCCGTGCGGAACACCTATAAGATGACTTCGGTGTCCGTCTGTCTATCTGTTTATCTGAAAGATTGAAATTTGGCACTAGTATAGGAACTGATGGCCTCATCAGAGCTGTGTAGTTTTTAAAGTTAAATTCTACTTGGCTATTGTCACCCCAAGATGGAACTTATTCCAGGTTTTTGTGAAGTTGAATGACTTCTTGCTGTCTGCGAATATTTAAGGATAATAATTTTAATTCCATAATTTTATCTCCAAATTTTAGATCATATAATGCATTTTTGGATAACCGGTCTGACTAGAGGTAAAAGGAAAGGGAAGATAGGATGCATCCTTGTCTGATGCCTATTTGGCTTTGATGTATTAAGTAGGAACGACAAATTTATTTCAGTTCAAGCTGCGAACTGCAGCTAAATTTTGTTTAAGTAGCGATCAAGTTAATAGTTTTTAATCTACGATTTTCATAGATTTACCATATTACGGATACTACAGTCAAGCTCTACCTAACGAAACAATAAAATATATATTCTCTCTGAAGTACTCCCTTACCTTTTCACATAGGCACTTCTTTTACGCAAGTTTCAATAAAGCAACCCTTAGACGACACGACATGATGTGATTTATATCTTTTCAATCTTATTTGTACAACTTAGTACAAAAGCCATTAATACAATCCCGGTGTCAAGAACACGCCGTCGAAACAAGCAAAATTTCCCAACTTCTCTTGTTTTTCATTGATATTCGACACAGATAGGGGCGATAAATTCAATGCGGTTTAATTTAAACCTGATGGATTTCCGGTATTAGAATTTTCGATTGTATATTTTATTGCTCCATCTCGCGCCTCGATACTTCGCTGCAATGACGAAAGATAAAGTGTCTAGAAATATGCCGCAGTTTGACTTATTTTTAATTGAAAAAACCACCAGGAACTTGTGGTTGAATTGTAAAATCAGTTTTGCAACGATTTTTTTTTTCTAGGCAATGAACATGCGCTCTAAGAAGACACTTAAACCGATAAAGTGTGGAACCCACAGTCATTGCAGTTCATTACAAAGTGATATTCTTGGCATAAAATGATTCAGCGTCCTGTAGCTTTACCATTACCATTTTTCAATCTTTTAACAGCTTCATATACTTCAGTCAATGTGATTTTCCTCGTCTATTTTCATGTCTTCACTTTCTATTTCAGTTCGATTTCTATTTCTGTCCTACCTTTGGAATATTTCATAGAAATGGTCTCGCCACCTTTGGACAATCTGTTTAGTATCAGACACTAAATTACCCTCTCTGTCCTCAATACTTTTAATTCCACCTATTCTGTCTTTCCGCAGATTTGTCAATGTTCTATAAAGAAGTTTTCCGTTATCCTGCCCTTCTGCTTCCATTTTGCTTCCAAAATCCTCTCCTCCTCTGCTTCGCCTCTTTAATCTTGTCCCTCACTACTCTTGTTTGATCTTTGTCGGTCTGATATCGCCCTTCCATTCTGTTACTTAAGTAGGTCTTCCAAAGTTCTTTTTAGTGTTCCGTACGGAACACTTATAAGATGACTTCGGTGTCTGTCCGTATGTCCGCCTGTCCGTCTGTCTGTCACACCGGATTTTCTTCGAAACTATTTGTTATAGAAAGTTGAAATTTGGTAATAATCTAGGAATTGATGGCCTCATCAGAGCCACGTAGTTTTGAAATTTAAATTTTGACTTAAGGGTTAGTTTTGGGGGGTGAAATCAGAAGTGAAAAAAAAAAATTTTTAATAGGTCATCGAGTGTGGTGTCAAATGAAAGCTTGTGAAAACACGAGTAAAAAATATATATATATATATATATATATATATATATATATATATATATATATATATATAATGTAATACTTACGCACACTTGTCTTTATATTATTTTTAAAAAATCGCGAAAACTCGCTGTTCCCCCCCCACCTTATCTCGAAAAGTACTGATTAAAAAATTTTGAAAAAATTCTGGAATATTCTCCACGGGATGTAGATTGAACGAAAATTACCACGAAGGCAAGTGTGCATTTTTTCGTTCGCCGTGTACTTTTACCACATATCTCTTCAGCTGCTCTGCAAATAATTGATTTCCCCCCCCCCCCCGAATAACTCCCATAGCATCTCCATTCAACTCTTCCCAGTTAGTTCTGTTGAGTTCTGCCTTGAGAGCCAACTCATATCTTTCTTTCACTTCGTGTTGATATAGTTTGTAAACCTTGATACTTGGTTTATTATACTTATTATTTTCATAATACTCTGATTATTTCGCATCTTTTTCTAACATAATGCTCTCTCTGTCTTCTCGTAAGAAATACCTTAAATTTATTTATCCAGTAACAAATGGCCTTGAGAGCTGGTGCAATGTCTCCACGAACTTCTTTCAGTTCAGTTTCTATCTGAAGTGCAGTACACTTTTTTAAATAAAAATGTTTTATTACTGCACAATACACTACTTTATCCATTTTTACGAAACATATAACACCTATCACTTACGATAGCTGCCAACAAAACTGTTTCTGTTTGAAACTTTGAACACAATCGTTATAAGAATTAGGCTTACCAACAGTCATGCCAAACTTATCAATTCACCCTCGTATCTTACTTTAGATAGTACTGAATTTTCTAGTAGAACTTTCCAAGAAATAAGGCTGCCAAAGCATATGAATTATTCGAACGATTATGTACAAATTATGTTAACAGCATCACTTCATGAATGGGTATTAAAATTACTACAAAAATTAAATTTAAGACATGAATTTTCTAACAATATGAAGTGACATGAAGTACTCTTGCTGTTGGTATTTTTTTAAAATTTTACTTCTAAAATAAACTTTTACGTACAGCTGCTGTAAATTAAGAAATAACTTTGACAAGGGTTCTAAATAAATTACTTAGCAGTCATATAAAAAGTAAACTAATTTCATTAAAAACTTTCTACGGCTTTTAGTGTATTATTAAAAATCAAGTAAAATTGCAAATATAAGTTACAAAATTAGTATATTTTTTTAAAGTCACTCTAGAATTACTTACTTTTGCGGACTAGTTCTGTTAAGATTACAAATAAAGAAAAATTAAATAATTTTCAAGTTCCTTGACTCTAAGAACTCTAGAAAGAATATGGTAAATTTAGATCCACCTCCCTAATATCCTTTTTCACCTATTGAACCATGCTTGAGCTTAAAAAATTTTATTTAAAAAGTGTTTCTTGTATTAACCAGACACCGGGCAAAATTCTCATAATATTATTGAACCTACATAAAATTTATGCATCTCACCATTTTTAATGGAATATCCTTAAGCGATATCGCTCAAAAATTATAGGTTGCATACCACATTTAATTTTTTTACGTACACAGAGTTGAAAATGGTTTGATTCGAGAGTTGTTATCGTACCGACAGAACCCCAGACAGACGAAAAAGGGACATTATGTTTTTTTTGGATTTAGGGACCCTGAAACGTGAAGAAATGCAAAAATCTAGGAGGGTGATTTTTTATGAATACTTGCATAATTTCTCAAGTTGATTTTTCCCTTTCAAAATATCTTTTGTTCGCGCCGTAGAAAACGAAGCCACAGCGGCTTTAAACTCATCATCTGTGAATGGTTATCGAACCTTGAGGACTTCCTTGAGATGTTTGAACAAAAAAAGTCTCAATACTCTAAATCATTGCTAGGGGGTGGATGATGTAACTTGGTGAATCCATAGCTATTGGTAATTTTAAACGTTTTGGTTTTTTCATGCCGTCGGACATTTTTCTCTTTTGGCTTTCCATAAACCTCTGCATTATAACCCAATCGCCAGGGGTTTTGAGCTCTCATTAAATGTTAATAGGCTGCATTTTGGCACACGGATAGTTTTTTGAACGTAGAATACAATAAAAAAAAAGTAGGTCAAAGTTTGATGTACGCTAAGCCCCCAAAATCCAAAATAAAATCAGAAATTCGATTTTTCGGTAATATCCCGAAAAAAAAAAAGGTTTTAAAAAAAGCAATAGCACTAAAGAGCGGGAAATTTTACAGAAAAGGGTATGTAGTTTTTTTTTCCAGATTTTTTTATTAGAGTGAGAATTTATTAAAAATTCCGATAGGTAATTCAAAAAGTGCAGCGCGCCAAACAAGTTAATTTAAAAGTCTACGCACACCGCTCGAAGGTTAATCGATGTTACTTATTTTCAGAGTGTAAAAGGAAAAATAAAAGACAGCTTTTTGAAGAGGAGACTTTCAGCTTTCCGATGATACTAATAGTTTTTATCTTTATTGCTTCATCATTTGTAAAACTTAAAACGAAATTTTTATTTGCATGATTTTAACGGACATACAGTAAATTACAAACATTTAAAAATATATGATATTATAAAAAATCCTTGTGTATGTATCATTATTGTACCTTAAGTTTCGATATAAGGATAATAAATAAATACCCACATTGTCTGTGTTATCCAAAAATTGAGTTTTAAAATATGAAAATTTGCCTGCTGTAGTGCGCCGCCGGCAATTTTACGTTCAAAGCAGTACGAAATGGTTAAAAAAAAGTCGGACATTTTTTTTTAAGTTACCGTTAAAAGTATACTTGTTATTAAAAACTCATTAAAAGCTTTAAAAAAACTGTCTCTTTTTTTGTAATTTTGTTTTTAAAAAAGTGTTCACGATGGGCGTATTTTTTGCTTATTACACAGGGGAACAGCTGTTTTGGTGTCGAGGTTTTTTGAGCTGATTCTATATCAATTTGATGTCCTGAATTCAAATAACGTATTCATTTGTACCTAGGAGCTCAAATTTTTAAGATATACAATTTTAGAGAAATATAAGTTACATTATTGTAACTCAAATCCGTAAGTGTAGTAAACAAAAGTAGATACGAAATTTTTATTTTAGTTATACAAAATACAATATTATGTCGTACTTACAAACAAAAAAAAAACATTGAAGAAATGAAATAGTCACTCAACACTTGGAAAGCTTCTTTTCCGCGACATTCTTGAATGTTTTTTTAAACAGTCCCTTTTTAAACTCCAGCAGTAATCTGCCATCATGTGCATGTCCCATCTTCCTTGGTAGCGGTCCTCCATAACTTTAATATCTTGGTGAAATCTTTCACCTTGTTCCTCACTCATGTCTCCTAAATTTTCTGGAAAACGGTCTAAGTGGCTGTGTAAATAGTGTATTTTAATACTCATATTGCACCCTAAGGATCTGAAACTATTAAGCATCTTGTTAACCATTTCAACATAGTTTTGAGCTTTATCTTTGCCTAGAAAATTTTCTACAACTGCAACAAATGATGTCCAAGCTTCTCGTTCAACTTGATTCATTGAATTTATGAAGGCAGGATCCTTAATTAATTGTCTTATTTGTGGGCCGTCAAATATCCCTGCTTTGAGTTTTTCTGTACTCAACTGATGCATTTTTACCCCTATATATGCAAAACAAGACCCATTCTTATCAAGAGCCTTTACAAATTGCTTCATTAAGCCCAACTTTATATGTAACGGAGGAAGTATGATTTTTTTTTTTTTCTCTTTCAAACAAAGCGTCGTTAATGACATTCTTTTCCCCCCAACGTCCATGTTTTCTCTCTGAGGCCAATCTTTTCTAACCCAGTGGTGTGTTTTGTCCCTACTATCCCAGAGGCACAAGAAACACGGATATTTCGTGTAACCACTTTGCTGCCCAAGAAGAAAGTTTACCATTTTTAAGTCTACACAAATCATCCATTGATGTTCGTAATACTTTATCTTCGGCAAGACCAAAGCTATGGTATTATATTCTTCTTTCAGTTTCGTTAAGTGAGCTAGTGGTATTGAACCATATTTATTCCCATTATGTAGAAGGACACATTTTAAACTTCGCTTTGAACTGTCAATAAATAAGCGCCAATCATCTGGAATATATTCAGAAAGTCCCATTTCTTTCATGAGTCCCCTAATTCGTGACAAAATACAAGATTGTCTTCTTGAGAAAAGAATGGTAGCAGATATTTTGTTCCAGTAAATTTTTTGTCGTTCAACCTAGAAGCCAGTACTTCAGAAGCTTTTTTCGATAAATTGAGATCCCTGGTGAGATCATTTAATTCATTTTGATTGAAGCGTTGAGAAACTGATGACGTCCCCTCATAGTCACTGTTAGTTTCATTGGCATCAGAACTTTTATTAGCATCAGAAGAGCGATCAGAGGGAAAATATTCGTCATCAGAGATATGTGGTAGCTGATGAAATGTTGGAATCGGTATTTCATCTGAGTGCGGGATAGGGCGTATTGCCGAGTCTAAATTGGGATAAGTCCACTTACTGCGGTTATTTCGATTGATTCCATTAGTATTTACTAAACAGAAATAACAATCATTGAAGTGGTGTTTTGGTTCTCTACAAACCATTGGTACGCCGAATTTTAGACATTTTGTTTTCCCGGTAGTCCACTGCCGTAAATGCTCTGTACAAGTTTTACATACGAGATGCGGGGCCTACGTTTTGTCCTGATCACCAAGCTTAACTCCAAAGTGTCCAAGATACGCTCGCTTTACAAAGTCAGTAATAGTTTGTCTGTTTTGTTGAAACATGTATTCTCCGCATATATAGCAAAACACATCAGGTTGATTTACACAACTTCTTCTTGAACTGGAACCTGAACTCATTTTAATTCTGTTCAATCAATAACACAAAAACACTCTTTTCTTAACATAAAATAACACGCCGAATTCGATCTACTCTCATTAGTAAGAACGCACAAACTGACGAGACTTACCCGAGTTAGGTGATTAAAAGGGTCAGTTCAGGTACCTGATAGGCAATGGTTCCACTATTTATAGATTTACCTGGAATTTACTCAATTACAGACTGACAATAAAACCATTGTACCTACATTAATGAATATATAATAATTTTTGAACTCTCATAAATGAATATACTGAATAAAAACCACATTGGTAGATAAGTTGATGTATCTAAAAAAGTAGAGCTGATAGAGAAAAACGGATTGCATGTATAGATTTAGCGTCCCAAATATAATTAAAATCAGCTCTAAAATCCCAGGCACCAAAACAAAAATATTTTTTTGTTGCCCTGTGTTATTATCGTACGTTATAATATTATACTTAAAATAAAAAAAAATATCTAAATGTGGGAAATGAAAGATGAAAGTCTAAGCTTTAAGTGTAAAGTATTTATGTTTCATTTAAACATCCAGGTACAAAAATTGCTCGAAGAAATTAAATGAACTGCGTATTCTCTGGCCGTCATATTGGATCCACTGTTTTGAATTTCTGAAATCTGTCATCGGATTTTTAATCAGCACCCCGAAACACTCCTTAATAGCCAATTTCAAAATATTTAAGAGTTAAACGTTAATTTAATCATAAATGAAGTTGGAAGCATTCCCACCACAACTGAGGGGGTTAAACCAGCCCTTTTATTTTAAATATTTTGTTTTAATTACGGTAAAACTGTAAAAAAATCTGTATAGTGTTTTCTTCTCAAGTTTCTCGTTCTTTTACGTGGTCCTATTAGTTTTTCGATATCTTTTTTATTTTTAGAAAAATTTGCGAAAAACCGAATTTTTCCTTTTATTTTCGATTTTGTAGGCTTAGCGTACATTTTAGAGCAGCAAACTTTTTTGCCACTGACGACTGGGCTATTATTGGTATACTCCTTTTTCATATATTCAATAGGAAAAATTTCTTTGCAGTCCCAAAAAACCTTTCCAGAACATCATTGGCTTTTCATATTCTTTAGAGCTAGTTAGCCCTTACGAATTCATTGCATAGAAGCTTCGAGGGAAGTTCTTAATAGAATACTCAACTCTCGTTGACTGAGACAATTCGCCAAAAATAACTCCTTCTCTAAAGCAGCTAAATATTCTTAATAAATTTCTGTCCCCGCCAGTTTCTGCTCTGGTGTATAGAGTTTGGGAGTATATCGTATAGAAACCTGTTGTTATGTGGTTTATTGTAAAAAAAAACGAAAACAGGCATAACCTATATTTCAGCAGTCTACCCACTATTCTCTTATTCGTCCATCCATCCCGAGACGCGTTTCGCCGTATCACGGCTCATCAGTCGGGTTAGGATCGACAAGCATGCGCACAGAATTTCTGGCTGCTGTGTCAGCCTCCGATTAAGTACTAGGTATGCGTTTTTAGTACAGTTTTTTGTATCTTACCGTTGTGTTCCATAAGTATCAGAATAAGTACTAGAAATTATGTTCTCTTGTTTGTCGATCCTAGCTTGACTGATGAGCCGTGATATAGCGAGACGAGTCTCAAGATGGATGGACGAATAAGAGAACAGTGGATAGACTGCTGAAATATGGGCTTTGCCTATTTTCAGTTGTTTTACAATAAACCACAAAAGGCCTGAGGTTGATCCCTTGCAAATCGCATTGCCTGCCTTTAGTGTTGACTATGCCAACCACTCTGTCGGCTTGTGGCTGCCGTATAAGCCTCCGATTGACTACTAGGTATGCGTATTTGGTACAGTTCGTTCTATCTTACCGACTTGTTTTTATCTCTAAATCTTCTTACACAATTTTGAAAAATGTAGTTTCGGATATTCTAACTACTTTAACTAGCTCTGGGATCTACAGTCGTCTATCAGACAGCAGAAAATCGTCAACGAGCCTAATGGTATCCTCGATAGTGATATCAACGAGTCTTCCTGATCTGGGGTTATCTCGAATAGAATCTAGACTTTATTAAAACTGTTTAGACCAAAACTAAACTTGAGAATACGATGAGCCGTCCATGCCGCATATCTGGGATTTTTTTTTAAAGAATAACTTTTGATCTAGAGAGCTTAACACTACACAATGCTACAAATTAACTTTTACTCATTATCCGAAAAAATAAATCAGAAAAACCACTAAACTGAATGAACTTATTATAGTATTTGGTCGAAGTACCTGGAAGAGACAGTAATTTCATAACTAAGCAACTTTACGAATGGCTGGATAGATAACTTATAAAATAACCTCGTAAACAGAGCTACACACATTTTTTTAGTACAATTGGCTAGGAAAAAAAGTACATTTAAATAGTAATATGCAGTAAACATGTGGCGGCCAAAGCACCGTGGTCATCGTGCCGGCATACGGTATCAAGGGTCCCAGATTCAATCCCGGCAGGTCGGTGTATTTATTAATTTATTTAAATCTATTTGGCGTGACTACATATATAAGTAGTAGTTGTTCTAGAAATATAATAACGGCCATGGCAACACTACCGTGTTGTTTAAAAGGTGCCGTGAAATACAAATGTATCTTTCGTAACTTGGACAACGTTGACGGGTATTACGACATCCAAATGGTAATCCCTATCCAGGCGGGGAGGTGACCAATAAAAAAATTATTTTACTTACAATTTCAGACCTATTTAATTCTTCACAAAAATCAATAGGTGTGTAAGGATTTACCATAAATTATTAACATTTATTAGTGAATAAAATAAGCTTTCAATATTTCAAAATAACATTACATGTAGTACACTAATTAATAAAATATTAAAATTTCAAAATTTATTATATCCCTTTTAATTGTTTGCAAATTTACAATTACTTTTCTCATCTTTTCCGGTGTATTTCTATACCTAAAAAAATCTAATAAATCTAATAATGTCCTTGAATTTTTTTATGATCTAATAAACGATAAAACCCAGATACTACCGAGAAAATTCTTCACTTATTAAAATCTTTTGACGCATTTATATATATATTTCGTTCTTTTCAGATAAACACGTAATATACATGTGCCGTATTTTCCATAAATTCTTATATTGAAAATAGTACGCTACCTCAAGCTTAAAAGATTTAAATTCAGGATAAATTTATATATTATTATATTCACGTGTAACGTTGCAAATTATATATATATATATATATATATATATATATATATATATATATATATATATATATATATATATATATATATTTATATATATATATTATTATATATATATATATATATATATATATATATATATATATATATATATATAATATATATATATATATATATATATATATATATATATATATATATATATATATATAATATATATATATATATATATATATATATATATATATATATATATATATATATATATATATATATATAATATATATATATATATATATATATATATATATATATATAATTTGGTAATCTGTTATCGGCCGTATTTGATTATCGAGAATCGGTCTGAACTGTAAATAAGACACTCTTTTCTTCTTTAATACTCAATATTTCTTTATGGTTCGATAAATTCTTCAGGAGTAACTACAATATTAAATACACGGATTAGATATATTAAAAACAATGTTACTTTTCGTCTAGGTATTAAAATGAAATATAAAACAAATAAATGTGAACGAATAAATAAATAAAACAACGTACGAAAATGCGAGTTAGTGCTCAAAATCAAAACTCAACATCTAAATTTCTCACACAAATTGAGAGTAAACAGCCTCGGTGCATATGTACTGACGTGAATTCCAACTGAACGGAAAAAAACAGCAAAAGAAAAGGACTTTATTTACTTATTTTATACCAAGAGGTGCCAAATTTTTAATTATTAATATTGTAGTTGTAAATAACTAATAAGCATTGATTATGTTGTAGAGATTACTAAATTGGTTAGTGTCTGATTTATAGTTGATTGAATTGGGGTCCTTGTTTATGTGGTACATTCTTTAAAAACTCTTCCTTTATAGTTGTCGTGACTTAAATTTTAACGTTTTTATAGCCAAAATTATGACCTGCTTCCAAATGATGTTGCACTACGGCACATGAGTTCTTTCCCAATTGGAGTCACTTTTGTCCTATGTGGGCCTCTGTTTTTAACCAACGATTTTTACATTTTAGTACCTAGACGGAAAATAATATTTTTTTTTAATATATCTAATCCGTATATTAATATTATAGATACTCCTAAAAACGTTATCAAATGATAACGAAATATTGAGTATTAAAAAAGAAAAGGGTTTTATTGACAGTCCAGACCGATTTTCGATAATCAAACACATAAATATATATACATATATATATATATATATATATATATATATATATATAAATATATATATATATATATATATATATACATATATATATATATATATATATATATATATATATATATATATATATATATATATATATACCGCCATGTTTTTCTGTCTTTCCAGTCATTCTCGTGGATAACTCTGTCTCTCATTTTGTCTAATTTTTCGTTGATCCATGTTTGTGCTGATCTTCCTTTCTTTCTTCTATTTGACACAATATATTCAATTACTCTTTTTAGCATCCTAGTATCGGGTATCCTTTTTACGTGTCTATACCAAATTAACTCTAGTTTCCATTCTTTCTGCTGGTGTATGTATTCTTCCCGTCCGTCTTCTGATTTCTAAATTTTAGACGTGGTTCTGTCTAGATATTCTACATGATTGCTGAAACAATCCATTTCGACCGCGTCTATCCTTTATATGTCTTTTTTTTTTGTCATTTGCCACCACTCTGATCCATACGTCAATATCGCAATTGCTCTGTAGATTGCCAGTTTTGTTTTCATTTTTATCCCGTTTGACTAAAGTAAAACACTGAGAATTCCTACGCATTTTTTTACCTTGTTGATTTCTGTACTTTATGTCTCTCTTTCATGATCTTTTGTTGGAAATTATACCTACCAAGTACTTAAAACTCATTACAAATTAAGCCTTTATTAAAGTATCAGCACCAAAAATATCCTTGGTTATGTTTTTCCCACCAAAATACGAAACGAAAAAGCTATCTAACATTATGCTTTCGTTCAAATAAATAAGCAAATTAAATAATAAATCACGACTCCTATTAAAAAAAGGAATAAAAAGTACAAAATAATATATTATCTTAACCTTAAATGTTAGTAAATACTTGCTTATAGCCAGAAATATAATTAGTAAAAGACATCTTCGCTGTTGTCACACTAAACGAAAAACCAAAAAAATATAGGCAATATATAATTAATTCTTATTACACAAAATAACATACGTAAACACATAAAATTAAGCAAAATTTTTAACTCGCTGAAAATTGTTCAAAGAGCGTTTCTAACATCTTTTTTAGTGTTCCGTACGGAACACTTATAAAATCACTTCGGTGTCTGTCCGTCTGTCTGTCCGTCTGTCCGTCCGTCCGTCTGTCTGTCCGTCTGTCACACCCGATTTTCTATGAAACTATTTGTCATAGACAGTTGAAATTTGGTAGTAATATAGGAATTGATAGCCTCATCAGAGCCATCTAGTTCTGAAAGTTAAATTTTGACTTAAGGGGGTTAGTTTTGGGGGGTGAAAATCGGAAGTGAAAAAAAAAATTCTTTTACTAGGTAATCGAGTGTGGTGTCAAATGAAAGCTTGTGAAAACACGAGTAAAAAATATATATATGATGTAATACTTGCACGCACTTTTCTTTGTATTATTTTTAAAAAATCGCGAAAAATCGCTGTCCACCCGCCTTATCTCGAAAGTACTTATCAAAAAATTTTGAAAAAATTCTGGATTATTCTCCACGGGGTGTAGATTGAAACGAAAATTATCACGAGTGCATTATCTGTAATAATTTATCTGTATATAAAAAAAAAAAAAAAAAAAAACAGAAATTTCAAGGTCATCAATTTTCAGTAAAGATTGGAAATAAACTTTGTTGAAAAACTATTTGGGGTGTTTTTGTGAAGTCACTGATCATTTTATATCACCGTAACATAAATTTTGACTTAAGGGATTCGTTTTGAGGGGTGAAATCGGAAGTGAAAAAAAATTTTTTTACTAGGTCATCGAGTGTGGTGTCAAATGAAAGCTTGTGAAAACACGAGTAAAAAATATATATATAATGTAATACTTGCGCACACGTTTCTTCGTATTACTTTTAAAAAATCGTGAAAAATCGCTGTCCCCTACCTTATCTCGAAAAGTACTGATCAAAAAATTTTGAAAAAATCCTGGATCCGAGGTATAGATTGAACGAAATTATCATTACCTTTAATAATTTATCTGGTATAGAAAAAAAACAAAATTTCAAGGTCACCAGTTTTCAGTAAAGATTGGAAGCAAACTTTATTGAAAACTCATTTGGGGTGTGTTTTGTGAAGTCACTGATCATTTTATACCACCCTAACAAAATTTTCTATTTTAAAAACAATCGTACGGAACACTAATTGTGCAAGTTCAACTTGCACTTGACCGGTTTTATTTGTATTAGATACCATCTGACGAATTGGTTTTTTGACCCTTAAATTTTATTTAATAAGTCCTTTGTCCAATACTTGCGACGAGTTCAAAGTTTGCTTAATTTGATATGTTTACGCATATTTGATGTAATAAGTATCAATTACACATTCCTTAAAACAGTGATTTTTTTGCTCATTATATTTTCTTTTATTAATAAGTAGGTATTAACTTTTTTTTCTTCTTTTTCTTCTTCTTCTTCTTCTTTCTTATATGGTGTGTCATATAAGTAGGCATACTGCCTGTTTTATCGCCTTAGGCCTCATCCTATGTGGACATCCAGCATTCCTTCCACCTTTCGAAGGTCTGTCCCTAGTTCTTCTAACCGCAGGATTTATTGTGTTTGGCCCTTTTTACCAATCTGTTATCGTCCATCCGATCTACGTGTTTATTTCTTTGTTTTCTTCTAGTTCTGGTCCATTTGAATATTTCTTGGATCTTACTTATTTCTTGTAGATCTTTGTTGCGGATTCTGTCGTGGATAGTTTTTTCCATGTTTGTCCCTAATCAGCTTCATTCTTGTTGTCCTCATCATTTGTGCTATTTACATGTGTCAACTCTTTTTCTACAGCATGTGTAAGGATCGGTCTGATTCTTGTCTTGTATTTCATATTTTACTTTCCACTGTGAGGTGTTCCATACTATATACGTCAAACAACCTGCTATTTAGTGATGCCCTCATAGACTGTTGTTTTACTTCCCTCTTTAAGTCTCCGTAGCTTGTTCTCATTATTCTCAAGTATTTAAAATTATTAACCTATCCAATAATACTTCCTTGGATCTTCAGCTTGCATCTTAATAATTCTTTTGTAGCTACCATACATTTTGTCTTGGTTATGTTGATAATCATGTTTAGTTTTCTCGCTTCCAAATTGAAGGCATTTCCTGAAAGTTGGTTCTTCTTCTTTATATAATTTCTCAAAGTATGTTTGCCATTCTTAAATTTTAATTTTATTAGTTTGTACCGTTTCTTTTATATTAATTTTGTTCCGTCTTAACATTTTCCAGACTTTCCTTTGAGCGCCATACAGATCACTTCCCATCCCTTTAGTAAATGTCTTCCAATATTCTTCTTTGGTTTATTTTTCTTCTTCTATTCATTAAGTTTCTTTCTGTGATATATGCCTTTCAGTTGTCTTGGGTCTTGTTGTGTATGTAATGTATCTATGCGTCCATTTGTTGACGTTTACTCGCCTCTGGCATAAGGTTTCCTTATTATAATTCTTATTAACTTTTAAAGATTAAGATAACACATTAGGAGGACATATTAATAAACTTCTAGCCTAGCATAAAAAGAAACAAGCTAATCTCTAAAACAAAAATTATTTTATTGAACCTAATGTTCTTTTCAAATGTATACACTTGGTGCCACGGTAAGTAACCTTAGGCCTTTCAAAAAAATCTTTGTCTGGGTTTGCAAAGCAATCTTCGACAACATTTATTATTTCTTAAATTGATTGAAATTTGTATCATTTCAAATGTTCTGTTCAGGTTTGGAATCGGTAATAGTACGGGAAAGCTAAATGAGGAGGAAATTGGAAATGAACAATCATCAGCTAAAAGCCTAATTTGTAGATTTTTTGCAAAACGAACGGCAATTTGTGAGCAGGGCGTACTACCTTACAAGAAGAGATCATCTTTAAATACTTTTCCTCGGCATGTATCCACAATTTTTCAGCGAAGTTTAGTTAATAATGAAGAATAAGCTTCTCCAGTCATTGTTTTGCGATGTTCCAAGTAATCCGTAAGTATCTGATCCTTCTTCTAAAACTTGGAAGCAAGAACATTTCCTGCTGATTTTTATAAGCAAAGATTCTTCGAGCGAGGTAAGCCAACATGTTTCCACTCCTTCGACTATTCCTTTATCTCAGGATCATAATGATCTACTTACGTTTCAGCCACAGTCGATCGAAAAAGTTATATGAATTCTGTTAAAAATATCTACAAATCAATTTGGAAGTTGTAACTCAATAGTTTTTTGGTCTGCGTTCAGAGAAGCAGAATTTGCAACGGTAAGCCTACCCTTAACAGGCAGTATTGCTAGAAATAGTAATTTTTAGCAGTGGGGATATACTGATGTTATATAAAATATATAGAGATTGGAGTTCTGGGAGCTGCGAGATTCGGGGAATTCAGTCGGGCCGTTCAGCAATGACTGAACTTACGAAAATAGGGAAGGACAGACACATATCCTTGAAAACCAAAACAGCACTGGTTAATTCCCTAGTGTTCTCTGTTTTCTGGTAGCCTTCTGAGACCTGGACCATAAAGGCAGCCGATAGATATCGTATCGACGCATTTGAGATATGGCGTTAGCGAAGAATATTACGGATCCCTCGGACAGCCCACTGAACAAATATTTCAATTTTAAAAATAATCAAGCTAATCAATCGTTTAAGCAGCATAACATCATCTCGAGACATAACAACATGGAGAAATTAATTATACAGGGCAAGCCTATGGGCAAACGCAGGCCTGAGCGTTCTCCGTCTAGATGGACAGATTTAGTTCTAAAACTCACTAACATATCAATGGGAAATAAGATCAGAATTGCTGAAAATCGGCCCCGATGGGGCGAAATCGTCTCCAGAATCTTGAACAAAGAGCAATGAAAGCTGATGAATGTGACAGTTTATGTATGGGCATCACTACACATCACTTGTGATGTTGAGGAATATAGAGATTTGCTGAAGACTGTTACGAGGTGACGATTTGTTTTAGGATAAATAATAGGTAATATAACATAGCGTTCATATCTTGGAAGCTATTACCATTTATAAGTAGTAAGTTCCTCCTGTAAGTAGAGAATCTTATTTATTTTATTTGAAGGTAAAATATCAAGCTTATTAAAGTTACTCCGTGCATTTTGAAATGAGCTGTTTTTTCTGCATACATAAATTCTTGAAAAAGTAAAAAAAACTTCAATTCTAAATCTCATGCATTTATGGAAGAAAAATGTGAAAAAATAAAACGTACAATTCAAAGATCCACATTTATTTCATTTGGTAGAGTGAAAAATTTAATAAAAGTTAGAAACTTTAGGGATTATCGAAAAACATTTTCCTATAAAACACTGGCTCTGGCTTCATACCAGTGTAAATTTTATTCAAATTTATGCCTGAGGCCGTAAACAAAAAAAGAAAGTATTTACCAGTGCCGCAAAAAGTTTGGGATTACTGAAGTGAAAACTCAGTAACTTTTCGCGTTTTACGAATACTTATCCCTAATAAGGATATATGGGTATTTGTGAACGCAAAACGGATTCATGAGGTTTTTTGTGAGAACATTTATCGGTTTAA